>JAMSGZ010000089.1:0-691011 GCA_030272315.1 Paspalum vaginatum
GGCCCCACGCGTTGTGCCGAGGCGCACGTCCGCGAGCGGCTGCCGGTTCGCCTTCCTGCTCCACTCGCTTTTCTACCCGCTCGTCGTGATTGCATCCCCGGGCCCGCTGTCATAGACCTGGGGGTCCGCGGGTGCGTCCGTGCGCGCGTACGCTTGACGCCCGCGGCTTGCGGATGATCGGGGGCGACCGTCAAATAGGGTTCTCGACCATTGGCCGAGCACACCCTTCAGCCATTTGCCTTTGCATCCCTCGCATCCGCCGCGGCGCTTCGTCTTCCTCGCAGCAGAGCTCTCGCTTCTTATCGGCGGTGTGCTCCTTCTCTTCCCTCCACCGCCAGATCCGCAGCGATGGGTTCCGGCCACCAATCTTTTCGGCAGACCGAGGAGAACCTTAACCGCGTCCGCCGCCTGCTCGGCTGGACGGACGCGGAGCGCTGCGACAACGTTCTCATGGGCTCCCTCCCACATCGCAACTTGCAGCCGGGGGAGTTCGTCCTCTTTGTCCCCTACCTCTACTGTGGTCTGGGGATTCCGATCTCTTCCTTCTTCATGCTGCTGCTGGAGGCGTTTGGGCTGCAGCTCCAGCATCTCACCCCCCACTCCATCCTTCATGCGGCAATCTTTGCCCACCTCTGCGAGATGTTCATAGGGGTTCCTCTCTGCGTGACGCTCTTTCCGCCACTTCTTCTCTGTGAGATGTTCCGGGAGGAGCTCGACCGAGATCGGTCGATACTACTTCCTGCTGAAGGGGTCCGGGGGAGGTCGGCCTACCTCCCTACCTTCGCCAGCGCCAAGTGGGAAACTGGCGCAACGACTGGGTGATTGTCAGGGCGGAGCCGAATGACTGGTTGGCCCTCCCTGACAGCAGTCCCGACGCATCCCTCCCGGAGTGGAGTGCTTCGACGGATCTGCCGCCCGAGTTCTCCCCCGTGCTGGCCAGGATCGCCGAGCTCGTCAACAGCGGGCTCACCTCCATGCATGTCCTCGCGGACTTCCTCAGGCGGAGGCTCGCCCCCCTGAAGATGCGGCCAAGGCCGGCGTGGGGCTACACCGGCCCCAATGACTGCAGCCGGGTGGTGCGTGGCGAAGACCACGACCTGACGCAGCTCCTGCTGGAAGAATGGGTGCGGTGCGTCACGGATGAGAGTTTTGGGAATAGATAAATTTACAAAAACTTGTGTTCCATTATATAAGTAGACGACAGAGAATATTCTGCCAACATATCAATAATTTTTGTAGGAGCTTTATTGAATGATCATTTATTTATAACTGATATTGAATGAGGACCCTAGAGTTGTAGATGTTATTGTGTTTGTTTATCTTCCCATAGATTTCCTTGTCACTATATTTTCAAAAGTGAAAAATAATGTAAATTAGTATTTGTACAGTGTAGTCAAATCAGTGTGAAACTCTATGTAAATATTCGAATAGATTATTTGGAGGTGTAGTATGAACAGGAGATCTGTATTCATAGCACTAATGAAATCTTAAAGTTTGGTAGTTGTCTTTTTTAAGTTAAAAGGGCATCCAACATTCCTACTCGCCCAAGAGTACAATTTCGTGGATTTTGGTCAATCCAAAGTTTGATTTTGTTGTGCGAAATAATAGAAACGACTTAAAAATTATAAAGTGGGTGATACTTACCTGAGAGAGACATGTCAATAAAGCGTATATGTGCTGCAGAAGTTGAAGATATACTTTAGAATTTTCTTTTGAATCTTTTATCTTCTATAGAGTAGTTGTGGCAAGAAGTTTATTCTCTTTTCATTTTACCACTTGTCACTATCTCTGTATTGCGGATGTTGCTTTATATTTCCAATATTGTACAGATTGCCCTTAGATATTTAAGTGGTTTGAATTTTTTCATGTAAGTATTATTGATAACTCCATGCATCATGGTTCAATAATTATATTTGTCATCATCAGTAGCGTATAAATTAAAAGTATAATAAAAAAAGAAACTGCAATCCTAGCGAAGAACTATCTTACCTGGTGGTCCAATTTGCTGCAGCTGCCCCAAACGTTTAGGAAAGCACAGTTTCCGCAATGATGAATTGACGATGTCTTTGCGTACTACTCAATTTCTTTTGCAGAAAGAAGCTTAATTGAACAGCATGTCCTTATTGTCTTTCTTTTCTTTTGTTCCAACGCGATCGAACTCTACTTCTGTTAATTGGGCACTCAGCAGCACCCGTGGTCGTGACGCCCGCCGGCTGAAGGCTGCGTTCCTCTATCTAGACTCTTCGCCGCCACGTGAGGCTGCTGGAGAGAGAGGCAAAGGCACGGCAAAGGTGAATATCTTACGTAGATTACGCAGCAGCGTGAGGCTTGCCGGAGAGAGGTAGGCACGATGATGGATCGCAGCGACGTAGGGCTCGGGAAAGAGGTAGGGAATAGTTTAGACGGGCTGCGTAGAGAGATTACTCTAAAGATGGATGTTATAGGTGGGTAATTTTAAGCAAATATTTAGGATTATGTTAGGCTTCCTATCCAATTGCTATTTTCTCTTAGGCCATTTAATTGATGGCCAGATATTTCTGATTTTCGTGAGAATTTAGAGAATTTATCTTTTTTTCCTTACGCATATGGTAAGGATTAACGTAGAAGCTTCAAAAAAAGTCTCCAATTAGTAATAGTAAGATTAGGTAGAGATCTCACCATAAGACTTTGGCCTCACGCGTACCTAATACTCTCAATTTTTTTGAATATGTGAAATCTCCTGTCTATTTGGTCGTCGTTAGCTATTTTTTACCTAGCTTTTTATCCACGTAATACCCAGAAATTATTTTATTCAGATGAAATTTGTTCACAATTTCAAAACTCAGTAAAAATTCCGGCTAAAAACTCATCGTTTTTTCTCTCTCAGTCATATCTACCCATCTGATTTTTTTGGTGTGAAAGTGAAAACTTTGGACACTTCTGTGTCACACGTAAGCTCTTAACTATTATCATTATATACCAATAAGAAAATAACGTACAGAAATCAAGTCCCAAACCTAAAAGATTACTACACATTAATCAATATAATCGATTGATTAGCATGGCACAAAGCTAGAGATCAAAATCATGCAAAATGGATGCGAAAAATTATTGGAGGCTACAACAGTAAAATGATCCTCACTTTGCCGCTGATGCAGCGTGCATCATTTTGTGCTGACGCCGTGTCAAGTCAAGAAGAAACGGTGCCAAGAGAACAGAGGGGCTTTAGCAGTTCGCCCTGCTCTCTACATGTGCTAGCTGATTAATCTAGAGAAAATAGACCCTAATTGTTGTGCAAAGAGTGGCTGCTTTCATGGTCTTCTGCTGTCACAGTGAATGGCCCAATGGTGTCACTCGGCCATTCGGTAGAAATGGAGGAGGTACTCGGCCAGAACAGAAACCATTGCTGTCCCACGACAGCACAGCCTGTACGTGGATGCGCCGTGCCTTTCACAATGCCTGTGTGTACGTTGAAATGTGTTGCTTGGGTAGCTTACTAGCTTGTCAGCTACTCAGTACTAATTTGTTGCTTTGTGCTTTGCCTGTAAGTTTGGGCTATTTTTAGTTTTTTTTAGCCGTGGAACAATATTTTTTTTTCAAAACATTAATACTGTTGCAACTATTTTTTTGAGCACATTTTTCACATTTATCTATGGAGCAATGTTTTCAGCTGAAAGTAGCTGCAGCGAACAGTTTACATGGTGAGAGAAATAGAGTTCACTAAGGTTAGTGTGCTTAACTTATTTAGGTTATATAGATTGAAGAATCCTTCTGAGACTCTATGTTAATTATCACGAAATGCGCTAGCAATAAGAAAGATGATTCTAAAAATTCTTACAAAAATAAGAAACATCATGTGCCTTCAATTTAGTGTCCTATAACCACCATTGCCATCGGATATGTATCTTACAATAAGCTCCAATAATAGGTCTAAAACTATCCACCTATGCCCTCACTCTATAATACTATATTCTACCGTTTCTTGTCCCGCTACCAGTTTAAGACTGGATTAATATGTGCATTCAATAGGTTGCTAATTTGTTGTACTACGTATCAAAACGGAGAGCACTGTCTACACCCATTGACCAAAGTGTGGGTACCGTGCCGTGGTATCCGACCCACGAGGGAGAGGATGAATTGCGTCGCTAATTCGCTCTTCTAAAACCTAAAGCTATTTAGTGCATAAGATAAACTTATGTTGGCGCTCTATATTGATGAAATAAATGCATCATTTTATGTGTTTTTTCATTGAATATGAGCATCAATGTCATTGTTTACAGAGAAATTCCTCCTATAATTGTAGACTTTGCAATATTGTTTTGGAATTGCACCATACTTAATTTTTGCAAGTTTTAAGGCCTATTTTTGCAAATTCACAATTGATTCACCTTGAGAGAAAGAAAACCTCAGAGAAAGTTGAAGCCCGTGAAGATGCTAAATAAGGCAGGATTAGCCCACTACCCTCTTTTTTTGTCGGCCAAGTCCCGTATTCTGGAATCTTCTTGAAGATATCTTCGAGTACCATACTAGTTATGGTATTGACAACAAGATTATTTATAGAAAGTGCCAAAAGATCTCTAAGAGCTATCAAGATTCACCAAATGATGGAAGGTTTTGGCATAAACCGACTTATACCGAAGAATTTAGAGCTCTTCAGCCCAAATTCCAAATGCTTACATGTTTCTAAAGCAACGGGGACCGACATACTCAATGATACCTTCCAAAAGATTTCGGAATAGGGGACTTGTACAACGAAACCGGGCACATGTTTATATCAATGCTTACATGCCTCAAACTGGTAAAGAATTCCGATTTCAATCTCGTGCTACGAAACTGGGTAACTTGTACCCTTGAAATGGAAAAAATGTCCGATTTACAACCATGGGCATTGTTGAAGGCGGTTTTCGGTGACGTGGCATCTGGGACCCAACTTTTTATTTTGTCTCAGTGACATGTGGGACCCACTTGTCCTTCCCTTTCCATGTCATCCTTTCCTCTCTCTCTGCTACAGTTGCGAGCTCGACAGGGGGAGGGATGGTGCTGAGGGCTGTCGTGGAGGCAGCGAAGACACAGAGGTGGGGTAGGCGTTGTAGAGGGCCAAGGAGCAGTGAGGAGGTCGACGCGATGAGCCATCGCATAGGGCGGCGAGGAGGCTGCCGCAGTTGCGGCGCAGAGGCCGACACGGGGCGGCGAGAAGAAGGGGAGGCATTGCCGCCGTGTGGGTGCTGGCAAGGGGGAGGGGAGGTGGCCGCGAGGAAGGAGTAGATATAGCAAGGCTGGCCGAGTGGTTTCAGGAGTGTTTTGGGAGGGAGATTGTGAGAGAGGAAATGATGACTCGGAAATGGAAGGATAAGTGGGTCCCACATATCATTGAGAAAGAATAAAGAGTAAATGCACTGACATGTGGGTCCCGCATGATATGTCAGTGAAACCATCAACGGTGCTTGGGTTATAAATCAGACTTTTTTGCCGGTTTGATAGTGCAAGATACCCAGTTTTGTAGCACAAGGTTGAAATCGGACTTTTTGACCAGTTGAAGGTTGTAAAATGGTCTTTTCCCCTTTAAAAATATCTTGAGTTCATCAATGGCTTTAGGCAGTAAAACAAAAATGTTATGATTTTGTCAGTGAGAATGAAGTACTATAGATAGTGCATGATAGATTGAGGTGTATCGTGACCGTTTGGACTTTGTCTAGAAGAAATTTGTTCAAAATTTCAAAACTCAGTAAAAATTCAGGCTAAAGACTCATCGTTTTTTCTCTATCAGTCATATTTACCCATCTGATTTTTTTGGGTGTGAAAGTGAAAACTTGAACACTTCTGTGTCACCGTAAGCTCTTAACTATTATCATGATATACCAATAAGAAAATAACGTACAGAAATCAAGTCCCAAACCTAAAAGATTACTACATATTAATCAATATAATCGATTGATTAGCGTGGCACAAAGCTAGAGATCAAAATCATGCAAAGTGGATGCGAAAAATTATTGCGGGCTACAACAGTAAAAAGATTCTCACTTTGCCGCTGGTGCAGCGTGCTTCATTTTGTGCTGACGCCGTGTCAAGTCAAGAAGAAACGGTGCCAAGAGAATAGAGGGGCTTTAGCAGTTCGCCCTGCTCTCTACATGTGCTAGCTGATTAATCTAGAGAAAATAGACCCTAATGTGTTGTGCAAGGAGTGGCTGCTTTCATGGTCTTCTGCTGTCACAGTGCATGGCCCAATGGTGTCACTCGGCCATTCGGTAGAAATGGAGGAGGTACTCGACCAGAACAGAAACCATTGCTGTCCCACGACAGCACAGCCTGTACGTGGATGCGCCGTGCCTTTCACAATGCCTGTGTGTACGTTGAAATGTGTTACTTGGGTAGCTTGTCAGCTACTCAGTACTAATTTGTTGCTTTGTGCTTGTTTTTTTCGGTGGCTGTATACCGCCACTGTAGCAGCAGATAAGCACAACCCATATTGGATTACGCTAACGTAAACGCGGGTACAGTAAAGAAACACTTATATGTCTATGTATTTAGAAGTAGGCCCCCGCTTCTCTTCTTCTCAATCTTGAAAGATTGAAACAAAAGCTCAAAATATTACTCCTTCAGTTTCAAATTGTAAGGGTTATATCCTACTTTTTTTTGTCTACGTTTATATGGATATTGATAAATCTAAATATATATTGAACATACATATATAGAGCAATGAATGAATTCAGTAGCGGCATAGAATCCCGTACAATTTAGGACGGAGAGTGGTACTCTTTTAAGAATAAAGATATTTTATCTCCTATACTACCGCAGTACAAATCCGCTTGTTATTCCCATGACATATATACAAGACATAAAAATATTTACTTTTTCCAACCGTGCAGTCTCTTGGCAGGAAGGAAAATAGAGTGCAGATTTCACATGGTTTTTCATTGAATAATTGACGAAATAATTGCACCATTTTACATGGTTTTTCATTGAGTATGAGCGTCAATGTCATTGTTTACTAACGAATACCTCCGATAAATGGAGATTTCGCAATATTGTTTTGGTCTTGTGTTATATTCGAAATTTGCATATTTCAAGGCCATATTTGAGACTCCATTTATGATTCATATTGAGAGAGGAAGAGCCCAGAGAAAGAAAGAGGCCCAGAAGCCCTAGAAATAGCTTAGGTCGGCCGACCCTAGCCCTCCTAGGTCGGCCGAGAGCCCACCCCATCCTGAAGCATCTGCAGGAGATCTTCGGAAATATGCTTTGATTCAACATTATAAGGAAATATGCGGAAGGGTTTGCCAAAAGATCTCAGGAAATCATCAAGACATGCTCAAACATAGAAGATTTGGAACAAACCGACTTATACCGGAAGATTCCCGAGCTTAAGGCCCATATGCAGTGGCTGCGCAGCCTACGTCAGCAACCTACGTGGCTGCGCACCTCTTTAGTCCCGGTCTATGCTACCAACCGGGACTAAAGGTGATGAGCGGACATGTGGCTGTGCCCCTTTAGTTCCGGTGGGTATTAGCTACTGGGACTAAATGAGCAGTGCCCAAAATTTTGCTTTTCTATAAATCTACTATGTATATGTGTTTAAATCTATTAGGCATATTTAAATGCATTATGTATGTATGTAAATGTACGTACAATTAGGAATAGGTATAGCCAATACATATGCAGAATCTTTCTGACTACACAACTAACTACAAAATATATATACATATCTACACAACTAACTACAAAATATATACAAATGTGCAACTACATTATTTCTAAAGAACAAGAATAATGTCCATGTGCGCCTTATTCAGGCGGTACATAACGAGGTGGTGGCGGAAGCGGTTCTCTAGTGTCATGAAACTCTCCGTTGTCAAGGATGATCTCCTTATTTATGAACCCAATAAGGCCTTCTTGGACTGCCTTATCTTATCTTCGAGGAGGAGTTCATCCTTCATTTGTAGCATCTATCATTGATAAAAGAACAATCTATAACATAATAAATCAGAATGCTAGGACAAAAATATTAAGATTGTGGCCGATGTTTACATACAGTCATATCACGTTGTGTCACGAAATTGGGCATGAACCCACAAACATAGTATCCACATACATTAGTGCCTTGACCCTGTCTGTAACACTGCAAGAACAAAAGTTAGTACACATTATTGGCAAAGAAGATATGACATGCATGCGGTCATGCATCCATACTGGAAAGTTTGGTCTAAGCCTAAGTTCTTCTCTAAGGTTTGGCTGGCTGCCGAAAGTTCGTCCCTCCATGCATTGCACATAAAAAGGAATGACAGAGTTGAGATTATCAAATGCCATGAATATATTGGATAGTTGAGATGATATGACATGACATACCCATTAAAGACTTCGACGATTTCCCAGTAGTCATCGGTTGGCTTCCTCATGGAGTCAAGCACATTAATGGTTCCACTTTCCAGGTGAGGGGATCTTCTTTGGAGGTTAGAGGCTCCTCTTTGCAGGTGAGGGGCTTCCATGTGGAGAGTATTGTGGTGAAGGAGCCCTACTACCTGCAGCCATTGCCTTGGGTTCACCCCTAATTACAATTAACGCTTTTTGCCACAGAATGAACCCATGGAGAGCCCCTGATAGTCGCGTTCCTCCACCACCTCATGGGATTGGGAGCTCTAAGTTTTCATAGCCTTCGCACACTTCATCCACGCTAACAGCCGAGTACCATTCTAAACTCTCTTCACCATGGAGTCCCTGATGTGCAGAGGAGGTGAGGCCATACCATAAGCCACCCTAGTGGTCAGGTTCATTGTTGGTATATGAAGCTCACAGCGCGTTCGATGTTGGATCTCTTCCACGGGGTATCGCTGATTAGGGAACTCAGTGTAGGTACAGCTACTTCCATATACTCTTGTACCACCCATGTGCTCAGGGCTAAGCATGTCGGCATGAGGAGGAGGCAGTAACCCTTGCATCCTTATGGAGGTCCGTCGCCATTGCCACTTGACGTGCTGGGAATAGATGCTTTGGTTTGAGCTAACTCATTTTCCCAGTTACGCACCCTTGCCCCTTGTATGGCCTTGCTTTTTTGTCAGCTTCTATATGACTCTACATCTGCAGCAAGCCATACTTCCACAACAAATTTCCATATCCTCTTGTATGTCCCGGGTGCTCTGGGTTCTCTAGGACAAGGGTTAGCTCATCCTTTTCCCTATCAGGGATGAATTCATCTCTCCATGTCGTCTTGACGGCTTCAACCAGCCTCTCTGTTACCTCCTTTGATTTGGCGTTCTTGTAGGACTAGGCTGCCATCTTCTGAGAGGGTTGCATGGCAGGCATAGGACCAGTGCTTTACGTGGTCGGGACAACCGTGCCTCCACCGGGGTGATACCTTTTTGCTTGAGTTCTGCTTCTATCCTGGCCCACTACTCCGCACGTTTTTTGTAACGACCCAGGCCGAGCCCGTGCTGATATTTCTTTTTGCAGCACTCTCCTTGGCTTTGGCTAAAATTGCAATTGCCTCTTCCCATTGCTTGTAACTTGTGAACTCATCCTTGCGTCCCCTATGCTTTTGGTAGGCGTTAAAGTCGGGGCACCTTCCCCTGCTTTGTGAAGGCTTCGTATAGTTTCTTCTTGTGGCCTCCAAAATTGCTCTGCCATCTTCTTTAGAGTCCATTCTTCAACCTTTTGCAGATGTTTCTTGAGGGATGGTAAATTTTGCTTCACGTAGTCCCAAAACATGTCCTTTTTAATTTTTTGTACTGCGTGTCGATCATTGGTAAAACTGGGCCTCCATGTCCTTAAGCTGACAGGCACATGGTCCCTAACGAGATAGCGATAGTAGTTCACAAACTTAGTTGCGGCGGAAGCCGGTCCATTTGGTTGCCCATTTTCTGCGACTTCATCGATAATAATGAACCTCCCCTCAAAGTTCTTCCAGCCAGTTGGACCTCTGCGCGTTGATTTCTTCTTTGAACCAGAGGTGAAAGGCTAACAAACATAAAAAACCAAAACTAAATTATTACTACACATGAATGGTTCAGTTCCCGAATAAAGTGACAGCATCAATAGATTTATTTATGTCGTTTGAAGCACCGGTGTGTTCATTTGCATTCTCAAGAGCACCGGTGTCTTCATCCTCAAGGTTGAGTTATTGATCTGTGTCGACGCTAGCATTTTCTTTGTGGCTAGCATTTTGTTCTCGCACGTGCCGTCTCTAATCATTTGTTGAAGTATGGCATACTCGTCTTCACAATTGTCCATTTTTTACTTTCCCTAGGCATATACATTTGCATTTCCATATAATTTATTTTTCATAAATCATATTTACATATGGATTGCATATAAGGACACAAATTATAGTCACATTTATGAATAGATAATGACAAATTAAAACTACTAACACAATTTAATTACACAAATGGGTTGCAAAAATTATTAAAAACACATAACAAATTACATAAATAACTATCAAGAAAAAAGAGAAATAATGAACAAAGGGATAATGACAAATTATAATTACAAATACATATAATTGAACAAATAGATAGCATCACATTATATAAATAGATTGCATAAACAATTAATAATACATAACAAATTACATAAATAAATTATTTGCATCGGCGGCCGGGCGGTGTGCGGCGGCGAAGCGAGGCCGGGGAGGCTGGGTGCGGCGGCGCGGGGAACGAGGCAATGTACCTGCGGCGGGGATGGGGACGTGGGCTGCGGCGTGGACAGAGATGACGGAGATGGCGGCGGGCGGGCACGGTGATGGAGACGGAGATGGCGGTGGGTGGGCACGTCGACGGCGACGGAGTCGGGGATGGCGACGGCGTCGAAGAAGGCGGCGGGCGGGCACGGCGACGGCGACGGCAACGGAACCGGGGACGACGATAGAGATGGCGGTGGGCGGGCACAGCGACGAAGATGGAGACGGCGGTGGGCCGGCACGGCGACGGCGACGGAGCTGGGGACAGCGAAGGAGATGGCGGAGGGCGGGACACGGCGATGGTGACGGCGTCAGCAACGGAGTTGGGGATGGTGACGGCGACGGCGATGGAGCTGCGGACGGCGACAGAGATGGCGGTGGGCCACGGAGACGGAGATGGCGGCACGCTGTACGGAGACGAAGCCGAGGATGGCGACGGAGATGGCGACGGGCACGGCGACGGCTGCGGTGCGGCGGGGATGGCGGCGAGGTGGTGGGGACAGTGACGGAGATGGCACGGCGACGGAGGCGACGGCGGTCGGATGCGCGGTGAGGAGGCAAAGGGGCTGAAATGAGTCAAAATGTGCACAGCGAAACTTAAATCCCACCAAATGTAACTGGTGGGCGGGGGTTTTTAGTCCCAGTTTGTAGCTACCACCGGGACTAAATAGGATCTAGTCCCAGTTGTAGCCACCAGCCGAGGACTAAAGGCCCCGGCCCCTGAGTGCCCTCGGGGGCCTATAGTTCCGGTTGGTAGCTACAACGGGACTAAATCTAAATGTTCTTATTCTCGATGGTAGCTACCAACCGGGACTAAATGTCTTGCCACCGAGGGCACTCAGGGGGGATTTAGTCCCTGGTGTTTGAACATTTAGTCCCGGTTGTATTCAGCAAATAGGACTAATATCCTAGGACCTTGGGGCCTTCTGTTTTTCTCTAGAATTAGAATTTATTAACTGGTATTATTAAGAAGGAAAACAACTATATTATATAGTATACAACAGTAGGAAAACTGTTGTATTACAATTCTCTAGCTAACAATGTTTAATCATTACAGCTCATATTGAAACAGTAATAACTTCCTCTTCACAAGTGTCCCTTCATTATAATCGCTACGCAAGTAAGGAGCTTTCTCACTAGCCAACAATACACTTGTATCGACTGGTACTGAGAATGGAGGAATGTCATCGAGCTCAATGTAATCATCTTCGTCGTTGACCTCATCAATTCCCATGATCTTTCTTTTTCTGAAAGAACTATGTGTCGCCTTGGCTTCACTAATGGATTGAACGACATTGTGCTTTACTAATCTCTTCTTGGGTATTGTAGGACATGTCCTTCACATAAAAATTTGAGCGACATCCTTTGCTAGGACGAAAGGTTCGTCTCTATATCCAATATTATTGAGGTCAACGGTTGTCATACCATAGTCCCGATCAACCATGACACCTCCGTTTAACTTCACCTATTGGCATCAAAACAGAGGGATCCTCATGTAAGGGCCATACTCATATTCCCATATTTCCTCTATGCAACCACAGTATGTGTCCTTATTTCCATCGTTGTCTATGGCATCAACCCAGACGCCACTATTTTGGTTGGTGTTCTTGCTGTCTTGTGCTCTTGTGTAAAAGGTATACTCATTTATCTCGTACCCCTGGAATGTCACGATATCTGAGGATGGACCCTAGCCAATCATGCTAGTTGATTAATCTTATCCTCATTGTGCATGAGATGGAGCTGCAACCATCCTGCGAAACCCTTGATGTGCTAACGTGCAATCCAGGCCTCAGACTTCCCTAGGTGGTTAGCAGCAAGAAGCTTCTTGTGCTCCTCAATATTGGGAGCCACCAAAAAAGATTGTTGCAAAATAGTTGAATGTGCTTATCAAATGAAGAGTTGTCATTAGTCTGAATCACATTCCTTCCCAATGTGCCCTTCCCCACTAATCTTCCATCATGCCGTGGTAAAGGAACACCAATTGGCCTTAGTTCATCAATATAGTCAGTGCAAAACTCAATAACCTCCTCCGTTGCATAACCCTTAGCGATGCATCTTCAAGGCTAAACCGTTTATGAACATACTTCTTTAGAACTGACATGTACCTCTCAAAAGAGAACATATTGTGAAGAAAAACCGGCCTGAGAATGCTGATCTCTTTAACAATATGCACTAGGAGATGAGTCATAATGTCAAAGAATGATGGAGCAAATATTAGCTCGAAACTGACTAGACATTGGGCAACCTCATTCTGTAGTGTCTGTAGACTGTGAGGGTCGATTGCCTTCTGCGATATTGCATTAAGGAATGCACATAACTTTTTTGTTTGTTTCCTGACATTATCTGGTAGAACACCCCTAAAACAACCGGTAGCAACTATGTCATCAGCACGTGGCAATCATAGCGACTTTATGTGTACAAATTTCCTTTCCTTCATATTTATTAGCCTCTTAACATTGGATGAGTAGCCTGCTGGGGCCTTTGTACTATTCAAGCATTCGAACATGCTATCCTTTTCTTTTTTGCTAAGAGTGTAGCCACCAAGAACAAGTAATGACATCCTTCGCCTCTATTTTTGGGATGCAACATATCTCGTTCGTTCACAACTTCCAAGTCCTGCCGTGATTCTAGTGTATCTTTGTCCTACCCATAAGTACCCAGAAAACCCAATAGGTGTCACGTAAAGATTCTTCGTGAGGTGTATGACATCAATTGCGTGGTGAACATCTAATACTTTCCATAAGGCAGGTCCCAAATATTGACCTCTTCTTCCACATGGGTGCCATTCCATCTTCATTCAAAATTGGTTGGCTACAGATCCCTTCCCAAAGACTACACAGAGGTTCTTTACCATTTGGAATACCATTTTCCCATCACGGTGAATGGTCTTATTATGATGGTCTGCTTGAGCGTAGTGCCTATCATTTTTCCTTAACGGGTGTTTGGACAAAAGGAATTGATGATGTCCCATATAAATTACCTTCCTATAGTGCTTTAAATACATACTGTCAGTCTCATCTAAGCAATGAGTGTGGGCCCGAAATCCTTTGTTCGATTGTCCTGATAGGTTCGGCAGTGTAGGCCAATCGTTGATGGTGACGAACAGCATTGCATGCAAGTCAAAATCTTCCTGTTTGTACTAATCCCACATACAAACACTAGTAGTCCACAACTCTAGAAGTTCCTCAACCAATTGTTGTAGGTACACATCGATGTCATTGCTAGGTTGCTTTGGGCCTTGGATAAGCGCCAGCATCATAATGAACTTCCTCTTTAAGGATAGCCATGGAGGTAGGTTGTACATACATAGAGTCACGGGCCATGTGCTATAACTACTGCTCATCTCACTAAAACTATCCATGCCATCAGTGCTTATGCCAAACCTTATGTTCCTTACATCCCCTGCAAATTTTGGGTACATTCTGTCAACTTTTCTCCACTGCGATCCGTCAGCGGGGTGCCTCAGCATATCATCTTCCTTGCGGTCTTCTTTGTGCCAACACACCATTTTTATATGCTCCTTATTCTGAAACAAACACTTCAGTCATGGTATTATAGGGAAGTACCACATAACCTTAGCTGGGACTCTCTTCCTTGGAGGCTCCCCATCAACATCACCGTGGTCATTTCGCCTTATCTTATACCGTGAAGCTTTGCACTTCGGACATGTTTCTAAATCCACGATAGAGTATACTGTCATTTGGACACGCATGTATCTTTTGCACTTCCAAACCTATAGGGCACATGACCACTTTTGCTTCGTATGTGTCTCGGGCAACTTGTTACCCTCTGGAAGAAACCCTTTAATGAGCTTTAATAACTGAGTAAATGCCTTGTCCGATATACCATTTGTTGCCTTCCATTGCAATAGTTCCAACGAGCTATGCAACTTCTTGTGGCCCCCTTTACAATCTAGGTACAACGGAGTGTTATGATTCTCCATCATGTGCTCCAGCTTCTTCCAGACATTTTCATTGTCACCATACATCTCTGCAGCCTATAGAATTTCACCTAAAGCATCAGTTGTTAGTGTTTGGTACCGATAGTGAAGCACGGGACGTATCACGAGATGCTTTTGTGGTCATCTGAATCAACACATAGCTCAATGGTCACACAGAACACAGGGAAGAACACGATTTATACAGGTTCGGGCAACCAAATGGCACAATGCCCAATGTCCTGTGTGGAGTGGTTTGTATTGCGAGGATGCATATGAGGTTTGAGGTAGATGGAAGGATGAGAGGGTCTTTGCGATGGACTGGGAGGATTGAGCGGATCTGCCATCCCGTTCGTAGGAGGGATCCCTAGTCAGCCTTATATAGTCCAGCGTGGCTTGGGTTACAAGTCGGTTTCCTTCTATATCTCCTAGGCAGTTTAGATTACAAAAGATCACATAGAATCCGCGATCCATATATTTCCTAATCAACTAAGAGAGTCTTTCTCTTGTGCACCAAGTTGTTTTGCATGCCTAAGTCGGTCGGTCGACTCCTGGTTGGGCCCTTCGATGGCCCATGCACCGAATGCATTGCCTGTGCCATCTATCTTGCTTTGTATTCTTCAAAGAATTATGGTGCGCATTGATTAGAATCTTATGTCACGTTGAAGGTCGTGTAGAATCTCTATCATGTTGAAGTCTCTGAAAAAATTCTGATGTTGTCCTCCATGCAGCCCCCAAGCCTCAAGCTGATTAGCATAACCAAGTTGGGTCAAGTAGCTGGTCCATCCAAGTAGTCTCGATGGGTTCCCGAGTAACTCAGAAGCACGTCGGGTAATTAGTTATGTGACGCAGCCCCTGAGGTGAGGAAGCAGTCGGCGAGGAGGCGTGGCGGTGGGCTGGTAGGTAATATTATCCTCTAGGTGCGTGGCAATGGTGCGGCCCCGAGTCAAAGAAACTATCGGTGAGGTGGCGCAATGACGGTGCAGCCCCCTAGCTAACGAAAACAACGGTGAGGCAGCGCGGCTACGGCGCTGCCCCCGAGTGGACGAAGAGTCAGCAAGGCGGCGCAGCGATGGCGCAGTGACGACGTAGCCCCCGAGCTAACAAAGAGTCGCCGAGGTGGCGCTGGCAGCGGCGTAGCCCCGAGTGGATGAATAGTCGGTGAGGCGGCGTAGCGACGACGCAGCCCCTGAGCTGATGAAGAGTAGCCGAGGCGGCGCAGCGGCGGCACAGCCCCGAGTGGACAAAGAGTCGGCGAGGCAGCGCAGTGACGGCACTGCCCCTGAGCTGACGAAGAGTCATTGAGGCGGCGTGGCTACGGCGCGGCCCCGAGTGGACGAAGAGTCGGTGAGGCGACGCAAGCGACGATGCAGCCCCCGAGCTGACGAAGAAGTCACGGAGGCGGCGCGGTATAGCGATGAGTGGATGAAGAGTTGGCGAGGTGGCGCAGCAACGGCGCAGCCTCTGAACTGACGAAGAGGTCGATGCATGATAGAACAGTTCTGAGAAGTCGATTATCCAGGGGCTGATCAGGCCCGCTATGGATGTTTGAGAATAGCCCCTGAGTCGGTTATTATGGAAATCCGATATATGAGTTTGCCCTTTGAGAACGTGATTTTGTGAGGACCTAGGATGTCGGTCGGTTGGGGTTAGCAACATGGAGACAACGGCCTTGTTTGAGTTTTGACTTAGTGAAGGCATGTAGCGCGGAGGGGTTGGGATTAGCGACACCAACACGACTGCCCCGTACGAAGGGTTTAGAGGTACCCTTTTCCGACTTAGAAAAAGGCATGTAGCTCCGATCTAGGTCGGGGTTAGCGACACCGAGCCAACTGCCCATGCGAAGGGTCTAGAGGTACCCTTTTACTACTTAGCGAAGGCATGTAGTGCCGGTGGGTTGGGATTAGCGACACCAAGCCGACTGCCCCATTGACGTCACGACAGCCATTTAAAGTTCATGACACCATTACTTGAGTGATACAGATATGGATGCCATTTAGAGTTCATGACACCCGTTACTTGAGTGATACTGGGATGATCTGTGTAATCCCGGGTAATCCGTTAAGATGATCCACAATAATACAAGTTATCCCACATCCTGAGTATTCCAGGAATAATCCGAGTGATCCAAAATTTCGAGTGATTCAGAAATAATCCGAGTGATCCGAAATCCCGGGTGATCCAAAAATAATCCGAATGATCCGACATCCCGGGTGATCCAAAAATAATCCGAGTGATCCGAAATCCTGGGTGATGTAGAAATAATCCGAATGATCCGACATTCCGGGTGATCCAGAAATAATCCGAGTGATCCGACATTCCGGGTCATCTAGAAATAATCTGAGTGAAAGTCGGCAGCCCCTCAATGTAAGCCGTAAGCGTACGAGATGCCGAAATAATTTTTTGAAATAGTAATCAAGAACAAAACGGGTAGTATCTTTTGCAGAAAGAATACTCAATACATAAATAATATCCGAGAGCATTAGAAAACTAGTCGTAAAAATTAATTAGCATAATCAAATGCATAATTAAAAAATGACTTAGCTGTTTAAGGTATGCTGACTGATTTCCAAGCGAGAGAATCCTTGTAGAAACGATTAACCCATTAGGAATAACCGTTGCTGCGGAGGGTACTCGAGAATACGTAGCCAGATATACTTCGGAGGGAACTGTACTTCAATCTGCATGCTCTGGTTGGATTTGGCCTCCACTCCGACTCCGTGTTTAAGCTAGCCTAGGCGGCCTACGAATCGATGACCTTTGTTTCCGTCTCGATATGCTGCTTGCTTTGGCATAGTCCCGATTGGACTCGATGTGATCGAAATATGGCAGGATTGGAGCGGCTTGTATTGACTCCATGTTGTATACGAGGAGGATATATGTGTCTGATCGGACTTGTCTTGAATAATCAATGCATCTTTTTCTTCTTGCTTGTACGTGCTCCTGCTTGCATGTTTAGTTACGTATACGTACGCATGCATGCAATGCTTCCTGAGGAATCGAGTACGTATGTTGATTCTTGGCCTCAGGATTATATTTCTTCACCTGCCGAGTGCCGAGACGTTGGATCGCTAGATATTTTCCTTTCCGTAAATCTGGTGGCAGAAACTGATCTTGTCCAAGAATTTGATGTGGGAGGTGGCGGCACAGCGCTGGGGATTTCATCCATCGAACTTGCTTGGTGTCGACGAACCAGGATCTCTCCCGACTAGATCTCGAACTAGTTGAAAGGAGTCCGAGTGACCTTGGTAGCTTTGTGAGTGCTTGTAGCTGAATTTTCCTCTGAATGGGTGCAGCGTTAAACTCTGCACGTCTGTTTTTTTTTTTTTTGTCTCTTCTTGAATCCGCTCAGCAATGGAGCTAGCAATGTTCTTGAACCATACTCTCTACCTAACGCGCCAACAGTCGGTGTTTGGTACCAGCAATGCATCACGGGATGTATCATAATGTGTTTTTTTGTTATCTAGATCAACACATAGCTCGATGGTCACACAAAACACAGGGAAGAACACGATTCATACAGGTTCGGGCCATCCAGATCGCACAATGCCCTATGTCCTGTGTGGTGTGGTTTGTATTGCAAGATGATCATATGAGGTTTGAGGTAGATGGAAGGATGAGAGGGTCTTTGCGATGGACTGGAGGATTGAGCGGATCTGCCATCCCGTTCGTAGGAGGGATCCCCAGCTGGTTTTATATAGTCCGGCGTGGCTTAGGTTATAAGTCGGTTTCTTTATTTATCTCCTAGGCAGTTCAGATTACAAAAGATAACATAGAATCCGCGATCTATATCTTTTATAATCGACTAAGAGAGTCCTTGTTTTGTGTGCTAAGTTGTTCTGCACACCTAAGTCGGCCAGTCGGCTCCTGGGTTGGTCCTCCAATGGCCCATGCACCAAATGCATTGCCTGAGGGATCCCGGGATATCTATCCCCCACATCAGTGTCTTCAACGTCTTCAGCATCATCCATTATAGTATCTGCAAAGAAAGGATGCTTTGTATAGTCTAGATTGTGAAACTCTTATTCATCGTCTTCATCGGCTTCCAGCATAACACCTAATTCTCAATGCTTTGTCTAACACACATAGTTTAGCACGAAACCCCTACTAACCAAGCGCATTTGAATATGTCTTGATGAGGAATACTCTTTCTGGTTCTTGTAGTGTATGCATCGACAATGAATAAAACCAAAGTCCATGTGCCTCTCAGCGGTACTAAGAAATTGGTGCACACCAGCAATATGTTCTTCTGAGCGCCGGTCCGTACTGTACATCCATTGCCTGTTCATCTGCAAGATTTTTTTAAAACTATATCACTTATAAATTAACTTTATGGACTGATAAATACATGCAACTTAGTACCGGTTGGTTACAAGAACTAAGACTAATATGTTAGACTCACGGGATCCAGAGATAGTAAAGCCAAAAGCACAATAATATCATTGCGCTGTTAGCTTTTACTGTCCTAGATTCTCTCGTCTCCCATGAGTCAGGTCCATTTAGTCCTAGTTGTAGTTGGTGTATTATTGCGCTGTTGGCGTTACTATCTCTAGAAACAGTAGGAAAAGGTGCATGTGCATGTGTCGGAGCTAAAGGTGCATGTGCATATATAGTCCCGTTGTTCTATCCAACCGTGACTAAAGGTTCATGTGTCGGTGCCTCCTCAGCTATAAATAGCACCTCAAACTCTCAGCCCGTCGCACTGCAATCTCAAAACTCTAGCAATGCCTCCCCATATACTCACTTCTTGCTTTGGTGCCCTGGTTCGCATAGCTCTTTGTAGTTGTAGATCAATCATTTCTAAGCTGTGAGAAAATCCTAAACTCTACCCATGTTAAACTGTAGGGATAGAACTGCCAAGCTGTGCAATCTTCTCGGTAGCTTGGATAGCGTGGAACCGCGTGACTTGCAAGGCAGGCATTGCAAGTGCTGCTGGAGTTGAGTCCTGCGCCCCAGATGTCACACTCAAGCGGTGTTGGCATCGTAAACATAGTGGAGTTTAAAATATGTATGGTGGATATGATGAAGAAAGCTCTTTGGATAGCCATATGCTTTAGGTTATTGTAAGAAATATTTATTTATTTCCATGTTAAGCATGGCTATGTTAATTTAAGTCATAATGTCAATATGTACATTTCTAATTTTTTGTCATAATAAATGTTTTTAATCTCTCCACGTGTCATCCCCATCAGTCTCCTCTTTATCTCTATGATCTCTCCATTCAAGAATATGTATATGATCTATTTCAAATAAGCCACAGAATATACGTACTCAAAGAAAGCAAGAAGCTATCATAACTAAAGTAAAATGTGAGAAGAGTAATAAGTGTCTAACGTTGTAAAACCCTTGGATGGGTGAAATCTTGTAAACCTTGTAGAAAAAAATTGGACAGCACCTTCTTAGATGAAGGAAAGTTGGCGCCAACGCAAGAACAGAGAGCTGTGTTCATGGCTCGGGCGGGAGGAGGAAGAAGGGTAATAAATACACTCTGTTAATGGTCCCGGTTAGTGTTACAAACCGGGACTAATTCCCCTTTAGTCCCGGTTGGTAACACTGACGGGCACTACATACCACAGGGCGGACCCTTGTGCAACCCGGACTAAAGTCCCAAGCCCGGCCCACGTGTTCACCTGCCTGAGGTCCTTTAGTCCCGGTTGTTTGTACCAACCGGGACTATATGTCCTCCGCCTAACGGTCTCTAGAGCTTAGTCCCATTTGTAGCTCTAGTGCCTGTTGTGGAACGAACCGAGACTAACCCTCCCCCGGGGGCCACTGGCGTTCCCAACCGGGACTGATTAGTCCCCGGGCGGCCCGTATGGTGCCACTAGGGTCCTGTGCTTTGGAACTGGGACTGGTTCTACTATCAATCCCGACTCCAATTCTCACCGGGATAGATCTTGGGGATGGATAGCCCGTTCTCCAGCAGTGAGCATGACGCAAAGGCATAGAACACTTGTGGTTTCATGTTTTAAAAAAAAAGTTATTCCGTGCGTGCATGCTAGGTCGCTTTTGCAGCAATGGAATTCGATCTCTTCCGCCACTGTCGCTCCATGGATTTTGCAGAAGGTGGCCCGAAATGATAGGGCATGCAGATCACACACAATGAAAACGGGCCCTAAAATTAGTGAAGGCTCACTTTTAGAAACTAGTGAACACTCTTTTCTTCACAAGAATTGTTTTCCATTTTTGTATGCTTTCATTTTTGAAATTTCATTTAAATAATTATTTTTTTATGATTTTTCAAAAACTATGAATTACACGCATAACTTATATCTTTCACGATTTATGCGCATAACTTATGTAGGTATTCTAGAACTTATACCTTCATATATGTGTGTGTGTCTTTTCGCAAATTACGCATATATATAACCTATACATATGTTCTGTATATAACATACCTCCATAACTTCCAAACATAACTTACGTATATGTTGTGTATAACTTACAAGTTATACATTTTACTTATATACTACAAGAGTATACAGATTTAAAAATAATAAATAGTAGAAAATGAAAAGAAAAAGAATGAAGAAAGAGAAAGGCAAGGAGAAAGATTTCTCCGCTGGCCGGTGGGACCACCAGTCCTCGAGGCATCGAGATTCCGGATGGAAGGACAAAGGTGCAACACAGTGTGCCCGTCGGAGTGTCCGGAGTATAATAAGTACGAGCAGTAGAGCGATCGACCAGCAAAGTGGAAGTGCGAACGAAAATGCCGATGGTTAACGTTGCTGTAATACCACTGTACTAGTACATTGGAGTGGTAACGATAGGGCTTAGGTGTATACGGTGATTGATAGTAGTTATCTTATGTAGAGAGGTGAGAGAAAAATTCCTATGTGTTGCAACAGTAAAAAAAATCCTTAAACATCTATATCAATATATATAAGAATATATCTCACAAATAAATTTTATGCCAAATTGTTTCATTTTTCCGTTGACTACAAGCAAAATTTATTATAGTGTCAGCTTAGCATTCCGAAAATATATAAACGTCAAAAACGGAATCCATATGCTACCTGGCGTCCGTTTTCACGTGGGTTTCTCTGGCAGTCCGAATCGGGCTCGCGAATAAATTCTACGTCATATTGTTTTGACAATTTACACTGACTGTTAGTGAATTTTACGGTGTGGTGTCAGTTAGGTTGGAAAATTTATCATTTTATCTTTCCATCGATTTATTGAACGTTGAAAACGGAGACCGTATGCGACCTAGACGTCCATTTTCGCATGGGTTACTCCTGCTATCTGAATCAGTGTCGCGAATAAATTAAATTTCAGACGAACAAAATCCACGTGTAAGCTATGTGAGTTTGGAAGACAGAATCACTTTGCCTTTTTTTACTAGTCCATCAACCTATGCGTTGCACAGGCTCGTAGGATATTCAATTTTAGCAAACAATGTAGTTTTGATGTTTTATTTTCATGATGCATGAGATGAATGAAATATGAATAGTATTATGAATAATTTGTTTAATTTATAGCTGGTACAGTGCAATCATCTTTGATATGAATCTAAAGATGCATTTGTACCTGGTGAGGTTGCAAGGGATCAGACAGACCATGACTAATTTTTGAGCATTGGGACCAACGTTTGGTTCTTGTATTCTTGTTTCTCTTTTTTGCATCTGAACCTAGCTGGCCATGTCAGAGTCTTGTATTTTGGAATTGAACTGTGTCGATAGTTATATTGAAATATGCAATTATTGGTAGTTCACTTCCAAATGATATTTCTAACCCGGTCAAACATGGGATATTCAATTGAGCGCATGCAATGGTCTTTCAAGTGAGCCGATTCGTCATCTCCTTAGAAGTAGCTCATTTTATCTTGGAACTCCGTAGGAACGATATAATGTATGTCTAATGATGATTCATGACCACTTGTTTCATGCCTTTGACAATGGCTTTACATGTAAATCACATATATGAGCAAAGCAAGTAGACACACAACATTCATATGTATGTATGTTTTAAAAAGTAGTATATAATAATGATACTAATGCATAGCTGATTCAATTAGTCAAACAAAATCAAATTTAATTCTCTAAAAGCCTTCTTCTATTTTTCTGCATTTGGTTATCTTGAACAGTCCAGCGTCCCTTTAATTTTAGATGACCATCAATCTGTATCTTTTTTATAATATTATCACTTTAACAGATTTTGTTTTCAATTCAGAGAACAAATTATCACATCAGATCACATGCTCACTGACTAAATAGATATAACAATATCTAAATTCGTTGTGTATTCATAGTTTTGGGAATAGATAAATTTACAAAAACTTTTGTTCCATTATATAAGTAGACGACAGAGAATATTCTGCCAACATATGAATAATTTTTGTAGGAGCTTTATTGACTGATCATTTATTTATAACTGATATTGAATGAGGACCCTAGAGTTGTAGATGTTGTTGTGTTTATCTTCTCATAGATTTCCTTGTCACTATATTTTCAAAAGTGAAAAATAATGTAAATTAGTATTTGTACAGTGTAGTCAAATCAGTGTGAAACTCTATGTAAATATTCGAATAGATTTATTGGAGGTGTAGTAGGAACAGGAGATCCGTATTCATAGCACTAATGAAATCTTAAAGTTTGGTAGTTGTCTTTTTTAAGTTAAAAGGGCATCCAACATTCCTACTCGCTCAAGAGTACAATTTCGTGGATTTTGGTCAATCCAAAGTTTGATTTTGTTGTGCGAAATAATAGAAATGACTTAAAAATTATAAAGTGGGTGATACTTACCTGAGAGAGACATGTCAATAAAGCGTATATGTGCTGCAGAAGTTGAAGATATACTTTAGAATTTTCTTTTGAATCTTTTATCTTCTATAGAGTAGTTGTGGCAAGAAGTTTATTCTCTTTTCATTTTACCACTTGTCACTATCTCTGTATTGCGGATGTTGCTTTAATATTTCCAATATTGTACAGATTGCCCTTAGATATTTAAGTGGTTTGAATTTTTTCATGTAAGTATTATTGATAACTCCATGCATCATGGTTCAATAATTATATTTGTCATCATCAGTAGCGTATAAATTAAAAGTATAATAAAAAAAGAAACTGCAATCCTAGCGAAGAACTATCTTACCTGGTGGTCCAAGTTGCTGCAGCTGCCCCAAACGTTTAGGAAAGCACAGTTTCCGCAATGATGAATTGATGATGTCTTTGCGTACTACTCAATTTCTTTTGCAGAAAGAAGCTTAATTGAACAGCATGTCCTTATTGTCTTTCTTTTCTTTTGTTCCTCCGCGATCGAACTCTACTTCTGTTAATTGGGCACTCAGCAGCACCCGTGGTCGTGACGCCCGCCGGCTGCCGGCTGCGTTCCTCTATCTAGACTCTTGCGCCGCCACGTGAGGCTGCTGGAGAGAGAGGCAAAGGCATGGCAAAGGTGAATATCTTACGTAGATTACGCAGCAGCGTGAGGCTTGCCGGAGAGAGGTAGGCACGATGATGGATCGCAGCGACATAGGGCTCAGGAAAGAGGTAGGGAATAGTTTAGACGGGCTGCGTAGAGAGATTACTCTATAGATGGATGTTATAGGTGGGTAATTTTAAGCAAATATTTAGGGTTATGTTAGGTTTTCTATCCAATGGCTATTATCTCTTAGGCCATCTAATTGATGGCCAGATGTTTCTGATTTTTGTGAGAATTTATCTTTTTTTCCTTATGCATATTGTAAGGATTAATGTAGAAACTTCAAAAAAGTCTCCAATTAGTAATAGTAAGATTAGGTAGAGATCTCCCCACAAAGACTTTGGCCTCACGCGTGCCTAATACTCTCAATTTTTTTAAATATGTGAAATCTCCTGTCTATTTGGTCGTCGTTAGCTATTTTTTACCTAGCTTTTTATCCACGTAATACCCAGAAATTATTTTATTCAGATGAAATTTGTTCACAATTTCAAAACTCAGTAAAAATTCCGGCTAAAAACTCATCGTTTTTTCTCTCTCAGTCATATCTACCCATCTGATTTTTTTGGTGTGAAAGTGAAAACTTTGGACACTTCTGTGTCACCGTAAGCTCTTAACTATTATCATGATATACCAATAAGAAAATAACGTACAGAAATCAAGTCCCAAACCTAAAAGATTACTACACATTAATCAATATAATCGATTGATTAGCATGGCACAAAGCTAGAGATCAAAATCATGCAAAATGGATGCGAAAAATTATTGGAGGCTACAACAGTAAAAGGATCCTCACTTTGCCGCTGATGCAGCGTGCATCATTTTGTGCTGACGCCGTGTCAAGTCAAAAAGAAACGGTGCCAAGAGAATAGAGGGGCTTTAGCAGTTCGTCCTGCCCTCTACATGTGCTAGCTGATTAATCTAGAGAAAATAGACCCTAATGTGTTGTGCAAAGAGTGGCTGCTTTCATGGTCTTCTGCTGTCACAGTGCATGGCCCAATGGTGTCACTCGGCCATTCGGTAGAAATGGAGGAGGTACTCGGCCAGAACAGAAACCATTGCTGTCCCACGACAGCACAGCCTGTACGTGGATGCGCCGTGCCTTTCACAATGCCTGTGTGTACGTTGAAATGTGTTGCTTGGGTAGCTTACTAGCTTGTCAGCTACTCAGTACTAATTTGTTGCTTTGTGCTTGTTTTTCCGGCTGTACTAATTTGTTGCTTTGTGCTTGTTTTTTTCGGTGGCTGTATACCATCACTGTAGCAGCAGATAAGCACAAACCATGTTGGATTGCGCTAATATAAACGTGCGTACAGTAAAGAAAATTAAACATTGATCATTGGGCCCACGGCCTCTGCTGTGCCACCTGCTGGTATTGCGCTGGCACACTGTCACACACAAACACCGTCTTGATCTCTGCACTGATGTGTAGGGTCGATCTCTTATCACGGCCACCATGTGGCGTAACAGTAACACGACATTGATCATTGATGCCTTCCACCGTTGTTGGCACTCACGCACCTCAGTAATTATGCATGGCATCGCACTGCATGTTTGGACTACATATCAGTCTGGAGTTTCTCTGGTCCTCACGAGTCTTGACTGTCCTGATCTCAATCAATTCACATGCATTGCACACTACGCGAATTGACACGAGCGGTGTCGGAGGGTCCTCAGCATTAACACGAGAACTACCAATCAACTGCTAACCATTGTTACTCGAGACATTAAGAATTTTCGCTCGGCGCTTCGTCATGGATTTGACTGGGGAGTTTAGGAAGGAATTTAGTGCCGGCCTGTGCGGGTGCCCTGTGTTACTCAGCATATGGCTTTTCTTTTTCGTTTTTCACCCTACACTCGTGTTACTGGCTAGGATGGGTGGTGTGCTTCGCTGCGCTTCTTGTTGTTGTTGGACAAAAGGCTACACCTCCAAAACAATGACAATCAAGTAGTATCAATGGAAGAAAGAAAACGGCTTATCAATGAGAGGGAGGAAGAGGCTGCAGCCGGCCGGAGAAAGCATGCCAAGCAGGCAGAAACGGGCACGCTCCATCGTCGCTGCTTGTGTTGGGCATGGCATCAGCGGCGGAGCCGTGTAGAGCTGAGTGGGGCTATGGGCCCTGTCAATTTTCAAAGAAACACTTATATGTCTATGTATTTAGAAGTGGGCCCCCGCTTCTCTCCTTCTCAATCTTGAAAGGCTGAAACTAAAAGCTCAAAATATTACTCCCCCAGTTTCAAATTGTAAGGGTTATACCCCACTTTTTTTTGTCTATATTTATATAAATATTGATAAATCTAGACACATATTAAACATACCTATATAGAGCAATGAATGAATTTAGTAGCGGCATAGAACCCCGTACAATTTGGGACGGAGAGCGGTACTCTTTTAAGAATAAAGATATTTTATCCCCTAGTACTACCGCAGTACAAATCCGCTTGTTATTCCCATGACATATATACAATACATATAAATATTTACTTTTTTCAAACGTGTAGTCTCTTGGCAGGAAAAGAAAATAGAGTGCAGATTTTACAAGGTTTTTCATTGAATAATTGACGAAATAATTGCATCATTTTACATGGTTTTTCATTGAATATGAGCGTCAATGTCATTGTTTACTAACAAATACCTCCGATAAATGGAGACTTCACAATATTGTTTTGGTCTTGTGTTATACTCTGGTGCCGTTGCCGGGAAAATGATTAATCGAGTTTAAACTAGCTTGAGCTTTTGTAAAAAAATTGTAAATAATAATTTGTTCATATCTGATCATCTGTTCTTATGTATAGTTTTTTGATTCAATTCTTTGATTCTTTGTGAATATATCTTGTTTATACTCTTATTCTCTGACCATCAATTGTAAATATGATTCTCTTCGTCTAGTTCATGTGAATTCGTTCATATAAATTCTTTCTTAATTTCTTGTGAATATATCTCTCTCGTGTATATATATTTTTTTCACTAACATTAGCAGAAAAAATGGGCCTTGGTTTAATAAAAAAAATCTTTTCAAACCTAACTCTTTAATGGTAGGTGCTAACGCTATTAGTGGCCCACCATCGATTATTGAGTTTTTCCTACTGCTATCATACAGGAATAATCATTGTGATAAATATACGTTTCCTGTGTCAATTAACTTTTAAGACTAACGTTCTTTGTAGCTTGTTTGTTCTAAGTTACAGATAATGGAGGAAAGACGAAGACGAGGAAGAAGAAGATTAGTTGAAAAGGTTCCAAAAGCTAAGGATTACTTGAGTATAAGGAAAGGAAAATGAAGATAAGGAAGATTTATCACAAGATCAATTCAAGCTGCAACCTAATCTCAACATACTCTCGGAATTTAGGATAGTAGCACCTTGTGGGGCCAATTCGAAGGCCTTAATGATGTCAAATGAAGAAAGTCTGAATAATAAAGTTGTAAATCTCTTTAAGCTCTACAATTTAGAGTCAGAGTTTGCATTATTTGGGCTTCAGATGAGGAACTTATGGTCAAAATACTAAAGATGCAGAATAAGGAAAGTTGAATTTGAGGAAAGATAAGAAACATTTTTCTCCAACATTAATGGTGCAAGCAATCATGGTATTCTAAGGAAGAAGATGAAGATACCGTGAATTCAATGATGAGATTTAAACTTCACTTCTTCAAGATCAAGGTAATTCTCATTTGAATCATAAATATAATTAAAGATTGCCTAAATTTGATTAGAGATGTTTCATAATGATCATTGAAATGTTGTTTGGTTGATTATGATCATATTCCTTCTAGTGATTTGTTTTTGTTTTTTGTGAAACCTTTGTTTCCATAATCCATATTCATGTAATAACATTGTGATTATAAAAAAATTGAGTACCAAGATTTGTGCAAAAGTAGAGGGGATAACCACCTCTCACCCCCAAAGTGGTTTAGCCCAGGTTTATTTTATGTGCAAATTTCTTTTGAAATTTAAACATGAACATGTGCGTGTTTTTCTTGACATATTATATTACAACATTATCTTTGAAAATTTATAATTTCAAAACCTTTGGCTCTCTCAAAAAATAATCCTGTCGGAGCGAGCGTGCTCCGGCCGGGTGGCGGAATGCACCCGACCAAGATCCTAAGTACTAAGAGTAGTTAGGGGGAGCGATCGTTGTTAGCTAGGTCAGTGGTGGCACGATGGTGACGCGAGGATTTAGAGTGGTTCGGGCCGCCGGAGCGTAATACCCTACGTCCACTGTGGGTGTGTTCTTGTATTCCTGTCTCAAAGAGGAGACGGAGGAGATTGTGAGCCTCTTGGGCTTGTGTGGTTTGTGGTTTTTCCCTGGAGTCTGTCCTGTGTGTTCGGTCTGAGTCCCTAGCGGAGTCTCCCCCTTTGCGTTGCGTATGCCTCCCCTTTTATAGTCCAAGGGGGGCATGTACATGGTGGCCGGGCCCCGACAGGTGGTTCCGGCCCATTTCCTCTATGCTACAGTTCTATCCTGTGCTGGATGTCCAACGCTCCTATGTGTTGCACCTGTACCACCGACGCGACCCGGTATGGCCCGGAAGATGTGCCACTCCGTCCTGCCACCCGGATATGGCGCCGCGCCGTCCTGGTTTACGCCGTCTTGTTCCATCAGCCGCTAAACCCGGTGAGAGGCTTCAGAGGCCGAGGGGGCAGGCGGCGTGCTGGCGTGACAGGACGGGGCGCTCGTAGCAGCGCTATAGCGCCACTACCTAGTATTAGGTTGAGCGCGGTCGCCGCGCGTGGCGCGGCTCATGATGAGTACAGTGTACTTGTTTACTCAATATAAAGCCCAACGTCTGCCGGGGAAGTCGACTGTAGCGCCCTGTTACTGCCGCCGTGCCTCGGTAAGGCGCGCCCTTTAGAATAGTCGCCGTCGCCCACCAGCGGCGGTGTCAGCGGGCAGCGGAGCACGCCCGTCTGACAGCGGCGGTGTCAGCGGGCAACGCGGCACGCCCGTCTGACAGCGGCGGTGTCAGCGGCAACGGGGCACGCTCACCTGCCCGCAATAAATGCAGCAGGTGGGCGAGGCCCCTGTCTGAAGGCTCCGCCACGCGCCCTGTGGGCACGTGGCCGAGCCGGACCACCCCATGCCTTATGGGCACGTGGCGGCCCTGGACCACCCCGCACCGGGGGTAGGCGTATGCGGTAGCTTGCGGCTCCACCCCCGAGCGTGCCGGCTCCGGACCTCCGAGGGCGCTGGCTCCGGACCTCTGAGAGGTCCGGACCTGACCTTCCCTTGAGGGACTCCTCGCGTGGTTGGGGGAGGCTCGGACCTCGCCGAAGGAGGTCCGGGGCCTCCCCTGTGGGCCGGGTGCGCGGCCTAGCTTTTATAAGGAGTAGGCCGGGCCCGCCTGTACGCGATCTTAGGCCCTCCTTTTACTGCAGCTCTTGCCGATACTGGTGATCTTTGTCTAGTGTAAGCGGGTACCCGGTTAGCTGGGTACCGACAGTGGCCCCTGGGCCCACCTCTGGTGAGTTTTTCGAACCTGAGGTGAGCCCATCATTGCTTACTACTCAAGCCACCGGGAGCCACGTGCGGTTTCCGGCTCCTAGCTGTTAAGCACGTAGTTGGGCAGGGCCAACTACTTGATCTTCGGTCGAGGCTTGACTCGCCTGACCCTGCTGAGAGCCCGGCGCACCTGATCTTGCCGGTCGTCCGCCTCACCCGACCTTGGAGGGGGCCCAGTTCACCCGACCCCGCGGGGTAGCCCCGTAGGCCCCTACGATCTAGGAGCGCCTGATCGTGGGAATTTCTCGGGGAACGTGGGGGCAGGCTCGCACCGGGAACCGCAGCGGCGGTTCACCTCCCCTTTTTCCTGCCATTAAGGCGGGGGCAGATGGTTACGTCGGCAGCCGTGCATAAAGCGGAGAGGCAGGGGCCCCACGCGTTGTGCCGAGGCGCACGTCCGCGAGCAGCCGCCGGTTCGCCTTCCTGCTCCACTCGCTTTTCTACCCGCTCGTCGTGATTGCATCCCCGGGCCCCTGCTGTCATAGACCTGGGGGTCCGCGGGTGCGTCCGTGCGCGCGTACGCTTGACGCCCGCGGCTTGCGGATGATCGGGGGCGACCGTCAAATAGGGTTCTCGACCATTGGCCGAGCACACCCTTCAGCCATTTGCCTTTGCATCCCTCGCATCCGCCGCGGCGCTTCGTCTTCCTCGCAGCAGAGCTCTCGCTTCTTATCGGCGGTGTGCTCCTTCTCTTCCCTCCACCGCCAGATTCCGCAGCGATGGGTTCCGGCCACCAATCTTTTCGGCAGACCGAGGAGAACCTTAACCGCTTCCGCCGCCTGCTCGGCTGGACGGACGCGGAGCACTGCGACAACGTTCGCATGGGCTCCCTCCCACATCGCAACTTGCAGCCGGGGGAGTTCGTCCTCTTTGTCCCCTACATCTACTGTGGTCTGGGGATTCCGATCTCTTCCTTCTTCATGCTGCTGCTGGAGGCGTTTGGGCTGCAGCTCCAGCATCTCACCCCCCACTCCATCCTTCATGCGGCAATCTTTGCCCACCTCTGCGAGATGTTCATAGGGGTTCCTCCCTACGTGACGCTCTTCCGCCACTTCTTCTCTGTGAGATGTTTCGGGAGGAGCTCGACCGAGATCGGTCGATACTACTTCCTGCTGAAGGGGTCCGGGGGGAGGTTGGCCTACCTCCCTACCTTCGCCAGCGCCAAGTGGGAGAACTGGCGCAACGACTGGGTGATTGTCAGGGCGGAGCCGAATGACTGGTTGGCCCTCCCTGACAGCAGTCCCGACGCATCCCTCCCGGAGTGGAGTGCTTCGACGGATCTGCCGCCCGAGTTCTCCCCCATGCTGGCCAGGATCGCCGAGCTCGTCAACAGCGGGCTCACCTCCATGCATGTCCTCGCGGACTTCCTCAAGCGGAGGCTCGCCCCCCTGCAGATGCGGCCAAGGCCGGCGTGGGGCTACACCGGCCCCAATGACTGCAGCCGGGTGGTGCGTGGCGAAGACCACGACCTGACGCAGCTCCTGCTGGAAGAATGGGTGCGGTGCGTCACGGATGAGAGCTTCTCCCCGGAGCAGCTGCGCCTGCCGTCCGCCATCATGCCGCTCTGCCGCGACCAGGCCTTGCGGGCGGCGGTGCTCCGGGAGATGCCGACGCTTGACGACGGCGGTCTTGCGGCGCGCAGCTTGGGGGCGACCCCAACCGGGGGGTCCACATCGACGACGTCTCGGTTGGGGGTTCGGGTGCCAGAGGCACTACCCCCACCGACAAAGGCAAGAGGCCTGCGGCGGCGCCCCCCGTTATTCCACCGACGGGCGGTGAGGAGGCGCGGCGAAGGCCGGTCCGCGGCGACGGGACTTCTGTCTCGGAACCCGACCCGAAGCGCTAGCGGACCTCGGGGGAAGGGAGCTCCTCCGGTCAAGGGAGGGGAGTGCCACCGCCGCACTCGGACCAGCGGCAACCGCAGCGCCGGACACCACCTCCGACGCTGGACCAGCGGCGGCGGCCCTCTCCAGCACCGCCGGCCTCGGGCCCGCGGCAGCAGCAGCGACCGGCACCGCCGGCCGCGGAACGGCAGCCGCGGCGGGGCTCTGGCCTTCGTGGCCGCTGGTCGGCGCATAACTTGAGGTAAGTCCTTTCAATTAGCCTTGAACACTTCGCGGTACCGCGGCTAGCTTTTTCAGGCTTCTCAACCTTTCGCCGTATGTTTTGCTTAGGCCGACACGTCCGGCCGGCGCCTTTCCCCCCAGCGGCCTTGGTGGCCGGACGGGCACGGCGGAGAAGAGCGCCCCTAGTGGTCCGACGGCGGACGATGCCTCGCGGGCTCGGACCACGACTGAGGGGCCTGCACCGGAGGCGGCCCCATCTATCCGGCCCCAGGCCTCGGGTGGACCGACGCCAGGGGGCGCCTCGGGGGCCGAGGCTGCACCCCGAGTGCCTGCTGGGGGGGCAGCCCCAGACGCGCAGTCCCAGGTATGAGGTAGCTCGATGCTGGAAGGCGTTGCGGCCCAAGGACCTGCACTGAGGGCGGCTCCTAACGTGTGGACCTCAGAGCCTTCCTCGCCCGACGCCCAGACGGCCGGCCCCAGATCTCTGCCCCCTGCCGAGGGGGAACTGGAGGAGGTTCTGGGTAGGCCACTCCTGCCCCAGCCGGGTGGAGCCCCTCTTCCTCGCGTGCTGCGTCGGGCGCGCCAGGCCCTGGACGACGCCCAGGAGGCGTTCCAGCTGGAGTGGGCGCGGCTGCAGCAGGAGCGCGACTGTCTAGACGGCTGGCGGGCCCGTCTAGGAGAGCAGATCGAAGCCGCCACCGCCCAGCACACCCGGACCCATGCAGAGCTTTCCACCACCCGCACAGAGCTCGACGCCGACCGTGCGGCCTTCCATGAGGACCTGTAGAGGCTCATTAGCTGAGAGCGCGTGGTCGGGGTCCGAGAGAAATAGGTCGAGGTGAGCGAGGTGCGGCTGAGGCTCGACCAGGCGAAGCTGGAGTCTGCGTGGAAGGGCGTGGAGCAGCGCTGGCAAGAGCTGGTGGAGGTGTCTGAGAGGCAGGCCGCCGTCAACGCTGGGCTCGACAAGATGAAGTCGAGGCTTGCCGAGCGCGAGGCAGCAGTTGCGGCCCGCGAGGACTCCGTTGCCCAGCGCGAGGCGGCGGCCAAGACCCTCAAGGAATCCGCTACCCGCTAGGCTGCTACACTCAAAGTCCGTGAGGACTGGGTGAAGTCCAGGGAGGCAGAGCTCGCTGACCAGGAGAAGCAGCTGCTGGTTGAGCGGGCCGCCCTGGAGCAGCTGAAGCAGGGTGCTGCCCAGCAGGCGGTGACGGAGGACCGGGAGCAGATGCGCGCCGGCCTCCAACACATCGCCGACTGGGCCGGGGAGGCGAGCTCGGCTCTGGTGCCACTCGGACTGAGTCCGATCCGGGTGACAGAGCCACCGTCCACCATTGCGGACGCCTTCCCCATCCTCGACTCTGTGGTGGAGCGGCTCCGGTGCCTGGACTCCACGCTCGGGGAGCGCCTTGAAGCCGAGGGCCGCGAGTTGTGCCGCCTCGTGGTGGAGCACCTCCTGGTCTGCTTCCGGAGCCACGACCCCGCCATCTCCTTGGACCCGGTCATTGCTGGTCCGGTGGAGGAGGCAGAGGCCGCCGCCCGGGAGAGCGTGCAGGAGGTGGTGGAGGCCGTTGCCGCCCGGTTCCAGCGGACCCCTGCAGACGAGGACCTGGATGCACCAGGGGCAGGAGCTTCCCCAGCGCCGTAGGGCAGCAGCTCTTGTTGTTTTGTTTTTTTTATACAAGGCTATGTAAAATATTAGTATGGACAAGTAATATAAGAATGGTAGTTGCGACTTATCTCCATTTACTCCCTGTTGCATGCTGGTGTGCTGTTACCTGACCCCCTGGCCCCTGGTAGGTAGGCTCTAAGTTTTGAGGCTGGCTACCACCGAGTCAGAGGCCAGACCTGCATGCAACTCACGGCAAACGTCAATGTCGCACCTACGGGACCTGCTCTGAGTTGACCTTTTCTGCTATTCGAGGTCCGGGGCATTTGCCGTCTGGGCCAGGGGCCAAGATGTCTGTTCGTGAGATAGCAGGGTGTGTGAGTTAAGGGTACGGAACCAGGCAAAACTGCGACACAGCCCTGGACCATCCTTAGTCCAAAACATCTTAGCTCTGGTCCGGTCCTGCAGCCATTCGGACCTCTCTTAGCGAAACAAAGGTAACCGCGTTGCCTCGAAGTCCTTGGAGTCATAGCCGGACCTTGCTGCTGAGGTTAGGGGGTGTGCCAGTAGCTTAGGGGGTGGTTCGGAGCACTGAACGCACTATTCCTGATACTAGGGGAACTCACGGCGTGGTAGGGAGTGTTCAGTGCTTAGGGTATGAGACCAGGCTAAGTAGCTGACAGCTCCAGGCTACCAAGGCGAGCCCCTTTTCTCTGGACCTGGCACCCAGTATTCCGGACCTCCTTCCCAGCTTCTGTGCTAATCGCTTCACACTCGAGCTGCTAAGTCCTGCCGGTTCCAAGGAGATTTTAGGCAAGAGTAGGATTCCACGCAGGGGTTAGGAAAAATTGAAATAGATGGCAGCTGAGTAAGCAGCAGGGAAACAGCGGAGACAAGGATTTCAGGGCTAAACTCTTTCTTTTATCAAGCGGTACAGGGTGTCATGTGATGTCAGCCAGAGGTTGGGATTACAAGGGCAGACCTTCACCGCTCTGATCCACATGGTGGTCCTATTTAGCTTATAAAAAGAAAGAGGGTTGCCCTGAATTTCTTGCCTACGGATAAAACTTACGGAGGTGTTCTATATTCCATGGGTTCGGCAGCGGAACTCCTTCCTCCGTGGCGAGGCGAACGCAACCGGGGCGACTAACATCTGTCACCTTGAAGGGGCCTTCCCAGCTAGGGGAGAGTTTGCTGCGCCCTTCTCGGTTCAAGTTCGCTCATGATAGCATTTGAGCGCTTGGTTGTACCGTGCGTTCTGGATTGCAGCCTGCCATCTTTGCTCCTCGACGAGGTCAACATCGTTGTGCCTAGCCTGTTCCTGCAAAGATTCATCAAAAGCTTGGACCCGTGGGGAGCCCAAGAATATTTCTGGTGGGAGGCATGCTTCGGCCCCATATACCAGGAAGAATGGGGTTTCCCCGATTGCTCGGCTGGGTGTGGTCCGGTTCCCCCATAGTACGCAAGGGAGCTCATCGACCCATTTCGCACCGTGCTTTTCCAAGCAGTTGAAGGTGCGGGTTTTGAGCCCCTTGAGGATTTCTGCGTTAGTTCTTTTGACCTGTCCATTGCTTCTAGGATGTGCTACAGACGCGAAGCATAACTGGATGCCAACGTCGTCGCAGTAGCCCTGGAAGACCCGGCTCCTGAATTGGGTCCCGTTGTCCGTTATGACACGGCTGGGAACGCCGAACCGGCACACAATGGACTTAAGGAAAGCTGTTGCAGTGCCTTGGGTGATGCTCATCGCTGGGGTTACCTCAGGCCATTTTGTGAACTTGTCAATGGCGACGTAGAGGTACCGGTATCCACCGACAGCTCTGGGGAAAGGTCCCAGGATGTCCACCCCCCATACCACGAAGGGCCAAGAGGGTGGGATCATCTGCATTGACTGAGCCGGTGTGTGTATCTGCTTTGCGTGGAACTGACACGCCTTGCAGGACCTTACCAGCTCAGCTGCGTCCTGGAGCGCTGTCGGCCAGTAAAAGCCATGCCGAAAGGCTTTACCGACCAGTGTACGGGATCCTGAATGATTCCCGCACTCGCCTCCATGGATCTCCATGAGTAAATCGCGGCCCTCCTCCCGGGTTATGCATCGCATGAGGATGCCATTGGCGCCACGCCGATAGAGATCCCCTTATGCCAGCGTGTAGCGTTTAGCCAATCGCACTATGCGCTCAGTAGACACACGTTCTTCGGGAAGGATTTTGTCCTTCAGGTAGTCCCGGATCTCGGAGATCCATGCATCAGGACTGCCCTGAGCCATTGGATGTGTCCCTGATGACATGCCGGGGTCATCAGTCCACACGATCCTTGGTGGACTCCAGAGGTGGAGGACCACCGGGACCGCTAGCTTCGAGGTGCTAGTTCTGCCCCCTTCGCCCAGTTCGGCTGGCTGGGCGGTTGGTCTCAGTAGCTGTCTTTTGAAGATGCCCTCGGGTACAGGGTCCCGAGTTGATGCCCTCACGGAGAGGTCATCTGCCACTGAGTTGAGGTTCCTGGGAACGTGCTGCAGTTCCAGAACCTCGAAGTCCTTCTCGAGCTCCCTCACTCGCATGAGGTATGCTGCGAGCTGGGGGTTATTGCAGCAGCACTCCCCCCGGACCTACCTGATCACTAACTGGGAATCCCCCTTAACCAGGAGCTGCTTGATTCCTAGTGATTGGGCGATCATGAGCCCGAAGATCAAGCCTTCGTATTTCGCCATGTTGTTAGTGGCTTTGAATTCGAAGCGTACTATGTACTTTACCTGATCCCCGTTCGGGTCCATGAGGACCACGCCTGCTCCGGACCCTTTTTCGCGGGCGGACCCATCGAAGAAGAGAGTCCAGTGCGGCTCGGTGAAAACCCGGACGGTCCTGTCTGGCCGTGAAGGCCCCGCCTCGGCTTGCGGGCCTCCAGATTCCGTGGTGGTGGGAGTCCACTCTGCGATGAAGTCGGCCAGGACCTGGCTCTTGGTAGCGCTGTGGGGCTGGAAGTCGAGTTGGAACTCTGCCAGCTCCGCTGCCCATTTGGCAATATTCCCAGTGGCATTGGAATTGCGCAGGATCACTCTTAGCGGGTAAGAGGTCACCACGACAACCTTATGCGCCTGGAAATAATGGCGCAACTTTCTGAAAGCAATGAGTAACGCGTAGGCGAACTTGTGATCTTCCAGGTATCTGGCCTTTGCCCCGTGGAGGACCTCACTGACGTAATATACTGGCTTCTGAGCGGTCCGGACCTTAGTGGTAGGTCCGGGACCACTTGCTTCTGCCTGGCTGGCCCCTTGGGCGGCTTGCCCTTCTGTCTCCGGTGGCTCGCCGCCTTGGTAGGACAGTGTGTCAGCCGGACCTCCAGTTTCAGAGCCGACTGCAGCTTCTGTGGTGGGCGGACCACCACCTTCCACTTGGGGGACCCCGGTGTCTCCCTCGTGGGAATGCACTGGTCGCTCTGCGACTAGGACCATGCTTACTACCTCGGATGTCGCCGCGAGGTAGAGAAACAGGGTCTCACCAGGCTCCGGCGCCACTAAAATGGGCAGAGTGGTGAGATGCTGCTTCAACTCCTGGAAGGCTTGTTCAGCCTCTTCGGTCCATATGAATGGTCCGGACTTCCTCAGAAGCTTGAAGAAGGGCAGGGCTCTCTCGGCTAGCCTGGAGATAAATCGGCTGAGGGCTGCTAAGGACCCAGTGAGCTTCTGGAGGTCCTTGATGCAGGTCGGCGGCCACATAGCCTCGATTGCCCTGATCTTGGTTGGGTTTGCCTCAATGCCGCGATGTGACACTAGGAAACCTAACAGTTTACCAGCCGAGACGCCAAAGATGCATTTCTCGGGGTTCAGCTTCATGCGCGTTGTGCGTAGCCTGTCGAAAACAAGGGCTAGGTCTTCCATCAAGGTCGACCCTACCCTGGTCTTGACAACAATGTCATCGACATAGACCTCTACTATGTTTCTGATCAGGTCATGGAACGTGAAGTTCATGGCACGCATAAACGTAGGTAAAGCATTCCTCAGACCATATGGCATTACAACGTAACAGTACAAACCATCTACTGTTACGAAGGCTGTATGCCTCTTATCCTCCTCATCCATCTGGATCTGATGGAACCCAGAGTACGCATCCAAAAAAGACAAAAGTTCGCACCCGGAGGTGGAATCTACTATCTGGTCTATGCGTGGGAGGGGATAAGGGTCCGGAGGACACAACTTGTTGAGGTTGGTGTAGTCGATACACATCCGAAGCTTCCCGTTCGCCTTGGGGACGACCACCGGGTTGGCCAGCCACACCGGGTGATGTACCTCCTCGATGAAGCCTGCGTCCAGGAGCTTCCGGACCTCCTGACGGATGAAGTCCTGGCGCTCCACGGACTGCCTCCGTGGCTTCTGCCGCACCGGCTTGGCGTCCGGGCTGATCTTCAGACGGTGCTCGATCACTTCCCTAGGGATCCCAGGCATCTGTGACGGTTCCCAGGCGAACACGTCTACATTTGCCCGGAGGAAAGCAATGAGCGCGTCTTCCTATTTCTCTCCTAGACTCCCCGCGACGCGGGTGGTCTGGGAGGCTTCCGCCCCGATCTGGACGGTCTTGACTGGCACGTCCTTTGGGTCCGAAGGGCGTACCTTGGGCACCTTCGGTTCCTTAGCAGGAACCTTGGCCCGAGAGGTCGAGGGGTTGTCCCCCGCAGGGTTCGCTGCGTCGGTAGCGAGAGCATGGAGCTTCTCTACCGCGGCGACGGCTACGTGGCGGTCCCCCGGCATGGTGAGAACACCCGCTGGGGACGGCATCTTCACGGCCAAGTACCCGTAATGGGCAACGGCCATGAAGCGGTAAAGTGCTGGTCTGCCAATGATGGCGTTGAACGGCAGGTTGACATCCGCGACATCGAACTAGACGTTCTCTGTGAGGAATTTCTCCGGGGTCCCGAAGGTGACCAGGAGGTCGATCTTCCCTTTCGGGTAGATCGGCACTGGACCCACGCCGGAGAATGGGCGCGTCGGAGCCAGGCGTGACTCCAGAATCTGCAGCTGTTTGAAGGCTGCGTGGTTGATGATGTTGAGGCGGCTCCACCGTCGATCAACACGTGGTGGAGCCGTATGTTGGCGACCACTGGTGACGTGATGATCGGCAGCACGCCAGCCCCAGCCATGTTCTCCGGGCAGTCGGCCGGCCCGAAGGAGATGGTGGTGTCTCTCCACTTGTGGTGTGGAGCCACCCTGGGGACGCTTGGCCTGACTGAGAGGACCTCTCGGCGCAGGGCCTTCACGTCTCGCCGGGAGGAGACCTCCCAGCTTCCGCCGTACATGACGTACAGCCTCTTGCGACGTTCGTTGACGCTGGATTCGGAGCTGGAGTGGGCTAGAGCGTAGACGCTCTTGAGCTCCCGCTCTGGGGGCTGGTAGCCCATCTCCTTGCCGCCAGCGGTGGGCCCGCCGTCGCTGGTAGCCTTCCCCTTGCCAGGGCGCTGGCGTGGGGGCGAGTCGTCCTTGGCCGGACGCTCACGGCGCTCACTGAGACGCCGTTGCACGAGCTTCTGTATCTCGCGACAGTCGGCGGCGTTGGGGCCGCTGTTGCGGTGAGCAGGGCATGAGCCGCCACTGTTCCTCGCCTGTTGCCTCGGGCGCTCGCCGCCGGCGTCGCGGCCACTAGGTGCTGCCGCGGCGACAGAGGCCCCTTCCAGGAACCTTTCAGGGCGTCGGCCCTTCTTCTTTTTCTTGCTGCCCTCTCGGGCAGCACCGGCAGAGGCGCCTAGCCAGGCAGTCCTGTCCTGCTGTGGGGAGTGCCATGCACGCCCCTCAGCGGCCCTGGCGCACTTGTCCGCCAGCGCGTACAGGGTGGCGACGTCCTGCACTTGGCGGGTTGCCAGCTTCTCCAGCATCTTCTCATCACGGACGCCTTGCCGGAAGGGTGTGATGATGGACGCATCGGAGATGCGGGGTATTGTCCCCCGCACCTTGGCGAAGCAAGCAATGAACGCTCGGAGGGATTCCCCGGACTCCTGACGTACAGCATGGAGGTGGGCCTCCACACCGTACTGCTAGCATGCACTCGCGAAGTTCGCTAGGAACTGAGTGCGGAGCTCCTCCCAGGATCGGATTGACCCGGGGGAGAGGTTCATGAGCCAAGTCCGGGCCGGCCCAGACAAGGCGACGTGGAAGTATGACGCCACGACGGCATCGTCTCTGCTAGCCGCTGTGATAGCGGTGATGTACACCTGCAGGAATTTTGACGGGTTGGTAGTCCCGTCGTATTTTTCCGGCAGATGCGGCCGGAACTTCTGCGGCCAGCGCGCGGAGCGGAGACTGTCCGCGAGCGCGGCGCAGCCAACTCCAACCGATATGACCCCCGGCGGCGCCTGTACGCCAACTGGGGGTTGCACGTAAGCCGGGGGCTTAGGTGCTGCAGCGGCAAACGCAGCGTCAAGGTTTTTGTCCTTAGCGGCGTTTGGCTGCACCCGTGGTTGCTCCATGGTGGTATGGGTGCCCGCTCGCCGGCGGTTGAGCTCGGCTCGCAGGTCTTCCGTCTGCGCGCTCCTCACTGAGGGGGAATGCACGGATGTTGCCGCATCGTGCTGCCTGCGGCGGTTCGACCTCCCCCCGCTGTTGGGAGGGGGTCGTGGCCCAGTCCTAGCTGGGCCAGGGGTGACTTCAGCTAGGTGGATCAGGCGATCCACGTCGCTCCGCCACTGCGCCAGGGCGCTAGGAGAGGCTGCCGGCCCCGGGGGGTTGCGGAGCAGCTCTCTGGCCGCAGCGAGCGGGCCGCTGGCAGCAGCGGGGTTCGCCGCTGCTACGCTTGCCGCTACAGCGCTCGTTACTGCAGTGTTTGCAGCAGCGGCGCCCCCCGTGGGGCGTCGAGGGGCTTGCGGCGTCCGTGCCACGCCCTCAGAACGGTGGGGGGAGGCCTGTGACCCGGTCGAGGCCACCTCCTCCGATGCGGCGGCATCCTCGTGGATGTCGCAGATGTGAGCCATCATGCCGTGAGGGATGATGCTAACTGACGCTTCCCCCTACCTGGCACGCCAAATGTCGGAGCGAGCGTGCTCCGGCCGGGTGGCGGAATGCACCCGACCAAGATCCTAAGTACTAAGAGTAGTTAGGGGGAGCGATCGTTGTTAGCTAGGTCAGTGGTGGCACGATGGTGACGCAAGGATTTAGAGTGGTTCGGGCCGCCGGAGCGTAATACCCTACGTCCACTGTGGGTGTGTTCTTGTATTCCTGTCTCAAAGAGGAGACGGAGGAGATTGTGAGCCTCTTGGGCTTGTGTGGTTTGTGGTTTTTCCCTGGAGTCTGTCCTGTGTGTTCGGTCTGAGTCCCTAGCGGAGTCTCCCCCTTTGCGTTGCGTATGCCTCCCCTTTTATAGTCCAAGGGGGGCATGTACATGGTGGCCGGGCCTCGACAGGTGGTTCCGGCCCATTTCCTCTATGCTACAGTTCTATCCTGTGCTGGATGTCCAACGCTCCTATGTGTTGCACCTGTACCACCGACGCGACCCGGTATGGCCCGGAAGATGCGCCACTCCGTCCTGCCACCCGGATATGGCGCCGCGCCGTCCTGGTTTACGCCGTCTTGTTCCATCAGCCGCTAAACCCGGTGAGAGGCTTCAGAGGCCGAGGGGGCAGGCGGCGTGCTGGCGTGACAGGACGGGGCGCTCGTAGCAGCGCTGTAGCGCCACTACCTAGTATTAGGTTGAGCGCGGTCGCCGCGCGTGGCGCGGCTCATGATGAGTACAGCGTACTTGTTTACTCAATATAAACCCCAACATCTGCCGGGAAAGTCGACTGTAGCGCCCTGTTACTGCCGCCGTGCCTCGGTAAGGCGCGCCCTTTAGAATAGTTGCCGTCGCCTGCCAGCGGTGGTGTCAGCGGGCAACGGGGCACGCCCGTCTGACAGCGGCGGTGTCAGCGGCAACGGGGCACGCTCGCCTGCCCGCAATAAATGCAGTAGGTGGGCGAGGCCCCTGTCTGAAGGCTCCGCCATGCGCCCTATAGGCACGTGGCGGCGCCGGACCACCCCGTGCCCTATGGGCACGTGGCGGCCTCGGACCACCCCGCACCGGGGGTAGGCGTACGCGGTAGCTTGCGGCTCCACCCCCGAGCGTGCCGGCTCCGGACCTCCGAGGGCGCTGGCTCCGGACCTCCGAGAGGTCCAGACCTGACCTTCCCTTGAGGGACTCCTTGCGTGGTTGGGGGAGGCTCGGACCTCACCGAAGGAGGTCCGGGGCCTCCCCTGTGGGCCGGGTGCGCGGTCCAGCTTTTATAAGGAGTAGGCCGGGCCCGCCTGTACGCGGTCTTAGGCCCTCCTTTTACTGCAGCTCTTGCCGATACTGGTGATCTTTGTCTAGTGTAAGCGGGTACCCGGTTAGCTGAGTACCGACAAATCCCTTGTTAGAATTTTATCTAAGCCCACTTTTATTTTATTTCTTTCAAAATCATCTGTCTAATTTTGCTAAAATTATTAGGAATCCCATTACGTTTATCCTATGTTTGGTTTTATGAATCAAAATCATCTATGAATTAAATGTGCCTTAGTGCTTTGCTAAGTGATTTCAGAACTATGGTTGTCTTTGTTTATAAATCAAATGTTTATTTAAACCCCAATCAACCATGTGAAAATATATTTATCTCTAATCAATGCCATGATGTTATTATGTTATATATATATATGTGTGCGCACTATGAGCTAACCATGCAAAGAAATTCACACTTTATTTGAAACAATGAGATCAATGTGGTGAAAGTGTACGAGACAAATTCGTAATGATCGATAGAAGGATTTGACAAAACTTTGAAGACATCATCAGAATTTACAAATGATCGATTGAGTTTCAAATTGAAGAGTGATTGGATTGAATGGAGAAGGAATTGTAGACAAATATAAAACCTATGGAGAAATCAGAAGATCAAATCAGTTATTCAATGGAAACAAGATGCAAGTCAATAATAATTTCATACCTTCAGATTTGCATCACATTCAAAGAAACTATGGAAATCAAGACTTCACTCTCACATCATGGAGAAACACATCAATGGCTAACAGCAGCAGCCACGATGAATATTTAGAATGAGAGTAAGATTGATTGAGGAACTTATGAAGATCGACATTTGAGAATAAAAACTCCATTGAAATTGGAATAGTTGTTTGATTGTTTGATTAGAGATGGAGATGATTAAAACCAAGTGAATCAAGGTAGAAGAAAAGAATCATCATTAATGGAACATTTGAGAATAAGAATTCCATTGAAGTTAAAAGCACATCAATACGGGCATGCAGCAGCTGCTTCTACCTCCTCGCTGAAGAAGCCAAGATGTGCTGTGGGTAGGAGTACTTGCCTTAATGCAACAGGAAGCTGATCCGCCACCGGGTCCAGTGACATGCGAACATTGTCACAATCCTTAACCAATTGTGTAACTGGAGCATCAAGTAATCTCACCATCTCTTGAAGCCAATCGACGACTTCGCCTGGTACAGATTTGGGTGGCGGTGGGCTCTTCTCTCGCTGAGGAGGAGCATACACGATGGAGGGATCGAAAGCAAGTAGCACTGACAAGTCGAAAGACTGCATACATGAAAGACTCAGGCGTGAGCATCAGCTGAATTTAAGCCGATTAAAAAAAATTTACCTCAGGTGTCAAAGGTTCCTCATCAGCATGTTGACGTGTCTCAGCCTCAGGATCGGTTCTTGGTTGGGAGGTTTCAGGTTCGCTGAAAGAGACGTCGATCGTGGTACCCTTTGGTGGTGAGTTCTCTCAGGACGAGGACCGCACATCACTCCTGTGGTCGGCAGAGTCGCTTGACTGCAGTAAAAACGAAAAGGAATAGGGGTCATCACAAAGGCATCATTCGAATCCTGATGGAATATGATGCTAGAGATCTACCAATGGTTCAACAGGCTCTGGGCGAAAGGGTGAAGGGGCCGTTGCCCTGGTACTGACTGTTCTCTCGCGACAAGTCTTTTGGCTGGAGACCCGCCTCCGGCATCACGCTTATGTTTTGACCCTGCATGAGAAAATAGTACCCGGTCTAGAGAAAGGGCCGTGCTTCCATACAGAGGCATAGAAGCCATTGGCAAATACAGAATGCGTCCCCTGAAGCGTCGGAAGGCATAGGTCTTTCTTCAAGCTGCAAAGAAAATTCAATAAGAAGACAGTAGAAGCAGTGCAAAATTCAGGCCAGTCAGGGTAGAATGACACACCTCTTCTGCTGATGGCACGTATGAAGAGTCAATGCAGCACAGAAGGGTCCCTCGGGAACCATGGAAGACGTGTGATTTCCAGGTTCCCCACCAAGCATCGAAGCCGTTGGCCGTATAGACAAATTCCATGTCATGCGGGATGGGGACGATGACATCAGAGAAGAGGTTGTAGGCACGAAAAGCTAGCAAACGCTTGGCAAGATCAGCTCGGCTCATTAGTCTCTCATGAATGATCAATGAAGGGGAAGTTTGATTCAGGCCAAACTGATGAACAGCTATCACCGGCTGGTAAGATTCATAGCCGGGTTTGGTGATTCTATTGCTAGTACTCATGCTAGCAGGAAGAAGACAGGGGCGAATCATGATCGTGAATTTTTGCCGAGTGTCATCATCATCGACAAAGTTGTCTTGCCAAAAGAAGAAGGGTTTTCAAAGTACTCTGATTCAAAAAAGATGGCGAAGAAAGGTACGGTGCGTTCATGATAAAACAGCTTGAACCATTTGATTGTTTCTGCCTCGTGTGCCAGAAAGCCGATATAGTATTTGACCAAGCTAGGTACATCGGATGTTCCTACCTGAGGGGTTTGGGAAGGACAGGTCTGTCAAGCGAGGAAAATTCAGAATGTTCTCTCGAAAGTATAGTTGACACCAAAGCTATAGAAACCACCATGGCCCTCCCACCTTGATACGCTCACCCGAGAGGAGTCGGGCGGTGTTCAAAGAAAGATGTCGATATAAGATGCCTAAGAAGAGCTTTCCTAGTGTGAGGTGCTTGCCATCGGCTAGAGCATTGGCCAAGTTCAGGTAATTCTTAGTCGGGCAAGAGATGAGCCACAGAAAAGGAAATGATCTAGCCAGAGGTTTAGAACTGTTGTATGCTCTCGATGATTGACTGTTCCTCTACATTTATTGTGATGCTCTATGTATTGGCCCCAGTTTCTTGTGGAAGTTTTGTCAATGATCTTGTGTCTACATTCCTCCAAGGCAAAAGGTGAAGGGCAGGTTGAATGAATATCCAGGCCCAAGATCATGACGACATCCATCAGAGTAGGAGTCATGGGACCGTGGCCAAATAGGAAGCAGTTCAGGGCATCAGCCTAGAAATAACTGATGGATCTCAGGAAGTTCTCATGTTTCTCTATTGGAGATAGGGTCACAGAAAGAGCATCGGCTATGCCTATACCATGACAGACAGAAGATTTATAGTCTCGTGCTACTCACCTATACCAACTCGCCCATCCATCCATAGGGAAGGGCCAGGCTCTGAGTTGGTCGATCCAACAATCTGGGTTGGAATTTTGAGCTACAAAAGGAATTCGCTTCGTTTTAGCAGCAATGAGATCTAGCGGAGGCTCGTAAGATTGGGGGCCTGGACTGAAAGGTTTGGAAGGAGGCGGCTGAAGAATCAGGATATCACTCGCCTAAGCATTCGTAAGAAGGAACAGTCAAATCAAGGCTATTTCTTTCTCAGAATACGCAGGATTAAAGGCCGAGAGTACTTACCTTTAGGCCAAACATTTGTTGAGGAAGGGTTTCCACAGTCTTTGTGCTCTTTGTGTCCGCCATTGGAATCGAGCCAAGAAGAAAGGGGCTATACCTGTACTGTGGTTTTCTCTAAAGAGGGTATCCTGCGAAGGCATAATAAATGAAGTGTGAATTGTGCTCCCAAGGCAATGAGGGTTGGTTCGAATTTTGGCTTTAGTGCCGATTCCCCAAGAATAAGCCGATGAAGTACCGGCTGTGATTTCAGACAGGTGGGACCAAACCCATAATGACCAGTCAGGTGGGAACAGAGTACCATCGACTCGACACATAGGCCGATCTGATGCGATGCTATGAGATCGGCTAATATGAAAAGCAACAGTAATAAGGAGAGACAGAAGTCAATTAACGTGGTACTTCATTCATTACTAAACGTTTCTTACAGATTAAGCAAAATACTAAACAAAAGCTAAACAAGGGGCTAATCCTCTTGGAGCCGATACAATGGCTGCTGATTTCTACTAGCCGACGGCGTTCATTGGCAGGTGACGATCATTCATCACTGTCAGCGATGCTCCCCTCGTCGTCGTCACCATTGCCACCTTCGTCATCGGACAGGAGGGAGCCCATGGACGCTTCCAGCGAGGACTCCATTGGGCAGGGGCGAAGCCCAGTTATGACCCGTGGGTGCAGGTGCACCCCCTCAAAACGAAAAAAAAGTTATTACCCCTATATTTTAACCATATATACACCCCCCTCGGCCCAACATCCTGCACCCCCCTCAGCCCAACAATCCGTCCGTGCGTGGAATGGCCTGCTCAGCTTGTTTCGTAGCGACTCGCGAGGAAAAGGCTCCGGCAGCGTTGCGCGACTGTTCGGCTTCTCGCGTTCTTTCTTCTGTCCTCGTTTCGTCTTCACCGACCCACAGCTACGGCCGCCGGTCCGTCATGGACTCATCGCCGGCCATCCGTCGTCGCACGTCGGACTGGAAGACGATTAGACGAAGCATCAAGCACCAATACCATCAGGCACGCTCCGTAGAGGGGCTCTGCGTCAGGCTCGTCTGGCAACAGCAGTCGGCGCTCGCGGCACTCGGCAGTCCGCAGGTCTCCAGCCCTCCAGGTCCGCAGCTCTCTGTAATGCCTGTTCTTTGCCCGTTCCGCAGCAATAGTGCAATACATGTATTGTAAGTCTGAAACCTGACAGTGTCTCGTGGCCTGGTAGATGCAGGGCGCAATTGCATCAAAGTCAAGGCATCAGGTTCAGTACTTAGTTCCATCGGCAATTTAGCATCAAGGTAACTTATCTTCAATTTTTATTTTGCAATTGATCAGATTCTTAATTTTTTTAATTGCCAATTGATTTAAGCTAGGAAATAAAGAGATGATGAAACTACTATATAATTACATGTTCTTGAATCATATACTGTTGGCAGGTTAATTGATGGAATGATTTTTCAAAAGAAAAGCACCAGAGCCGGATAGCACCAATGTTCCTAATTTATGTTTGGATGATATGTGGAGAAATAGCCTTATTTGCTATGTGGAGAAAGAGGAGATGAAGAAAGTCACCAATGAGGCTGTGGTTAATCACTTCATGACAATGGCTTTATGACAATGAAAGAACGTAGATTTGATATTGATGATTAAAGGTAACATATCATATTTATTTTTTTATCATTCTTCTTTATCAAAAAATAAACAAAAACTAAGCCATAAGTCATTTGTTCACCCTTTCAGGTCATTGAATCGTGGAAGATGTGCGTTCTGATTTTTGTGGTCAGAAGACATCCAAACATGAGGCTGTTGCACGCGGACAACCGCAAAGTCCGCAAATGGCAAACGGTCGTATGTGGACGGCCACATGCACCCTCAACAGAGCTCGTGGCTCTTGCGGACGCGCGGCGGGCAGCCGCAATCCGTTCCGCCTACAACCTGAATCACCTCTTTATACTCTGCACCCCCCTTTGTTTCTCTCTAGCTTCGCCACTGCCATTGGGACGAGATCAGCATCCTCACCGCCACTGGAGGAGCTGCTCGACGACGAGTTTGAGGGCACCGCATCCTCATCCTCATCATCCTCTTCATCTTTGTCGTCATCAGAGATGGGCGGTGATGAACTTGCCTTCATCTTCTTCGACGAGGGCACCAGTGGAGGCAACAGTGGCTGCGGGTTCCATGGTGGGGACACCACCGAGTTTTCTAGGTCCTCTGCCACACTGAGGTTTATCCACACCCCCGATGGGTCGTCTGGGATATCCGGACCAAAGCGTGCGAGCCATCCTCGATCCTCCTCGATGAGTGGCGCCTCTTCTTCCTCATCGGCTGCCACAACAGGTGGTGCCTGCTTTGCCTCTGGTGCTGGTAGGGGAGCAAAACCCGAAGGTGCATCTGAGAATGGCGGTGGTAGCGGAGGAGATGGCAGTGATGCCAGCAGGGTGGTATTGCTTCTTGTCGATGATTCCATCGGAAGGGATTTTTTGGCTAGAAGTAAGGAGGTTTTCTCACTGATGGAGTGGAGAATAAAAGAACTGTAGCCGCGGTGCTAGTTAAAAGTACTACTCGTGGAGAAGCTGAAGAGGCGCTGGTGCGGTTTATGAGGTGAGCGTACGGACGGACGGGGTCTGACAGGAGCCGCATGACCCTTCTAGTCCAAGTCTCCGTGTTGGTTTTGGAATAATCATTAGTGACAAAACAGGGTATGTGTTATCGCCAGAAGTCAGCCAATCCCAACAAGGGCTGGATCGGCTGTTGGGCCCAAAGCAGGACGCCCAGGGAAGAGGCAACTGATGTTTCTGTAGAAGGCCGATGGGCCATGTATCGTAGTCAATTAACTTGATTTAGCCTAGATAGAGGATAGATCTTATTTCTAGCGAGAGTCGGACTTGTCGGCCAAGTCTGCGGACTATTAATATGTACCCATATCCATAAAATAAAATTGACGACATACATTCCCTAGTTACGGTTGTCTCCATCACCTCTCGGCGCATTACCACCCCTGAGCAATTAGGGCTTTTCAAGGTAATTATCATGCTGCCCTAAGGTCTCTTTCCTAGATTCGTTAGTGCTTCAATGTGTGAGTCAGATGGTAAACCTTGTACTAAAGCATTTTTTATGGTAATGTTTGCTAGTTATCCCGATGAATAGCTTGACATGGGATCCGTCATTTATCATGCACGTTATCGATCTACTTTTGTATCTATGCTTTAAATCTTAGATCCGTCTCATGTAGCTCGACATACGTTGCCTAATCATTTATTACAATCCACGACGTGACGCTGCATCACGTGCACGCGACATGCCGATAGATTAACGTATGCCGAGCATCCTGGCTAGCACATGTCTTAGGTGTTTTTGTTCCATCTAGATGAGTTTCCTTGGAGACTCTGATTAAAAGTCGATCTGGTTGAACAGAGCTCCTATATCATGATTTGGCAGGTTTAAATTTGTTCTTGTCGTACTGGATGTGGTTCGTTTCATGCTTTATATTTATATATACATCTATACACGCCATTCCGTATATAATCAGCACTTTTGCCGGTCGACTGCCACAATCTTGTGACGCCAATCCGAGCGATCTGGCTAGAATTTGATGTTTGCTTTTGTTTTTGGTTGTGACACAAGGAGAATTAGAGCCAACCGTCGTATCCACACCGACCGCACCCTTCCTAGCTAGAGGTCAAGCCAAGTGGCATGTCCGGCCTACACCACCGACTAGACCTTGATCAGCTCCACCCAGAGTAGATTGGAGCCGCCACCCGAGAGACGAGTGCAGCAACAGCACTATCTCTGGCTCCTCGTGTGTCCGGCCACTGTACGATCACCCGCTCGGTTTCCGGTGACGTTTCCATTGTATTTCTCTTGTTTTTGTGTGTTAGTTTAGATTTATAGTGTGATTAATGCTATAACCATGATCTACGCGTAACTGATTGAATACAGACAACAATACTTTAAAGAAAATGATGAAAGTTGCGGCTTTATCTTTATCATGTTTTGGTTTTGATTAGTCAAAATAGCGGGCTCTCATAAAACATGCTTAATTGAACCAGCCAGCAAATTTGTGATTGATTATGATTGTTCATAAAGACCCATATGATTTAATTTCACAAGGTTTAATGTTTGTCATGATCATCTCCTTGTTTATTTTTACTGCTTATAAATGCCATGATTAACTTTATGAGGTTGTTTTGCAATAGCCATTTCTACCAAAGCCATATATTTCTAAACCATAGATTTATCAGATTTGCTTTCAAATGAGTTGGATCAAGATTGTTTTCTAGGGTATGAGATTTAGAATCTAGTCATTCATTTTGTATTACCTTTATTTGCTAGCCTTTTCTATCCATGCATTGTGATTCTCTACATTGGAGGATTTGCAAACTTCGCTGGATATTCACCCAAAACCCAAAAATATCTCTCTTTGTCTATCCCTTTCATCCACGTCCTATTTCAATTGGAGTATGAAAATTTTAATCTTAAAGACTGGTGCTATAAAATTCTCATAGTAGCTTTATATCATTTGTTTATCCACTACTCATACTCGAGGATGAGTATCATTCAAGATTGGGGATAAAGGTCAACTGCTATAAAAATCAGGCAAAAAGAATGTTTGAGGTGACAAAATGAAAAAAAGGAAAAGAGAAAAAATATATTTATGTGATTTTTAAAAGACTTTTTGTGTTAGGGATTTTTATAAGACTTTTTATATCGGCTGAAAGAAAAAAATAAAAGTGAAAAAAAGAAGAAAAAGCTCCTTAAAATTCTTCAATGCCTGATCCAAAAGTTTCTTCAAGGACATTTCAAAAATTCAATACTTCATACTCCAATGTATCCAACAATATGCAATCGGATAGCAAGGACTTCGTTTGTGCTTTGAGATCACCCATTTAATACTTGCACATGTCCACTCTTCTAAATGTGTTTGTTCCATCCATCTCCTCTCAACATTATTTGATTACATGACTTTTTGACAAGTCTCAGTAAAACCAGCAGATTTCTTTCTTGGTTTGACAAAATTTGAGAATATATTTTGATTAGCATTCATACAAAGCTTCAGATAAGCTTCTACCTTTTCATATATATTTATTGAAGATCATTTTGATATTGAGAGACCGGAGAATTGAGAGTATTCCTTTGGCTTTGCAAGAATTTATCTCTAAAAGTTTGATTATCTTTTTCAAAAACATATTGCTAAAATGAGGAGATGTGTCATCGATGGATTTGAACTCTTGTTGAATCTTTTGTTGCGGGATGAGCTTAGCTAAATATCTTTTCTTTCATGATTTGCTGGTTCACACTAAAATATTGGGAGAGCTTGTTAGTTTTGATTGATTGAGATTGAGGTATGAGAACGTTAATAAAAGGCAATGTTGATTCTTTACTTAATCGAGGACGAGCAAAGTCTAAGAGTGGGAGTATTGTTCGCCCTCTATAATGACGAAATAAATGCATCATTTTACATGGTTTTTCATTGAATATGAGCATCAATGTCACTGTTTACTAACAAATATGAAGCGCCCCTGCACTTAAGCGGGACTAAAATATGCCTTATTACTATTCCCAGGAGTTACGGTAATCACATTTGTACATTAGATGATTACAGATCCGCCCTAACGGGACAGACCAAACGGGGCGCAGCTTGAAAAACATGGCAGCGAAACTTTTAAAGCGAGACCCAAGCTTCCCCACAAGAATGGTTGGGGATAGGTCGTGACCCTCACGCAATCACGATCATCTTCTTTGCTCTGTAAACCAACAACAAAGAAAGGGTGAGTACAAACGTACTCCGCAAACCCACCTTCTTCCATAAGAAGAGGGGTAAAAGCTATCATTACATGCAAGGCATATCTATAGCTCACGATATAGTTGCTAGAAAACGTTTGCATACGCAGGGTTCATTAGTTCTCAGTTTTAATTGAAAAAAACATCTTTATCCCATAAAAGGTTGCCACTAGACTCACATGTCCATGGCTTACGGCACGCAGGCCAACACATTTTCACACTCTTCCTCAGCAACCGCAGCTGCCTCAAAACATGATTTTGATCCCATCCCAACCCATATTTTTGTTGAACATCTAATTGCCGAAACCAAACCGTAACCCGTCCATACTAGTGGACAACGGACTATCATGATAGGTTTATACTCTAGCCAAAGGTGCACACTTTACCCACAAGTTTGGTCCAGGACTTTTGTCGTCACGAGGTTCTTTCCTGCTCAAGGTTTTTCCCACGCAAGGCTTTCCCAAACCTCACCCATGAGAGACATAGGACCACCTGTCGCTCAGACCGACAGCCAACGCGATTGTCGCCCAACGACCGCAGCCATGCGACCACTCCCCATTCCTTATCTCCCATGCATACCAGCTCACCGGCTTCCGCTCGGTTCTACCTTGCAGGTTCCAACCAAGGGTTGCCCAAACAACCTCGAATGGTTGCACTATAAGTGTTAGGAAAGATGAATCGTCAACCCGGTCCTTCAGGGTAGAGCTCCCACAATACTCATTCCTGAGTAAACACCAGCCCAAATCTCCTCCATGAAGATTGGACTCCTGACAGACCGTGATAACAGCTCCTCGAGGTTTCTACCCTGTAATGGCTTAGCTGACCAAAGTCGTATGCCGGGGTCTTACCCCATGTTTTTCCGAAAACAATCATCATCATCATCATATCATCAAGATTGATATAGATAATAGAGTGAGCGATCCACCTATGTGCGCTACTTCTAAGATCGATTCGGGTGGCTATATCCTACTAGGTTTCCTTAGAAAGCAAAACATCCAAGTTTTATCATTTAACAGGGCAAGGGGATGTGTATATAAAAACTGGGTAATTTATGCATCAAGTGAGGATTCCGGTGGACTTGCTGTTCACTTTGCTGAGGTAGTAGATATGGCGGTTGCTGCATCGTCGAACTCCTGATCCGATCCTGAGTCGAACACCTCGTTGACAGTACCGAACGGCTCTCCAAGAAAGCCTACGCGCACAAACAAGGCAAAACACACCAGTCAAGGCACAATGTGAGCTCATAATGAGATGGATTTAGTTTAGTTAGACGGACCTTGGTTTTAGAACAATTTAGGTGAAGGGATTATCGGAGTCGGAATCGAGATAAGCAAGATATGGAGTTTTCTTGGCTAAGGATGTCCTTATAGATTGCATGCGAATAAAAGGAGAGTCAAACAGGCCAAAAGGCATGTGTGGCCCCTTTTTCAGTATTAGCATGCCTCGTCTTTAGTGTCATCCATGCCGGGCCCACGAGACTGATATCCAGCAGCATAGGGACAGCATGATAGCAGCAGATGGATCAACTGACGGTAATAAATACTATCAGTGAGAAGAAGAGAAAGATGACACGGGCCATATTCGGCGCGTGTGGCCCAACTCTTCTGACTGGTCAGGCTCGGCCTGCTCTCGTACCGCGATGGGCCTTGCGGCCGCGGTGGGAGAGAGAATGAGGACGGACGTAGACGGCATCGACCGGCCCCACCTGTCATCCCTACGGAGACAGGGACAGAGGCTGAAAACCGTCCAGTCTGGTTCCCAGACCGGGTCTTCAATGAACCAACCGGCGAGTGCGGAATTAGTTCACCTTGTTAAGAAACCCTAACCCAATTAGGGTTACGTGGGCTCATACCAAATATACCCCCTGAAGGGTTATTCACCTCTATATAAATAACACCCTTGTGCATATAAAGGAATAAGAGAAGCGACCAGAAGCTCCACCTACATCTGTGTCTCGTGTGCTTTATTTGTCATGCATCTGGGACGCCCTCGTGGATAGCCGCCTATACACGACGCCGCCCTGCAGGTTGGCCGCCGCACATTCTGCTGCACATACACTGCCACACCTGGCTGGCAGCTCCGCTCACGCTGCTAGCGATGCCGCCGCCACACTAGGCCCCTTCGTGCTGCGCGCTGTGCCCCACCACACCTGGCCCTACTGTGCTAGGCCGCCTTCACAAACCCTAGCGGGCACGAGCGTAGGTTGCCACAGCGGGCCTCCGCTCTGGTACTCCGCATGTAGCGCTGCGTCGCACTAGCCACATCCGTGCTGCACTCGGGAATTCCTATCTGTCTAGCGGAAGGACGTTAAGCAAGCGAAATAAAAAGCCCATCAGGCCCAATATCACCTTTTACTGTCTTTAACCTCGATCACCTCAACAATTGCAAATACCTAATTCAACATTTCATTTATCCGATTCCAACATTTTACAAATACTACGTCAACAATTTATACAATGAATGTTGAATCAATGTAGGTGGAATGTTGAATCAGAATGGGGCGAATGTTAAATCAGTGTAGGCGGAATGTTAAATCGGTGTAAGTGCAATGTTGAAATAGTTGTGTGGGAAGGCTCGCGCGGCGGTAGACCACCGGCGGCGGCCCGCACGCGGTTGCTGCGGAGGCGCGCGGCGGCTACAGATGTGCACGGCGGAGGCGGCCAGTGGCAGGGCACGACAGCGTGCACAGCGGAGAGGGGCTGAGTGGCAGCGCGCGATGGTGCGTGACGCGGAGGCGGCGAGCGGCGGAGGTTGCGTGTGGGGCGGCCCCAGGCGGTGGAGGCGGCGCGCAGGTGACAGAGCTATGCGCTGCGGGGGATGGGCCGGGTGGGGTAGGCCGGGCGAAGGAGGGAGTAGGGTGGTGGGACATGGATGGTAGGGATGGTGTGCAGGAATCTCAAATATTGGAAGATAGGTGGACTTTTGTTCTACCAAAACATGATAGGAAATTCGGCCACGCTCGGCGTACCCTTGCTGGGCCGCGCTTGACCCTGGTCGCGCGCTCCTAGCTGTCCGTTAGCTGAACATCTCTCCTCTCGCCACCCCAGTTGGGATGGACCGTGCAACGGGACGTGCGCACCTAAAGGCTATGCAAGCCGCCGTTACGACCTGCAGTTGGAGCGCATTTTTTAGCACTTGTTTTCTTATCTCAAGATTGTTTCCCTGCAGAAAACTTTATCAATGTTTTGATTATATTTTGTCTACATGCACTCCATATGTTATTTATTCTACATTTATTAATTATTTCTAGTAGCAAATGATTTGTAGAAAAATTATAAATGCATGTAACCGGGAATTTTAGCAAAATTTGCTATGTGCACCTGTAGTTGTTTGTTTTTTCCCTCCACGGTTGTTCTGGTGCACCCAGAAGGTTCACACAAGGTTTTTAATTCATCACACATGTCATGCATTATATGAGGTTGCATCTTCTAGGTGTTTGCCACATCCATCATACTATTGTACCGCCGCACGACACCCTGTGCCGCACTAGCTGTGCGTACCAAACGATTTGTGGTGCGCCTATAGAGCCACTTCACGTCGTATTGTGCCATATATATTGCCACACCAGATGCGTGAGCCTGTCCTGCAATCTACGGGCGCACACCATAATTTATCGCATGTTTGAGCAAGTCAAGCCGGCTCTAGGAAGGCCTCCATGCTATCACGGACACCTAGATGATGATCAGAGATGAGACATGCACGCCGCCATGGCCCTGATGGCCAAGAGTGAGCTGCTGCCGCTTTGCACACTATTGTGGTCCTGATGGCCACACACGCGTTGGCAATCCTAGACGTTGGAGTTTGAGCTCGCGTTAGATAAGATGGATCGTGTAAATCCCTGAAGATATATGGTTTTGGCAATTTTTCACTTGCATGAACATTTCTTTTGTTTGCCCATGTATATTTTTGTATGTTTTGTGTTGTGTGACATCATATGTTATATACATATATAGCCAAATAGCCAACAACTAAAAAGAAGTTATACACTATCTCGGAAATCTGGGAAATTAATTAAACACATATAAGACCATTCTCGTCTCTCTACTCTCTCCTCATGCATAAAGTTATTTTTGCTTGAAGTAATCAGAAAAAATATAACATAATGCATCAAAGCGTTCTTTGCTAATAAGACATCACAAATTTGGGATATTCCTTATGTCCTCAAGTCATGAGCTTAAAAGACTTTATCAATGCTCTATTAAATAGTAGCTTGTAATGTATTCTCAGTCATTAATTGCTCAACTTACAATTGGCGCATTGCTCTCATTGTCGTTGAAAAGACATAAAGCATAATCTGAGATAAAAGGCAATACCCCCAAGCAACGTGAAGTTGCAAATACAACGAAAGCTTATTCTAAGAACTTTTCCGCTATGTATTGTGTGGAAATGGATGGTGTGTTCTTGAAGAACCACCTTGCTCGTCCTGTTTCGGACCCAGTCTGCTCGTCTAGCATATAATTCTTAGAATTTTAACCAATCACAGCCATTGAATCAACTTTTGTGGGGAGTATGCCAAACGGTAAAGGTCGGTCTCTTATGGACATATCATTGAGGTTTATGTAGTAGAACTACCTTGGATTGTACTCCTTTGAATAATCTACCAGAAGTGAAATCCCACATCGCTACATAGCTAGAAGCTAAATTGGGTGTTAACATATTTGGTCATTGTACTTTTTGACGCTAAAATGTCATATAAGTTTGACCACCTACCTACTAGAGATGATAATTTGTAATATAAAATGAAGATCATGTGGAGACCTGTTGCATTCTCCCTAGTCTTGATGACTTCTTCATATGAGAGTAGCACTGTTTGTTGACCGAGAATTGTCCCAGAAGGATATTGGTCATGTTTCACTCTCGCCATGCAGTTGTAATCCTTTGCTTAGTCAAAAACTTTACAGTTGGATGATATTTCCCAGATAATACAAATTCTTGGCCTTATCTGTTCTGTTCTAAAGCTTATCTGTTTTGCTGAAAATAAAGAGCTTCAAATCATGCTTAGCATGTACCACAAATAACAAACTTGGGAAACCATTAATCATATTGGCATCATCCACCTGAAGTTGTGATTGTATTTTGGCTTTGTGCAGAACACAAGTTTGCCACATGTCTTTGGATCTTACCGTGCACTTGAAGATGCATGTCGGTACATCGGCCTCGTAGGTCATTCCATTGAAACCTAATTGTGCCTTAGCTCTAAGCAGGCATATTCCCTTATTTATTCTCAAGCATTCTTGCTTAATGTGGTTTTAATTCTCTCATAACCATTATACCTTAAAATGTTGCAACCGATAATACCCAGTTTTCTAATGATATGAGTAATTGGATAAAGAATGGTCAAATATTAGACAAGCTGGACTATACAATTCTGCACACAAAAATCACTGCTTGGCAGCACTGGCCTGATGCCATGTACTTTGTTATACTAATATATATGCACACATTTCTCTACGCGTCTGAAAGCGCAAAGCAACCTATTAATGCCTTTGGGAGCATTGCAAATTGAGAAATCATTTTTCTTTATTGATCTGAAATCAACTATTTGTTCGCCCTTGTGATCAATGCAAATGGAGACACCATTTTTGCTAGTTGATCTGAAGTCAACTATATTCTTCAAATGGAAAATGGTGTGCATGAGGCCCTGAAGAGTTTCAATGGCTAATATTGTGTTGCACATGACATTTTAAATCATAAAGATTACCTGTGTACTTTATAGTAAAGGCAATAAGTTTGCAGAATTGTAACAGAAGAACAACCTATAGTTGTGTGTCTCACTGGAAGTTGAGACAGACCCTTCTAGTAGAAGGCACCAAATGTGGTATTCATGCCACTGCATTAATCTAAGTCCAAGCTCACTGCATATAATGTTTAAATGTAAACCCCTTTATCTTTGTGCGTAAGATTTTCCAATAAATCACCACCATAGCATGCTTTGGTCATAACCAGAAGATTGTGATTGGAGATCGTATTAGTACGCTTTCAAATATCTCGGCATTAGGGGGAGATAAAAGCCCATCTTATGTAATGCCTCGATATTTCTGTAGAACAAAGAAACGCACAAAAGCCAAACTAAACATGTTATTCAGTGTATACTCTTGTGGTTATGGAGTTTGCCAGAAAATTGTTGAGGAGTAACTGTATTTGTTGTGATACATTGTAAATGCTTCTACCTGAAGTAGATATGGATATTGAAAGTAGCCTAGAGGGGGGTGAATAGGCTAATCTGAAAAATTACACAAGCTAAAAGGCGGAAGTCAGTGACCGACCGGCTAGACTGGTGCCGACTGGCTCAGCTGGTCGGACCGGCTGAGCCAATGCTCACCAGCTCAGCTGGTGGAGAAGGAGAATCTTGAATTGATCTCTAAATATCTGCAAGTAAATTTGATACCGATACTTTCTAGAGGTTCCTTAGAGGTTATTCTTGCAGATCTGAGATGGGCTAGCCTTGAAACCTACACACAAGATAGATCCACACCAAACTTCCCAAAACAAGGTGAATAAGCATAAGAACAAAATGAACTTGAGGAACACAAGCACCACAAGAAAGCACAAGAGACAAGGATTTATCCCGAGGTTCGGGCACACCACAAAGGCGTCCCTACGTCCTCGTTGTTGAGGACCAAAAAGGGTTTGGACTCGTAACCCTATCCTCTTTTCCCCAATCACCAAGACCGGCGGAGAGGTACTTACTATGAGGCTCAAATAGAGGAGATTACAAACTTCTCGAAGCACACCATAAGGAGATGGGTGCTTCGACGGGCGACGCCTAGCCATCTAGGAGTACAAGACTCCAAGAGTAACAAGTCCACCAAGTTTGCTTCAAGATTCACCAAAGCTCACAAAGAACAAGAGAGAGGAGGAGATGAACACGGAGTCTTCAATGCTCTCTCAAGAACTCACAAGCCCACACTCAAAATCTATGGAGGATTTGAGCTCAGGAGAATGGAGAGTGAGGGAGAGGAGTGAATGAGCAAGCAAGCTTTGTCTTAGGTTGGTGGAGTGGCCAAGAGAGAGAGAAAGAGGGGAGTGAATGGGTATATATTCTCCCCCTCTCGAACTAGCCATTTTTGAACCGTTACAGTGCAGGAAAGTGACCCACCGGCTGGGCTGGCAGGTCAGTAGAGCCGGCAGACCAGCTCTAGGGTGCCCGACTGGCTGAGCTGGTCGAGCAGCCGGTCAACCAGCAGAATTGGCAGACCAGCTCCAGGGCACCCGACTGGCTGAGCCTGTGGGGAGAGTCGATGGGGCACAGAAAATAGGAATGAACATTTTGTGGCTAGGGCTTTTGTATGTGTGGAGATGAATGAACTTTGTGAGCTTTATGATTCTTGTAGCACTTCATGTTGGACCCCCCTTGATAATATGGTGGTTCCTATACTCAAGAGATAATTTAGTAAATCTATTTGATCTTCAAATTTGAGCTTGAACCGCTTTTCTTTTGCTTCAAATAAATGAGGGGCCTCTTTTCTTGTTTGCAATGCACCTTAGCACTTGTTTGCTTGATTGTATTCATGGAGCTCACTTTACCTTGCTCGATATGAGTGTGTGTAGCACTTTCACTTGATTTTCACTATGGTCGTGCTCATGTAAACTCATTAGTTACTTTAGTGTATTGTCAACATTCACTAAAACCCTCATAAAGGTTGATTGCACTTACAATCTCCCCCTTTTTGGTGATTGTTGACAAACCATTAAAAGTGTTGCATATAGATATAATTAACACACAAGCTTTTGAGTAAGAATGCATATGTGACTCAACCTAAATTTGTGCATGTAACATATTTAATGGCATGGCCTCAAATGCCAATGTATGCACAAGTTAAGGGAAAAGTGAAAGCCACACAATGCACTTTTACTCGAGGGGTGCACAAACCAGTGTCATGAGAAAACCTGTGATGCACATGACATAATATACACTTCAAGAAAAGAGATAAAATAACAATACACCATAAACAATAACCAACAATCATAACGATTAGACAAATGAGTTCACAACCATACAAGTAGCAACCACAAAGTACCAACTAGAGGATTATTAAAAGTTCAAATTAGGTTCTCACACACACACCATACGTAGTTCAATACAACACCAAGGATACAAATACATGATAACTAGAGAGGAACTCACATCTCTCATAAGGCAACACTCACATCCCCCCCTTTTGGCAACAAGCACCAAAAGAGAAGGATAGCCACTGAAGCTTACTCCCAACCACCACGACCCGAGGAAAAAGGAGACGAAGCATTCCAATCAGACCAACCGAAGGTAGTAGGAGGAGGAGAGGACGAATAGGTGTTTGCAAGAGCTGTAGGCTGCTGATGGTGCTGCTACGGCTGCGGGGGCTTGTATCCATGGTAAGAAAAGGGACCTTGATAGAGACCTCCAAAGATGCTCTCAACAAGCTGATGAATACTGGACCTTGCCTCATCAAAGATATCCTAAGATTGCTGAGTAGGAGGTTGAGAGGAGCTCTGAGGTTGCTCATAATCATAGTGAGAAAAGCCACTAGGATATGCTGGGGGGTGATCCGGATGATAACCATATTGCCAAAAATGCTGATCCTCCACATTTTCTTCAGAATGAGCCGGCTGCCCATAGGTACGACGAGGTGACATGGGAGCTAAGGGCTATCCTACAGCTTGTCTCTTCATTTTCTCTCTAATCTCCTGAAGGCAAATGCGATTGTCAATCACATCATTGCGAGTATCACGGCAAATCTTGAACATAGCATTTAACCTCTGAAACAAGCCACTTTCATGAGACCTTGGCCGCGCATCATGAGAGGGGATACGCGGACGAGCAGCAGTAGCAGCACGAGAGGAGGTCTGATGGCGAGGAGGAGAGGGAGCAGGCTCACCAGAGGACTGAGGTGATGGAAGAGCATGACGAGCCCGTGGGGTGGTGGGAGGAGCATCAAGAATAGGCTTGGGCTTATAAGATGTATGCTTAACTATCGGATCAAAGCGGTACTTGGTGACTACCTCAACCATCTTCATAATGTAAGGTGCATGAGTCAAGATCTTCTTCGAATCCCAAGAGACATTGAGGATCTCTTTCCAAGTAAGATCAAAGCAACTGAAAGTGTATCAGGTCTGGGGATTGAAGTATAGGAGAATGTTCTGATTGTATGAAAGCACCTTGAAATCATTACCTCCCTTTGGAAGAAGAGTCTACCTGAAAAGTGAATTGAGGTAGCGATAGAACGGCTTCATGTTGGAGGTCTCCCAAAGATGATTTACCGGATCATAGTGGATGCTGCTCACATAATTTGAGGATGGGAACCGAAAGTCATGTCGTGAACGTTTGGCAAGATCAATCTTATCAAAACCAAGGATTCTTGCAAACTTGCCATAGCTGCACCGGTAATGAATACCTTGGATGAGGAAGTTCACATAAAGAGGAGTGCCAGCTTCCTCATCTAGTTCAGTAATCCAAAGAGTAGAATAAAATTGAGCAATTACTCCTTCATTCCAATCACATTTGAACTCCATGATGTGCCACAAGCCATGCTATTCCAAAGCATCAAGAGCTTGGTTGAGATGAATATCATTCATCTTGCGACAACCTTCCCAATCTATATAGTGTTGCCGAATCACTGTTTGGGTTCTGGCCCTCACATTCTGATAGAACTTCACATGCAAGGCATTGTGAAAGCGATGATCATTAATGAACCAAGCCTTCCGATGGAGAAGCGGGTTAGTGTACCTTGCCTCCCTGATCCTCTCAGCCTTCCCTTTGGGTTGGTGACCAAAGAACTGAATCTCATGATCTGAGCATTGTACGTCAGTTAAGATCATATTAGCAATGAGTTCGGCATCCGAAGAAGGTGATCCAACATCATCTTCATTGTCATATACCGGACCCCCCCTTCTTCTTCCTGCCGGAGACCTTTTTCTTGTGAGGTTGTTGAGAGGACTGGGCCACTTCTTTGCCTTTGGAGATGGATCGGCGTGGAGGATTTCAACGAGGTGGTGAGGGATGGTATTCTTCATGAATGCCATCATTACTCTCACTAGAATCATCATCATCACGACGAGGCATGGTGAACACGCCCTAAGAAAAAGATGTAGCACTAGGTTTAGGACTTGGTGAAGGTAAAAGATTTAGTAAAAGGGATGTAAAAAGAGAGATAGGCAATGAATCAAGTAACAAAGAGGGTAAAAGAGCCGCCCCACCGACTGAGCCAGTGGGGAATCGGTGGAGTCGGTCAGGCAAGGTGCTTACAAGAAATATATGTGAAACGTGAGATTCAACCATCCAAACTTCACACCCTTGTAGATCCATGTGAATATGATATAATGTGACCTTTGTACCAAGGGGATTGATCTAGAACGGAGTATAGGAGGAAATCAGGCAACAATGGTGATATACCTTCAAAACAAGCTTTTCCAGTGCGAAGAGAGGGCTTGGTACCTGCTGGCAGAAGGGTTGGGGGTGGTACGCAAGTAGGGGAGGGGATGGGTGGGGGGATAGGGCATGGAGGCATGGGCACAGGCCAGGGAGAGCAGCGCAGGCACTGGCTGGTGGCGGTGTGGGTGCTGGCGCAGGCCAGTGGCGGTGTGGGGGGTAGGCGAGCGCAATAGGGAGGCGCGGGCGTAGTAGGAGCGGGGGCCGAGCAGCGGTGTAGGAGCTAAGGATGCGGGCGCAAGAGCTGGTCAGGCAGGGACTAAGGAGCCGGTGGGGAGAGGATGGAGGATTTTTTTTAGAACACCACACGCGCGGAACAGTGGCTGGTGGGCGCCCCACCGGCTCAGCCGGTCGGCCGACCGGTCCAGCTGGTAGGACAACAGAACCGGCAGACTGGCTAGAGACCACCCGACTGGCTCAACCGGTAGGACGGTAGAACTGGTAGACCGGCTCAGCAGGTGGGACAGAGAAAAACGTGAATTAAATTAACTTTTAAAGGGATTTTTGAAGGGATTTTCAAGGATATTTTTACAAAGAATGTTTAGAGAGACTTGTGTACAGGTGACTGGCCACAAACAACAATACATAACCATAGTCACTTTCCACAAGTTAGGATCCAACGATCCGAAAAGAGCCAACATCTTATTTATTTGATTGAACATGGATTAACTAGAATTCTACAAATACAAATAATCAAGTGTGTGCAAGGGATCAAACCACGTTACGAAAATCTAAATATTTAGTTCACTCCTTAAAGCACAAAACCTTTCCTCGTCAAGGGGTTTGGTGAAGATATCGGCTAGTTGATTTTCGGTGCTCACATGACAAATGGCGATATCTCCTTTGGCTTCATGGTCTCTAAAGAAATGATGGTGGATGTCTATGTGTTTGGTGAGTGTGTGTTGCACCGGATTGTTAGCTAGCTTAATCGCACTCTCATTGTCACACAAGAGAGGGATCGTGCTAAACTGACAACCAAAGTCTCTCAAGGTTTGCCTCATCGAAAGTAGTTGAGCACAACAAGCGCCGGCTGCAACATACTCGGCTTCGGCGGTGGATAGTGCAACACTATTTTGTTTTTTGGAGCTCCAAGACACCAAGGACCGACCAAGGAATTGGCAAGTCCCCATTGTACTCTTCTGATCAACTTTGTAACCGACATAATCCGAATCGGAATAGCCAAGAAGATCGAAAGTGGAACCCTTGGGATACCACAAGCCAAGGTTTGGTGTGTGAACTAAGTATCTCAAGATTCTTTTAACGGCCACTAAGTGGCACTCTTTCGGGTTAGCTTGAAACCTTGCACACATGCACACACTAAGCATAATATCGGGCCTAGATGCACACAAGTAGAGCAAAGAACCTATCATAGACCTATAGAGCTTTTGGTCGACGCTTTTACCTTTATCTTCTCCATGGAGGTCGAGGTGCCCATTTAATGTCATGGAAGTTTTGATGGGCTTCGCATTCTCCATGTCAAACTTCTTGAGCATGTCTTGAATATATTTGGTTTTACATAGGAACGTGCCTTCCTTGAGTTGTTTGATTTGGAATACTAGGAAGAACTTGAGCTCACCCATCATGGACATCTCGAACCTTTTAGTCCTGATCTTACTAAACTCATCACAAAAAGCTTTGTTAGTACTACCAAATACTATGTCATCGACATATATTTGGCACACGAATAAATCATCATTGAATTTACGAGTAAAGAGGGCAGAATCAGCTTTCCCTATTTCAAAGCCATTTTTCAGGAAATCCTTAAGGCATTCATACCATGCTCTTGGGGCTTGCTTAAGCCCATGGAGTGCCTTATGGAGCTTGCCCAGCGGTTGCTCCACATACACTTCTTCTTCGATTGGTCCATTGAGGAAGGCACTCTTGACATCCATTTTATACAACTTGAAGTTATGGTGCGTGGCAAAGGCTATAAGGATTCAAATTGACTCAAGCCTTGCCACAGGTGCATAAGTCTCTCCAAAGTCCAAGCCTTCCACTTGAGTGAAACCATGAGCTACCAACCGTGCCTTGTTTCTTGTCACCACACCATGCTCATCTTGCTTGTTGCAAAAAACCCATTTGGTTCCAATCACGTTTTGATTGGGTCTCACCACTAAGGACCAGAATTCATTCTACTTGAAGTTGTTCATTTCTTCTTGCATTGGCAACACCCAATCCGGATCATCAAGTGCTTGTTCCACCTTAAGAGGTTCCAAAGAGGAGACAAATGAGTAAAATTCACAAAAGGTTGCTAAACGAGAATGAGTAGTTACCCCTCTTTGAATACTCCTAAGGATATTGTCAACGGGATGGTCCCGTTGAATAGTTTGGTGCACTCTTGGGTGTGGTCTTTGATCTTGTCATTGAATTGGTCCATCCTTATCATTTGCGTGATCAACATGTGGTCCTCCATTGTTGTGATCTTGATCTTGGCTTTGCTCTTGATCGTCACCAAGAGCTCTTCCTTTATCTTGGTCACCATGTTGCTTGTGAGGGTCCACCCTTATTGATAAGGATGGTTCATCTTCACTTTCTTCATTTTCTTGCACTTAGTTTGCTTGAGGCTTGATTCCACGTAGCGTTAGATTCTTGATTGCTTCACAAGGAGGCTCTTCTTTTCTAGCACACATGAGTTAACTTGCTGGTTTTGAGAACCATTAGTTTCATCAAATGTCACGTCTCTCGCTACTTCAACACAACCGGTGGTTTTGTTGAAGACACGGTAGGCGTGAGCATTTGAGCAATAACCCAATAGAAATCCTTCATCAACCTTAGGTGCAAACTTAGAGCTTTTGGGTTTCTTGTTAAATTTGAAACACTTACTCCCAAAGACTCTAAAGTAAGACACGTTAGGCTTGTTACTGGTTAGAAGTTCATGGGAGGTCTTCTTCATGATCTTGTGGAGGTAGCAGCGATTGATTGCATGACATGCGGTGTTGACGGTTTCGGCCCAAAATAGGTCAGAAATCTTGTACTCATCAAGCATTGTCCTTGCCATGTCGATGAGTGTTCGGTTCTTCCTCTCCACAACACCGTTTTGTTGAGGAGAGTAGGGAGCCGAGAACTCATGCTTGATCCCTTCTTCATCTAGAAATTCTTCAACTCCGGTGTTCTTGAACTCTCTACCGTTGTCACTTCTTGTCTTCTTTATCTTCATATCAAACTCGTTTGAGCTCTCCTCATGAATTTCTTGAGTGTTTCTTGCAACGCAACCTTATCATGCAAAAAGAACACCCAAGTGAAGCGAGAAAAATCATCAACAATGACTAAACCATATTTGTTACCGCTGATGCTAATATAAGCAACGGGTCCGAAGAGGTCCATGTGTAGCAACTCCAATGGCCTTTTAGTTGACACGATGTTCTTTGCGGGATGTAATGCTCCAACTTGCTTTCCCGCTTGGCATACTCCACAAATTCTATCTTTCTCAAAACCAACATTTGTTAGTCCAAGGATGTGCTCACTCTTTAAAAGTTTGGCCAAGTTCCTCATGCCAACATGGGCTAGTCGGCGATGCCAAAGCCAACCCATATCGGATTTTGCCACTAAACAAGTCTCGGGCGTCACCTTAGTTGTTGTAAAATCAACAAGATAAAGTTTGCCCTTCAAACGACCCATAAAAGCAATAGAGGAATCCTCCTTTCTAAGGATTTGCACACCCACATCCTTAAAGAGACAATTGTAACCCATCTCACAAAGTTGCGATATGGATAACAAATTGTAACTCAATGAATCAACTAATAGAACATTTGAACTGGATTGATCATTTCAGATAGGGATGTTACCGAGACCTAGAACTTCCCCCTTGCCACTATCACCGAAAACAATTTCTTGTGAATCATGTGTTAATTGCAAGGAGTTGAACAGGCTTCTCTCTTCGGTCATGTGATTTGTGCATCCGCTATCAAGCACCCAACTTGATCCACCGGAGGAGTAATCCTACAAAATAAATCATGCTTTAGATTTAGGTACCCAAAAAGATTTCGGTCCTTGAGAGTTAGTCACAAGAGACTTGGGCACCCACACACTCCGTTTGATCAATGTTTTCTTTATGTAGGCACCCACATACTTGACGACCATTTTTCCACAATGGTCCCAAGTCAATATATAATCACAAGCATAATATCTAGAGATAGGAACTTGAGTTTCTTCTTGCTTGGTTGACTTGGCTTGCTCAATCGCTTGCTTGCCCTTCTTCACCTTCTCTTGTGATGTGGAGGTTGTGGATGAGGGTGAGTGGATCTTGTTCATCACATCAAACAAGGTTGTTCCCTTGGTCCACTTAGGGCATTCCTTCCCATTGATGATCTCTCTTGGGTTCACCACATCTTTGAGGCTAATCCCATTCTTTCCTCGGTTTGGTATGGGAGGTTGACACTTAGTGAGTTCCTTCTTGTACCCATCTTGGTTTGTGTGCATTTCTTTTGTCACCATGAACTTGAGCAACTTCACTTGCTCTTCCAACTTCCCTACCTTATCAAGGTTAGTCGTGCAAGCATCCATACCATGATCAAAACACCGATTACATCCTTTGCTAGTTGAAGCATTAGAGTCAAGGATAGCCGGTGAAGCAGAAGAAGTGGTTTCCCAAAGAGTGCCATATTTCACTTCAAGGTCCTTAAACAGGACACTTAAGCTTGATAAGCTCTCTTGAAGTTCAAGGTTAGCATTCTTTAGGATGTCCATGGAGGAGTTTGTCTTAGCAAGATTTTCACCTTTCTTCTCTATGGTAGATTTGACTAGGGAGAGTTCCTTAGTCAATTCTTCTATCTTCCCCTTGTCCTCGGCTAATGATCTCTCTAAAGCAAGGTTTCTTTCCTTCTCAAGGATAAGCAAGTCCTCTTGCTTTTCAAGAGTCATTTTCCTTTTCTCTAACTTATTCATTAGCTTTCTAATTATGTTATATCCATTTAACCCAAACTCTTTTATCATGCTTTGTTTATGGCTATGTTCATCATCACTGTCACTAGAGGATGAGTCATCGGATTCTACCTTCCTCCCTTTTGCCATGAGGCAAGTGAGGGTGTGGTCATCCTCATCATCGTCGGAGAGGTTGGTGAAGAGTCGTGGGGTTGGTGAAGCCTTGTGGATAGCAATGCTTGCTACCCAATCATCATCGGACCTTTAGCTCTCATCATCCGAGTCCCACTCTTCACCCACATGAGCATAGCCTCGTCACTTCTTCTGGTAGCTCTTGCTCTTGTCTTCATTGTATTTGTCTTTCTTCTTCTCCTTGTATTCTTCCTTCTTCTTGGGAGAATCGGCTATGTAGTGTCCAAACTCACCACACTCATAGCACCTTCTATTCTTGTATTGTCACACCTTGGTTTTTGAAAGACAATACTAGAGCAATCCATATGTGTGCCAGGATCAAATCTCACACATATAGAGAAAATAAACAGTGATATCATAGATAGTGCTTTATTACATACCGTTAAAGAAGATTTACATAAGACATCAAGTCTTTAACCCAGAGTAGCGGAAGCGTAATTATAACTTCGAGCCATCCATAGGGAAACCAACTGGGGGTTGCACGCCTAGAACTACATGAATCTTCATTTGTACTCCATCATGCCTTCATCTTCTGAGCAACGGTTGGAATTTTCCCCCCAACAAGGAATAAAAGCTAAGGAACAAGCGTGAGTACACCAGCTCATACTCAATAAGTATAACAAGAACCATGAGGCTCTAAGGTTGGCTGACTTGACTGCATTTGCTTTTAGTTGGTCAAATTTTTTTACCAGCGATTTACTAAGGTGAGTAGATAACCATTAGCCCAAAAGATATTGCATAAACATTAATCAACATTATTGATACAAGAACCACTTCCCAAACCAAAACCAAGATCCACTAATCAAAAAGAGGTCTGGGTAGCTCATGACCGCGAGCACAGCTGATATACCAGGTTTAAACACTATCGAGAGGTTGTGCACTTTACCCACCGGACGTGATTCCCATATGCTAGAGGCGGCCAAACCCCCTTTTTATTCACTCCTATGGTGAATCGGCAGGGTTTAACTACTAGGCCTTTACAAAGACTCTCCAATGAGAAGCAACACACTACAGGATTCATGGTTAAGGAGTGCACCTTTCCCCAAGGTGTGAGTACCTCATAAAGAATACACCACCCTTGGCGGTTGAGAAACACAAGTAGCTACCCCGCCCCCTCGTGTGGTCGACACGTTGCTCCAAACTAGAGAAATCTAAATAAGTAGCCAAAGGACATATCCGTCCCACGTGGTTGTACTGAAGTCCCAGATAATCACTTCAAGAACAAGTCCTTATGGAGAGTAGCCATAAGCAAAAGCACAGAGCACATTGCTCATGCCCCCTAAACCAAGATTATAAATGAGACATGGACCACTCAATCACACAGCATAGAGGGCCAGCTCAACAAGATAAGTTGCATAAAACCATTAACCATGTTATTAACAAAAGGGACATGAGTTAGCGCAGCACCTAGCATAACTTAACCAACATGCATCCCAAAGGTATATATTGGATAAATATAGCTAAGGTATAGTCCTTATGGGCAAACCAAGATTAACACATGCATAAGGCAATGATTAAAGGTTATTAGGTGTTGTCCATGTTATACTTGCCTTTCTCAAAAGAGACGCTGCTCAGAGTCTTCTAGATGTCGATTTGGAGTTGCGCTTGATGTGGCACGAAGAAGATTAATGCCTATACATTCATCGGCACACCACACATGCTCACGGGTACACACATGCAAGCAAACAAATACAAATAAGCTAAAACAATACATCATACATTAAAAACAGAAGCTAAAAGGTTTACTAAACTATTCTATGCGTCGTTATGAACTCGTGGGCGCAAGAATTGCTCAAAACGAGGTTTTGAAGGTCGCGGGGACTTGGCTGTAAATAACTTTTGGAAACCGGGGGTTAAACTGTTAAAACAGGGGCCTGCTGCTGATTGGATGGACGGCAGGTTAAATCCCCTAGGGATCAGGGTCCTTTTTGCAAAGGAATGCTAACGAAGGCGACGTGGTGCTATTTGATTGGTTGTTGCAGATGACACGCGGTTGCATGTAGAGTCTATGCCACAGAAGATCCTGCCGGATCCAATGCGGCTAGATCCAGATCCCACGCAGTCAGCTGGAACGCGGAACACCGGAGTGGGCGAATCATGATGCGCCATGTGGCTAGAGGGAAGGGGAATGCTCGCTCCTACTCTCTGCGCGAGGAGACGGGGCGGCCGTACGGGGCGGGTCCCGACGGTATAGAGCGTGGGGCGCTCTTGCTTGTAGAGCGGGAAGGCCGGGGCTGTGCACTCATCTCCGCCACATTGGAACGGGCAGGCGGGAGCAGGTTTGGGTCTAGGCAGGAGTGGTACGGCGGAAAGCTCATCCGTAGGTGCTAGAGGCCAGCGGCAATTCGCTCCACGCGGGGTCGGGGAGCGGCTGGGATCGAGCGGGACTCGTAAGGGTGGTGGCGCTGCGTCGCCCCTAGCCGGATCCGGAGATGGGGCCCGGGTGGAGCAGTCCACGAGGGAGGTGGCAGGTGGGGTCCACAGCTGTAGGGGATGGGCGGCTCGGTGCTTTGCGCATCGGGTGGCAGAGAGGCAGGAGCAGTCTGGGTGTCGAGCACATAGAATGAGAAAGGACGGAGATAGGGAAAATAGCTCACCTGAGTTGTGTTTTTCCACCGGAGTTGAAGAAGAACGTAGATCTAGGAACAACCAAAGATGTCCTCATGAAACAGAGATTACCCGATGAAGATCTTGATGAGAGGAACACGGCGGTGCCCTTGGATTTCACCAGAGATGAACGGAGGAGGAGGAATCCCTCGCCTAACGTTCGCTAGAGTTAAAGCAACTCTTGATCTTCTATCCTCGATCTACGGAGCTAAGGTTTCGGGATTGAAAAACAGAGACCGGATCTGAAAAGGGGGCGACGAGAGCATTCCGATGAATATATATATATATATATATATATATATATATATATATATATATATATATATATATATATGCATAGGTTTGGGCCGAGTTGGATTTGGGCTATTTTCGAAATATTCAATTTCGGGTATTAAAATAATTTCAGAAAATCTAGAATTACCATTTGTTTCCCAAAACATATTCCAATGGCTCCAAAAATTTTAGGAAAATCCATAGAAATGTTTTGGCACCTGATGAACTCAAATAAAATATTTAGAGCTCATGAAAAGATTCAGAAGAGCCTCCAATAAATGGAGTTTGCTCTAGGAAAAAGGGAAACGCTTCTAGATAAATCCGGAAAAATTCCCAGAGACAACCGAACGATAACTAGACGCATTTAGAAAAGTTTTCACACTCAGGAAACACAATGCATGTCAGCATGAATGCATCAATCAACTTATCCCCTATGTTTCATTTTAGTTAATTAATTACAGAAATCAAATAAAATCTTATTTCAGGCATGCTAAATCACAAAAACCTTTAGTAAATTGCTTTTGAGCTGACAAAATTTTACATAGTGAAAATCAGGGTGTTACAATTCTACCCCCTTAACAAGAATCTCGCCCTGAGATTCAGGGTTGGCTAGCAAGGTGAGGATAAGGGTAAGGTGCCTCAACTATTCTTCTAGCTTCTCGGTGACTTCATCATCTGCATGGTGGCTCTGCTTAACCTTGCACATTTTCATCACATTGCTTTTGGTAACTCTTCCTTCTGTCTCAAGTGTCTAAGTTGGATGCTCTATAAGAGGTAATTGTTCTTCTTGCACACTGAGACATGAAACATACAATGCACACCTGACAATCTTGATGGTGACTCAAGCTGATGAGCAACTACGCATCTTCCTGCGAGGATCTTGAATGGCCCAATATATCTGGGCGCTAACTTTCCTTTTACCTTGAATCAGCAGAGATCTTGGATAGGTGACACCTTCAAATAGACATAATTTCTCTTCTCAAAGGTCAAGTCTCTCCCTCTAACATCAGCATAGTTTTCCTGCCTCGACTGAGCTATTCTTTGATTCTTGTATGGTTTGCACTTCTTGTCCTATATCTTCTATAACTCTTAACCCAAACAACCATATCTCTCCAAGTTGGACCTTTAATGCAACGGTGTTCTGCACTCTCTGCCATATAATGTCTCGAATATTGTTTTCTTCTTTTGATTGGTTCATTGATCCCACTGACTCATCATCTAACTAACCTTTTCTGATTTTCTTGCTCCAAGGTAGGTTCTAACCCCCATAGTAACTCCCTTGGTTTGATTGGAGAATCCCAAAAACTGATACTTTCAAACTCCATATGTAATGCCAAAAGCATCTGAACACAAAGCCGTATTGGAGTAACTTTAAAATTCTCCATAGTATGAACAACAGCTGCTACTCCACATCATGTGTTAGATAGTTCTCTTCTATTTCCCTCAATGAACCTCTAATAATACCATGCCAGACCAAGGAAACTTCTGAAGTCCTTTATTTCCTGAGGTGGACACGGCTCCTTCCTTCTTCCGGTCCACTGTGACTCCTCCTTTTGAGATGACATACCACATACCTAAGAAAAGAAACCTCACTAATCCAAAACTTGCACTTGTTTATATTGGTGGGCAACTGATTATCTTTGAACTTCCGCAACACTAGTCCTAAAGATCACGTGTGTTCTTCATTCTTGGAGTGAACCAAAATGTGAATACGACCACAGACTTATCAATCCAACCCATGAGCACATTTTGTTGTTGAAGCAGGCAATACCTCAATAGAAAACTCAACTTCTTATTCAAGTGGGATACTTGACAACTCACTAGTAATGACATCAGAAAATTCACAAACAACTTTGATATCCTCTATAGAGGCTCCTTCCATTTGATTTACCATTCACTCCACAGTTGATGGTGATGGTGCAACATACTCAATTGTGTTTCCTGATGCAACTGTCAAGAGTACTGTCCTCTCCACATCACGGGCTACTGCTTTTCTTGTTGCTAGCCAATTTATCCCAAGAATGACATCAATTCCTTCTGACTCCAAAACTACCAAGTCTGCAGGGAAGTCTACCCCCCTTGTTTTAAGACAAACCCTTGAATAGATGTGACTTGCTTTAACTTCACCTCCTGGGGTACTAACATGCATAGGCTTCTTCATCGGTCGCATAGACATCTTGTGTTCATTTGCATATTGTTCCATGATGAAAGAATGTGAGGCTTTAGAATCAAACAAAACTGTAGCAGGGGCTGAATTAACTTCGCACGTACCTAACACAACATTTTGAGCACTCTGGGCATCCTTAGTTCTGGCATTGTTTATCTTAGCATAGACATAATTTGGCTTTCCTTTGTTGACTTTGTGCACTTGTTGTTGATTCTACTTAGAGACACGGTGGTTGGCCTGTCGTTTCTCAGCAATCTTCTACGGGCATTTCTTAGAAGCATGTCCAATCTCACCATAAAGTTGGCATTGTTTTGGTGCAGGTGTGTTAAGAACATTAGACTCTATTTGAGGCTTGACTGGGGGTAACTGGGGTAACGCTTGAAGACTAGAGTTCTGGCATAGTTGTCCTGTCCATTGAGTGAGGCTGAAATACTGGTTGTTCAGTGAGACGAGGGCGACTATTACTTCTTAACTGCTGTTGAAGCATGGATTCCCTCTTCTTAGCCAACATCCTATTGCGCACATGCTCTGTTAAGATTGCATGGTCCACTAGCTATAGGAAACTGGGAAATGTGTGGTTCATCAGTTGATAGTGGAGTTCATCATTGAGTCCATCTAGGAAGTGTTCTTGCTTCTTCTCATCACTATCCACTTCACTAGGAGCATATCTTGACAACTGTATGAACTTGTATCAATATTCTATCATAGACATAGAATCTTGCTTCAAGTTTTGAAACTCCCTCGTCTTCAATTTCCTAATTGCAGTGGGAATATGATTTGATTTGAAGTTTCCTTTGACTCCTGCCAGGTGATGTTGTTTTGATCCACAAGAGAAAGATGGAAAGACTCCCACCAATCCAAGGCTGCTCCTTGAAGTTGTCCTGAAGCATACAAGACCTTCTCCTTCTCAGTACATTGGGCTATGTCAAGTTCCCTTTCGACTGCTCTAAGCCAATCATCAGCTTCAATGGGATCTATGGAGTGGGTGTAAGTTGGTGGATGACCCTTTAGGAACTCGTGGCGTGCATTTCTTGACTGAGCTTGTAGTTGAGATTGGGCATGAGATTGCGACAAAATAGTTATAACTTGATTCACACCTTGCAAGACTTGAGCACTCAATACAAACATCTGTTGCACATCCAGTGGAATCGATGCCAGAGGTTGTTCCTGGTTGTTGTTTGCATCATTGCTTCTAGTTTTACTCCTGATATTGACCATCTGATGCAGGAGGAGATAACATGAGCAAAGGTTGAACGATTGAGAGAAGGATGCAAGGGTATAGGTAAGGTTGAGAACTAAACAGAAAACAAACCCAACTCACTAACTACACTGTCCTACAAGCTTGATGTAGCAGTGGACATAACTCCACCACACATCACAATCAAACAAAGATCCAAATCATTCATAATCAGAATGAAAAGCATCACAAGCACACCACATCACATCGCATCTAGTCGATCTTAAAACTATAAGGTTGGACCTCCTAGAAACCACCAACTTAGCAAAAACTAACTACCGATTGAGCATAAGAGAAGAAGAGATTGTTCTAAAAGAAAAGAGCAACAAGATAGATGACAAGAGAGGTGCAAAGATATTAGACAAAGATGAGATAAGCAAGAAAAAGATAAGGGACATAGCAAGGATAGAAAGACAAAGGATCATATAGAGGAATTTTGACCTTAAAAACGACCAGTTCTAACTAGGCTTGCGTCCTACAGTCAGCACGGCTCTGATACCACTTTGTCACACCTTGGTGTTCAAAAGACAAAACTAGAGCAATCCATATGTATGCTAGGTTCTAATCTCACGCATATAGAGACAACAAACAGTTATATCATAGATAGTGCTTTATTACATACTATTAAACAAGACTTACGTAAAACATCAAGTCTTTAACCCAGAGTAGCGGAAGCGTAATTATAACTTCGAGCTATCCACAGGGAAACCAACTGGGGGTTGCACGCCTAGAACTCCGTGAATCTTCATTTGTACTCCATCATGCCTTCATCTTCTGAGCAGCGGTTGGAATTTTCCCCCCAACAAGGAATAAAAGTAAAGGAACAAGCATGAGTACACCAGCTCGTACTCAATAAGTATAACAAGAACCATGAGGCTCTAAGGTTGGCTGACTTGACTGCATTTGCTTTTAGTTGGTCAAATTTTGTTACCAGCTATTTACTAAGGAGAGTAGATAAACCATTAGCCCAAAAGATATTGCATAAACTTTAATCAACATTATTGATACAAGAACCACTTTCCAAACCAAAACCAAGATCCACTAATCAAAAAGAGGTTTGGGTCGCTCATGACCGCGAGCACGGCTGATATACAAAGTTTAAACACTCTCGAGAGGTTGTACACTTTACCCACCGGTTGTGATTCCCATATGCCAGAGACAGCCAAACCCCTTTTTTATTCACTCCTTCGGTGAATCGGCAGGGTTTCACTACCAGGCCGTTACAAAGACACTCCAATGAGAAGCAATACACTACATTATTCGTGGTTAGGGAGTGCACCTTTCCCCAAGGTGTGAGTACCTCATAAAGAATACACCACCCTTGGTGGTCGAGTAACACAAGTAACTACCCTGCCCCCTCTTGTGATCGACACGTTGTTCCAAACTAGAGAAATCTAAATAAGTAGCCAAAGGACGTATCCGTCCCACGTGGTTGTACTGAAGTCCTAGATAATCACTTCAAGAACAGGTCCTTATGGAGAGTAGCCATAAGCAAAAGCACACAGCTCATTGCTCATGCCCCCTAAACCAAGATTATAAACGAGACATGGACCACTCAAGCACACAGCACAGAGGGCCAGCTCAACAAGATAAGTTGCATAAAACCATTAACCATGTTATTAACAAAAGGGACATGAGTTAGCGCAGAACCTAGCATAACTTAACCAACATGCATCCCAAAGGTATATATTGGATAAATGTAGCTAAGGTATAGTCCTTATGGGCATAAAAGATTAACACATGTATAATGCAATGATTAAAGGTTATTAGGTGTTGTCCATGTTATACTTTCCTTCCTCAAAAGAGACGCTACTCATAGTCTTCTAGATGTCGATTTGGAGTTGCACTTGACGTGGCACGAAGAATATTAATGCCTATACGTTCATCGGCACACAACACATGCACACGGGTACACACATGCAAGCAAAGAAAAACAAATAAGTTAAAACAATACATCATACATTAAAAACAGAAGCTAAAAGGTTTACTAAACTATTCTACGCGTCGTTATGAACTCGTGGGCGGAGGAATTACTCAAAACGGAGTTAAAAAGGAGAAGATAGGAGGTTTTGAAGGTTGCGGGGACTTGGCTGTAAATAGCTTTTGGAAACCGGGGGTTAAACTGTTAAAACAGGGGCCTGCTGCTGATTGGATGGACGGCAGGTTAAATCCCCTAGGGATCAAGGTCCTTTCTGCAAAGGAACGCTGGCGAAGGCGATGTGGCGCTATTTGATTGGTTATTGCAGATGACACGCGGTTGCGTGTAGAGTCTAGTGCCGGATCCAGTGCAGCTAGATCCAGTGCAGCTAGATCCAGATCCCGTGCAGTCAGCTGGAATGCGAAACACCGGAGTGGGCGAATCGTGATGCTCCATGTGGCTAGATGGAAGGTGAACGCTCACTCCGGCTCTCTGCGCGTGGAGACGGGGCGGCCGTACGGGGCGGGTTCCGACGGTACAGGGCGTGGGGCGATCTTGCTTGTAAAGCGGGAAGGCCAGGGGTGTGCGCTCGTCTCCGCCACATTGGAACAGGCAGGCGGGAGCAGGTTTGGGTCCAGGCAGGAGTGGCACGGCGGGAAGCTCGTCTGCAGGCGCTAGAGGCCAGCGGCGGTTCGCTCCGCGCGGGGTCGGGAAGCGGCTGGGATCGAGGAGGACCCGAAGGGGTGGTGGCGCTGTGTCGCCCCTTAGGGATGGATTCGGATCGGATACGGACGGATTCAAATCCGGATGCCACTAATTACCATATTTTTATTCGAATTCGGATACGAATGCGGATGTTATCGAATATGGATACAAAACGGATGCTTCGAATACGGATTCGAATTCGGATATCTACTTTGTTTTAGCAATAACGATTTTCTATGTGCTTTATGGTGGTTTTAGTGGAACAAAATTATTAAACAAGAAAAGATTAAAGTACAAGCATATAATACAAATTAATATAACTTAAAATATATATTTAAAAAATTAAATGCATAAAAATAATTAATATTAAACAAGTATATTTATATATTAAAGTTTATTAAATATATTTTTATGTGATCAGTAATATTTAATTAATATGATCGATCATCTATATTGAGATAACTTTTAAATAGTATGGATACATCCTTAGTAAAATTAGTATTATTAGTCCTTGATCATATAAATAATTTTTGAATAATTTAAATGATGCACAACAATAGATATTAAAATCAATATCATTTTACAATAATTAATAGTCATATAATAATATTTAGATGGTTTACAATGTAATTTATGCTTTACGGATACGGATGATACCGGATGTTCCATATTTTTTTCGAATACGGATCTGGAATCGGACAGACAAAAACAATGAAAACCGGATTCGGATACATCCATTTAGTATCCATATTAAAATCGGATACGGATACGCATATCCATATTGATATTTTACCGGATACGGATAATTCGGATGTTCTGACATCCATATCCATCCCTGTCACCCCTGGCGGGATCCGGAGGTGTGGCCCGGGTGGAGCAGGCCACAAGGGAGGTGGCAGGCGGGGTCCGCAGCTATAGAGGACGGGCGGCTCGGTGCTTTGCGCGTCAGGTGGCAGGAGCAGTCTGGGTGCCGAACACGTAGAACGAGAAAGGACGGAGATAGGGAAAATAGCTCACCTGAGTTGTGTTTTTCCACCGGAGTTGAAGAAGAACGTAGATCTAGGAACAACCGAAGATGTCCTCACGAAACAATGACTACCTCGATGAAGATCTTGATGAGAGGAATGCGGTGGTGCCCTTGGATTTCACCAGAGATGAACGGACGAGGAGGAATCCCTCGCCTAACCTTCGCCGGAGTTAAAGCAACTCTTGATCTTCTATCATCAATCTACGGAGCTAGGGTTTCGGGATTGAAAAACAGAGACCGGATCTAAAAAGAGGGCGACGAGAGCATTCCGATGAATATATATATGCATAGGTTTGGGCTGAGTTGGATTTGGGCTATTTTCGAAATATTCAATTTCGGGTATTAAAATAATTCCAGAAAATCTAGAATTACCATTCGTGTCCCAAAATATATTCCGATGGCTCCAAAAATTTTAGGAAAATTCATAGAAATGTTTTGGCACCTGATGAACTAAAATAAAATATTTAGAGCTCATGAAAAGATTCAGAAGAGCCTCCAATAAATGGAGTTTGCTCTAGGAAAAAGGGAAACGCTTCTAGATAAATCTGAAAAAATTCCCAGAGACGACCTAACGATAACTAGACGCATTTAGAAAAGTTTTCACACTTAGGAAACACAATACATATCAGCATGAATGTATCAATCAACTTATGCCCTTTGTTTCATTTTAGTTAATTAATTACATAAATCAAATAAAATCTTATTTCATGCATGCTAAATCACAAAAACCTTTAGTAAATTGCTTTTGAGCTGACAAAATTTTACATAGTGAAAATCATGGTGTTACATGTACTTGTCCTTCTTGTACTTGTCAACATATCTTCTCTTGTACTTTCTTCCACCTCTCATCATTCTTTTGAAATTCTTGATGAACATGGCCATTTCTTGATCTTCATCGTCCGAACTATCTTCACTTGATGACTTTTCAATCCTTTTCTTCATCTTGCTTGGCTTGCTTGCCTTGCTAGCTTCCACATCATTGGTGGCTTGGAGAGCCACTTCCTTGCTTTCAACTTCATTTGGCACAGTTGCATTTGGGATTCTTCCGGCGGCCGCAATTGCCACATCTTGATCTTTCTCATGTTGTTGAAGATTTCTAAGAAGTGTATGAGCATCCATGGCTTCAAAGTCATCACATTCTCTAATGATTGTTGCTAGAGTTAGGTTCTTCACTTGATAAGCTCTAAGAACCCTTCTTGCCACTTTGTTTTCATCATCCCATTCTTCGCATCCAAGAGCTCTTATATTGTCGATGAGTGTCATGAATCTATAAAACAACTCTTGAAGTGTTTCCTTTTGAAGCATGACAAAGTTCTCTAATTCACCTTACACTAGCTCAATTTTCCCAAGCTTTGCCTTGCAGTCACCTTCATGAGCCAATTGGAGCTTGTCCCAAATCTCCTTTGCAATTTCCATGCCTTTGACCTTACGACGTTCCTCTTCACTCAACCCGTTGTTAAGAACACGAGTTGCTTGTGCATTGCGATTAAGATCTTGCATCTACTCGGGAGTGATCACTTCACCCTCCTTAGGAACACGTACACCTACATTTACAATCTCCCAAAGACAGGTGCAAAGAGATTAAATGCATCTTCATGTCGGAAGCCCAATCGGCATAGTTTAATCTATCTAGAATAGGTGCCTTACCAATGGGTACGGAAGTAAAATTGGAGGAGGCACTAGACAAACTCAAGTAATCAAAAGGAATTTGAGTGAACTTCTTGTTGTTGGAGGATCTTGACTTCTTTTGTGAAGATGTGAACTCCGACTTCTTTTCTATCTTCGTTTCCATCTTGGCCATGAGCTTCTTGGTCATCTTCTTTAGAGCTTTCTTGGCCATTTCCTTAGCCATCATCTTCATCTCTTTTTGGGCTTCACTTTTGCTTTCCTCTTCCTCTTCTGAGTCGGAGCTGAGGTTGATGGAGACAAGATCATCCTCTTCGGTGGGGACATCTTTCTCACCCTTAGCGCGGGATGTTTCGGCTACGGTCGACATTCCTCATGCGGTTAAGTGCTAATCACGAGGATTAGGCTCCGATACCAATTGAAAGTAGCCTAGAGGGGGGGTGAATAGGCTAATCTAAAAATTTACACATGCTAAAAGGCGGAAGTCAGTGACCGACCGGCTGGACTGGTGCCGACTGGCTCAGCTGGTCGAACCGGCGGAGCCAATGCTCACCAGCTCAGCTGGTGGGGAAGGAGAATCTTGAATTGATCTCTAAATCTATGCAAGTAAATTTGATACCGATACATTCTAGAGGTTCCTTGGAGGTTGTTCTTGCAGATCTGAGAGCGGCTAGAACACAAGATAGATCCACACCAAACTTCCCAAAATAAGGTGAGTAAGCACAAGAACACAATGAACTTGAGGAACACAAGCACCACAAGAAAGCACACGAGACAAGGATTTATCCCGAGGTTCGGGCACACCACAAAGGCGTCCCTACGCCCTCATTGTTGAGGAACCCACAAAGGGTTTGGGCTCGCAACCCTATCCACTTCTCCCCAATCACCAAGATTGGCGGAAAGGTACTTACTATGAGGCTCAAAGAGCGGAGATTACAAACTTTTTAGAGCACACCACAAGGAGATGGGTGCTTCGACGGGCGACGCCTAGCCGTCTAGGAGTACAAGACTCCAAGAGTAACAAGTCCACCAAGTTTGCTTCAAGATTCACCAAAGCTCACAAAGAACAAGAGAGAGGAGGAGATGAACACGGAGTCTTCGATGCTCTCTCAAGAACTCACAAGCCCGCACTCAAAATCTATAGAGGATTTGAACTCAAGAGAGTGGAGAGTGAGGGAGAGGAGTGAATGAGCAAGCAAGCTTTGTCTCAGGTTGGTGGAGTGGCCAAGAGAGAGAGAAAGAGGGGAGTGAATGGGTATATATACTCTCCCTCTCGAACTAGCCGTTTTTGAACCGTTACAGTGCAGGAAAGTGACCTGCCGGCTGAGCTGGTGGGGCACCGGCTGAGCTAGTAGGTCAGCAGAGATAGCAGAGTGGCTCCAGGGTGCTCGACTGGCTGAGCTGGTCGGGCAGCCGGTCAGCCAGCAGAACTGACAGACCCACTCCAGGGCGCCCAATTGGCTGAGCCGGTGGGGAGAGTCGATGGGGCACAGAAAATAGGAACGAACATTTTGTGGCTAGGGCTTTTGTATGTGTGGAGATGAATGAACTTTGTGAGCTTTATGGTTCTTGTAGCACTTCATGTTTGGCCCCCATTGATAGTACGGCGATTCCTATACTCAAGAGATAAATTAGTAAATCTATTTGATCTTCAAATTTGAGCTTGAACCTCTTTTCTTTTGCTTCAAATAAATGAGGGGCCTCTTTTCTTGTTTGAAATGCACCATAGCACTTGTTTGCTTGATTGTATACATGGAGCTCACTTTACCCTGCTCGATATGAGTGTGTGTAGCACTTTCACCTGAGTTTACCCTGCTCGATGTAAACTCATTAGTTACTTTTAATGTATTGTCAACATTCACTAAAACCCTCATAAAGGTTGATTGCACTTACAGATATAACCGGGATTAATATCATATCCATAGTTGACTTATTGGCATTTGATCTAATTTTGCGGGGACGCCTGTGAATATGATCCGTCGGCCTTAGTCAAGCATACGCTCTTGATGCACATTCATACTGTATGTGAAACTCTCCTCCGATGAACTCACCCTGCTGGTGATCTGCCTCATGAAGAGGGGCATCTTGAAGATGAAATTCCTAGCAATGTGCGCAATATAATAGTGCTGGGAACACGGAACACAATTGATCATTCGTTTTGGGAAATGACGAAGATCTTAATTAAATGTGGGAGACGAATGTGTCGACACGTATTTTGCCTCTCTAGTTGCAAATGATTCTCCTTCAAAGAACCTGGATCTGAAAGAAAGCCCTAGGCAATAGTGCTTGAAGCTCTCTTATCGGTTCAATGAAAAGTGCAATTATGGCTGAACCAAGAATCGCAATGTGAAAGTCACGAGCCTGAAGTTCGGACATTTATGGGTCACTGTCGAATAATGTGTGGTGAATGCGATGGTTCAAGTGGACCTAGAAGAGACCCATCCCCACGTGTGATAAATAAACATGGTTCCGTAGGTAATATATCTGGCAAATGGCATGAATTGAATTATGCAAGGATGATGAAAATCCATGTTGAGATCCCAGTAGGACTCAGAATATCGAATTATAATATGCAACATGTAAATCTCATACCAATATTGCTTTCCTGATGAAGCATGTCATCTTGAAGAATGACTACTCTCTCGTGTAGAGAATGTATCTCCTAGTAGAGAGATTACTTCCTCGAAGGAACTTTTCTCGAAGAAATAAAAGTCTGAGTTGAACACCAAAATTTGATAATCCCGATATAGGGATGTAGACCCATAAAGACCCGAGATGGAATTAAACGAGGAACCAAAGAACTTGAAGTTCATTTGATAAGCACGTGCATTTCTCTATACTTGTGATATATATTCGCTATAATGCATTTTCCACCTGAAGATTTGGAATGACGGTATCCTCTAAAGCCTTGAAGGCACAAACCCAAAAGGTATGGTGTTACTGGCGAAATATCCCCATTGCGCCAGAATGACAGACTATATCAGTGTATTTGATAAATGAAGATCCTTGAAGGATTAGAAATTGTCTTTGATAGACTTTAACTTTTGTTACATTATCGTAAAAGTTGCAATGAATGAGCACTTGAAGTGATGAATCATATCTGAAATATGTATTCTAGCAACTATGTTATCCCCTGTGTCCTTTAGAGTGACAAGTTATGTGCATTGCACAACTATATAGATTTGTGGTGTGTGTGATAGAGATGAAAATGACCACAATATTTCTTACTCATTATTCCAGAAGAATGATGAGATACATATCTTGAAGAATATATTTGAGTTATGAGAAATAGTGACTTTGACATATGTCATTGTTAGGGGAAGCGAATGCTCAATATTGATCACAACTATGAGACACCGGATGTCCTATTGTATGCCTCGAAGGCGTTACTTTGATGGTCATTTCGTATGCAAACTTTCATCGGAGGCTCTATCAATAATTAGATCTAGTAGATCGACACCACTAGTGAAAGTGGCTTATCTATGTGCACTTACCTCATGGTCCTGTAAGAGAATTGAGGTGAAGTCCCTGATATAATCCTTGCATCAATATGCAATTTGTTCGCTGAATATCCATGTGCATTTACTCCAGAAGTTGTTTTTACCATGTTGAGATAGTTCTGCAAGGATCAGGGGGATTACAGCCCTAAGTTTAGCCATTGCAGTTGATTCGATAGAATCTAGATCTAGAAGATCGCAATTTGTCTTGAAGACATATGTTTTACTCTTTTTCCTTTCGTGAGTTTTCCTGAAGTTTCTCACATGAGGTTTTTAACGAGGCAACAAAGTGAAAATGCAACTTGCGGCAACTATGCGCTCTTTCTCCATATTTTTTCCCACTAGGTTTTTTTGGGAGTTTTAACGAAGTATGAGTTGGTCCCGGTATTCACCCAAGGGGGAGTTTTAAGAAACCCTAACCCGATTAGGGTTACGTGGGCTCATACCAAATATACCCCTGAAGGGTTATCCACCTCTATATAAACAACACCCTTGTACATCTATAAGGAATAAGAGAAGAGACCAGAATCTCCACCTATATCTGTCTCTCGTGTGGTTTATATGTCGTGCATCTGGGATGGGAGACGGAATCTGCAACTTCTCCACGCCTAATCTGCTGCGGGAGGGAAGGAAAACGGATCTGGTGATCCGCAGTAACGTAGTTTCTCAACGCACCTGTGGCTTGCCACTGGTATCTTGGTTCCGTCGTCGCACATCGACCCAAAAATGACAGATGTGGGACAAAGCCCTATGGTGTGGTCGGCGGAGTGTGTCGGAAAATTGTGAGAAGGGCACGAGTGGGTAAAGCTTGATTTATGAAGAATTAGGCGCAAGAATCACCTAAATCGGAGTTGGGACGGAAAAGATATGAAGTATATTGTGGCAAGGGTTAGATTTGATCTTCTGGAAAAGTTCAAGGGGTAGATATGGACTTTTCGTGTCGAACAGGTGAATCTGGCCCGCGTGGAACAGCACTTGGACTGGGTGAAGTGATTCGGCCCACAGGGCCTTTTCTTTTTCTCTTTTCTTTCTTGGCCTCCCGGCCCATGCGTGCACAGGTGGCCTTGGGCTGGCCCATGGGCGCACAGAGGGGGGCCAACGCGCAGGGGGAGGTGGTGCTCGCTCGGCAGCTCGGGCAGTTGTCGGCTCCGCCGTGGCCGGTGTGCAGGGCTCGCCGGAGCCAGCCGGAACGGGGGTTGCCGCCCTCCGTTCACGAATCCGAGAGTACCGGCGCGACGAGGAGAGCGGCGCGAGTCCGTCCCAGGGGTCTCGGGCAGGAGAAGATGCACGGAGCAGAGGTGGCCACGGGCGCCATGGGGGGCACTGCCGGAGCTCCGTGGTGGCCTCCGTTCGGTCGTGCGAAATAGAAATTGAAGGTGGGCGAGGGTAGAGGAGGGTGGTGTGGTGCTGCACATCGAAGGAATTGGACTGAGATGGCCCGAGGATGAAGGACACCGAGGTGGGTTCGTGCTCTGTTCTTGAATGCACATGGCAAAATTAGCAGGAGGTAGGGGAAGGGTGTTCGCGGCGGATGGCATCCAGCTTGAACTAGAGGCTGTCCGCGGCGGGGGCGAGGAGGCAGGGGGCATGGCGAGCTCGGGCGGCAGGACGGAGGGGGAGCTCGAGGCGGACGGCACGCTGTTCGTGTCCGAACCGGGCGTGGTCCGACGCGAGGGAGAGAAGCAGAGGAGTGGCACGGCGTCGGCGAGGCTTGCAGCGCTTGCAAGCGGCGCGGAGCCGAGCAAGAGAGCAGGAGGACGACGTCGGCGCGGCTCGTCGCAGGGGAGAGCGGCGCGGGCGGCGCGAGGGAGCAGGGGAGAGAGCTCGCTGGGGGTCGGCCTTTCATAGGCGCGGCGCGGACAAGGGGAGGGGATAGACTTGGCGATGCCGGTTGTCGCGTTCCGGGTGGCGGCTTGCGCCGAGGCGGGGTGCGGCGTGCGCTGGCAGCAGTGGAGGGAAGGAGGAAGAAGGTGGCCGATGGGCCGTTTGGCCTGGTCCAGGGAGGGGAAAGCGGCGGCAAGCCGGCCCAAAAGGGAGAGAGAGGGAAGAGGGAGATGGGCCGCGGGGAGGCAGGCCGAAAAAGGAAGGGGGCATGGGCTGCGACCCATGTAGGAGAGAGGATTTGAATTTGGATTGGAAATTTTGTGGGAGGATTTGAATAGGTTTTGAAAAGAAGATCGTGAGAATTATTTGAGCGAATAATTCTAAGATTATTTGGGGGATTCATAGGAATTTTGTTGAGCTCAAACTGCACACTTACACTCAAACAAATTTTCAAAATTGATTTTGAATTGGACGAGAGATTTTGGGATACTTTCTTAGGGTCGAATTTCGGGGTATTACAAAATATCTCCAATAAATGGAGATTTTGCAATATTGTTTTAGTCTTCTGTTATACTCGAAATTTGCAGATTTCAAGGCCATATTTGAGACTCCATTTATGATTCATATTGAGAGAGGAAGAGCCCAGAGAAAGAGGAGGCCCAGAAGCCCCAGCAATAACTTGGGTCGGCCGACAGTAGCCTCCTAGGTTGGCCGAGCCCACCCCTTCCTGAAGCTTCTGGAGGAGATCTTCGGAGATTTCCTTTGATTCAACATTATAAGAAAAGATGTGGAAAGGTTTTGCCAAAAGATATCTGAAAATCATCAAGACATGCTCAACCATGGAAGATTTGGCACAAACCGACTTATATCAAAGATTCCAGAGCTCCAAGACCCACATGCAGTGGCCATTTATTAATCTAATAAAGCAACAACCGATCTCAGAAAAGATCATGAGAGGAGCCAAAAAAAGGCAGGGGTCGGCCGAGCCTACCCCCTTGATCGGCCGACCCGAGGTGTTCCTACATCAATTTGCGGTTTCCTTTTTACAACACCTTCTCTAGGATATAAATAGCGAGGGTATGTTCTAAGATCGGGCATCCAATTCATTATCGAGGCGAGAAGAGGTAGAAAAGAAGGACATCCATCAGAGGAGAGCTGAGGGTCAAGTTCTAGACTAGGGATTAGAGGTTCTTCTAGTTTCTAAAGGTAATTAGAGGCCTTGCATAGCTCTCTAATTACTTTGTTCATAGAGGCCCTTCATATCATTGTGGGAGGTATGGCCACGGTCGTAACTTTGATATGAATATTATTTGGAATAATGATATTGTTCTAATTATCATATTCTCGGATCTAATTCTTCATGTTCTAGTTCTAGTTCTTCATGTTCTTGATCTAGATGTATGATTTCTTGAATCATGTTCTTAAGGGTTATGTTTTTCTAGCGATCTTGGTCTTTGATCTTGCTTACTAGTGATGTGGTTGCGTAGCTTGTTCTTGTGATCATGGTGATTAGAAGTCTAGCTATATTGATTATGTTATTAGACTATGAGTAAGTGTATGCCTTATGAGAAGTTCTCATCGATTACCCTGACTTATGTGACAAGTGGTTGGAGGAAAACGTTAAGCTCGATTGAGGGGGTTTAGTTATAGATCTTGATTTAATTATACTATGAAGAATAGGTTGATCATGCTCGTTTATTTGCCTTGAACAACTAGTTATCTCGAGTGCTCTAATCTCTTGGCTGTAACTATCATTCTTGTTTAGATCCAATTAGAGCTTGATTAGACTCTATTTAGTTTCTCCTAATCAGATGTTCTAATTATATCCTAGTTGCTTATCTTTTAACTCTGACTTGGATTAGAGGAAGATTAGACAACCCCTTTAACATTGGTTTACCTTAGGCTTGGGATAGTTAATTCTCTATTAGTTGTTTTCACGGATTGATAAACCCATGATACTCATCCTGGGGAAAAGCTACACCAATACTGTTGCTTGCATTAAACGGTTTGACATGCTTAACATAGACTCAACTCGAGTGTCCGGAGGATGGATGAACGCGTATTCCACTCGAGATATGAAGTAGTAGAGTGTGTTGTGTTCTTTCTTCTACTAGCATGACAGCAAAGGCAGAGAACACTTGTCGTTTCATGTTTTAAAAAAAAAGATATCCCATGCGTGCAAGCTAGGTCGCTTTTGCAGCAATGGAATTTGATCTCTTCTTCCATTGTCGCTCCTTGGATTTTGCAGAAGGTAGCCCAAAATGATAGGGCATGCAGATCACACACAACGAAAATGGGCCCTAAAATTAGTGAAGGCTCACTTTCAGAAACTAGTGAACATTCTTTTCTTTACTAGAAAATTTTTCCATTTTTGTATGTTTTCATTTTTGAAAGTTTCCATTTAAATAATTATTTTTCATGATTTTTCAAAAACTATGAATTATACACATAACTTATATCTTTCACAATTTATGCGCATAACTTTTGCAGGTATTCTGTAACCACTACAGGAAAACCTATTCTGTAGATACGTTTTATTTATATAATAGACATGTTTTATTTTGTGTCCACAACAATGTTGACATATTTTCTAAAACGTGCTAGGAGCGTCTTCGCAAGCACCGTATCAAAGATTGTAGAGACGGATTACTGTAGCATATCTATAGTTGACAAAGAATATCTATAGTTGATAAAGACACGTTTCATAGAAATGCTATATACATATCTATGCATGTTGATACATTTTTATTAAAACATTTATACAACGTGACTATTTACGTTGTTACATTCTGTAAAAACGCTTCAATATATTTTTAAAAATTATAAAAATTATTTATTACTACAAGATATGGTTTTCATGCAATGCAATCGCTGAGAATCAAACCTACGACCTCATACCTCACGTAATGCTTCCCCACCACTAGACCACTTTTTCACATATGAGTAGTTAAGTAATGCAATCTTTTTTATATTTACCATTAACGAATTTTAACTTTTCAATAGCATGTCAAATAACGTCTTTGTACGCCTATAAACGTGCTTGTCTGATACGCTTTATAGTGTGTCTTCGTGCTATTGATAGTTGAAAATGTGTCTTAATTTGTGTTATTTTAAGATATTTTTAAGTTGTATCAAAAAACATATTTACATGCATATGCACGTCTGTTTGACACATTTATGTTGTGTCTAAATGCTATCGATGGTTTATAGCATGGCTAACTACGTGTCATATTGAGATGTTTTAAATAACATGACAAAAAATGTCACATCATGTCTTTCAATGCTCTAATCGTGTCTAACATCGTGTCAATTTGCGACATTCCAAAAAATGTATCAAAAGGCATCTTTATGTCTTTTGTGTAGTGACGCTTTAGCTAGCGTTGCTACCAAAATGTATCTAGAAGGTCTTTTTCCTGTAGTGAACTTATACCTTCCTGTATGTCTGTCTGTGTATATACATATATATATATATGTGTGTGTATACATATATATATATGTATGTATGTGTATATACATATATATGTGTGTATATGTATACATACATGTATATGTATGTATGTATGGATACATATTCATATATATATACATCAATGTGTGTGTGTATATATATATATCAGAGAGGATTTAGTCCCCATGGGTAGTAGCTACAAACCTTCCCAATCCGTCGATCTATGAGCTTCGCGTGAATAAAGATGCATGCAACACTACTCTTGACAGCACCTGTATGAGTGAATGACTGATCCAGCTCTAGGACAGCTGTGCTCCTAGCTGTATATGTATGCATCCATTCTTGGGTGGTCTTCCTGTGTGGAAGGGCTTCGGGATGGTGCATGCAGTAGCAGGGAGGCCACCTAGCGGTAATATGCACGCATGATTGCTCGTTAGGCTTCAATGCTCCCCCCGTCAAAAGCCATATGGTTCTACTTTGCCGGCCGTGGTTTAGCACATCGATCCGGCTGCAAATGACCATTTGTTACTCACAGCTGGATGCTAGCCGGTGTACATAGGAGCGCACAAAAAAGATATTGGGCATGCCAGGCGTCGTTGTTTTGTTCTGACAGTTCACCGGGTATTTATCATTTGGTGCCCTTTCTAAAGCATGGAAATTGGTCGCAGTAATAGGCATGCGGCCAGGGCGCGTTAATGGCACGAACGAGGGTACGTTGCAAAGTTCCAAAAAAAACGCTTACTTGGAACGAAGATTACAATCTTGAACAGCTGCATTATCTTTATCGGCATTCTGGAAGAGAGCTAACTTCTAAATGTATGTTTTTTTTTTTTTGCAACTTTGCATCCTAGCATCGCTTCATCCTTCTAAAGCCATCAAGTGATATTGCCGGTGCACACATTCTGTGAAGTGAAGTGTGCCCGTCCAAGGTGGCAGTGGTGCATGCATTCAGACGTTGACCAGGTGGCTAGGTCATCTTTGGGCCGCCTCAAATCCTTGCATCTGCTTTCCAGGTTGGCAGATTGTGTGACGTGGCCTTGGGAGATGCCTAAAAATGCTTGCATCGTTCTTTTAGAAAATGCATGTTGCATGTGCCACGCAAAAAGGTGTTCGGAGGGAAGAATGGTTGCATGAGGTGCAGTGGTGGACATTGATGCTGGCAGCCTGTGCTGCAGAATGGTGGACGGGTGTGTGTGGTGGAGGGGGATTGATGCATGTGATGCAGTAGGGTCCAAATGCTCAGCGACGACGGTGTGCTGAGCAGGGCCCCATCGACAAGTGGGTTGGGATTGAAGATGATCGGAGCCGTCGATGCCCTGGATTGGACGGTCGGTGCTCCGGGTGCAGCTACAACCCCTTGGTGATAGATACCACCCGTGGAGTGGGTAGCTACCCAACCGTGGTAGAAAGATATTTTTAATATATATATATATATATATATTTTTATGTATATGTATATATATATGTACGTACATATAGATGTATATATACATATTCATATACATGTATACATACATATATATGTATATATACATATTCATATATATATATATATATATATTCGCAAATTATGCATATAACTTATACATATGTTCTGTTATATAACATACCTTTCTGCACATTACTTGTGCATCCTGCATGTTGTCTCCATAACTTCCAAACACAACTTACGTATATGTCGTGTATAACTTATACGTTGTACAGGTTATTCATTTAACTTACATACTACAAGAGTATACAGATTTAAAAATAATAAATAGTAGAAAATGAAAAGAAAAAGAATGAAGAAAGAGAAAGGCAAGGAGAAAGAAATAGGCATGGGCAGGGGCGGATTACAGCCCCGGTCCAGCCCAAGTAACACTAGGCACCAGGTAGTCTACGCACTGGCCTGCTTCCTGCTACTGGCTTGTCCAGCTGCTGCTCGTCTCTGAAGTCTGAACGGCACTGCATCTGCCACAAACCTAACCCCAGACAGCTGGTTGCTGTGCCCCGTAGCCCATTCTTGGCTTGGTGTCTTGGTATGCAGCTGCTATTTGCATTTTTCAGTTTAACCACTGTCCACCGATTTGCTGTAGATTAGTTTCAGAAAAATAATTTCAGTTGCAGACCATAAGATGCAGGGTGCTAGGATAGATAAGCTTTTGAAGAGAAAAGAAGTTTAGAAAAATAGTGCTGAGAGGCTTAAATCAAACTAAACGGATTCACGTTCAGCAAAAGATACATGTCGTGTCTCTTAATACACCTACATCATATAGTTTCATGCTAAATGATCTTTTGTTTTGTGTTGTTAGCCCCCCCTTTGTCAGTTTCTGGATCCGCCACTCGGCATGGGCCGGCCGCTTTCTCCGCTGGCCGGTGGGATCTCCGGTCCTCGAGGCATCAATCATTAGTACACAAACTTACTACAAAGTCAGTTTAAAGCCCTCTATATGATCGGTTTTAGGAAAGGCTGCTACTTGTGGGCTGCTACAAATCAATACTTTTAGGAGCGGTGGCTAGACCGCTCCTGAAAATAGATCTTTAGCAGCGGCTCAAATATCAACCACCCCTGTAAAGGACTTAGGAGCGGTTAAGTTACGAACCGCTCCTGCTTAGTCCTACTTAACCGCTCCTGCTAAGTCTTTTACATGAATGGTTGTTGTGATCCACCGCTTCTGCTAGTTGATTAAAAAAAAGACCTGCCAGCCACTGCGTAAGATGCGCCACTCCGCCTGGCCATGCTGCCCGCCGCTGCGTACGCGCTCAACCAGCCCTTGCGTGCTTCGCCGCCGCCGTCGCGCCGTCCTGCCGTCGTCTGCCCCGCCGTGGCGCGGCCGCACCTGTCCGGCGCCTTGCCACCGCCCAGGTGCACGTCAGTGAGGAGGAGGAAGGCATCGAGGAGGAGGAACTCAGTGAGCGCGGCGATGCGAGTGAGGCCGGAGGAGGGGTTGGTGGAGGAGCGCGGCGATGCGGGGCCTGGACGCGCGGCTGCCTTGCCGTGCCGCCGTGGCTCGGCCAGGCCGCCACATTGTGCGTCTGTGGCCTCGTGCACCGGGCCACCACGCCGCCGCTGCCACCACCGCAGCCGCTGACGCTGCCCCGTGTGTGGGGAGAAAGGGAGATGCGGAGGGGAGGAGAGCTAACTGAGAGATTGCAAAGGGAGGAGATATGGAGTTGGAAGGTGGGCATATCGTGGGGAGATGCGCACGGGCAGAGCATGCGTGGGCACGTGCGAGGGTGGATGGGTAGAGGGAGTCTTGCAGTAGGGTTTGGAAGCGTCCGGTCCGCGAGGAGCAGAAGTCTGGTACGCGTCATTGGTGCTAGTGCGGGAGGAGGGAGACGAGTGGAGAAGATAAGATAGAAAGCAGGCGATTGAAGAATATAAGATAGAGAGCACTGGATAGGATTGATAGGTGAATATCACGCATCCACTTCTACCGCTTCCAACCGGTAGGAGCGGTGTGTGGTGTGATCCGCTCTTAAAAATAGCATTAGTGGTTCGTTCTATCCACTACTCCTGCTAGTTTCAGTTAACAGGAGCTGTGGATGGCATGTATCACTCTTAAAAATAGCAAAAGCGGTTCGTGCCTTCCACTGCTCAAGCTAATTGGAAATAGTTGGAGTGGTCGATGGCATGAATCGCTCCTACTATTTTTAAAAACGGTATATGCTATCTACCGCTGCTACTAAGTTAGTAGTAGGAGCGGTGGATATTGTGGAGCCCGTTCTGAAAACAGTAGAGGTGGCTTTGCTTTTAAACCGCATCTACTATAAAAAAAGAGAGGCGCTTCTACCGTGCGAATATGTAGTAGTGGATTCCTAGTGGATCCCTCCCCACGTGTGCCCATCGCCCTCCCCACGTGTGCCCATCGGAATGTCGGGAATGTAATAAGTACGAGCTGTAGAGCGATCGATCAGCAAAGTGGAGTGCGAACGAAAACGCCGAAGGTTAACGTTGCTGTAATACCACTATACTAGTACATTGGAGTGGTAACGATAGCGCTTAGGTGTCTGTGATCGATAGTTATCTTATGTAGAGAGGTGAGAGAAAAATGCACATGTGTCGCAACGAAAAAAAAAACTTTAAACATCTATATCAATATATATATAATTATGTCTCACAAATAAATTTTATGTCAAATTGTTTTCACTTTTTCCATTGACTGCAAGAGAAATTTATCGTAGTGTCAGCTGGGTTGGAAAGATTACTTTTTTAGGTTTCTAAAAATATATAGAATGTCAAAAACGGAATCCGTATGCGACCTTGACGTCTATTTTCACATGAACTCCTCTTACAGTCTGAATCCTCGCGAACAAATTCTACGTCATATTGTTTTAACAATTTTCATTGACTATCAGCGAATTTTACAGTGTTGGATTGGAAAATTTATCATTTTATCATTCCATCGATATACAGAACATCGAAAACAGAGTCCATATGCGACCTGGGTATCCGTTTTTGCGTGGGTTACTCATACGGTTCGAATCGGAGTCACGAATAAATTAAATTTCAGATGAACGAAATCCACGTGTAAGCTACGTGACTTTGGACCGCAGAATCATTTCGTCTTTTATTACTAGGTAGATATCTCACCATAAAGACTTGGCCTCACGCGTACGTAATACTCCCAAATTAGAGTACGTGAAATCTTATGTCTATTTGATTGTCACTGGCTATTTATTCCTACCTTTTTATCTACGTAGGAGAGAACGCAAATCTTGCTAGCTAAAAACCTTTCACAACCTATACTAGTCCTCTACAAATATTTTTATCTTTTAACCATGTGCAGGTTAAGCCGATTCTTCTTATAAAGCTTGAATTTAAAATTTTTGTAGAACGAAATCTAAATTCATTATGGATGTGGTGTTAGACTAGGAGACCCACTGTCACCTCTTCTATTTGTTTTGGCAGCAGATTTCCTCCGATATTTACTGAACAGAGCTAAAAACAGGGATCTATTAAGACTTCCACTGCCAGTAGAAGTTGATTTCCCCGTTGTACCGTATGATCATACACTCATCTATATAACATATATAAAGCAAGTCCACTAACAATCATTAATCATTAATTTTATTTCTCTCAACATCCGAGCTATCCACGTCATCTATGAATCCAATAAATTAGAAACCACGACACCATCCACTGAAACCCTTTATTAATGTCTTTATCAATTTTCTATGGCTAATGACATCTATGCATGCATCTATTAGTTCACGATACTATGCTACAAAATTTTATAATCAATATACAAGCACGAAGGATTAATTATTTAAAAGTTGATCTCTCCCAACTAATATGAACGTGCTATAAAATTCGGTGTCTATATAAAAAATAATCTTTGCAATCAAAGTAGTATTTCTACCTTTAAATTTTACATTAAAAATTAGTCTAAGAATTCCCACAGCAAATTTTTAACTTCAAAATTAGTTTAAGGATTTTCACAGCGATGTGTGAAGTATATATAACATATATAAGTAAAGCCCATTAACAATAATTAATTCTATTTCTCTCAATATGTAAACTATCCACATCATGTATGAGTCCACTAAGTTAGAAGCCACATCACCATCCACTTAGACTTTTTATTATTAATGTCTTTTTCGATTTTCTATGGCTAATGGCATCCATACATGCATCTATTAGTTTATAATACCATGCTACGAAATTTTATAGTCAACATACAAACACACAAAGGGTCAATCATTTAAAAGTTATCCCTCTCAACTAATATGAACATGCCTATACAAAAAATATTCTTTGCAAAAAATTAGTATTTACACCTTTAAAATTGACATGAGAAATTAGTTCGCAACAAATTTTAACTCTAGAACTAGTTTAAAGATTTCCGCAGCAACACGCGGAATATCAACTAGTTATTGTGGAAGCCGATGCAACTCAAATCCACTTCCTGAGAGCCACATTAAATTCTTTCGCAGAAGCTTCAGGGTTGAGGATTACTTTTAACTAGATGATTCCCAGCGCGTTGCTGCGAAAATTCAAGGGACAGCAATGCACATGCCACAGAAAACCGCTGCATGCATGAAGTTGTAGAAAATCGATAGAAAATATAAATAGATGTGTTAGTGGATTGTGATGTCATAGAACTTAGTGAACCCTTGTGATGATGTGGCTTCATGCATGTTAAGAGAAATAGGTAGTGGGGGTCCGATTTATATATATAAGATAAATCAGTCATGATCCCAATTAATGTTGATCAAGGAAAGCTAGAAACGCTATCAAATCAGTTTGGTTGCTCCACTGGAAACCTAGCTTTCACATACCTTGGAACGCCAATGGGTACCTGCAAACCTTTAGTCAAAGAACTTACACCGCTGTTGAAGAAATGTGAGAGAAGGCTCTTGATCACATCAAATATACTGTCTCAGGGAGGTAAACTTGTCCTGGTCTTTTTCTACTTTCATAGGCTCAACTTTCAAAAATCATGCTACGAATATAGAGCAACTGGATAAATACCGAAAACATCTTACTAACAATCTAAGAAACATTGCAAGGAAGCCTGGGAAATGGTATGGATGCCAAATGAGGAAGGGCGTTTGGGGGGACATTGACTTAAGAGTACACAACGTCTGTCTACTTCTTAAGAATATACATAAGTTTAGAGCAAATCTGCCTTGGGTGAACCTAATATGGAATGCTTACTATTCGAATGGCAACTTGCCTACCCTTGCCAAAAAAAAGTCTCTTTCTCGTGGAGGAATATTCTATAGCCACTAACACATACAAGGGTCTAACATCTCTGATTATTTTGGATGGCAAAACAATTTTATTATGGGATGAAATGTGACAAGGACAAATTGGTAGGGTAACCTTCCCCGAGTTGTACTCCTTTGCTAAGAACGAATTCACTACTTGGATATCAGCTACGTACTATTGTAAAGACCGTGCCGGAGTATCCGACCCAAGAGAGTGAGGGGTGAATTGGGTCGCTAATTAGCTCTTCTAAAGCTTAGGGCTATCTAGTGCATAAGATAAACATATCGCGTCCTACACATGATAGTTAAGTCTAAGGTTTATTTATGCGCTGTCTAATTTATCCAAAAGACTTACAACCTAGAGCCAAACCTAATCAAACTAACTAGAAAAGGTAAATGCACACAAAAAAGTAAACGCAGAAACGTAAATGCAGTAAGTAATGAGAGTAGGGCAACGGTATGTAAACTTTCGAGGAGATACACGGAAATTTAACATGGTTTACTACTAAGGGGTATATTCACAGGCTCGTCACCAAAAGCCAAATCTCCTTGTTAAGATCTTGCTTCATGTAAAGAAAGTTGGCCCTGTTGCATTGCATCACCTTCAGTTTGATTTTGATATGTGTCGCACTCCCCTGAAGCTCCGTTCGGTTTAACGCTGCAGGGTCTCCGATGGGATCGAGGGAGAGCCTCTAGCTAGCTAGCTAGAATCTTCCTCGCTCGGGCGTCGCCGCCACCAGCACACGCCGCAACCTCGCCGTGGAAACGAACACACTCTGTGAATAATATATCGGGCAATAAGATACGATAGATGTCCACCTGCAAAGGTTCTCAGCATATGTAGCGATGATACACTAGCTGCAACCAGACATATATACTAGCTCCGTTTGGTACAGCTCCGGCCGCTGCAAAAACGGCTCCGGCTCCTTTGTATTTTTGGCTTCTCTAGAAAAAAACGAAGCTATTTTGAAAACCATTTGGCAAAATGGTTTCTTCTATTTTTTTAAAAATGAATGGATGAGACAAATGTCCATAGTACCCTCTTTTTTTCACTTGCTTACTCACACGCTGTACATCACGCAGAAATATCCATAGTACACAGACCATAAAAAATTCAAAGCGTCATGCAGAATTGCAGAAATGTACTTGTGGGCAGACCATCAAATATTCAGAGAACAGAACACTTGCATATGGTCATTCGTTGCCAGTTGCCAATCACACACTAGACAGGCAGACACAATCACAAACTGAAATGTCATCATAATCATCTAAGAGGAGTTTACTCTGACAAGAAGCCCTAGTAACACATTGAAGGAGATGTCCTGAAACCAATCTGGAATCTCTTCATGTTCAAGTTGTATGCTTGATGAAGATCCTGCCACGCCATGGCTGGCCAGATCTGCATTGGTGTGGCCACCAACCTGCGCGGTGGTCAGGATGGCGGATTGGCCACCAACCTGCGCGGCAGCCACTGCGTCAGCTTGGCTCGGCACCTGTGTGGTGGCCACTGCGGCGGCGCGGCGCGGCTCGGCGCTTGGACGTCGTGGCCGAGCCCCTGCGGCAGCATGGGAGCTCGCACCGCATCCCCAGAGGCGCAGCCATGGCAAAGCCACCAGGAGGTGTGCCGCTGGGCTACCCAGCGCCTGATCCATCCCTCACCGAAGTTCGATTCGCCTGATTGAGCCGTCCGGAGGACGGCAGCCGGGGATGATTCATGGCAAACCCTATCCGTCTCTCTGTTTTCCCCTTCAGCTGCACAGCAAAACATGGGGGCAATTTTTGTAATTACGGCATGTTTCTCGCGGGAAGGGTAGCTTCAGGGCGCTAGTGGAAAAGGTGCTCCGGCTCCAAACCGGCTCACCGCTCATGCATCGAAGCCGTTTTTTGACCAACCGTTTGGTACAGCTTCAGGATGAGCCGGAGCTGAAGCATCTGCAGGAGCCGTGCCAATGGCCCCCATGTCGCATTCCACGTTCTCGGTCTCTCTTTTCGTCTAGAAATTCCCAGATTAGCTCAAAAAAAAACTACGTACTTATCAGCAGCAAACTTTGTCTGCAATGGCCAACAAAGAAAGCTGTTCTTGTTCCCCTAGTCCCTCGCAAAATGTCTCACAAGTCACAAGTAAAAAACACCGATCCGCCTCCTGGCCTCTTGCACGTTGAGGATTAATGTCTAGTTATCAGCTGGGCCTGCTGCAGGAACGTGATGACCGGTGTTCAGGTGGGCTCTGAAATTTGCACTGTGCTGGCTGCTGGCAGATCGGGCCATACAAAGGCCAGGCTGGCTGAATTCATATATATAGCTTGGCACCCACAAAAATAAAGTGCTAGTCATGTTTCTGAATGACGCCCAAGTGAAGGGGAGGCGGGGGCTGTACACAACTGATGAATTTTATAATCTGTTTTCATCGCCGGTTCTTTGCCAGGAGCAGTACACTATCGCGATTCGCGCGTCGGAGAGCCGCCCCTGACAGCGTTCGAAATGTCTCCGGCTCTGCCGCTGCTGCTGATGAGACTTGTGTTCTGTCTAGATTTTGTTTATTTTAATTGGTCGATAGTCGGTACAAGCAGGGCCTATCAATTGTAGCCCGGTCCCGATTTATTACGCGCTGATAATTGAGTGTGAGTACCAGCAGACAAGGTGTAGTGGTAAGGAAACGAGACGAGAAATTGAAATTCCACACACCACCAACAGCTTGGCAACTTCTCCACTTAGTCGCCGTGCCGTTGGCTCCTTGGAGGACGACTAATGTGCCATGGCCTCGCTCGCTAGCTAACTAGGGAAGACCTAGGGCCTATTTGGAAGTACAGTAGCCGTAGTATTTTAGTCTTAAAGGTGGTTGATTGATGTTGGTAAAACATTGTTTTGAATACCATAGTTTAGACAAAACCACGGTATTTTTATTTTTATTTTTTTAAATGTAAATAGCAGGAGCTCTGCTTTTCAATTAAGAAGAAAAGAAGTTGATCCAGTTTTTAAGGAAAAACTGGGCCCAAAAACCTTTACACATGGGTGGGTGGATTGGGTCATCACACGCGCCGCACAAAACACAACACCGGCCAGTTGGATTGGGACTTCAACACATGCCGCACAACACAAACACTCTACAAAAACACTTCAACAAACCCTGCAATCCGGTGAAGTCGTCGTTGCCAAGCTCAGCCACCGGCCAAGCAGCTCCGTTTCCCTCCACCAGACCTCCACCATCTGCCACAACCAACAGCCACCAAAGAGCGCACCGAGTGTCATCGTTGCCAAGCTAGGTTGCAACCAGCAACGTAGCAGCTCCGACTTCACCATAGCGCTTGCCTCCAAGCGTACCAGCCACCGCGAGCAGCAGAACTGAGGACCCCAAGGCACCTGCACCTACACACCGAACATCACCCCACCTAGCTAGAGAGCCACAGCACGGCATCGTCGCCCAGCTTCACCGACCCTGCGGGAAGCAGCTCCGACTTCGACCAAAGAGCCCAGGCCAGGAGAGAGCGGTGCGCGCGAGGTAGGTAGCAGAACCGAGAAGGCACGACCACAAGCCCACAGCGAAAGTCGGTCACCACCAAAGGTGCCGTGGGGCTCCAAAGCGACGCCACCATGGAGGGAAACGACGCTGCACGTCGTCGCCGCTAGCCCGAGCTAACCTAGGCAAGGAAGTTATCCATGGAGAATCCCCACGAAGGGGGGAGGTGCTGACAACGATGCTTCCAAGGAAGAATGTGACGCCATTGGTGCCACCATCGTCGGCCCTGGCAGCGACAGGGCAAGCTTTCGCCCAAGCACCTACACCACCCAAAGCAGCACACTGGAGGGGCGGGCAAGAGCGGAAGCGCAGAGGAGGAAGGGCGCAGAAGCCCACACTGGGGAAGCCTCCCCCCACCGCCACGATGAGACGAACGGAGGGGAGAAGGAGCGCCGCCGCCCACCAAGCACCCGAACGGCAGGCCCCCAGCCCCGACGAGGCCCGCCGCGGCGTGGATCCGGCGAAGAGGGGCCGGATCCATGCCCTAGGGGCCAAGGCCGGGGAGCCCACGGCCGGCTGCCGGTGAGGCAGCATGAGCGGGGAGGAGAGCCCTGCCGTCGCCCTAGTGAAGCTAGCGCCCCGACGAGGACACCTCGACGCAGATCCGGAGGAGAGGGTCCAGATCCACACCAAAGAGGCCGAGCCCGGGGAGCCTGCGACCGCCGGCGGCAAGGGAGGACCGGGGGAAGGGAAGGAAGCGGGGAGGGGCAGCGGGAGACGAAGAAAACTCCCCGCTGCCGCCATCCTAGCGCCTGCACGAGCCTCTCGGCGGGGAGCTCCGGCGGCAGCGAGGCAGAGGTGGGGGGAGAGGATGTCTCTGCCGGCAGCGGCTCAGGATCTGCCCGAGTCGGCCGCGGGGGCGACGCGGGGGACGGGAAATTAGTCGTCTCGCTCGACCTCCTATTGTGTTACTGTTTCACTAAATTTTTTACCACGGTATTTTTATAGTATTGGAAACTCCACTCTGAACAAAAGTTTTTCGCAGTCTCGCCTCTCTCGTGTGTCTTCATCGTCCTCGCGTCGTCGGCCTCCCCGTACCGCGCGCCTCTCGGCTCCCCACCTCCATGGATCCGCGTCGCCCTAGGCCCTACCACGGCCTCCTCTCTGGGGCCGTCCCACCCGTCAGCAGCTGCTACCTCTGACGCGCACCCTTGTTCCCGGATTCCTTCCCTCTTCAGCATGCCCATCACCGCAACCGCAACCGGTGCCGGCTCCGATGTAGACGCTGAAAGTCCCACGCGAAGGTACGATTGATTTTGGTCTTCTTCTGGATCGAGATACATGATGGATCGAATCCTATCGTTCTCGATAGGTGCCTGGTTTCCTCATGCTCATTTTCTAGGCATCCCCGTAGCTCTCCAACGCCACCCGGTGTCCCCATCCCCGCCTCCAGCGTGCTCTCCTCCCGCGGCGGCCATGCCTCCCACGCAGCTTTGGCACCGACGGGTTCCGCTGGAGGCCCGCCTTGTGCAGCGTCCCGCGCCGCCAAACTCCCGCGGCGGCCCAGCCTCCCATGTGGTCACCCCTTCTACCCGCCTCCCGCTCCACTGGGCTTCTTGCCACCACACCGCCTCTCGCAACGGCCGGCGTCTCGACGCGGCCTGACCTGCGCGACGTGGTATGTAAAGAATACCGTGGAACCAAACAGGACACTGTGATTTTACTGGAGTAAAGGAAAACCGTAATATTTGTGTCATGTACAGCTATGAACCATGGTATTCAAAAACTTTGCTATCAAACAAGCCCTTGGTGGAAGGAGGACTCACGGTGCCATGGGACCAATGTGGGCAGCCCAAGTTAGAATGCTTGATGCGGTGTAGAAGCTATCGGCCCATAGAAACAATTGTCAGCCCAATATATATTTGGCGTGAGGGAGATCAGGGTGAGTGGACGGACTACTCCAGTACACCCAGGTGTATTCTAACACCCCCTCGAAGAAACTTTTTTATTTTTATATTTGTTTTATTTATTTTTTGCAGAAATAAATAGAGGATTCAAAAAATTACAAATCTATACCATTACCGCCGGACCATCCGGCGGTAATTAAAAAACGCCGCCCTATCCGGCTGTTTAATGACGTGGCATCCTCTTTGCCACCGGATTTGAACCCCTGTCATCAAACCGCCGTCCCGAACGGCAAAATACAAAAATCGCCAGACCACCCGGCGATATTTAAAAAACGCCGAATGGGCCGGCGATTTTTAATTCCCCATGGCGGTATTTAGGTCCTGTTGGCGTTTTTTAAATAATGGCCGGCGGTATTTAATCCTTTTGGCGTTTTTTAAATAATGCCGGCCCATCTGGCGATTTTTAAATAATGCCGGCTCATCCGGCGATTTTTGCTCCATGTGCATTTTTAAAAAACAAGAGCATGGTAATTTGTTAAATAACCAATATGAGTATACGCACAAGCAAAATGGCAATTAAAAAACTATTTGAATGTGGGCATGGAAACTATTGTAATTAGTACCGGTAAATTTGTATTTCTTTATTTTATGACGTAAAATATTTGTTTTCTTTTACTTACTATGGAGGACAGACAAAAACAAATTATGAGAGTACACGTTACATTAAATTAAAATCATAGCGTGATATTGAGTACGACATGAACAATTGATGCAGAAGTTAAAACGCAACATAGATTGAACTCGGATACATAATTCTCAATGTTGACAGCGTAGATTAACGACATAAATAAAGTTGGACACACTTGCGATGCCTTGTCGTTGTAGCGCGTAACTCGCGCTACACAATTGACTTGGCTTAGTTAATTTGAAATGCTAGAAACGTAAAAATAGTAGGAAGTTCGTCTAAGCGAATTGGTTCGGATAGTGCTGCGACGGGCCTCCGAGATCATAGTAGCCGTAACCTCCGGATGGTGGAGACTTGGTGGGCATACGCTGCCGCGGATGGTACGGGCATTTGCAGAAGGGGTCAGGGCACAGGGGATCATCTTCGAGTCCAACCACTATCGCGTTAGCGTCAGCCTCGTTTTACAGAGAGTTGACGCGACACTCAAGGTCATGTATCTTGGTCTTCAGGTGGTTGATATAGTCTTCGACGTAGGCATGGTGTGGAGGATCTACCCACTTGGTGAAGAAGCATGCCGTGTCAGTGGAATCCTGCAATCATATATATCTCTTTTTAGAAACAATTTGAGTTATGTCAGAACAAAGTGTAGAGAGCGAGTTTGAGCACACACATAGCCAAAAGGGCATCTGTAGAAGCGACGACCTCCATCGATGAACTCATCGAACACCTACACGACACAATACTCACCACAACGGCACGTAGGCCACACCTCCGTGCGATCATCGTAATGCCTAAGCCTGCGTTCGCCAACAAAGGCGTCTTGTCCCTCTAGCGGGAAGTCCTCCAGTGGATGTGGAAACATGTCTGGGCCTTGTGGACCTCCCGAGAGAAAATGGTGGCTACGACATCCTCCACCCCTCCCTCCTCGGCCTCGGCCGCGGCCACGCCCCCTTCCTCCCGGCTCGGCCATTGCTCCCTCGCTCTGGTAGTGTGTTGTGTGTGTTCTTTGAAGTTGTGCCGTGTTTTTGTAGTCGAGATGGGGGTTGAGTTGTCTTCTGAAAACGAAAAAGTTGTTAGGTCAAACTGGAAATGGTACTGAAAAGGCCACGCAGGTGTTGTCACGTCGAATGGAAAAGGCTACATAGGTGTTGTCACGTCGAACGCTACATAGGGGTTGTCACGTCGAACTGAAAAGGCTACATATGTGTTGTCATGTCGAACTGAAAATGCTATAAATGTACCTGTAACTGAAAAGGCTACGTCTTGCGCTGTCACGTAAAACTGAAAATATTACATAGGTATTGTCATATAGAACTGAAAAGGCTACGCATGTACCTGTAACTGAAAATGCTACGTGATGCGCTGTCACGTCGAGCACAAAAGGCTACGGAGGCATCTGTATCTGAAACGATTGCCTACGTGTTGTCACGGCCTACTGCAAAGGTGAAAGTGATAAAATACATGATGACGAAAGTACACTGAACTAATGCAAGTCAACTCTGGAACTATGATTTAGCTACGACTCCTCTTGATCCTGCGTGCAGCTCTCTGGGCAGCCCAAGTGTGGCGTGACCCGTGGCTAAAGGGGTCGGGTGCCTGTCGAGTACGTCGGCCAGGGACTGCATCAGGCGCTGGCGGCTCCTGTGACTGCTGAGTTTCATGGGGTGGCGCCTCCTGTAGCTGTGAGTAACCAATCTTATCATGTCGCGGCGGCGACGCGAACAAGGACTGCGCCATCTGTTCTGCTGCACCTGGTGGACTGTCAGGAGCGTGGCCGGCTCCGTAGCTGTCGTCAGGGGTCGTGCCAGCTTCATATCCTGCAAATCAATCGCATGGATTAAAAATGTAAAGTAACACTTACCCCACTTACCCCACTCAACGTGTCTGTAACAGGCATGACGAGTCTGCTGCATGTATGTGAATGCCACTTACCCCACTCAACGTCACGAGTCCGTGATGTCCCTGCAGCGAAGACGTCATGGTGGTAGGTAGGGTGATGAGACGATGACCCAACATGGGTCCCGTACTGTGTACCTGTTGCACGGAACATGCATAAATAATTGACGAACTCGTGTTTAATAAAATTGACCTGTACAAAAAATACCTGGCGGCGGGTAGGTCATCGGCGGAGTCTGCGCAAACAGTGGTACCGGAGGGGGTCGTGGCGGGGTCGGGTTAGGGGGAACAAACATCGGCTGCGGTGGTGGATGGCCAACATCGTCGCCACGGCAAGACAACGACCTAGTCACTCTTCTGCACAGCTCCGCTATCTTGTCGTACGCCGCCTTGTGATCTTGTGGGGCCATGGTGAGGGCATTACGGCTGTACGTCGTGACGTCTGCATGGATCTGCCGGAGCACGTCATGCTGTTTCAAAAAGATTGCATTAGTTTGCCATGAAGTATGAACTTAGATGTGTTCTAATGCGGAATCGACAATCAGGAAAGAAACTTACAGCTATATACGCCCTCTGGTCTCGCTGTGTAGGGTAACTGTCCGTGACGGACTGTGTGCGGCGGGACAACTCCTGTGGCGTCGACAAGACACGAAGTCGTGTCCGTGGGAGGTACCAACGGAGGTAGTGACCCCAGGCTGCATCGTCATGTGGCCTACCCTCCATGACGAGGTCATCCAAGGCCGTGGACCACTTCGCCACGAACTCGGCAAGACGTGGTGCCCAGATCTGGCCAACGTTCTGGCCCTGTCTCGTAAACCTAAAAATAAAAATAGTTTTGTCGGTGGACTGAGCATGTGAATTATGTGAAATATATAACTTTACGGTAATGTACAATGTCGGCACGAACCGGTGCACCTGTGGCGGCAGTAAGCTCTGAGGGACGACCACCTCCTGCCGCAAGCCTAGCTAACGGAGCACGCGGTGGACTGCGTGCTCCTCGACGTAGATGTCGAAGACAAGTGGGCTGCGCGTTCTCCAATAGTCGGCGTCGCGTACGCACAACGACGACAGCCCGTCAGGTGCACGACTCTCCACTGCCTCGTCAGAGTAGGGCGTCCAACGAACGACGTCGTCACGGAGGACGTCGAACTGGCCTACGAAGTCAGGGTAAGACTTCCTAGTCTGCACGTGAGCGTACGCGAACTTCGAAAGCATTCAATTACACTGTTAGTACAGAAAATTAAAGACACACCCAAATAAGTAAACGAAGAACAAGCCACGTACTCGTCGGTCGCACCACAGAGAGCCCATCGTCGGGCCGTCTACGTCGTCGCGTATATACGCGTCGTACGGGCTGTGCACGACCGCGGGCCGACCAATCTGAAACCTTTCGTGGGCCCAAAGTTGCAGAAGTAGCGGGCATCCCCCGAAGATGGGCTCCGCTGACGAACTCTTCAAACAACTCGTGCACAGTCCACGGTACGTCGCAGCTAGGACAGCGGACCCCCAGCTGAACTGCGGGATCGACTCTAGTGGGCTGTCGGCGACGTAACGCGCGAAAGGCAGTAGGTTCTTGGGCACAAAGTTGCCCGCAGAGCTGCAGAACATGACCCACCCCATCAACCACATCACGTACGCCTCCAAATGCCGCGTAACCTCGTACTCTGTGGCACCTATTCGAATGGTGCCGGTCTGTAAATAGTTGCACATAAGTAAGAATCATATGAATTTTAACTATGCCGGTTGCGATCGAATCTACTCACCTTGAACTGGAGAATCCACCACTTTGGGGGCCCGCCCGTGTACGTCGATGGAAACTCCCTGTAGGGCTGTGCGTTGCCAATACGCTCGACGGCACCGAACCGAGCGAGCAAGTCCTCACGCCAGCCCGGGCCGACGTCCGTGGGGCCCATGGCATCGCCCCTCAACGGCAACCCAAGCAGGTACGACACGTATTACAACGTAGGCGCCATCTCGCCCACGATGAGGTGCAAAGTGTGTGTCTCCGGTCTCCACCTATCCACCATTGACGCAAGGAGAGAGAAGTCGTAGCTGAAACGCGGTCCGTCTCCCTCGACCATGCGAGCAAGTGGGAGCAGACCAGAAGCGCGCAGTCTAAAAAAACGATGAGCATAGCATTGTATAAATTTGAAAGAGATTGAATATATCTGAACAAGAGAATGAAGCACGTAAAGCGAACCTCGGTAGTCAACGAGGGTCCAATGCCATCGTCTCCATCGGAACACGTGCGCGAAACTGTCCAAGGGAGCTCCCCAATACCGCACTGAAGTACGACCGGTGCTTCTTGTTCGTCGCTGCATCGAGCTGGTCGGGGGTCATGTAACCCTGTGGGGCATCCATCCCTAAAAAAGATTGATATCGTTAGTCATCATTATAAACCAAGTATAAACTAACTAATACATTAACATAAGACTGCATGTAATTCAAAATAACATCACATAACAATAACATAACATTGCATATCATAGCATCGAATTCAAAATATTAACAAACTAAATGACATAGTCACATAATATTATTACAATCCATGATAGCAAATCCACATACACAGAATTTCAACTACTGCAAGAGTAACGTAGCAGAGAAAGGTTCCAAACATTATGTTATTACAATCCATGACAGTAACTAAAAATCATTAAATGACTTCATTTGTTCCTCCACGATCGCGTCGACCGTGACTCGATGATCCTGGCTCAGGTATGTTCGACACGGTTCCTTGAGGTGTATTAGTGCATTTTTTGTAGCTGTGCCCGAACTCATTGCATTTCGAGCATATGACAATTCTTGGCCCAGCTTCGGCGTCATCCATGTTGTTACGAATGCGACGAGTCTTGCGTCGCCCTATCTGTTGTTTCACGTCAGGGTGAGGATTGGGTATGAAATCAGGAGCACCCTCTGCAATACTAGTGAAAGTCCCCGCAATGGCGAAACCATATATCTCAGAAGTCCAGGTGTGATAGATTGCATCTTTCAGGTAATAGGGGGACACAAACATACGAGCGTTCAAACCTCCAACTTCCTGACATGCAACTATGACATGTGTACACGGCCTGTGGTATAACCTCGGCTTGTGGCAGGTACAAACACAATGGTTATTGTACAGGACATATTCTTGCACGTGCCTCTCAAGATTGCCTCCTCTTCGGCCTTTGTCCCGACAAATGATCTCAAATCGATGCTCAGCGACACCCATGTTCCTGACACGATGTCCTGCGGCTTTTTTGTTTGCTTTGGCCATATACTCAAAGAATTTCTGCTCATATACGAGGTGGTGGTCTAGAAACACATTCTTTGCTGCTGGATGACGTTCCCGAAAGTATTGTGTTGTACGGTATATGTAAAATTCCACAATCCCGACAAGTGGCATGTTTCTGCTTCCACGTAACACCCAATTATACACCTCGGCAAGGTTCGTAGTCATAATACCATAACGTGCACCTCCTTCATCATGCAACAAAGACCACTTCTCCTTTGGCTCATGCTCAATCCACTCCGAGAATGACTTAATCGAACGACCAGGCCTCCGTCGCACATTAGGACCATCAAGGCCCACATTTTCCATTACAATTGGCTCATCATCTTCTAAATTCGCACCTCTAGTACTTACTTCCGTAGCCTTCTTCTTTGTGACTTCATCAAGGTTTTTCCACAAAACATTGAATTTCCTTTCTTGATTCTGACTACACAACCTCTTAAAAAGTTTTATTAGTTTCTTGTTCTTGAACTGCTTCTGAAAGTTAGCTCCCATGTGTCTCACGCACCACCGACTCTTCAGATCGACCCACTTTGCTATTCTTTGACGTTGTACACATCCTTCCTGTAAATCTTGCACCGCTTGCATAATGCCTCCATGGCGATCATGAATCACACACACATCTCGCCGATCCTGAACAATACATGACTTGATCCGCTCTAAAAACCAGTACCAACTGTCCCCATTCTCACTCTCAACAAATGCAAAAGCCAGTGGGAGCACCTGATTGTTTCCATCTGCCGCAATTGCAATCAGAATTGTGCCCTTGTACCTCCCTGTTAGGAAGGTCCCGTCGATGCATATCACTGGGCGACAATACTGGAATGCATTGATACATGCCCCCAAAGCAAAGAAAGCACGCTGAAGAACACGCTTTGTCCGGTCCTGAGGCAAATTATAGTGCTTAATCTCAAAGTAACTACCCGGATTCCGGTCACATAGTGTGTTCAGCACATGTGGCAGGTTGTGGTACGATGCTTCATACGTACCCCATCTCATTTCCAACGCCTTCTGTTTTGCCCTATAAGCTTTGCTGTAACTTATTTCGTATTGAAATTCATCCTCTATGCTGTTAATTATTGCCTTCGGCTCATATCCAGGATTATTTACTATCTTTGAGTACATATGTTGAGCCACAAAATCAGCTATCAAGTTACGGTGATGACTCTCAAGCTCTTCAAGGACACATGTATGATGTTCAATTCTTGAAACGGTCCAGAAAATATCATACTTTCCCAAGAAAACATGGACCCTAAAAGGACAATCATCTCATATGCACTTTACATCATAGACTTGTGAACTGCTCTTTTGAACTCTGAACTCTTTCTTCAGGCACTTAGCCGACCATCTTTGCACGGCCTCTTTCAGCTCTATCTTGCTATGGTAAATAGCTCCCACAGATACTTCATTCCCATGGAACCATTTCACCTTCAATTACTACCAGTTCTAAGTGATCAAAGTTGGTCCATTGACTTGGAACCTGGTTCAATATTTCATCTTCACTATCTGAATCTTCATCAACAGGGACATTAGCCTCGGCATCCTCCCGCAGCATCTGTTCAACCAAACCTACAATTTCTTCACCCTCATCTACCTCACCCCTTGGTTCCCGTACTGTTTCATTTGCTTCACCTTGCTCACCTATATCAACGCCCACCTCGTTAACCTGATTCACATTATTTTCCACCACTTCTTCAACTGTTATGGCCTCATCACAGCCCCGTGAGCTTTCTGGTTCAGCATTCACCTTCTCGTATGCTTGCACAAAAAGAACCAGAGGTAACCCATGACGCAAACTAACATCAACAAACCTCCTTCATACGGCAGTGCTTTCTATTTACACTAATTCATAATAAACAAGAGATAAACTCCTAGTTGTTACTGCTGAGATGCTCAATTGACATTCATCATAATCCAACTTAAAACACTTCATAAACCAGTTATACACTGAACGAAATGGCCTCTCAATTGCTTTGTCCAGCCCTTTTGTCACTGACCGAAACCCACTCAAATCTACCCCGAACTGACCGTAACGTATCTCTCCTTCACCAAAATATATCTGAAAATATGTTTTCTATGACATGCCTGACCACAAATGCGACAATCAAGACAGTACTTAGCACATATGTAACCACATTTCTATATAACACTAAATTTTTCTTATATTATAATGATTGAATATTCTATCTAAATCTAAAATTGGTAAATGTGCTAATGTCAACTAAAATAGTATGAGTATTACATAAAACGAGACTAAATCCGCTAATGGTAATTCAAACTAGTGCTAATATTATATAAAATACTACTACTGTTACCTAATCTATTAATATTGTATCTAAACTACTACTAATATCAAAGAATAATACTAATGATATTTAAAATGCTAAAAAAATACATGTTTCAATGAAAATTTACCTGCAACCTTGGCCTCCTCTACTCTCCCTCTCTCTCTCCCTCTCTCCCTCCTGGGCGGCGCGCCGGCCGCGCCCTCTCCCCTCCGCGCCCTCTCCCTCTCCTCCTCTCCCCTCTGCTCAGGCGCGCGGCGGCAGGAGCTTGCGTGGGCGGCGCGGGCGGCGGGCGGCGGCGAGGAAGAAGAAGGAAGAAAGAAAAAAGAAAGAGGCGACCGGCCAATCTGGCGTTTTTTGATCCGCGGGCCCACCGGTCGCAGCGCCTGCCGCACTGCCAACCTATGCTGGCGGTTTTTAAATACCGCCGATTGGGCACTGTCAACCGGCGTTTTTTAAATACCGCCGATTGGGCTGGCGGTTTTTATATACCGCCAATTGGTCCGACGGTATCGGTCCATATTTGCAAATTTTTGAATCGCCCATTTATTTTTGAAAAAAACGATTTAAATAAATATAAAAATAAAAAAAATTCCCCCCTCGAACATAGGGGGCGGTCTAGGGGCCTCGCGCTCAAGTACGGGACGTTGGAGGCCCGGTTGCGTGGGCCTTTTCTTAGCATGGGTAAGGTCGGAGTGGGCCTTGAGGCCGGATCTGCTGGCTGTGCAAGCCGGGGAAGAGGGAAAGCAGGACATCCACCGAAGGTGCTCGGTGGATTGCCAGACAAGAGTCCCAAAGGCAACGAGCGACGCGCGTGGGGCTCAGTGAATCCGCGTCGCGTGTGGGTCGGGCGCTTGCGCAGCTGGTAGGCTCACTGCGCCGAGCTCTTGCTCGCGTGCCCGCTTGCACAGAGCTAGCGCGCGGGCCATTGGCTCCTTGGACGACTAGTGTGCCATGGCCTCGCCCTCGCTGCGAGGAAACTAGATAGCCAGGCCTGGAGGAGTCATGCTCCGTCGGTCCCGCCACAATCAAATCTCATCACCAGACCTGCACACCAGCTAGCGCTAAAATAAGGAGACTTGCACAGCAGAGTGCGCAGTAGTCATCGGCTTCGTTGGTCTCGTCGCACGGGTTCATTCGATTCCATCAGTACAAATAAAACTGCCCACACACGGCGGCACTGGCCTCTCAGTGTGAAAATTTCAAATTAAATGAAGTCACACACAATTCACACGGCGGCAGTCGTCCGTGTCTCGCCGTCAAATCGGGGCGACCTGCTATTCACATTAGTTGCAAGTTTTTTATATTACTTTCAGTTTACATGCCAAGGATCATGAAAGATCAAGGGGCCACGAAGCATGGAGTTATCAATAAGGCATACATGGATAAATTCAAGCCACTCATTCAAAAAGGTAATGTGTACATCATTGCAAATGTCAAAGTCACGCTACCATCACAGAAATATCGGCCAGTAGAGAATCGCAAGGTAGTTAACTTCCTGCCGACAACTACATTAAAGATGATCAAAGATAAGGAAGACATTCCAAAGTATAGCTTCAAATGACTCAACATATATATGCATTCAGAAAGAATAAACACAGACATACCCCTCTCGGGTAAATCATCACTGCTACATACTCCCTTCTGGTCCCAAAAGAGTGTCATTTTGGATATGCAAACAAAATATCCAAATGAGTGTCGTTCTCTGTACTAGTACTACTTGGACGCTGTTGCCCTTTGACTGCGTGGCGGCATGCATTAATTGATGCCCACGCCGGCTGCATGCAAATGGACTCGGAAGCGTCACGCCGTTCTGCATGCTAACTGAACTTACTCGAGCCGTCCATCCCACCCCGCCTATCCAGAACTATCTTTCTCTCTGTGTCTACAATACGTAAAAGTGTTTGGACATCCACTTTTGGACAGTCTGGTAGGCCCAGCCTAAGAAGAGTCCTGAGAAGCATGCGTCATGCAACGGCACCATGCAACGGCTAGGACGATTCATTTATTCAACAGAGTATCCAAGCGCCATTCATCCACTCGCAGCCCCAGCAGCAGTTCAGCGAGGAGCAGGAACGCGCATCCCATCCAGTTAGCACCCAGCCGTTCCTTGCACCCGGCGCGGGAGCGCCATGGACGATTGGACGGCATGGCCGACGAGCGCCATGCAAAAAATGAAACGTGCGCCATGCAAAACGGCAGCGAGAGACGCGCGCCAAAAGCCCAAAACACGGCATGCAAAACGGCAGCGAGCGCTGAACAGTGCCATGCAAAACGCACACGAAACATGCAAAAAACAGACGCGAGGCAAAAAAACTAACCCACAGGATTCGAGCTCGCCACATGTGCCATTGGAAACAAAATTGGCAACCGCACGAGCTAAAAGTGAATGTTGATTACATGTGCCATGCAACCCTATTTAATATGGGCAGAACAGGAAATAGGCTCCCTATTTAATCACTCCTTGAGATCTTGTCTAAAACGACACTCTTTTGGGATCTGGAGGGGGAGCACCCTCAGAACGAGCCCTGGCTTAAGAACATGTAACGCTCTAAAAATCAGCCCTGAAATTTTTCTCCAAATCTTGCCTTAATTCAAAATCAATTTTTAAAATCTTATTTCTCCGAGTGTGTTAATATAAGTTAAACAAAAACTCCTAAAATTCTCCGATTAACGCTCGCAAAAATGCCCACAAAACATCCCCTCAAAAATCCTCACCTAAACTCTCTCCAAAAATTCCACCAAAATCCCTTAGAAAAATCTCTGAAAATCTCTCTCCAAGGCCTCCAGATATTTCCTGACAAAATAGTCCAACAATTCAAAATGACAAAATCAAGGAAATTGGAGAAAATCTCTCCCCTTCCCTCTTCCTTTAGCCTAGCATGTCGCCGGCCCAATTTCCCCTCTCCACCTATGGCCCATCACCGGCCAACTTCCCTCTCCTAGCCTAGTCCGCCTCCTCCCAGCCCACTCCACCCGGACAATGCAGCCTGCCACTCCTCTTCGCCTCTCTCTCCTCCTCATCCCACTACGCAGCCCACGCCTTTCTCCCTCCTTCCCTGGCCAGACCAACATGGGTCGTCCCTCCCCACTAGCCCACCTCGCCATGGCCCGCCCGGCCGCTTCCACCGACATAGCCCGCCAACACCCCCTCCTTCCCCACTCTTCCTGCCACTAGGTTCCCACCCAGGCAGTCTCCCTCCCTCTTGTCTTCTTCCTTCAATGGACAGGGCATGCACATGAGCGGCTCCCGCACAACCTGCCCCTTTCCTCCCTCCCCCGCCACTTTGGCCATCAAAACTCTCCCATCTCTCCCTCTCTCCGGTGTAGTGGCTCCGCAAGGCAACTCCGTTCTCCCTCCCTAGCTACGCCTTTGCCCAGATGAAATGGCACGGCGTGTGTACACGTGCTCGGCCTCCTCTCACCACACCACGGCATGCCACCCCCGCCCGCACACGTTCCATGCACGCCACCCCCCCCCCCCGGCCAACTCCACAGCAAGCCGCTCTCTGGCCAAGTCACAATCTGTGTTTAAATCTGCAATAGATCAAAATCTCTCAATCTGTGTCAATCCACTCCAATTCTGCCCAATCCACGAGTTGCCAAATTAGACCTATATTGGATAATTTGCTTAAGTATTAATTCGTTCAAATCATCTTTGACATGAATGCAGATATGCACACCCGTGTATTGAAGCTATTTCTAAATGGGTAGTATCATACTAATTAATGAGATGCCATATATGATTTTTAGCTGATGTGGCACAACGTTTCATAAGGGGAGAAGAAAGCTGTATTTTGAGCAAGATACGGCTTTGGCACGATATATTAGGCTATGACACAAAATCTAATACCATGGGTCCACTTTCATATATACAAATATCGCGCTAATTAATTGCTTTGATTGTTTATGTATGATATTATGCATTGTGGATGTTGTTTCTTCCTACTAGTACCATTTTTTTTTATTATAAGTAGCATTCTTAGATACTGCATTATGATACTTTGCACTGAGAATAGCCCTGGCAAGCATACATGAATGATCCCGTAGGCCATTACTAATTTATGAGCATTATATTCAGCATGTCATTATCGTTATTTACTCTCTCCTAAAAAAGGAGATAAAATATCATAAGTAATCAAATTAAATATATTGTAGTTAATGAGGAATTGGAAAGGAAGGGCGGATGAATCAAGTTACTACCCTAACAACTCCCGAAATGGTGGCATACATCTAATGGCTAATGTTGATGGCATTGGTGGGTAATTTTGAAAAACTACATGGGTTATTTTAGACTATCTATCTAATGGCTATTATCATTTATATTAATTATAGGTCACCAAATGGATGGTCAGATATTTCTGTTTTTTAAGATTTTCCAAGACTTATCTTTTTTCTTTCTCGACTTATCGAGGATTATTAATCTAGAGATCTGAAACGAGTCTATAATTAGTAATAGAAAGATAAGATGTTATAATTAATGGCTCATAACATAATGAGCCATTGTAATATTTTTCCAGCGAGGTCCGTTGCTAGAAGCGGCACGTAATAGGACGCATCAGAGCCGTGATGGTGATGTCGGAAAAAAATCAGTACCGTACTATTGATGCGAATCATGCGCTGTGCAGATTGTATTTTAGTCAGGACATAGGTTTACCCCAAATTTATCAGATCTCACTCAGTACCATAGCAACTTAAAAAAAAACATAAAAGATGGGTGGTAAGGCTATCTCCAACCCATGAGTAAAATGATGTGTAAAAGACTGTCTATAATACTGTTTGACACTGTAGCGCTAGATAGAAAAATAGATAGTTAGAATAGTAAATAAACGTCTATTTTGTACATCCGGTTGAGCTTGGTCTAACCGGTGAGAAACGCCCAATCCTTGCGCGGCACGCGCGCCGCGTCCCGCTCGCTGTCCCCGCGTGGACGCCGCGCGCCGGGGAGTGGCCTCGAAGAAAACGAAACTAATTGGCAACTTCTCCATTTATTAGTCGCTGTGCCATTGGCTCCTAGGAGGACTAATGTGCCATGACCTCGCTGCGAGGAAACTAGCTAGCTATTAGTGGAAGGAGGACTCATGCTCGGTCCCGCTAGCTGTTCAACTAGCCTTATAAGGCTATCTTCAATGGTGTCTTAAATGGGTTCCTCAAAACACTGTTTTGCACTGTTTGACATAAATGCTGTATCGTAGACATAAAGAGGTAGTTGGAATAGTGATAAGAAAAAAGATTTGAGGAGTGTTGTTGGAGAGAATCTAAATAAGAAGACTGGCACAGCAGAGTCATTCCATTCCATCGGTACAAAAACTACCCACACGGTGTAGTACATTGGTGCCGCTTCCGTAGCCACTCACCTCTCTCTCAGTTCTGTCTTCCTTACTCGTCGGCGAGATGGAGAGGAACGACGAGAAGGAGAAAAGCGAGGAGCCTTGGACCGGCCGCAGCGTTCTCGGCGTCACCGCGGCGGGCGCTGTCGCTGTCGCCGCCGGCGCCTTCTTCCTGCTGTCAACGATCGGGGACAGCAGCAGTAGGGACTAGCAGGAGCAGGTCGAGGCAGACAATGATCCGCCGGCCCCACCGAGGAGGACGATGAAGGCGCCGGGCTCCGGCGGGAAAAGCATCTCCCGCGACAGGTTCATGGAGGACCCCACGAACTACTTCAAGATCCAGCGCGACAAGGGACGCACGGCTGTTGTTGACCGCTTCCAGGGCTAAGGTCACCAGAGCGTGCATCTGTACTGTCTACAGTGCGTAAACAGTGTTTTTTCACTTTGTGTACAGTGCGCAAACATTGTTTTCCACACCTATATCTACTCTCTGGTGACCTTGTCTAAGTCTAATGTCGAACATTGTACACAGAGTGAAAAAACAATGATTACGTACTGTACACAATACGGATACACTATCTGGTGACACTGGCCTAACCGAGAAGACGACTGCTACAAGGGATGAGTACAGCTCCCGCTTCATGCCTTTCCATTCCAGTTCGCCGTGCTTGCATATATATGCATGTATGCGTAGTACCACACGATGTCTCCATGTATGTGTGCAGTAGCACCGATCGTATTATGTTGTGTGCTGTGTGTAATCAATAATATGTGTGCATGAACTGAAGCCGCATCCCCGGTTCGGTCTGATCCACAGCAAGGTAGTACGTAGTAGCCTTCGTTCTACGAGGATCTGGCTCACACGCACGCTACCTAAGGCTAAAATTTCGTTCTCAGCCAGCACCCAGCAGTCGAGTGGAGGAAAATCTAGTGCTCTCCGGGCCGGGCCATAATTTCTGCGCTTTAGAGTTGGCGCCGTGCATTAATATAATCAAGCCACGTTAAATTAGCGATAAAGAGGGAACAGCAACACACGCTCGTGAGCTCGTGGCCCCCGCCCAAGACGAGACCCCGGCCGACGACGACCTTGACTTGATACCTGTGTGTGGTCACCGTATCACTCAAATTAGTACTTCTCAATACTACCTTAACCTAAAAACACATAGCCCTTGCTTGGAGACAAAGTATAAAAATACGTGCAGCTGATGATGAGATTCGTGTTGTGCCTAGAGTTGTTTATTTTAATTAGTCGATACAAGCAGGGCTTATATATCAATTCTAGCCAAGATTCATTAGGCAGATATATAATTGAGTGTGAGTTACTGCTAATGCTGGTGCTTTTTAAAAAGGAGACAAGACAGGGTATGGTGGTAAGAAAACGAGACGAAGAAACTTGGTCGCGGTGCCATTGACTCCTAGGACGACCAATGTTCCATGCATATGGCCCCGCTCTCTGCCAGGAAACCAGCTGGCTAGGGGCTTAGTGGAAGGAGGAGTCATGCTCGGTCCCGCTGGCTGCTAGTGTTACCGCTAAAATAAGGAGACTTGCACAGCAGTCAAGGACTCATGGTCGTCAAGCTGCATTGGTCCCGATCCGCACACGCTTCCATTCCATCAGTACAGCCCACACGGCGTGGCACATCGGTGCCGCTTCCACAGCCACTGACCTCTCTCTCTCAGTCCTGTCTCACTTGTCGGTGTAGCTAAGCTGAAAACACAATTAAATAAAAAGTTTGAGACGAAGGGTTTAATGCTGCTAAGAAAAATTTTAGTATGGAAATTTAAAATTAAGTTTACTGTATTTCAGTCAGAGAGGTTATATTAAAAAAGTTCTTTGTCGTTTTAATATACATGATGCAAAACCAGTGAATACTCCATTAGCTACACATTTCAGATTATTTTCAGATTTATGTCCAGAGTTAAATGATGATATTAAGTACATGTCTGGAGTTCCATATTCTAGTGCAGTTAGTTCTCTTATGTATGCCATGGTATGTTCTCGTCCTGATTTATCTTACGCATTGTGTATTGTCAGTAGATACATGGCTAATTCTGGTAAAGAGCATTGGATGGTTGTTCAACGGATTTTCAGATATCTGTGTGGTACTTCTAGTGCTTGTTTGCAGTTTGGTAAATCTAAAGATGGACTTGTTGGTTATGTTGTTTTGATTATGCTGGAGATTTGGATAAGAAGATGTCTCTCACGGATTCTGTTTTCATTGTTGGTGGTTTTGCAGTTAGTTGAAAAGCTTGCCTGTAAGCAACTTCTACTGCTGAAATTGAATATATGGCTATTCTAAAGCTTGTAAAGAAGCTACTCCATCCGTCCCAATTTATAGGTCGTTTGATTTTTTTAGATCAAATTTGACCGGATTGTCTTATTCAAAATATCTGTGAAAAAGCAAAAAATTTCAATACATAGTTAAAGTATATTATATGTTTAAATAAATCATAATGAAAATAAATTATAATTGCAATTTTTTTTAAATAAAACGAACCGGTCAAACTTAGTGCCAAAAAAATCAAACGACCTGTAAATTGAGACGGAAGGAGTATTTGGTTGAGAGGTTTATATTCTGAACTTTGCGGGACTAGTTGTTCTTGCATTACCATACATTGTGACAGTCAAAATGCTATTTGTCTCACAAAAGATAAGATGTTTCATGAAAGAACAAAACACATCTATGTGAGGTATCATTTTATCCGAGGTGTTATTGCGGAAGATAGTATTAAGGTACGCAAGATAAGCACTCATGATAATCCTGCTGATATAATGATAAAGCATGTTTCCACATCTAAGTGTGCTCAAACTTAGTTGGTGTTAAAGTTTATGTACTAGTGACTTTTGGCGCCAGTGAAATTTATTATTGAAGAAAGATTATCGATGATTCTTCATTGCTACAAGATGGAATTTGTCTCAAAGTGGAGTTTGTTAGATATTGATTCGAATTTCTGTTGGGCTCTAGGGACGCCTTGACCCGTGTTATGTTGTGGTCCAAGTAGATCACGTATTTCACTCTATAAATACATCTTATAAGCCATCGGGGAGAGACGACGGCTCATTGTATTTTTCCACATTTTGTAAACATTTTCCGATACAGTGAAGTTTATCGGCTGACGCCCGTGGTTTTTTCATACAAGGATTTTCTACGTAAAAAAATCGTGTCTCGTGTTCGACCTTGTTTTCGCATTATTTACTAACATTATATGCTTGGCACCCATAAAAATAAATTAGTATTAGCAATGTTTCCGAATGAAACCCAAGTGAAGGGGAGGCGGGGGCTGTACGCCACTGATGAATTTTATACTGTACTCTGTTTTCATCGCCGGTTCTTTGCAAGGAGCAGCACACTCTCGCCCGTCGGAGAGCCCTGACAACGTTTGAAACGTCTCTGGCTCTGCTGCTGCTGACACTCGTGTTCTGTCTAGAGTTTGTTTATTTTAGTTAATGGATACAATACAAGCAAGGCCTATCAATTCTAGCCCCGATTCATTAGGCAGATACGTATATAAATGAGTGTGAGTACCAGCAGCATGGTGCTTAATTTTTAAAAAGGAGGCAAACGACAAGGTATGGTGGTAACTGGTAAGAAAACGAGACGAAGGAATTCGACGCATCGACGACTTGGCAACTTCACTTTAAAATTTAGCCCATATCACGTCAAATGTTTGATGCTAATTAGAAATATTAGATATGGTTTAATTAGAAAACAAATTACACAGATGAGAACTAAACGGTAAGACGAATTTTTTAAACCTAATTAATCCATAATTAATGAATGTTACTGTAGCATCACATTTGCTAATCATAGATTAATTAGGCTTAATAAATTCGTCCGTCATTTAGTCCTTGTCTGTGTAACTAGTTTTATAATTAGACTATATTTAATACTTTTTAATAGCGTCCAAACATCTAATATAATGGAAACTAAAATTTAGCTAAAAGAACCAAACACTCCCTTACTCGCAGTACCATTGGGCATTGGCTCCTTGGATGACTGATGTGCCATGGGCTCGCTCCGTGGTAGGAAACTAGCTCGCTAGGGACTTAGTGGAAGGAGGACTCACGCGCCCTCGGTCCCTCTAGCTGCTAGTGCTAGCGCTAAAACAAGGAGACTTGCACAGCAGTCATCCATGGTTGTCGTCTAGAGCTGGGACTTGTGCCGCGGCACGGTCTTTTCGTGCCTTGAACCACTTCGTGCTACGATTTTTAGGTACGCTAGGCACGTCGTGCCGTGTCTACTTAAGTCCAAGCACGGCCCACGGCACGCTTCCATATCTTCATGCCGTATCGGTCCAAGCACGGCCCTTGAGATATTTGTGTTTATTTTCTCTAATTATTCGGCTATTAGTATATCACTATCTTAATAAAAACCAGATAATTACGATATTCATGAAAAATATACTATTCATAAAGTAGCGATACAAAATAAGACATCGGCAAAGAACTTAATTCATTATTTTGATACTGTTTTATTACTATAATGTTGATGTGCTACTTATGTGCCGTATCGGCCCAAGGTACGTGCCATGCCGTGTCACCCATCGTGCCGAGATCTTAGGCACAGCACAGCTCTCGCATTCGTGCCGTGACGGTACAGCACGAACTTTATCGTGCCGTGCCATGTTTCGTGTCGTGCCAAAATATCGTACTTCACGTGATCCAAAAATAGCACGGTCCAAGTCCCAGCTCTATTGTCGTCAAGTTGCATTGGTCTCCACACTCGATCGTCTCGTGGGTTCCACTCCATCGGTACAAAACGCTGCCCACATGGCGTGGCACATCGGCACCACTTCCACAGCCACTGACCTCTCTCTCTCTCTCGCTCAGTTCTCTCTTCCTTATTACTCGTCGGCGAGATGTTGAGGAACGACGAGAAGGCCAAGAAAAGCGAGGAGCCCTAGATCGGCCGCCGCGTCCTCGGCGTGGCCGCGGCGGGCGCCGTCGCGGTCGCCGCCGGCGCCTTCTTCCTGCTGTCAGCGATCGGGGACAGCAGTAGTAGCAGACACCAGCAGGAGCAGCTGGTGAAGGAAGACGACGGTCCAGCGGCCCTGGCGAGGAGGACGATGACGGCGATGGGCTCCGGCGGCGAGAGCATCTTCCGCGACAGGTTCGAGGAGGACCCCAAGAACTACTTCAGGACCCAGCGCCAGACCCAAGGCCGCTGTGGACTGCTTCCAGTAATATTGTGTGCATGAACTGGAGCCGCGCATCTGGTCTTTTGTCAGTGCCGCGCCCCTGTCCGATCCGATCCACTAAAAGGTAGTAGCCTTCGTTCTACGAGGATGTGGCTCACATTTTATCTTACCATGACTAATTGCAGAGCCGGTCCGGCTCAGTCCTATGCAGAGAGTCGGACAGTCCAGTGACACCAGACTATCCGGTGGCCGCTACCGAATAGTCCAGTAGACACAAGTCCGAGTGAAGTACGCATTTTGCACGCGATTTGAATAGATCTTGACTTATAAAAGGATAAGACCATCTATCCCTGTAAATATAAAGAGCCACGGCCGATTGAGGCACCGCAATCTAACCAAATCAATCTACTTTATCGTTTTTACATTTTATCTCTTTGTCCTATTTTTTCAATGTCCTATGCTGTTCTCCTAGCGTCTCGATGGCGACGTGAAGACATTCTAAGTGGCCTGCCGATTCTAGAGCAACCCTACGATCCATCCTTCCCGACGGGGTCCCTCCCAGAAGTTTGGATCTAGATCTACCCGAGTTCCTAGGAGATCACCGGATAGTCCGGCGCATGCTACCGGATGGTGCTGGTTGATCCCAAAGCGCGTGCTTGCTGCATCGAAGGATTTCGCGTTTGTAATATTTGGCCAGGACAGGTGCCAATATATTTTTAGCGACTCCGCTGGGGACCAAAAAGACAAAAACATCGGCTACCATTGACGGTGGTAAGAAGATTGACGGAAATGATATAACCGCCGACAACATCATCTCGGTCAAGTTGGAAGAGATTCCTGAATATGTTCAGCGATAATTCGAGCAGAGGATCAGGACACAAGCTGAGGAAGATGAGAAGCACAGAAAGCAATGGAAGAAAAAGAACTGAAGCGGCTTCTTTCCCACTACGAAAAGCAACGAGGAGATGTAACTCAACTTCAAGTATACAATCCTCCTCCTATTGATGATACAGCCCCTGATGCATCATCTAGCATGGTTGTTTCTTATTTAGATGCTAGAATTGCAAGTGTCGTTGATGGTTTTGTTGCTGCTAGTCTAAATAATAAGTTCGGTGCTATAGCTGTAATATTTTCGAGATTGTTGATAAAAAGATAGATGCCAAACTTAAACAACCTTTCTGCAATGATTTACGTGCATCTACTTCTAATAATAATGCCGAACATAATGGTAGCATGATTTCTGATTTATCTAACATGCTTGTACCTAGAGTTCATTTTTCTGCGACAACGATACATCATATGCAAAGCCGAACAATTATTGAAAATTCGGCTAGTGGAGGGACTCCAACGATTCATGCTAATACTTCAATGACACATTCTACTGCTGCATATAGTATACCTAGGAGTGCTTTGGGTTTTAGTTCGGTACCACAAACTTCATATACTTTGCTGAACTTTACACCGTCGTCATTTCGTACCACTGTGCCGCCGGTTACCCATGGAGTTACTTTTTCTGAGCCAGTGTGTTGGCCTTCGGCTGATGAGGTAGATAGAAATAATTTTGTAGCTGAAATAGAAAGGATTTTGAGAGAGTATTTCAGCTTAGAGACTAAAGCTAAAACTAGAACATACCAAAAGTCGTACTCTGAGAATTACAAGTATATCCCATATCCCCGAGGGTATAAGATTCTTGATTTTGACAAGTTCACTGGTGCAGATAATAGAACCACCTTAGAGCATATCGGCCAATTTCTTGTAATGTGGTAAGGCTAGCAGCAGTGGAGTTTTAAGAATAAGATTATTTCCTATGTCTTTATCTGGTACTGCATTTACTTGGTTTACTTCATCGCCCCCCAACTCAATTCATACTTGGCAAGAATTAGAAAAAAAGTTTCATGATTATTTCTTTACTGGTGAAACTGAATTAAGATTGTCACACCTCACGTCAGTTAAGCAACAACCAAATGAATCTGTCTCCGAATATATTAGAAGGTTTAGAGATACTAGAAACCAATGTTTTGGGTTGGTAATCTCTGATAAAGACTTCGCTAATCTAGCTTGTGCTGGTTTACTTGATGTTCATAAGAAAAAGGTATGACTTTGGTGATGTTAGTCAAGTCCTTCAGAAAGCTCTGGTTAATAAAGCCGGGTTAAGGATAAGAAGTCCCATCATCCTATTTTTATACTTGATTCTGATTCTAACAACTCTGATAATGAGGATAAAGATGTTTATGCTACTGAATTTGTATAGGCTTCTATGGGTAAATCCACTACTTGTGATTCTCTCAAGCCGATTTCTAAAATCCAACGAGAGGAACGTAAATTGAGTTTCGATCCGGCTAAGTGCGATAAAATATTTGATGAATTGTTGAAAGCCGAAAAGGTTAAATTATCTCATGCTAAGCCACCGCTTGATGAGTTGGAAAAAAAAGGCATATTGTAAGTGGCATAACTCATTTTCTCATGCGACAAATGATTGCAATGTTTTTCGTCGGCAGATACACATGGCTATTGATTGGGGACATTTGACTTTTAAAAGCATGCAAATTGATCAACGGCCGTTTCCGATGAATACCATTGACTTGCAGCATGTGAAAATTTTTGTTCGGCCAAATCAAGCCGAATCTACCAAAGAGAAAAATGTTGTCATTGGTACTGAAAAGTTAGAAACCCCGAAAACCATTAACACACAGCCGATGCAGAAGGCATCGAGACTTGGGGGGCAAGGACAGGCCAAGGCAGAAGGGTATGCGTGGGCCGGGCTGTCTGGTAGCCAGCGCCGGACTGTCCGGTGCACCTTGTCGGACTGTCCGGTGGTTCTAGAGTGTCTAGAGGTGGCTCTAAGGTTAAGGGTAAATCGAAACCAGGTTTTGCAAAGCTCTTGGCTAAATATCAAAAGGAAGGGGCTGTCAAGAGGAAGTGTCCACCAAGTGGTGCAACTTCAAATTCTTCTTATATGGGTAATGTGCAGTGAAGTTCAATAAGTAATTCTTCTACTACAGCATGTCATCCATTGAGGCTGATTTCATCCTGGTCTTGGCCATATGTTTATTATTCCCCACTTTCCACTTATACTAATATATGGTTGCATCCATATTTTTAATATCCTGCTTCATATCCCTATTATGGGGGATTGCAACGACCGGTTCATGATAATCTGGTCAACGATGCGCCTGCTATTCCAAATGTGCAGGTAAAGGAGAGCACACAAGGATCTGAATGTCCACGGCCGAGGTGGTGTCCCTCAGACTTATTTTACACTCAGAAGAGAAGGCTTCAGGGTTTGCGTCAACAAGAGTTAATGGAGCAACAAAAGGAGGTGATAATGCCTGTGAAGGAATTGCGTGCTACTAAGTAAGTATGGAGGCCCAAGAAGATTACTTCCGCGTCACGTTGATCTAGTCGAGTTTTATGGCGGATAAAAGCTTTATCGCCCTTAGAATAAAAATATGGCCGATGTACTACGTTAACCATCGTCCTGAGATATTTTTGGTGCAAAGATTACTTTTGACTCAGGACCTTTGCCAAAAAGCATGGGAGCATATGTTGAGCACCAAAAATGGTAGGGCCGGTCTGGCTACACAATGCCGGACAGTCCGGCGCAGAGGGTCAGACAGTCTGGTGGCACCGGACTATCCGGTGGCTGCTACGGCATAATCCAGTAGACACGAGTGCAAGTAGAGTCCACAGTTTGTACGCGATTTGGATAGATCTTGACTTGTAAAAGGGGGTAAAACCACCTCTTCCTATAAATATAAAATGACACGGCCGATTGAGGTACCATAATTGAACCAAATCAATCTATTTTGTCATTTTTAGCTTTTATCTTTTTGCCCCACTTTTCCAATCTCCTATGCTGTTCTCCTAGCGTCTTGATTGCGACATGGACGCGTTCTAGGTGGCCTGCCGATCCTAGAGCAACCCTACGATTCATTCTCCCCGACGGAGTCCCTCCCGAGAGTTTAGATCTAGGCCTACCTGAGCTCCCAAGAGCTGACCGGACAGTCCGGCGCACTCTGCCGGATAGTCCAACGCCACCAGATAGTCCGCTGTCTGCTGGTCGATCCTAAAGTGCATGCTTGCTGCATCGAAGGACTTCACGTTTGTAATATTTGGCGGGGACAGGTGCCAACACGACGTTAATTCTCACGGGATGCGCTGAAAAAAGAAAAAATCCTAAAAATTCTCACAATAATCAGAAACACCCGACCATCAATTGGTAGATTGGAATATTAATAGCCATTAGATCTATTTTCTAAGTAATTACCCACCTCTGCCATTATCAAATGTCTTGGGTTCAACTCTTAACAAATAATTTTTTTTAATTTTAGGTAGTTTTTCCCATTTTTAAATTTACTCTCTGTGTTTTGTCACCTTTTTTCCCATTTACAAATTTACGTTACTAAATAATCCGACTTATTCATTACAGTTTTTCATGCATAAATATAAATATCTTATATTGTACATATATAAATATGTATATTAGATTTGTTGAATGTACAAATATGCATATGTATTTCTTAGATGCATAAATATTTACATTTGCTCTGATATTTTATTTTTATCTAAGCATAAATATTTATATTTTAATGCTATAGTACAGCAGATTGGCGCATCGCGGGCGCAGATGCCGGCAACTCTGGCAGTGATGTGCAGCACGATGGAGTTGCTGCCTACCAGGTGTTCACTGTTTTGCCTGTTTACCATCTTTTTTACATGTGTAGTACGTGGTAATCAATGTTTCCTTTTATTCCTGGTTCTTCAAGTGTTCAGTTTACATGTACATGCTTGAAAATTAGAGGTGTATAATTTACTGAATAACACTTAGGTTACTGATGCTAGGCACCACAACAATAGAGCTACCGATATCTGATTCAGCTATTCTGTATCAGCTTCATCAGATCGCTTCTAAAATACCTTCTTCATTTGAGGCGAGAGAACCAACTGCTATTGTTCTGCATCTCATTTCATTGCCAGACTATGCCAAATATATCTGCACCCATCGGCGGAACCAAGGGGGGGCCAGCAGGGGCCATGGCACCCCCAAGATTTTAGAAAATTTTTAATCCCCTCTCGTCAACCAGGCTAACTAATATGTTCTTCTAAGATGTAAGTGAATAGATGGTCCATGGCAAGACAACTGGTCTACGTAATACAGAAACGAAGAGCAACTCTAGCCTGCATTGTTTAGTAAGCAGCCCACACGGCTAATGAAATGCCTAACCAAAGCCTCCATCCAATTCTTTTTTATTTTGGTAGGGATTTCTGTATTAAGTGTACAATTAATCATGTATACCTAATTTAAAAATCATATTTCTCCTTGATCTTTGTTGGAAACCACGGTAGACAAAAAAAAAGGACACAAACACGTATGCCTAATTATTAACAATCTTTGTGCAAATGACCGCAAAATAGTTAAAAATGGAAATGTAATAAATTATATAGTTATAAAGGTAGCTTTTATAAATTATAAACAATTAATTCGTGATTGTATGTGTGAACCCAGAAAATAGCACGTTTGGTCTACGTTCAACATCATCTTATCTTGCATGCATCTGGAATAGGTTTGCGCGGAACTAGCTTGCTGGGAGCACTCTGTAGGATGCCTTCAGTCTTCATGACAGACTACTCTAATAACTCACGAAGCAAACCAAATGACTCATATGTTCGGTATTTTGTGATCAGATGACAACGAAAATCCCGTCATCCAAATACGCCAATAGTCTAGTCTAAGATACATTTACTCAATATATTATCTAATCTATATATGTTGATTTTGGTATTCCGGCCCCCCTTTAAAAATTTTCTGGTTCCGTCACTGTCTGCACCTACATCCAAATTGTATACTCAGCATAGGCCCTACGTTAAACCACCATCTGTACCTTCAATGACCCGTTATCTCAATTAATGTAAGCTATACTGTACTTGATACTGCCAGCGAACTAAGTCTTTGCTCTGCTCGTTTGCCTATGTGTGGTGATGCCACGATGTGCATTCACGCGCAGCAAATGAACTAAGCCTAACCAAGCCAATCTGGTAAGCTCATTCAGTCCTAGTTGCTCACAATGGCTATGGTTCTTCCTTCGGGTGCCCCCCTTTTGGTTTGATATGGTTCAAGGAAGGTTCTGAGCAGCTGTCAATGCACCATTGCTAATCTATCTTTCCATGGCACGCTAAGCACGGCAGCCGACTTAAAAATGGCATTGCATTCTTTTTCTTCCTTTTTATGGATCTTTTTTTCGGTCATATTACTATGTTACTTGATCATTCATGATGCTGCTTCTAAACATTAGTAAGTATGGCTTCAAACACAGAAGGTGGCTAAATGCTTGCAGAAAGGAATCGAGGACCTCATCAAGACTCGAGAGTATCCACCAAAAGAAACAAGAGGTTCGCAATTTACATTGTTTTACTCTGTTTCTGCATTGTTTCTTCATCAGGTTGTAGGCTTATGCTATGTCAGAGCCAGAACCAGCGATTCAATTGATAAATACAAGTATTTTCTACCAGACCTCTACAATTTCACCATTGCTCTCTCGCTCCACTAGGCCCCATCTGCAGCCATGACCATCCTCTATATTTGGATGCTCTGGGGTCTTGCCCTCCACGGAGCAAGTTAATTGTGTCAGGCATGATAGGACGTTACATCCAAAGTGTTGTATTTAGTTTCGAATGTTCTAAGTTATGAAATAGTACGATCCATTGTGCAGATCGGAAAGTTTTTTCTTTGGAAAGTGATACCATTATTTATGCGTGGCTTAAAATAATATATAGAAGTGCAAGTTTGTCCAAGAGACCAAGAACTGTTTATCTGATGATGGTCTCTTTACTACCCATTTTCTAGGGTTAAACCAACAAGTTGAAGACGCTCTACTGATTTTTAAAAATATATTAAGAGCTAATATGATACATTATTTCAGTTTTTTAACACTTGGACTTTATACATGACAAAAAAAAATAGTTTTAGATTTGAAATAAAAATATAGCCGGGTCACTACAGCAAAAAGCGCGGACGAAATTTTGTCCGACTCTGGAGGCGACGCCCAGCTGGCCGAGCCCGAGACACAGAATCGGCCCAATCGCCTCGTTCAACCTGCCGTGACGAACCCGCGCCATCGGCCTGGAACGCACAAACTGCCTGACGACCGGGGCTGCACTGCGACCAACCGCGCCGCCGTCACGCGTGGAACCACGCTGGAGCCTGGAGCGGCACCATCACCATATCTAACCAGTCACGGCGCCGCGTCGTTGCGCGAGTCCTCGTCTCGGCGTCGTCTCCGCACCGATTCGATTCACGGAACGGAACCCTGTAAGCAGAAACACGAGATCTTCATAAAACACACTTGAGCGCACGCACTGGCACAGGTGCCCTCTTTATATTATTATTAACGTACGGGCCGCCGACAGGGCACGATGGTACCCTGTACGTACTGGCAGGGATGGTTCACTTGCTGATTGACAGACCGACCGAATACACTTCGCGCTATGCACGCGGTGCGTATTAGCGTACATTGCTACAGGGCACGATGGCGCACCGTGCAGGCACGACGGGGCATGGGCGGCAGACCGGACGCGTTCCTGTACCTTGACCCTGGACGCACGCTCGTCTATCAGTAGCTGTCGGCTATCTTCACGATCGCGCTGTACGTTCCAAGAACAGCGCAGACGGCACCCAGCACCACGGTGATCAAGCTTGCGACGACGTTCAGTAGTTGGCAGCGGAGATCGAGTGATAAGTAGTAACCGTGTCAGTCAATGGGAGCGGTAGTACTACGACGTTGTCTAAACAACACGGCGTCAGAATTCGGGTGCTTATACCTGCAAGCGTGTCGCCTTGTTCCGAGCGATCTTCAGGAAGCACAGGGCCAGCATTATGAGCGCCTGAAATGGTAGGCAGTCAGTGTCGACGACAAAGATAGGCAACACCGTCGGTTACTCTGTTTACTAGTATTATCGTCTATGCTCTGGCACGTGGAATACCACACTGTGATAAGACCGCAGTTCTCTCGGGCTCACCCTGTATAGCAGCAGCATCTTCAGTATTGTCCATGACACCTACGTGCCCGGGCCATCGGTCGTGCTCTTCGAGGTCATACAGTATATCTGATTTGTCGTCCACCACTTTGAGCCCCTCATCGTGTCAATTTAATTATTCGTGATTATCAGACGCATTTCGCATGGGTACGTGAACAGCCTGTGCTTAGCTGTATCGATCTCTATGGAATTAATAATCGTGTGCACGGCAGTACTCATTTTAAACAAATACTAGGAATCACGTGCGGAGCAGCAAGTTGTGTGTTGGACCCGTTCCATGCGACGATCGAGGGTGGCGTCCGTCGCATCTGATCGATCGGCTACAGACACCCCGCAGCCCACCGCGGGTGGTCAGTTTAGCAGACAACCCCTGTGATCTCTATTACTATATTACGGAGCAGTAGTAATTCTCTATAGATTAGATCATATAAAAAAACATAACCACCCAGCTGATCTAAGGATCTACGGGTGTCCTCAATGGTATTGGCGATTGTGTAGTAGGAAAGGGGCCGGGGCTCGTCTTCTATATCATATGCGCAGCCCGTGTTTTTCGCTCACATATTCTTGGAACAGGTAAAATCGCCTAGCTACCCAATAGTCGCTGGAGAGTCTTTTCTCCTGTCCTTTTCTCACTCCATGTTCGATGCGGCCCACCTGAGCCGGCGACGCCGTTGCCCGTTGAGAACGCCACAAGGGCAAATATAAACGAGATGTAAATGAGAACGTACGTACGATAGGTTTCGGTGTTGATGGGTTGTTTCAATTCGGCCTCTGGTCACCGTGCTCTGTCGTGTATAACAGCATGTGCTTGTTGGCTCTATCCATATGGAATCGTGCACTCTAGGACTCTTTTTTTTTATTTCTACTAGGACGTCGATTCACCGGTAAACAAATACTAGGAATCACGTGCGGAGCAACAAGTTGCGTGTGGGCCCCGTTCCATGTGATCGAGGGCAGTGAAGCCTACAGACCCTCTGCTCCGCCAGACAGCCCGCACGCTACATACACCTCGGGTGGCATCGCGTCTCCCACGCCCAGTTCGTACTGATTGATCAGCTAAATACACCCTGCGGATGCATGCCCGCCCGCCGCGGGTGGTTAGTTTAGCAGACAACCTATGTAATAATCTCTATTGCGGAGCAGTAGTAATTCCCAATAGATCATATATGAAAACATAAGAGCGTCTCCAACTGTGCAGCTCCGAGCTAGCTGACTCAGATTGCACGTCGAGGTGGCAGAGAGATAAAGCTAAAAATACTCCTCCACTACTACATAAACTCATTACATGAGCGGTGGAAGAGGCCTCTGTAAGATCGGTTTTGGAAAGCGCTGCTACTCGTGGCCATGCAGTGCAACCACTATAGGAGCACTTTGCAGATAGCTCTTGTAAAGTGCTTAGAAGGAGCGGTTCTTAACATGAGCCGCTTCTGCTAAGATCCTCAACAGGGGCGGTTTGCGTTTTCCACCGCTTCTGCTAAATTGAAAAAGCCCTACTGTTTCTTTCCGGCCATAATTTGAACAAGCCCTGTTGTTTGTTACCCGCCACATTTTCGTGCACTGTTTCCCGCCAATTTGGAATCTAATTTGTTTTCAAAATCATATGGATTGAAATGTATTATTTTGGCTATTTCAATACCATCGCGATAGGATATTTCGAATCCTAATTCTTTCCCGATCTCTCTATATATATACATACATTTTTGAGCCACATTTACATACATATTCAAGTGTGTCAAGCTTGCCATGCGTGCTAGCTAGTTACAAAACACATCGTACATAAATTAGTACATGTTTATATATCGAACACCAACAACTTAGACCGGGTGATGCTCCCACTCGATCACTGGACGGTATTTGTCATCTATTGCTAAAATTGAATCATGATCGAAGAATTTCCCTCGCCAGTTGATTACCTCGTGCATTGTGAAACGACATAGGTCGGCAACGATGTTCATGAGATCCTTCTCGGTGAGAGGCCGACTTGTCTTAGGGATTTCGGAGAGCTGAACAAAAAAAGGATTATATGGGTGTCAATAGTGCCAAGGTGCGCTTAATTATGTACATACATGTAATACATAAAATGAAACGAGATACTGAGGTATTTTTGAGCACTTACATCTTCAGGATTAGTTCTGTACCCTCCCATTGACCTTGATATTCTCACAAACATAGTATCCACAGTATTCGGTTCACCTTGGTTGCTTGTGGCACTATGTTTTACACACAAGTTTAATTAGTTTTAGATTTATAATACACTATTTGAACGTATGTATATGTACATGTGTTTTCTTCCATACCGGGAAGTTCGCTCTGAAGACGATCTTGTCCTTGCACTGTGGATGAACTGGCGGATCAAACTTTTGCACGCCAATTTTGAAGGCCCTGTTATAATTAGAATATATATAGAAACTCAGATAAGTAGGACGACTCCACATATATAAGAACCAATATGGTAGGTATCTTACATCCTTATTATCATCAAAATGGTCGCTTATCTCTTGGGGTTGACATCCAATGAGTCCAAGTCCAATACTTTGCTCTCCTTAGGTATGATGAGTAGATAGATCCAATGTCCGCTGCAAAGACCAAAGCGCATGAAGTTATATATGTTTGTGTGTGTTTAATTTTGACTTAGTATATATGGTAAGGGTTTTGACATACTCAAAGTTGTATAGGGTAAGGATTTGGTCCCTGTTTTCTTCGTTGAAGAACCTCAGGGCATTGACATGAAATTTGGATATACATGAAAAATGTAAAGGACATGATAAATTAATATACAAAAAAAAAATGAATATACATGAAAAAATGGTAACGAAATGATAAATTAATATACAAAAAAAGAATATACATGAAAATGAATATACATGAAAAATGGATGTAAATGAATTTACCCCATAAGCTAACGAAACTAACTATACATGAAAATTAACTACCTAAACTTACTATAAACGAAAATTAACTAACTAAGCTAACTATGTATACTAACTAAACATGAAAATTATAACTAACTAAACTAACTAAAGCTAACTATATATATATACTAACTATACATGAAAATTATAACTAACTAAACTAACTAAGCTAACTATATATACCAACTAAACATGAAAATTATAACTAACTAAACTAACTAAGATAGCTATATATACTCACATAGCTGCTGAGCCGGACGAAGGCAGACGACGGAGGAGGGCCGGCAGCGTGGTGACGTGGGAGGACGGTAGCGCAGCGCGTCGGAGGCGGCAGCGCGGCGCATCAGAGGCAGACCGTGTCGCGGAGACGGACGGCAGCAGAGGAGATCTGTTGGCACAGCGGAGGACTTAGAAATTTTGGCAGCTTGATGGCGCGAAGAAGAATGGAGAACGTCGGGGGACTTAGAAAATTTTTGCCTCTTGCACGAGCCACTTATATGGGCTCACATTAGCAGGAGAGGTGGAAAACATCCACCGCGCCTGCTACCTTAGCAGGAGGTTAGTAGGAGTGGTGGAAGGATGAGGGAGCGGTGTCTTAGTGGGCCGCCTGCACTGGGCCTCCACTGCTCCTTTTTTCACTTATTCTTTTCACTTTCATTTCTTTTCATTTATTCTTTTCATTTTCATTTCTTTTCATTAGTTCTTTTCATTTTCCTTTCTTTTCATTTATTCTTTTCCTTTCTTATTTTCTTTTCATTTATTATTTTATTTTCATTTATTCTTTCATTAGTTCTTTTCATTTTCAATTCTTTTTTCATTAATTATTCTAATTTTCATTTCATTTATTCTAATTTTCCTTTCTGATTTTCATTTCATTTATAGGTGATACAATCAATAAAGTGAACATTGCTGCAGGAATTTGAGTGTGTACCAACATCTATGCATAGAAAAGCATCGCATGTAAAAAGTCATAGAGAAGCATCGCATGTCTAGAGAATTAGATAGTGGGGGCTAGCTATTTAGATATAGAATATTACAATTATACATTAGCCTGTTACAATTCTTGCCTCTCCATCAGTGCGTACCAAAGGCTTCACCCCCTTATTTGTTGCTTCTACTTCGTTAATCTTGGTTGGTAGGTCTGTAAAAAGCTCCATGTTGTCATAGTCATTGAAGGTCTTGATATCATCGACACCATCAACTCTGATAATACTCTATTTGCCCGAAACAACTATGTGCTTCTAATTCTTAAGACGTGGGTCGAGGATATATAGAACCTATCCAACACGTTTGGCTAGCACCCAAGGGTCATGTTTGTATCCAACCTTGGCAAGGTCAACAATTGTGAGTCCATAGTTGTCAACCTCTACACCTCGTGGGTGTTTCACCCATTGGCACCGAAAGATAGGAATTTGTATGTTCGATTTGTAGTCCAATTCCCATATGTCTTCTATGAAGCCAAAATATGTGACCTTGAGGCCCATTACGTAATTGATGGCATCAATTCAAACTCCACTATTTTTGCACACGCTTTTCTTATCCTTTGTAGCTGTATAGAATGTATCGTCATTAATGTCATACGCCTGCCATGTCGTGACCCGTGAAGATGGGCCGAAAGCTAGTCTTTTCAACGTTACTTACTCCAAAGTTGTTCCTTCGGGTTTGTTCTGGTCCATGAGCCAACTGGTGAAGCTGTGTTTGTGCTCTTTTTTGATCCAGGAATCTAAGCGGCTAGGGTTTTCCACACGGATAATATCAATGTGCTGCTCGATTAAAGGAGTCATCACCTCTAGCTGACGCAGGACACTGAAATGAGCATTTGCCACTTGTTCATATGCACTATCAATGAATGTTTTCCTCCCCCTCGTGCATTTCCCTTCTAACCTTCTGGTATGACGAGAAGCAACTAAACCGATACCTTTGTTATCAACCAAGTAATCCTGACAACACTCTATGACCTCTTCGGTGCAGTAGGCTTCGATCATAGACCCCTTGGGGTATGCACAGTTGAGAACGTAACGGTTTAGAGTCGACATGAAACGCTCATATACCCACATTTCATGTAAGTAACTTGGACCAAGTGCACTTTTTTGGTCAACCATGTGTACCATGAGGTGCGGCATTATATCCTATGGTGGAGAATTCAGATTATAATTTCAATTACAATTTGCCGTTACATATCCATGCAGTTCAACTTATCAAGAAATATATAATTTCTTCTGGCTACATTGGTTTTTGGTTGACACCAGTACACAAAGCATCTACAGGGGCGGTTGGGGAGCTATTTTCAGGAGTGGGTCCGGGGACCGCCCCTGTGCGAGCGTCGTTGATAATGTGTATCATCGGAGATGCATGGCTTTCAACCGCCCTTGAAAATAGATTTGTAGGGCCGCTGCATAGTGTAGAGCGCCCCTGGATCTTTAGGGGCAACACGTAGCTTACACCGCCCTTGTTATTACATTTCCAGGAGCGGTTCGTAGCTTGGACCACCCCTGATATTTCATTTCTAGGGACGGTTTGTAGAATAGACCGCTGCTGAGTTTCCTTTTTAGAGGCAGTGTACATTAGAACCCGCCCTACAAAGATTTAAAAGGTCATATTATTTGGCGCCAATATTTGAACCACGCAATGTTAGTACAGTTGTTTTTTCACCATATCACATATATATTTAACGACACCTAAATACAATTTATATAACGACCATTAGTTGCATACATGTACACATTCAATAAGTATAGTTTGTGTGTACATAATTAAAATATTTGATTGACCCACTCCCTAAGAGATTTGGCTACTGTACTCGTAGCTAAATCAGACTCTGGATGGAAGTATTCACCTCTGACGTGGCACATCTTATGGAGAAGGCAACGGCTGACGTGACACACCAAATCCCATGGAAATGGAGGTCGCCAAACGTCCTTAAGGATGTAGAGAGAAAAGTGCAATAACCAACTTGCTAACGAACCTGCAATAGCCTGAGGTCCGACTTGTGTACATTTGAATGGGGGCACTCGATTTTAGTTTGCAGCTCCCCTCGTGAGAGAACGTGATTTCAGATTTTTACTGGCATGTTGGTTTCAAAGAAATCGCGCGCACACGTAAGGTTTCATATAAAGCACTGCCTGCTGTTCAGCCTTGAGATTTGTCAGAAACAAAAAAAATGACTTGGACGACTTCCTCGATGTCGATGTCGGCAAATTTGAAATGGGCAACCTCTCGGAACGCCCCCCACTGGCTACGCGAGCGTTCCTGTCTCATGCCCACAAATTTTTACGTTAACTCAAGGACCCACGCGTTCTTTGGCCATGGTGATGCACATCACGTCAAGTACGGAGAAAACTACTTGTACCCTGGGTGTTAACAAGTCCCTAATCCCATGGGCAGCTAAGGCTACCTCTAGCAAATCGTGCATATTGTTGGGCCCCTTGCCTCTCCTCTATCTCCCTCACACGCTCGTGGACGCCGGCCATAGCTCTAGCTCACGAATTCTGGCTGCGGACGGAGGAAGAAGATAAACAGTGACGCACTCAATTCCGATGAACGCCGCGGCCAATGGCTTGGCCTTATATCTTAGCACTCAATTAGACTCGGGGCAATTACAACGGAGGGATTGCACGAGCTCTTATAGCCCCTTACGTCGCACACGCAGGTCCTCCACTCACCCGTGCTCGGCGGCCTCGCCATGACCGCGCCCAACGGCCTTAACGTCTGAGCTTCGCGCGCCCGTTGCTCCCACCGTTCCGCTGCGTGATTGGCACCACCCCGAGCTCCACTACTCCCTGCTTCCTTCACGCCTACTCTACGACTCGATCAACCTGCGCACACGCACGAACACGACTCGGACTCGACACGGCTCGGCGCGACCTCGTGCTCACTGCGCGCTGCACCCGCGCGCTCCGCAACGTCATGCGCTCGAGCCTTCACCTACGACCTAAACCACGCACTCCGTGGGCACCCACCGTCCGTGCCTCGCTGCTCGATCGCGGGCTCTGGTGCCAGCTTACAAGCACGCCCGTGCACTCGACACACTTCGCGTCCATGGCGCACTGCGCCCATGGTGCGCGCACACACACCGCGCCGTGGCGTGTTTATTCCAACACATATAGACGTGTATGTGCAAAATCATACCCTGTCCTCCACCGTAGCAAAGTGGAGTTTAAATATAGGGACGAGGATGGGAGGTCTCGATGGAGACAGCCTAAGTAGGCATGTAGCTAGCGACGGTGCAGTAGGTATGCTCGCGTCCCAACAAACATGCGGTCCCGACACTCTGGTGTGCGTTACTTTGTGCTGCGCACTTGTTTATTTTCTATTTTGTACCATCGCACCGTAAAAGACGACCTAATTCCCATATTTTTACGATTGTTCATGATATTCATCAAGATGCAGAAGTTTGTAGGAAAGTGGCACGAGGAACTTCCCTACGTCATCTGCTGGAGCTTGACAACACAGCCGAGAAGAACACTTAACAGCAACACACCTTCGTTCATGACTTCATGGTATATGGCTCAGAAGGGTACTGCCAACCGACTTGCTAATTGGAGCACCTAAGGTGATCTTTGACAACATAGCAAACGTAGAGCAGTCCTGACTGAAGATATTGACCAGATCGAGGAGGAACGCCTCAACACAGTAATCTAGTCGGCGAGATATCATCAGACCCTACGGAGGTACATGACAGAAACATTACAGCGAGATCTCTCAATGTTGATCTAATACTTCGCCGAGTACAATCCAAGGAGGGGACGGCACAAGTTATACCCACCTTGAGATGGTCTCTTCCGAGTGGCAAGAGTCAATCAGCCGGGATCTTACATACTCCAGTAGGAGGACGGAAGATTGGTGCACCGATCATGGAGCATTGAAACTATATGCAAGTTTCACCCGTAGGGGTAAGGGGAGTCAATCAGGCCGACACCAATTTCCTCAAATCCTCGTCGTAAAGCCTGGCTTGTCTCCAGAAAAAAGAGCACCTGGGGTTTTTCCCCAGGTACCCACTCATAAGTTGCTACCCATAAATCATGTACCTTTGATTAGCGAGACAGAATGTAAAGTGCACAAGTTCGTGCTACGAAAGTTTTTAATGTCCTATGGTGGAGAATTCAGATTATAATTTCAATTACAATTTGCCGTTACATATCCATGTACTTCAACTTATCAAGAAATATACAACTTCTTGTGGCTACATTGGTTTTGGTTGACACCGGTGCACAAAGCATCTGCAGGGGCGGTTGGGGAGCTATTTTTAGGAGCGGGTCTGGAAACTGCCCCTGCACGAACGTCGCTGATAATGTGTATCATCGGAGATGCATGGCTTTAAACTGCCCCTGAAAATAGATTTGTAGGGGTGCTGCATAGCGTAGAGCGCCCCTGGATCATCAGGGGCAACGCGTATCTTAGACCGCCCCTGTTATTACATTTTCAGGAGCGGTTCGTAGCTCGGACCGCCCATGATATTTCATTTCTAGGGACGGTTTGTAAAATAGACCGCCGCTGAGTTGTCTTTTTAGAGGCAGTGTACATAGAACCTGCCCTACAAAGATTTAAAAGGTCATATTATTTGGCGCCAATATTTGAACCACGCAATGTTAGTATAGTTGTTTTTTCACCATATCACATGTATATTTAACGACATCTGAATACAATTTATATATCGACCATTAGTTGCATACATGTACACATCAATAAGTATAGTTTGTGTGTACGTAATTAAAATCTTTGATTGACCCACTCCCTAAGAGATTTGGCTACTGTACTCGTAGCTAAATCAGACTCCATGGAAATATTCGCCTCTGACGTCACACATCTCATGGAGAAGGCAACGACTGAGGTCTGGAATGGCATCCATGAGATCATTCTTGGCAAGATAGCTGTCTTTGAAATGGATTTAGGGCGCACGCGCGTGTGCGTACACACACATATATGTATGTATATAATAGGATTTCTATTGTGCGCACAGGCCATGCATGGTGCGCACATGCACCTGTTGCAACTTCTGTTGTAGCTGTCGCAACTACACAGTAGCAATTGCGACTCCGCGTGCTTTAGCAGTTGCGACTCCGTGGGCCGCCGCTATCGCAATTGCGACTTCATGCACTGCAGGAGTCGCAACTGCTACTGTAGCTATTGCGACTCCGCGCGCTGCCGCTTGCAACCTCTGTTGTAGCTGTCACACTCTGCGCGCCGCCGCATTCGCTATTGCTACTACGCACGCTGTAGCAGGCGCAACTGCTGCTGTAGTAGTTGCGACTTCTTTCTCTGCGCCTCGTCCTCTGCCGCTAGCTCGCCAGGGAAGACAGAGAACACCTCGCCGGCGCCGCCGTCTTCTCTTCAGGGTTGGGGTTAGGGTTCGGGGTTCAGGTTGGGGGTTCGCCGGTGGGTTTTCTTCTCCACCTTTGGCCTTAGAGGGGAAGGCCGAGGCGGGCGGCTGAGACCGGCAGCGGTCGAGCATGGAACGACGGTGGGGGCGACCCGGCCCCTAGGTTTACGGAGTGCGGTGGCTGCGGGCGCCTCTGGATCGGTGGTGGAGGAGCTGGCGTCGAAGAATGTGTGTGGATGCGCATTTTAGTCGTGTCATACATACATACATACATACAAGGCCATACATGGTGCGCACATGTGCCTGTTGCAATCTCCGCGCGCTGTAAGTGTCGCACAGTAGCAGTTACGACTCCGCGCGCTAAGCTGTCACAACTTTGACGCCGTGCAACTGTAGCAGTTGCGATTTCTTCTCCGCGCCTCCTCTGCCGCCTCCAGCTCGCCGGGGAAGAAGCAGAAGACCTCGCCGGCACCGCCGTCTTCTCTTTGGGTTTGGGGTTATAGTTCGGGGTTCGCCGGCGGGTCTTCTTCTCCATGTCCGGCCTTAGAGGGAAAGGTCGGGGGCGGCGGCCGGCCAGGTGGAGGTGACGGGCAGCGGGCGGCTGAGACCAGCGGCGATGTCGCCGCTGGTCGTGCGGGGGAGGACGGCGGTTGGGGAGGGTCGGCGGCGGGGCCAACCAGAGTTAACGGCGAGGGACGGCGGCTGCGGGCGCCTATGGGTCTGCGGCGGCAGAGGATGTGCGCATCCACAGCAACATATGCGCATTTTAGTCATGCTATATATATATATATATATATATATATATATATATATATATATATATATATATATATATATATATATATATATATATATATGAAAATTCCTTTCTACCTGCGCACGTAGCTACACTCACACGTGTATTTCAAGATTTTGAGGGTATCTGGTCGAACGAAAGGTATGTACATGAAATATGTGATCATACTAGATTATCTATGGTGGTGTATACGTGAGGTATGCGAGTATACTTGAGGTATATGGATATACCTTATTGTATGTTCTAATATAAAGATATTGTCATAATAAATTAAAATCAGATACTGTTTTGTAATTTTTCGGTGTGGTGACTTTTAAGGTGTTATAAAATAAATATGTTAACATAGCCAAACTGATAAATGAGTATACGAACATATTTTTATTAGTTTATTGAAAATGAGTGTAACTACGTGCGCACCGGTAAACGGCCTGTCTCGTACGCGGGCATCAGTTTTGCGGCCTGGCGTACCTTTTGGTTATCGACAAATGATCTCTTTAATGCCAATGTGTCACTGCTAACTCAATTTTGGAGAGAGCACAAACAACAACCGTTGCAATAATCCCTCTATAGCACAGCGCCCAAAACTCTTATGGGCCCCACGTAGATGAATATTTTAGTCCTTGTTCCATCGTCTTCCCCGGCAAGTCACTGCCTCTTCTCTCTCTTCTTGACTCCGGAGCGCCAGCAGCAGGCAAAAATCATCGCAATTGACAGCAGTCAGCGGCTCCGCGCCTCCGCCTACCCCGGCCGGCCGCCGTGCACCAACTCGCTCGCCCAGGGCCGCGAGCTCCGCTTCCTCTGTCCGGGCTGCTGCATCCTACCTCGTTCGAACGCCATGATGGCGAGCGCGGACGCCGCCCCTGCTCCCTACGCCGGTCGCTGCAGGATTTGTTGAAGCTCTCATTCTCAGGTACTTAACATTTTCTAATCTTGGCATTAAACTAACCAAATAGTGGTTCCGGTGGGAGGGTGGCCGCTAGCGAGACCCCATTGATTTTCTTTGATTCGAATAGATTTTTAAACTATGATAAAAGGTGTACACTTCATCCACAGGTTTGGATTTCAAGCACTCATCATCATGAGTCCCGATTTCCAAAACTTAACTCTTACCTGCACGGCATCACCCTAGTGATCACCCTAAGAAGAGCAAGGCCACCACCTCATCCAAACCAAGACTAAAACATTTCCCCCCTCGTTGCCCTCCTGGTGCTCACCCCGCTCACCTGATAACATTCAGGCTAGCGCATGCAAGTTTAAATTAAGTGACCGCCACACACAATCTCAAGTGGTTGTATGGAATGAGTTAGACAAGATGAAACAACAATTCGGTCCTTATACAAGATAGGATGGTACTCCATCATAGCTTGACCTTTACCGGCCCAAGCCAATCCCTGGTAGTTTCACACCGAAACTCCGGCCAATAGGTAATCCAAACTAGGGTACCTACACCGTCCCCCTCTAGGTAGCAATGGTGATAACCGCTTGCTTTCCCCTTTTTGAAAATCATCTTCTTTTGAAAACCCACACCTTTTCCTCAAGCCTTTTTCATAACCAAAGCCCGAATGTAGATGATCTTTCCTAAGCATTACTAGGTCTAGATCGAGCTAGGGTGGCTATCCTACTAGGTTTTACCTTAGCCAACAAAATAATGTGATACATATGTAGGTTGAAACGGCTCGGGTTGTGGTTCAAAACTGGGAGATTTTATGCATCAAAGGAGTCGGTGGACTTGCCGTCGTTGAAGTCCTCATGGTACTGAAGGTCTACTCTTGGGCTTCCAGATTCCTGCACATACTCCTAGGTCACGAGCTTGGTAGCGTCGTCCTCAACGCCGTCTACGCAACCAATAGGAAAACAACCATCAAGATCAACCATAAGCACTTTCAAAAAGATTCAAGGATATGAAAAGATTTCTATGATAGGAAGGGAGAGCAGGGGGTTTAGTTTGATGGAGTTTCTCTCTAGGAATTTTTGGAGACGAGAATTGTCAGATTTAGATCTCAAACGATTGAATTAGGGCTAATATGGTGTAGGGGGTAGATTAGACTTTTTAGCAATGTTTGGGGCAGGGGTTTTGGCCCAAGCGCGCGTGCGGGTGGGGGCCTACTGCGGCCCACAGGCGCGCAGAGAGGGAGGGGATCGATTGGTCCTGTATGATGTATTTTAAAGTCTAACATCTGCTCAAATGCTTACCTTTGTGACTATCAGATTTATCATTATGTGCACTATGCAGTTTTTATGACTTAGCTGCAGCTATAGCTGGTCTTAGCTGTTCCAGAACATAACAGCTAAAGGGTTTAGGTGGAGATTTTAAACATTGCTCCTTGTTCAGTTGGGCCGCGAGTGCTGCTATAAGGGTGGCCATGAGCGCCTCGAAGGTCGTGGCCATCTTTTGAAGTTTGACCAGTGAATTTATATTGTACTTTTATATACTCCCTCTAAGTCCGAAATTTTTGTCGTTTTGCACAATGATTAAGTCAAACATTTTAAACTTTGGCTATAAATAACTTCTAAATTATTTGGTTTTGAAACTTTAAGGTCATATCACTAGCTTTCTCTTTAAAAAGTGCTTTAACAAAAGTATAAATTTGGTAGGATATTCATTTATATTCTAATAGAAAGCATTGGTCAAAACTATGTTTTGAAGATCGTGTCATTGTCAAAAACGATAAGAATTTCGGACCTAGAGGGAGTAGATGATGATATGCTGATTTTTGGCACAAATATTGATGTGATGTACAAGGTCAAATCTAGTGGCGAACAAGGAAAAACAATACTCTCAACAAAAGGTTGTAACGCTAGATTGCGATAGGCCATAATCTTTTAAGGAACAAGCCCATTTTTAGCCCCTCAACTATCACATTTGTCCAACTTTAACCCCAAACTATATTTTGGGCCGAACCAGACACCTGAACTCACGAAACCGGTCAAACTTAGCACCTAGATCTATTTTGAGTGGTATTGTGATGACGTGGCAGTGGTTTTGTGTTACGTGGCGCCAAAGAAGCAATGATGTGGACGGGGCCTAGCTGTCACACACTCTATCTTCCCTCCCTCTCTCTCCTATCTTTTTCTCTCTCCCCTCCCTTACCTTCGCTGGACCCATCCTCCGTTGAACTGCCGCCTTCTCCGCCTCCCTACTGCGCTGCGCCGCCGCCCCTCTCTGCCACAAGCGTCGAGGATGGTGGCTGCGGCTCTGCTCTAGAGGGGAAAGAAAGCGGAAGGAGCGGTGGCGGGAAAGGAGGAGGGTGGCCGGCGGAGGGGGCAGTGGCAGCGGCGGAGGAGGGTGGCCGACAGTGGGAAGGAGAAGGGCGGCGGCCGGCACGCTAGGAGAAAGAGAGAGGAAAGAGGAGGAGATGGCCATGTCATTGCTTACGTGGAAAAAAACAATACCGCTGCCACATCACACAAAACCACTGCCACGTCATCAAAATACTACTCAAAATGGATCTGGGTGCTAAGTTTGACTGGTTTCGTGAGTTTAGGTATCAGGTTTGGCCCAAAATGTAGTTGGAGATTGAAATTGGACAAACGTGATAGTTGAGGGGCCAAAATGGACTTATTCCATCTTTTAAAATAGCCCTTGCTCGGACATTGTGGTTTAAGTCAAAGCAGTCTTCTGCTAGCTCTCCATCATTTTGTTGCAGACATAGCGTCCAGTAAACGCCTGAAGCGAAGGAGCAGGTCCAGACTCTAGACACCGCCTGCCATGTCGACGCTCGCCTTCGCCGTGCGCCGGCGGGAGCCCAAGCTCGTCGTCCCCGCTGCGCCGACGGCTCGCGAGACCAAGCGCCTCTCCGACATCGACGCCCATCTTCCGCTGCGCAGCCACGTGCAGCTCATGTTCTTCTACCGCCATGGGCGCGGGTCGCGGGCCGGCGACGACCCGGCGGCCATCATCCGCCGCGCGCTCGCCGAGGCGCTGGTGCCCTACTACCCTCTGGCTGGGCGCGTCAGGGAGGTGGAGGCGCGGAAGCTAGTCGTCGACTGCACCGGCGAGGGGGTCTTGTTCGTGGAGGCGGACGCTGACGTGCGGCTGGCGGTGCTGGAGGCGGCCGGGCTGAGGCCGCCGATCCCGTGCATAGAGCAGCTGCTGTTCGACGTTGAAGGGTCCAACGGCATCCTCAACTGCCCTATTCTGCTCATCCAGGTAATAAGTAGTAACATATACTCCGTATAAAGAGCTCATGAAACTGCCATATTTCTCCACCAAACATAGTGAATTACTGTTACTGACGAACGAGCAGGTGACCCGATTGCTCTGCGGTGGGTTCGTCCTCGCCATCCGCCTCAACCACACCCTCTGCGACGCCGACGGCATCGCCCAGTTCACATCGGCGGTGGCCGAGCTCTCCCGCGGCCTGCCGGCGCCGACCGTCGCGCCCGTGTGGTCCCGCAAGCTCCTCGATGCGCCCGTGCTCCGGCACCGCAAGTACGATGCCGTGCCGGAACCCCCGCCGCCCGCCGGAGCCATGATCACGAGGACGTTCACCTTCGGCTCGCGCGACGTCGCCGCGATCAAGAAGCGCCTCCCGCGGCGCCTCCAGGACACGGCCACAAGCTTCGAGGCCCTCACGGCGGCGCTCTGGCGCGCCCGCACGGCGGCGCTCGGGCTCCCCCCGGACAAGGAGGTGTGGCTGGTGATCGTCGTCAACTGTAGGAGGCTGCCAGAGCTGGGGCTCCCCAACGGTTACTACGGCAACGCGGTCGTACCCCAGACAGTCGTGACCACCGCGGGGGCGCTGCTGGCCGGCTCGCTGAGCAGCGCCGCGGAGATGGTCCGGGAGGCGAAAGCGACGGTCACCGCCGAGTACGTGCGCTGGGTGGCTGACCATCTCATGCTACCCGGCCGGCCAGCCAAGGCGATCGGCAACATCTTCATCCTGTCGGACAACCGCCACGCGGGGTTCCATCGCGTTGACTTCGGGTGGGGCGTGCCCGTGTTCGGCGGCGTCGTGACCACCGTGTTCGGGGCGAGCTTTCTCCTGGCGGTCGCCAACGGCGACGGGGAGGAAGCCATGGCCGTGCCCATCGTGCTGCCCCGTCCAGCCATGGATCGTTTCACGTCAGAGATGCTCAAGATGACATCGTCCATCTCTTCCGTTGACCCAACAGCGCGGCCGCCGCGTGGGAGGCTTTAAACTTCCCCCCTCCCAGTCTTCCCATGTGCATGTACTGCGCGCCTACAGCAGCCGCACTGCCACAGCGCACACAAAGACAGAATGAATTTGTAAGAGTGGTCTACGTAACATCCCATTGTTTTGCATTGGGGGCATCCAGCACTTTAATTTGCAAACCGTGGGATCGCTCTAGCTCCCTCCCACCCCCCCCCTCCCCCATCACCTCCACTCATCGCTGTGCTCCCGCCTCCTTCGGCTCTGACAGCGTCCGCAGCCTCTGCGTGTGTCAACCATGGTTTTTAATAAACTAGCAATGTGGCCCGCGCAAATAGCGCGGGTGGCTAGTTTTTTCAAAATCATGTTTTTCGAATTTAACTCCTAAATAAAATATTAGAAAAAGATTTCACATCTCTACTCAAGCTATGAAGTGCAGAAGATATGTTTTGAAGGCTTAGCTCACCCGTATGATTGACAAATCAGCGCAAAGAGGTTGTGATCTTGGTGATCCATAAAATTGACTGGCGGTGTGTGCGAATGGTGATAAAGTTGATCTACTTACGGCTGTGGCTTAGTATTTTGGCAATGGTAAATACACAATCGATTGTTCTTTTCTTCTTTGTTGTCACCTTCATATCATTTTCTTTCACTGCGTCATATTTTGTTTTTATTGTAAGTTATAGGTACATAATATTAATTTTAGTTTTTTACAATTCATAACAAATAAATTTTCCTAGATATAACTTCAAGCCATTATATGAATAATGCATATATTTATTTTTCACCAATTAATAAGGTAATTTTGAAGTCTAAAAATAGGAATGGTGCCATTTTACAATTAACAACAGAATTTTTTGTTCTTTTCGCAATATACATGCTTTTCTATCATTTGCATTTGATATAAAATATCTAGAATACCTAGCCGTTGGAAATTTAGATGATCATGACAACCAATGTGTAAATATTTCTCTTCTTTGGACACTTTTATACCTTTTCCTTCCGTTAACATGATAATTTCTAGGTCCTCTTGATGTATGTAGTGGCTTATTTGAACAATTCATTATTAATGGCACTGTCCGCCAACACAGCCGTGTAGACCGTTTACACACCGTTTAAGCACTACTCACTAGTGAACTGTGTTGGGCAAGTAGCCTGTTTAATCCAATTTACCCCATTTAATTTGTTTTCTAGCTCGTTTAAATGGTTGTGCAATCTGTCTAATCGCTAAATGGTGGGTGACCAACTATTTAACGTTTACCGTTTTGGCTAATACTGATTAATATAAAATGTTTTTGATATATTTGTCCTTTTGGAATTCAAATGTATAATATTTGTATGTGATATAAAATATTTAGCTTAATTTAGACCATTGGATGATTAATAACTAATGGTATCGATCCCATCTTTTTTTAGTACCGGACCACTAATTTGATACATTCCAGTATCATCCACTTGATACCACATAGTACCATCAGTTTTCAAATATTTAGATTTTGCTCAATGGATGGGTCTCATTTTCCCAATCATTGTAAACTTGTATTAATATAGATGGTTAGGTGTTTACAAAATTTGGTGGTGTAGTTTTTCATCGGTTAACATGGTATTTTTGGGCTGTGGTTGATTTGTTTTAACAATCACAATAATAGATAGATGGTGAAGAGCTCATCACATGTTTCTTGGACCGCGCTGACTCAAAGAAATGAAGATACCTGCTGCCATCATGGAAAAATGTTTTTCTATAAATTTAATTGAAGTTAGAGAAGCTTTAACAAAGACTAAAATGCGTTGGATTTTTACACATCACCAATTATCCAATCTTAAATAGATTGGGTAACATCCAACATGTATGGATAATTCAATGGGTAACTTTATTATGTGCAGGGAGCCAAGAGCCTAGCACACCTAGAGTATATGGACTTCAGGATGGATGCAATGCAATGGACACCTTTGCATGTCCACGGTCTGCCTTGTAAGCTCCAGCAAATCGGCCTGCCATTTTGCTCGCATGTTCCATGAGACAATCCCAGCTACACACATTTAACACATCTTGAGAGGATCACACGACCCACGAAGTGAGGATATGGCATGTGCGGCATGGTCGGAGAGGAGGCACACATTAAGCTGCTACAGCTATGTTTGGGCGCGGCAACAGCGCCAAAAGACATCATGAAAAGTGCACCCGCCACGGCGATCTTGAGCCAGTGATGCATGAGCCTAGCCAAACAGCAATCCAACGACACCCATGGACTGCTACAGCTATGTTTGGGTGCGGCAACAACGCCAAAGGACATCATGAAAAGTGCACCCGCCACGGTGATCTTGAGCCAGTGATGCATGAGCCTGGCCAAACTGCAATCCAACGACACCCATGGGGAAAACCATCACCCTTTCACTGGACTGGCAGCCGAAGTTGATGCCCCACGGCACTGCGGTGGCCACGGTGCCATTGATATGTTGTGTATATACGGTATGCTTTATCTCGTGATGATGCATTTGCTTAATTGATAGTTTCCACTGATACCCTAACAGTACGGCCATACCCATAGTTAAAATAGATAACCCAAGCCCTACTCAATCATCATGGGTACAGGTTTTGATACATACATTGGGTGCCTAATGGCATCATGATCGTTATCTCCCTTTAAATCCTTTGACTATTTTGTTAATTATATTGGCACAAATAATTTAGATTAATCTAGACAGTTGGAGAACACCTAATGGTCTAAATATTATTTTTTACTTATATTTAATTTAATTGATTTAATATAGATCTACAGATCTTTATAAAGTCAAACTAAGGAGAACTTCTCTTTTTTTATTAATGTGGTAATTTCTAGGCCCTATTAGTGATTAACTCAGTATAGATCGCCAAATCTTTATAAAATCCGAAGGTGGAGAGCTTTTATTTTTTTGTATTAATGCGGTAATTTCTAGACTCTCTTGGTGATTAATTTAATATAGACCTTCACATCTTCATAAAATCCAACGGTGGTTTTTCTTTTTTTGGGATAATGTGGTAATTTCTAGACCCTTTTGGTAGACATGGTGGCTTGTTTTTACACTTCCATATTTTGGATGATCATAACATATCGATGAGGTGGATTTTCTTTTTAGTTATATTTGATTTAGTTGATTTAATATAGATCGTCAGATCTTCTATAATCTGATAGTGGAGGCCTTTTCTTTTTTTATTAATATGCTAATTTCTAGGCCCTCTTGGCGATTGATATCTGATATATGTCGTTAGACCTCGCCGGGGGCATTTCTTTGTTGATTAATGTGGTAATTTTTAGGTCCTCTAAGCGATTTATTTAATACCATATCTTCATAAACTTCGATGATGGAGGGTTTTCTTTCGATCAATGCGTTAATTTTTAGCCTTTTGCCATTGATGTGTTAATTTCTCGGCTCTCTTGCCAATTGATTTAATGTACCGTCAGATCTTCAAATTCGACGGCGTAGAGATTTTTCTTTTTTGTTAATGTGGTAATTTCTACACCCTCTTGGCGAATGATTTAATATCGATCATCAGGTATTCATAAAGTCCAATGTAGAAGGCTTTTTCCTTTTCTAAATAATGTCATAATTGATAATTTTTTCAGTGATTATTTAATAAAAATTGTTAGATTTCGTAGAATTCAATGGTGGACGGTTTTTTCGGATTAATGTGGTAATTTTCCTAGGTAACTTTTTGGCTCTCTCAACAAACGTTATTGCTTCTTTTAATACTAATCGGGTTTTTTTATACATATTTAGCAGACTTAGCAGTCAGTTGTACGAAAAAATACCTCTTTTTTGAGTGGCGTCTTGCACACAAGATGAAACATATGTAAGTTTTTGAAGAAAACAGTTTGTTCTAGCCGTAATGAACTTGATTAGGTCTCTTTTTGGAAGGAACCAATTGATTTGTATATGATTAGGTCTCTTCTTTGAATCGACATGTATGTAATCTAGGGTATAGACTCTTAGTTGAATATAGACCGTTAGATGTTCATAAAATCCGAAGGTGGTGGTCTTTTTTTTTTCCAATTAACGTGGCAATTTCTAAGGCCTCTTGACGAATCTGGTGGCTTCTCTATTTTATATAAAATATTTAGATTAATTTAGACCATTGTATGATGCCAAGAATCAGTGGTGTACATCTTTCTCCTTTTGTTAGTATTTGAAAATATATTATTAAATGCTCATAAAAAACTGATGGTATAAGTTTTCATTAAGTAGTAGTTTCTATACCCTATTGGCAAGCGTGGGAGCCAAATATATATTGGAGCACTAAAATTGTAGTAGTTCATATGTCTAATATAATTGGGGCATGCTTTTACTCATCTATATAACTTAAATATGTATTAACTCATGCTATATTTCAAAGCCAATTGCACAATTAATTAGTCAATTGGTGAATGTCATCATTACGTGATGAATTGGCTGATTGAATATCGACTCACCTAGTAATTATAATTGGGGCATACTTTCACTCAGCTATATAACTTAAATATGTAGTAACTCATGCTATATTTCAAAGCCAATTGCACAATTAATTAGTCAATTGGTGAATGTCATCATTACGCGATGAATTGACTGATTGAATATCGACTCACCTAGTAATTTTTAGACTTTCATTAGGACTCATGAACTCAGACAATTATGGCTAATTGAGTAAGAGGATGCCGGTCCTGTGTGTGGACAATCTAGCATGTTTATTTCTGGTGTTGTGAAAGTATCGGACTCCTAACCGGCTAGACACGAACGATCTTGGAATTGGAAAATGAACTGGACTCCTGGACGCTAGATATGGACGGTCTTATTGGTCCGCCGAGCATGTCATTAAAAAATAGTGTATTCGGATACAGTAATATTTTTCTTTTTCTAGTTCTATTAAATATATGATTTATACAGACCGTTGGATCTTCATAAAATCCAACGGTGGAGAGCTTTTCTTTTTACCGATTAACGTGAGAATTTCTTGATCCTCTCGGTGAATCTGGTGACTTCTTTTGACATTACTATAGTTATATAATAGATAGCTCGCTATAGCTTGTTAGAGAGCTTATCGCTACGCTATTGTCAATTTTCTCGCTATAGACGTTAATAACGCTTTAGCTCCTTTCTCGCCGCTTTGCTCCGCTAAATACCACTATTTGAATCAGCCGCTATGCTATTAATTCTTAATTTTGACATCTTTATTACTTTCTTACTTTATAAATAATGTAATAAACTATTGAATTATTCTTGAGCTATAATTTTTTTATGTTGAATTAGTACAAATGTTTACTACATTAATAAGTATGTTGATGAATTGGAAAACACTACAAGACATGTTCTCATATAGTTGTTGACATATATTTGAGCATTTGTGTTCATAATTTTTTTTTTGAATTCAATGCTTCTATGCATATAAATAAAACTAGTTGAATACCCCGCGCGTTGCTGCGGGATTTTGGAGTAATTTGCACCATTTGAAAAATAGAACTGTGAATGTTTAAAAGGGACATGTTTACAATGGTTTGCAGATACTACTTCTAGTATGTCAGATTGCTGAATAATTAGTAGCCCTGAGGAGCACCAAAGCAAAATGGAACAGACCAAAGAGAAGAAATGATATGTTAACAGTCTGCTAACCAAGTTCCACGTATTGCAAGCACTGGCAAAAGACCAGAAGCTAAAGCCCTTTGCATGGTTGATCATCAAGAGGTAAATTGTGATTTGTCAACATGGCAGAACAGTTGGGGGATATTCCAGGAATGAAGAATCCCATCAAAGACCTCTCAGCTAAATTAGTATACATATATGCACCAGAATTATTTAGAGAAATGCAGTCCATTGAGTGCACATTACAGTATTACACTATGTGGTTGTCTTTGTGGAATTCAAAAGGATGGGAAAATAAGTATCATAGTAAAAACACATAACGTAAAGATGTCTTCATGCATGGTACTGATATGGCATCCTTGTATGTTGGTTTGTTATTTTCAGTAACTCCACTGGAAAAATGATCCTGTGGCACTCGAAGTTTCTTCATCTCCATTTCTATAGTAGAAGTAAATATTATGGATGGATAAGAGCAAAAAAGAATGAGATTCATCTGGTTTGCTGCATTGCATAGAGTATAGATTTGAGAAATATTAGATAGGGTTCAAATTGAATTAGGGTATAAATTTCTTTTGAAAAGAATTTGCATGAAGTAGTATTATATAGAAATTTGTAACCAATGAAATACCTTAGCTGATCGTTGTCTGCAAAATTAATGACTTCAAGAGCTTAAGCTTACACAAAGTAACAACAAAACTAAAGAAAAAACAGCAAGAAAGACGGATCGACGGAGATAATGTGTACCAGGAAGTGACGAAGTAACCAAACAAATTATTAGCCTGATCTAAGAGCACAGTTCTCCCTGCCTGCATGTACATAGATATTCATGAAGTAATGAAAGATCTCAATTATCAAATGTAGCAAAGAAGACATGTTTGAAGAAAAGCATATGTTTTACCTCTTCTTCTAAGTGGACGACAGTGACTTGGTCCTCTAGCTAAAGGGCTTTATATACTGGTAAAAGGACTGCCTACAGTATAAAATGGTACTGTAGCGTTACTGTAGACAGAGAGAGAGGCGATTAGAATAGTAATAGGTAATGGGTTTTAGACGACCTGTTGGAGATGGTCAATAGACGCAACAGAAGACTTCGGCAGGGTGAAGGGTTCTTCTTTCCTCTTAATTGCGCAGATATGGCAGCCATCTTAGGCAACGGCAGTTTTCTCTTAATTTGCTTCCTCCGTTCCCATTTGTCCTGCCGCTGGTGGGGTGGTTCTTGTGGGCGCCCAGCAGTGCCACATGGGTAGGCATTGATGGCTTGGCTCCCTGGGTGCTCCGGGCGAGCGACCGATGGGCTGCTCTCGCTGCAGGGGGTGGATCATGCACGGACTGGCGGCGCGGCAGTGCACCAGTGCCTGCTCCAAGCGGAATATCTAATTATTTGCCACTTTTACGGATAAGTGGCAAATGATTTGCCATGTCAGGATACATGATTAAGTGCCATCCGTAAAAGTGGCAAATAATTAGATCCCCCGCTTCAAGCAAGTGGTAGAGCGACGGTTCAGCAGGGTGAGTGGCAGGCGGAGCGGCAACGACGGTTCAGTGCGGGGGACTCGACCCCAGGAGCAGGCAAGCGACAATGGCGGTGGTGGATGCCTGGATGGGATCCGTTTCCTTGTGAGCGAATGAATTAATGCAGGTTTGCCTTTTGAATGACCTATATGACGCGGATGATCTGCATGCTAAGAGAAATACACTTCATAAATCTAACTGGATCGTGTTTATATATGTTATATAGATTTATATGTCTGTTTCTGCAGAACGCTAAACCAATAGTTTCTGCTATAGCCCACTATAACTTTTCATAGCTTTTAGAATAGGCCGCAGCTAAATGTAATAGCCCGCTGTAAAAAACCTTGGTGTCAACTTTGGATTAGCTAGAAAATTCAAGTGTTTTTGAGCCCCAAAATACCCGGTTGTTGTATAACTTTTCTCTTTTGCAATTACTACGTCGGCAATGGTTTGTATTTTTAAAATTCTCTGTAAAATGGCTATGTATGTAAAAGACAAGGCACAAATGTTGACAGTGTCGGATCTAGAAATGTGCTTGTGTTATGGCATCTCCTTTTTTGTTCCGAATTATCAAGGTCATGTATAAGTGTTCTTTAGCCCCAAGTGTGTTTTTATGAGATGACGACACTATACTTAAAGATATAAGAGTAAAATATATTAGCGGTTCTTAAACTTGACTATGTCACTTAGAATTTAAACTTAGAAAATCACAAATTTGAGTCCCGAACTTGATTTGGAGTGTCATCAATCAAAACCCACTATCTCCTCCCTTGAAAGGTGGTTTAGATTCATGTAGGGGCCACATGTAATTTCCACTTCTTTTCTCTCTTCTCTGTCTATGACACATGGGGCCCATTTGTAAGTGAAATTATTTATTCTTCACCTTTCCCCTCTCTCCTCACCATTGCTGCCCCGCCAGCCATCTATCTGCCGCTTTCTCCTTGTTGTCGCCAACCCAGCACCCTAGCCACTCTTCCTCTCTCTTCTTACTCATGGGTGACTCTTCACCTCAACGTTTGTCGTCAGTCCTCCGTCACCAGTGAGCACATGGGCAGGGGAAAACAAGGTGGGCATGAGTAGTGAGCGCATGCAATGGCAGTGAGCATGGGCGCTGGCAGTGAGCGTGTGCAGCGGTGGTGAGGTGATCGTTCCATGTGGCACATTAGCAGCGATGTCAGGGTGATAGAGGCGGTCAATGAGTAGGTGGCGATAGGCAAGCGATAATGGTGAGGAGATAGTGCCGGATGGGAGAGATAGGGGAAGAGAGGTGAAGAAAAAAAAATTAACTTCTAAATGGGTCCCATATGCCATACATGAGAATGAGTTAAAAGATATGAACCTTATGTGTGGGCCCACATGTACCCTAAACCTTAAACCTTACGTGAGGGATAGGATAGTAGTTTTGGACCTTGATGACACCCCAAACCAAGTTCTAAGACTCGGATTCATGCCTTTTTTAGTTCAAAATTCTAAGTTATACACCCTGCCAAGTTTAATGACCTGCATTTTACTCGAGATAAATGAGATTCGTTGAGATGTGTGTAGAACTAATCAATTTAATATCTCATATACACATGGTTTAAGTCACTCCTAAGAAGTAGTATTTGTTAATGCGTAAGGTTTAGACAGTCCTTTGGAGCTTTACTCTTTTTCGGGTGCCACTTTTAGAAGAGCTCGATGCTAGTATAGAGGTGTCTTAGAAATTTTCAAGTGGATGAACAAAATGCCAATAAAACAAAAGAATCAAAATTAGAGATATAAGCTAATCAAATGAGTTAAAATTTCATAGTGCTAACTATATAAGCGATGGTCTTAAGATCGATTCACCGCTTACTTAGTATCAAAATTAAGATATGGCCTAATACTTTGTGGCAAATTTTGAATAGGCACCGTATAATATGGTGCACAATGGACCTGCCACCATTATATTTATTCCAAACTTTATTAATTATCACAAGGAAGATCAATATACAAGAACGGCACCAGTCTTCAAAGTGCTCGAAATAGCTCTCAAGCTAAGTCACAAAAGGCTTGAGGCAACATAAAATAAATAGCACTGAAAATAATGTCTAACCTTCTCAATATAACCTGTCCATGGGTGTAAGTTTCAAAAGGGGCCCATCCTAACTTGCTTCAAGTGCCCCATATAAAGAAGGCCATGCACCAACCTTTAATAGCGTCTTGACTTCTGAGAGAAACAAATCCATGGCTGACCAGGATAGCACAATCAGCACTACGACTTACCATAGTTGATGTGGATGAACAAGCATGCCTCAATCAGCGTCACCGCGAGCCACAGTACACAAGATCACCCCACTGGCTATCGGCAAGAACAGTTTTAGCAAAGCCAATAAACAGGGGCAACTGTGTAGCACCAGGGGAGTTTGGTCTGCTACAGCTGTTTGGTGAAGCTTCTGGTCTCAAAACCAACCTGCAGAAAAGCAATGTCTTCCCCATTAATTGCTCCGAGGATGACTGCTCCTTGATCCAAGAACGTCTTCCCTGTGGGATTGTTTCATTTCCCTGCACATATCTTGGCTTACCACTGTCTTTGAAGAAGCTCACAAGGTCTCAGATTCAACCTTACATTGATAAGATTGCTGTTAGATTATCAAGTTGGAAGGCTAATCTCCTCACCAAAGCTGGCAGGAAAGTGCTGGCCCAGTTCGTCTTAACCTCAATGCTCATCTACCTGGCTATGGCAGTGGATCTCCCGCCTTGGGCTATCAAAGCAGTGGATAAGATCAGAAGGGGGTTCCTTTGGCGTGGCAGGAAGGATGCTAGAGGAGGTCATTGTCTAGTGGCTTGGGAGAAAACATGCCGACCTCCTGAACTCGGTGGTCTAGGTATCACTGACCTTCAGAGAATGTGTTGGGCACTTCGTGTGAGGTGGCTATGGCTCAGAAAAACTAAACCGGACAAGCCCTGGTCGGTCTTCCCCTATCTCTCCCACCCTGCAGACAAGCCCCGGACCAGTAACCTATTGTGGTTTCCTGGTATAGTGTATATCCTGTTTCTAACAATCAAGGTACAATGTATATCCTGTTTCTTAAATGAGAGCTAATTTTGCTAGTTTAGGTGGGTTGAATTATTATTTTTACATATAAAGCCAGATAATCAAACCAAATAAAGGAGACAACCTGTTGACTTTCTAATAAACAAGGTACAATGTATATCCTGTTTCTTAAATGAGAGCTAATTTTATTAGTTTAGGTGTGTCGAATTTTTTTACATATAAAGCCAGACAATCAAACCAAATAAAGGAGACAACCTGGTGACTTGATAAAATTTTATTGGCATGATTCTCTTGAGTCAGCTTTGCTTCAATTCCCTGAGCCAAGCATCATGTTACTGGGACTTTCTAACTCCTGATTACTCACGGTTTTAATTTCAGATTATTTTTGGACTTGCGATGCCTGTGCTTGAAAACAGAGATTAGCAAAGAAAAGGTATGACCGCTAATGCCATACCCATTACAATAGAAATCGACCTCTACTAAATACTGTATTTTATTTCACACTTGAATTAAACATTGAAAGGGGTTAGTATTGAAAGGGGTGGTGACCTCTACCAACTACTGTATTTTATTTCACAACATTGTCTAACAACACGCCGCTCCAACATGCTAATTAATCTATCATCACACAACGCAACGTGTTGTTTGAGGCTCAAACACCAGTACAAGAGATGTGCTTTCCTTATTATGGTTAATTAGGTTCTTCGCTGATATATGCATTTTCCACTGCCTTACATGTTACCTTAACTGACAACATCCTGTACAAGAGATGTACTTTCCTTATTATTCTACAACTAAAAGCTACAATAATTATTTTTATTGCAGTGCAAATTCTTTACCACCGAGGTTTTTTTTCTCGAATACGCAGGAGAGCTGCGCATCTTTGTATTAAGAAGAAAGAAAGAGTTGGGAACCCGTACAGAATGAAGTGCCCAGGGGCACCCACTCACACAAGAACAACGTAACTATTACATAGCAGAACACACCACACTACTACCATGCACAGGGAGCTAACTCAACCCGGCACAAGCGCTACGAGATAGGAGATACCCCGCGCCCCGGCTAGACTCCACATCTTCAGCTCATCATCTGCAGCAACCAGAACCGAACTGATGTTCGAGGAAATACCGTCGAAAATACAGCGGTTACGATGAGTCCAGAGCAGCCAAGCTCCTAAGATAATGACTGAATTAAGGCCTTGTCTTGCTTCCCCAGCAACCATGCTATTAGTACTGGACCACCAATCATCAAAAGATGAGCAAGGATTCTGTGGCGCGAGAGATTGGAGGCCAACCTTCCTTAAAAGGCGAAACTAAAACTCTTGAGCAAAAACACAGTCAATCAGCAAATGGTTGATTGTTTCTGGTAGCTGATCACACAGCGGGCAAAGGGTTGGATGGAGCAAACCCCTGCTCTCAAGTCGATCTGCTATCCAGCATCTGTTGTGAGCAGCTAACCACATGAAGAATTGACACTTACTGGGCGCCCAGGACCTCCAAATTCTCTGCCAGGTCAGAAAAACAGTGGCCCCCTGAAACATCATCTCGTAAGCTGACTTGGCCGAATAGCTGCCAGTTTGTGAGAAACGCCAGACAAGCCTATCATGAACACCCGGTCGGAGAACCACTGTTTCTGCAATCAGATCCCAAAGCTTCAGGAAATCTAGAATAACTGCAACTGAGAGTGCACCTTGGATGTCAGAGACCCAAGTGTTATCAGTGAGAGCTTCAAGGACAGTGCGTTTATGGGCCCTCCTTTTTGGCACCAGCTCAAAAACCAAAGGAGCAAGCTCTGCAAGGTTCTTTCCTAGCAACCATCTGTCTGACCAGAATAAGGTGGTTGATCCATCCCCAATTTCAGTAACAACCGCAGTGGAGAAGAGAGCTTGGGCGCATTTGTTCGAATCTTGTTCAGTTGAATACAACTTTGATCCCTCTGGCTCGCTACAATTCTAAGTGAAAATGCCATCCTCTAACGTCTTTTCACTTTAAAATACCAAAGGACCGAGCCAGAAAATGTCATAGAGTTGGCCGTGTGCCGTATGTCCATCGTAGCTCTTGGCGCTGGGCACGGGTTCGAGAGTTGTTGGTCTTGATATAGAGATGAACACGAAAACATCTCCACATGAATGAAAGTTCCAAACAAGGCCGTAGCAGAACAATAGTCCTGAGAAATTCACACGCCTCACCTATCAGAAGATCAATTGCTTCGAGCCTTGGTCGTCGTACAACACCAAGCCGCCCATCAACACTGCCTCCACCTCGAATCTTGCTCAGTTCAATATAACTTCGATCCCTCTGGCTCGCCACAATCCTAAGTGAAAATGCCATCCTCTAATGTTTTTTTACTTTAAAATACCAAAGGACCGAGCCAGAAAACGTCATAGAGTTGGCCGTGTGCCGTATGTCCATCTTAGCTCTTGGCGCTGGGCACGGGTTCGAGAGTTGTTGGTCTTGATATAGAGATGAACACGAAAACCTCCTCACATGAATGAAAGTTCCAAACTAGGCCGTAGGAGAACAATAGTCCCGAGAAATTCACACGCCTCACCTGTCAGAAGATCAATCGCTTCGAGCCTTGGTCGTCGTACAACACCAAGCCGCCCATCAACACTGCCTCCACCTTGAATCTTGCTCAGTTCAATATAACTTCGATCTCTCTAGCTCGCCAAAATCCTAAGTGAAAATGCCATCCTCTAACGTCTTTTCACTTTAAAATACCAAAGTACCGAGCCAGAAAACTTCATAGAGTTGGCCGTGTGCCGTATGTCCATCATAGCTCTTGGCGCTGGGCACGAGTTCGAGAGTTATTGGTCTTGATATAGAGATGAACACGAAAATCTCCTCACATGAATGAAAGTTCCAAACTAGGCCGTAGGAGAATAATAGCCCCGAGAAATTCACACGCCTCTCCTGTCAGAAGATCAATTGCTTCGAGCCTTGGTCGTCGTACAACACCAAGCCGCCCATCAACACTGCCTTCACCTCGAATCTTGCTCAGTTCAATATACCTTCGATCCCTCTGGCTCGCCACAATCCTAAGTGAAAATGACATCCCCTAACGTCTTTTCACTTTAAAAAATCAAAGGACCGAGCCAGAAAACGTCATAGAGTTGGCCGTGTGCCGTATGTCGATTGTAGCTCTTGGCGCTGGGCACGGGTTTGAGAGTTGTTGGTCTTGATATAGAGATGAACACGAAAACGTCCCCACATGAATGAAAGTTCCAAACTAGGCCGTAAGAGAACAATAGTCCCGAGAAATTCACATGCCTCTCCTATCAGAAGATTAATCGCTTCGAACCTTGGTCGTCGTACAACACCAAGCCGCCCATCGCGTGGAGGGAGGGATGAGAAGATAGCTCATTTGTGCTGACATTGAGCAGATAGGCATTCTACTTGGAGAAGTTCTCGCCACCAAGCTGCCCTGCTTCTGAACCCGCTGCAAATCAAGTGCCTATTTATTAGTAGCAGTATTTTTGTTCAAAAGGGAATCGGATCCGAAAACAAAGACTAGCAAGGAAAATTTTACCGCCGATTCAATTAGTGGCCCCTGCAATCCACCACTGGACTCAGCCAAATCAGGCCAGATCTGACATCAAGCAACGCTACCCACGCTGGGACACATCAGAGAAGGAATGAAATTCCACATCTAGAGGGAGGGTGACCGGTGGAAGAGCTATAGGGAGGAGGACTGCTGATGGAGCTAGAAAGAGGGGGACTGGGGAGGGCGTCCGGTGATGGATCTACAGCGATGGGGAGGGCACCTGGTCAAGGCATGGACGGCGGTGGCCGGCACCCGGTGCGGCGGCAGCGACGGGCGACGGCTGCGCCAGGGGCTAGGAAGCGTGGCGGCGTCGACAGGCAGCAGGAACGGCGTGGGGCTGCTGCGCGGGAGGCCGGGCGGCACGAGGACGCAGCGCCGGTCCGGCAGGAGCAGCATCGGGGGCCGGCGGGAGTGGTATCAGGGGTTGCTTTTCAGGGTGGCAGCGGCCGGCGCGGTGCGCGCTCGACTCCGAGGTGGCCTGCAAGGAGGCGCCGCTCCGGACGGTGCGATGCGAGGAGCCGGGCTGGGGAACGAGATCGGCTAACTTAGGAGTTTGTACGTTAGCGGGACGTAGATGCTATAGATGCCGTCGGCTGCCCATCCAACGGTGGAAACAAGCAGGCAGAGAGAGGGGACGGTCCAGAACCCCACTCGGCCTAGTTTGATGCCTGCCGATGGGAAAAGGGAGCGGGGAAATTTTTTTTTCTTTAGGGATGAAGTAAATCTGACCGTTTGTGCAATTGTATAATAATATTTTATATGGCTGAAGAGGCTACAATAACGAACCCTAAGATCAAGTCCAGCAGATTGTGTATACAGTAGTGATAACATTGTAGCTATACTGTAAATAAAAAGCAGTTTGAATATAGGCAATAGGATAGCGGATTTACTGCGGACGTTAAATTCCAAACCGCTACACTGCAATGGTACGGTAGTAATTGATTTGCGAGGTCTCATGCAAAGTAATAAATAGCGTTGCAGTGTTAGCTATAGCGGCACCAACCCCATATCACTACTGCTAGTGTAGCGGTCTATGTATAGCGAATTGGAACTTAGCACCCGCTATTTGTCGCTATTTAGGTTTGCAGACCGCAATAGTGCCCATAATAACACTTGCCAGTCAACAATCGCATTGCGGTCAAATTTAAAACTAACAAATGAAACATGATGTCTTATTTAGACTTAGACATGAAGTACAATATTAATTTTAATTTTATTTTTAAGTTAGATGTATATTTGTTTTTAGTAGGCATTTAATCTGTTACAAAGTCATGTTTCATGACATGTATTAGTGGTATTTAAATTGCGCTATTGGAACTTAGTGTCTGCAATAGCGTCCGCTATCTGCTATCCATTACGCCGACACAAATCCGCTACGAACCGCTATCCGCTATTTATTTGCTTGGTCTCATGCCATACACATCTAAATCAACCTGATGAAAAATAAGAATGTATTATTACTCACGTAATTGAGTCATGGCATGCTGTGTTAGCCTTCGTTTAGTCTCTTCAGTCATATAAAAAAACATTATATAATTGGACAAACTGTCAGCCTTACTTCTTCCGTGAAATTTTTTTTTTTTTGCCCTGCTCCCTTTTCCATCGGCATGCATCAAATTGGGCCGCGTGGGGTTCGGGACGTCATCTCTCTCTGCCTGCTTGTTTCTATCGTTGGATGAGCAACAGACGGCATCTGCAGCATCTACGTCCCGCTAACATTCAAGCTTCTACGTTAGCCGATCTCGTTCCCCGGGCTGGCTGGGGCAGGCGTGGAGCCGCGGGGCACAGTGGCGGCCGGGGCGGGGTCGGCCTTGGCGGCGTTAGGAAAGAGAGGAGTCGGAGATGGGCAAGCGCGGACGGAGAAAAAGATCTAGAGCGGAGGAGATGCTAGCTGTTTATGACCTGCAAAACAATGGACGCAATACCATTTTGGCAAATTTTGCCATCAGAACTGAAGAAACACGTAATATGCTAGGTTCCACAGCAAACTTTTATATTAACCGAGTATCATTATAAAAATTGAGTTTTTTGCCACAACACACCGCTACAAATGAGAGAGATTGCAAGGAAAATGACCCTTTTGCCCTCTTCTTCAACCTCTTCCCTCTCCTCTCTCATGGCACCACTGGCACCACCCTTGCTTGCTTGGATGGCCGGCCAGCCATGGCTGCCGCCCTTCCACGTCGGCCCTGAACCTCCCGGCCTTGCACGCGTGTACTGCCACTAGCTTTCGGGACATGGGTGTGGAGCCCGTGCGTGTGCTGCCGTTCCCCCGACGCATGCCATCCACGCGACCATGGACCCCGGCGACGCGGCCTGCTATGACGGGTTCCTCAACGCCTCTGCGGGCCTGTGCCGCTGCGATGGCATCATTGTCAACACATTCTGCGCCGTCGATGCGTGGCCGCGAGCCGCTGCGCGCCGCCGGGCCACTCGACGCCGCCTGTCCACTGCGTCGATCCACTGATCATGTCGCTGGAGTTCGCTGAGGGTGGGGCCGAGTGCCCGCCGTGGCTGGACAGGCAGTCCAGGGCCAGCGTGGTGTTCCTCTGCCTCGGCAGCCTCGGCCGGTTCAACGCGGAGCAGACCCGGGAGGTGGCGGCCGGGCTCGAGGCGCGTGCACCAGTTCTTGTGGTTGTGGGTGGTCCGGACGCGGCCATCCGCTGCTGCCCACCGTGAACTTGCCTCTATCCAGTTGGAATCCGGCCAACTGGTGGGAGAAAAGAGGGAGACGAGGGCGCATACAGTGGCAGCGTGGAGGACGTGCAGCAGCGGAGGAGCACGCACATGACAGCGGCGGCAGGGAGCTACTAGGAGAGGTAGGGGAGTAACAGGTTGAAGAAAAGGGCAAAAGGGTCAATTCCCCTGCAATCTCTCTCCCAAAATCTGAAAAAATATTATTATATATGCGGCGGTGTGTTGTGGCAAAGAATCCAACTTTTATAATAGTACTCCAAGCCAATATAAGAATTTGCGGTGTGATCTAGCATATTGCGTGTTTCTTTAGTGTCCGAGGGCAAATTTTGCCTACGATTTTTGATATCGGGATCTATAAATCCATGACAGTATTATATGGTGTGTCATAAATATACCACCTAAATTAGAAACCGTCATAAATCTATATAAACAATGACATTGCACTAAAACATCACATGGAAACCGTCGTGTATCAACAAAATTCTTGTAGTGTGTTGGAATGAGTGATGAGCACGGAACCGGTCGTGTGACCGGATTCTTGAACGGAACAATGATATAATGATCTAGATATTATTTATATATTGTGCTCGGATAGGAAGCCTAGAGCCTTCCACTTGAGCTAGCCCTTTACTTTATATGCTGCCGTTTAGGGGAGTGTCACAGGGTGGCCTGCGTTCTAGTACGTAGGTTTTTGAGATGAGCTGGACGACGACCATTCCTACGACGGACGGTACAATGGAGGTTGCTGTGCTACTCTCAAGGATGTTTGTGGAGATGGACTTGAAGACCTACTTTCTACTGCTAGATTACGATTTCTACTTGATTCAGTCCTGTTGGACTTTACCGGCTTAGGCCAATATAGTATAAAGGCAATATTATTTGAAATTATGGACACATTGTTTCCAAAAGAACTTGTGTTGCATGTTGCTTATGGAATCATACCGAATGGAACTATGCATTATTGGAGGCTATTTCAGCTAGCTAGGATTTCAATATCTTCTTGCTTATGTAGTGCATTAAAAACACAAATATTAAATCTTCCACTGAGAATGGCCGTTCTCAATGAAAATGAAACATTTTATCCAATGGATGAACCATTTTGGTTAATCAGTATGGAGCAAGAAGTCTATAATAATTTGGGCCTGATTCTCTGAGAGACGAAGCCAGAATCTTATTTCCATTATCTAAAAAAACTTCCACTCATATGCATCGCAATTAAAGGATATGGCTAGCCTATGAAACTATGAAACAAAATTGTATTATGAAATGCAATTGTACATAGAGATTTTGTTTCATTCATCAACTCTAAACTATGAAATAAAAATCTCCATTAACAATGGCCAAGGCTATGCAATCCAAGTTGCACCTCCGATTCGGACGTACTCCTTTGTGCGCAGCAATACTTGATCAGTGTTTATTTCTAGTGTACGAGTGTTTGATTCCATACGCACATGCAGTACAGGCTGTTCAACCTTGAGATCCACAACAAAATTGACTTGATGAGTCGCTCGATGTCCACGGCAAATTTGATAATAGTGAGTAGGAGTACTAGGATTAGATACAGTAGTTGTAGGACCTCGAAGAACTCAAAGCTGTGTGGATTTTATTGGCTAGTGCCCGAATTTTATGTCAGTGTCTACTAGCTCCCCTTTTGTACGGGAAAAAAGGGAAAGAGGAGAGCACTGTTTTAACTTTAAAAGTGGCCCAATAGTTGCCACTAAAAATGATGCATTTCTAGATGTGGTTCACCGTGCCAACCGCTTGTAGAGAGAGCACGCATCTGTATTTTTGCATGAAAAAATGCACAACTTCTAACTTGAGTGCGTGGCTGTGACATATGTCATTAAATGTTCGACTGGAGTGATCAAGCTAGCAGTTAACAGCTCAGATTGATTTGTTAGGACCTCGCACGGATCAAGCCAGTCTTGCATAATAAAGACATATGATTTTTTACCGTGCTTGAGAGGAATCTAGTTCTGAGTCTATATGTTTTTGGTTCCGGTCTATAAGTCTAGTGAGACAAACAGAGGATACGTTAGTTCCGGGGCCATGAGATCTAGGTTCCGGTCCACAGAATGTAAGTTCCGCTTCACAACTTCGGTTCCTTTGAATTGGTTCCTCCTGAGTTTTAGCCATTAGATTGGAGCCAATGAATGGCTACAATTTATTTCAAGTACCGTAACAAACCTCTAAAGATATCCCAACTTACAGCGGTTTTGTTCTTCATACCCATCTGCAGATGCTCAGTCGGAGCACACTCGCATAGCATGAACACCACAACTAGTTTCCACCTTCCATTACACACGGCCGGGAGAGAGAGCCCGAAAGGGACCAGGAGAGTAATGGCGCACCTCGCCATCGGGATTTCCAAGGCGGTGGTGACGGAGCTGGCGAAGAAGGTGAAGAGCACCATGAAGGAGGAGGAGGAGCAGTGGCAGACCGTGGAGCGTGACATGGTGTTCAAGGAGGAGTTTGACATGATGCAGTCCTTCCTCGACACCGCCGACGGGGAGTGGGCCAAGAACAGGGTGGTGAAGACCTGGGTGAGTCAGGTTCGTGACCTATCTTATGACACTAAAGACTGCATTGATTTCGCTGTCCACCACCAGGATCCAAAGAAGCTGTTATATTTGGATCCAAATTTTTATGAGGTGGCCAAGTTGGGAAGCGAAGCGGAGGCTCGTCGCTGGAGCCCCCGCGGTACGGATTAGGGTTTGCTATATAATCCTCTTGTAAGCCACCGGGAAACATACGGCGTTTTGTAAACACTCCACGAAAATAGTTGAAGTTGTGGCTAGCTTGTGCCCGTGGTTTTTTCCCTTCGCCTTGGAGGGTTTTTCCACATTAAATCCTTGTATCTCTGTGATTGGTTTTGATATTCCTCGCTACGTTTATCTCTTGTCAAACTCTAACAAGTGGTACCAGAGCTTTGGTTATCAGATTCAGGAGTCGGCATGTCATCGATGAAGTATGATCTACCGTTGTTGGACTGGGACACTAGGTTTTCGTTGTGGCAAGTCAAGATGCGGGTAGTGCTGTCACATGCCGACCTAGACGATGCTCTAGAAGGCTTCGGGAAGAAGGACGTCAAGACATGGACTGATGAGGAGAAGCGTAAAGATCGTAAGGTGCTCTCACATATTCATCTTCATCTATCCAACAATATCTTGCAGGAGGTGTTGGAAGAGAAGTCCGCCGCTGCGTTGTGGCTGAAGCTAGAATCAATCTGCATGTCGAAAGATCTAACCAGCAAGATGCACATGAAGATGAATTTGTTCACACACAAACTGCAGGAAGGAGGTTCGGTCTTGAATCACGTAGCATCTTTCAAGGAGATAGTTGTTGATCTCCAGTCAATGGAGGTAGATTATGATGATGAAGACTTAGGTCTTCTACTTTTATGCTCACTTCCTAGTTCCTTTGCAAATTTCTGGGATACAATTTATACATTCGTGATGAACTAACGCTGCATGAAGTATGTGAGGCTCTTTCACAAAAAGCGAAGATGAAACTGATGGTTTGCTCAGAAGAATCCACCTCTAATGGAGAGGCGTTGGCTGCTAGGGGCAGGGAGGAGCAGAGAAACTCAAAGCCTGGAAACAGAGGCAAAAGCCAGGGTGAAAGAGGACATTCCAAGTCAACGAATAGGAATAAGTTGTGCAAGAAAACCAACCATGTGGTTTATGATTGTTGGAAATTGCAGAATAAGGAAAAGAGAAGCGGTAACAATCGATTCAAGAAATCAAAAGATGATGGTAAGGCCACCGTTGCGTTTAGTGATAATTCTGATAATGGTGATGTTCTTATTGCTTTCACTGGTTGTGCCTTAATGAATTCTGAATGGATACTCTATTCTGCTTGCTCATATCATGTTTGCATTAACATAGATTGGTTTAGTACTTATGAGCCTGTGCAAAATGGTGGTTTTGTGCGGATGGGAGATAATACTCCATGTGAGGTCATCGGCATTGGATCAGTCAAGATCAGAACGCACAATGGTATGACACGCACGCTAACAAATGTGAGGCATGGTCCAAACATGTTGAGAAATCTCATCTGTTTGATTACCCTTGATAATAAGGGTTACAAGTACTCCACTGGAGGTGGAGTTTTGAAGGTATCCAAAGGTTCTCTCGTCATTGTGAAAGGAGTCATGAAATCTGCAAATGTATATGTTTTTTGTGGTGATTCTATTGCTGGTACCGCTGCTGTCATTTCCGCTGCTTCTTCTGTTACATCTGATAAGTGCAGTGATTATAAGCTTTGGCACATGCGCCTTGGACACATGAGTCAGCTTGGTTTGGCAGAGTTGAGCAAGAGAGGACTGTGAACATTGTGTTTTTGGTAAGCATAAGTGGGTAAAATTCAATACTTCTGTTCATACAACCGAAGGCATATTAGATTATGTGCATGCTGAATTGTGGGGGTTGTCTCGGAAGCACTCACTTGGTGGTTGCCGTTATATGCTTACTATTATTGATGATTACTCCGGAAGGGTGTTTCTTTATTTTCTGAAACATAAATATGATGCATTTGATGCTTTTATGGCTTGGAAGGTTAGGGTAGAAAAGCAAACCAAGAGAAAGGTAAAGGTTTTGCGTAGAGATAATAGTATGGAATTTTGTTCCCCATGAATTTAACATTTTTCTACAGAAAAGAGGGCATTGTCAGGCACCACACCATTCTGCGTACTCCATAGCAGAACGGTGTTGCAGAAAGGATGAACAGGACCATTGTCTCTAAGGCACGTTGTATGCTGTCCAATACTAGTATGGGCAGACAATTTTGGGCGTAGGCTGCTAACACAGCATGTTACTTAATTAATCGTTCACCTTCCATCGCCATTGATAAGAAAACACCTATAGAGGTATGGTCTGATAGTCTCTCAGATTTTTCTCAGCTGAAAGTTTTTTTGTTGCACTGCATATGCACATGTGGACAATGATAAATTAGAACCTAGAGCAACAAAGTGTGTTTTTCTAAGTTATGGTTCAGGGGTAAAAGGATATATGCTGTGGAACGCTGAAACTAAAAAGAGCATGTTGAGTAGAAGCGTGGTTTTAAATGAATCTGAAATGTATTATGCTAATCGTGCTACTAACGCTCATGATGATGTGCCACAGAAAGTCAGTGTGCCGGTGGAGAACTTGGATGAGGGTGACCATGTAACTCATGATGATATTGACGCCCAAAATACACAGGTTCTTGATGTTGATTCACCTGCTGTTGTGCACTCTACTTCTGTTTTGCTGTCTACACAGCCTATGGCAGTTGATAGGCCCGCAAGGATTCGGAAGCCAGTGAGAAGTGGAGAAGTGGATGTTTGCTACGCAAGAAGAGATGCAGTCACTTGAGAAAAACGGCACATGGGACATTATTCGCTTGCTTGCAGGGAAAAAGGCAGTACGCTGCAAATGGATCTTAACAAAAAAGGAAGGTTCTTCTCCTAGCGAGGCTGCTAGATATAAGGCAAGGTTGGTTACCAAAGGTTTCAGTCAAATACCAGTTATTGATTACAATGATGTGTTTTCTCCAGTTGTAAAGCATATTCATGCTTTTTTTGGTATTGTTGCTATGCATAATCTTGAGATTGAGCAGTTAAATGTGAAAACTGCTTTATTGCATGGTGATTTGGAGAAAATTTACATGGATCGGCCTGAGGGCTTCATTGTGCCTGGTAAGAAAAATTTTGTATGTAAATTGAAGAAGTCATTGTATGGTCACCTAGACAGTGGTATAAGAAGTTTGATTCCTTTATTATTGCTACTGGTTTTAAAATATCCCTTTATGATAGCTGTGTCTACATTAAATTTGTTGATGGATCACATATATACTTGTTGTTATATGTTGATAACATGTTGATTGCTGCCAAGAGCAAGGTTGATATCGCTAACTTAAAGGCACAGTTAAGTAGCGAGTTTGAGATGAAGGACATTGGTACTGCTAAGAAAACTCTCGATATAGAGATTAGTAGAGATAGAAAATTTGGTTTATTATTTCTTAGTCAGCACAGTTATATTCAGAAAGTCATCCGTCGTTTTAATATGCATGATTCAAAACCAGTAAGTACTCCCATTGCACCTCACTTCAATGTTGTGAAGTGGATTTTCAGGTATTTGCGGGGTACGTCTGATGCTTACTTGCAGTTTGGCAGAACAGGACTTGTGGGCTATATTGATTAAGATTATGCTGTTGATTTAGACAAGAGAAGATCGCTAACAGGTTATGTGTTCACTGTTGGAGGATGTGCTGTCAGTTGGAGGGCTTGTCTATAGCCTATAGTTGCTTTATCTACCACTGAGGCTGAGTTTATTGCAGTTTGTGATGCTTGCAAAGAAGCTGTTTGGTTGAAAGGTCTGTATGCTGAATTTTCTGGAGATACATCCCGCATTAATTTGTTTTGTGACAGTCAAAGTGCTATCCACCTTGCAAAAGATCAAATGTTTCACGAGAGAACAAAGCACATTGATGTCAAATATCATTATGTCCGTGAAGTTATTATAGAGGGCAGATTGAAAATATACAAGATTAGTACTCATGGTAATCCAGCAGATATGATGATTAAACATATTCCTGTTGCTAAGTTTGAGCTTTGCTCAAGCTTGGTTGGTATGACCATGTAGTCCTAGAGGCTGTGTTTGGCACCAGCAGTTGTTTCTTTGATTTCTTTCAGGATGGTGTTTACATGTTACATGTTGCGAGATGGATTGGCTTTTCGAGTCCACCCTAGGGTCGACCGAGGGTGCGTGGGCGGAGCTCCCTGGGTACGGATTAGGGTTTGCTATATAATCCTCTTGTAAGCCACCAGAAAATATACGGCGTTTTGTAAACACTCTACGAAAATAGTAGAAGTTGTGGCTGGCTGGTGCCCGTAATTTTTTTCCTTCGTCTTGAAGGGTTTTTTCACGGAGGAAGAGCAGTCGCTGCCTGTAGATGAAACAGTGGCGGAAATATAGCTGCTCAAGGCCCGTGCGGAGGATCTGAGCAAGAGGCGGAGCACGCGCTACAATCTCATCACTGACGCTGCTGCCTCCAAACCGGAAGCGCAGATGATGCAACCCACGGTAACTCAAGGGCACATGACTTGTTCGTCAAGGAAGCGGAAGCCGACATGGATCAGATCGCCGTCATGCAGCTGAAAGGCCTGATAGCCACCGCCAACATGGACCATCAAGTTGTGTCGGTATGCGGTACAGGAGGTGATGATCTTGGGATAACATCCATCAGGGTGTTTGAAGATCCAGAGATCTGCTCACAGTTCAAGTGCCGTGCCTGGGTGAAGTTGGTTCATCCTTTCAATTCACACGAGTTTGTCAAAAACTTGGCTGATCAGTTCTACGCACGGGAAACCGCGAGTTGCGCTTGTAGAACAAGATTTTGTAACAAGGATAGAGGCACCTGCAAAAATTATAGTCGACGAGTTTACAAACCAAGTCAACGCGCAGAAGTATCTCATCGTCCTGGAAGACCTATCCAGCATGGCTGAGTGGGAGGCCGTAAGGATGTACCACCCGGACATGAAGAATGGGAGCCGGATCATCGTGACCACACGCCGGCTCGAGATTGCAAGCCTGTGTGTCGGGCACCCGTACCTAGTGTCACCTATCAGACACTTCTCACCTAATCACTCTGTCTGCGTCTTTTTCAAGGTGATTTGTATATCATTTACTCTGTATTCTTTTCCTACATATCATGCATGGTGCCATCTGTCTATCTGTTGCGTGCTTTATATCTTTATTATTTTACTCCCTCCATTTTTTAAAAAAATCTTACTATCTTACTAATCTATTCTATAAAAGAGTGATTTTATGAAAAATTATTTTTCACCCAAAGCTTTCCTACCCAAAACTATACCCATCCCTTGATTCTATTTTATCTTTTAATCCAATGATCAATTATACATGTGTATGGGTCCACAAATTTTATTTACATAATCAATTTTTATGGCTTTACTTGTTTTCTGTGGCGTACGACAGAAAAAAAGTTACATCGGATGTCAATATTACGCGTTCCTGCCTCCCGGTCTAATTTTTTTTCTCACCGTAGATTTTACGTACCCGCGCGTACAGGAAGCGGCTTGGACTCCAACCTCGAGCAGCAGGAAGCGGGCTGACCGCGGGCACGGCCACACGGGGACAACTGAGCGCGCGGGGCGCTCCAAACGTGCGACCTGCAGGCGTGGGTATGTGAGGTGTGCATGACGTGGGCCCCACCTGGGGTTGCTCAGACTGCAAAGTGCAAAGTCATGGCGCGGTCATGCAGCTACCAGGCTGCGTATGGTCGGACGTGTCGAAGAGTCCTACGTGTAGGGGCACGAGTGGCCTGAGGACGGCAAGGAGGTATTGGGTGGATCATAGGTGGCGTTCGATTTCTATTAGGCTCACTCCAGCAGTCCGTTTCACTCTACCTGTAAAGTAGCTAAAGCATTATTTTGATACTATAGACAATTATAATAAAAATAAATCAAATAAAAAAAGATTCTTAGTGTTGGAGATAGGGATGAAAGCAGGACAGATATTATCCGCCGGATAATCCGTCTCGAGAGGTTCAGAGGCTAAATGGGACGCCCGGTATCTGAATCCGAACAGTTTATATCCGATCCACATCTGTATCCGAAAACTAAAAATTAGATATTATTATGCATACGAGGTATATATCAATATCCGATGCATTTTGGCACTACCCATATCCGAACCGAATCTAAAAAACAAATAATTATATCTGTCCGTATCCGTGTATATCCATCCATATCCGATCCGGTTTCATGCCTAGGTGGAGGAACGCAATCTTTAATACATGATGGTCATGCGAGTTCTAAAAGAAAGGCCTTCAAGCATGGCTTTCCAGCATTCATCCGTTTATAAATTGCAACTTGATAGTTGTAGAGACTAACGGCGACATTCGTGTGTTGACTTTATTATCTGCCAGCAATTGATGGTCAACTAGGCTAATAAATTGTTTCACTTAAAACATTAAATTAATAAAAATAGCACAACAAATATAATACAATTTTATAACACAAATTTTTAATAATAATTATACAATATTTTATTTATCGTCATGTGCGGGACATACGTGCATTTATGTTTTTACTAAGATACGTAAGGGCAACATTTTTTCAAACCTACTCTGTTTCCATATAGTTGATCTACAAATCAAACTAATAATATATATTAATATGAGAATGACACAACAATAGACATACAATATCTTGACTAATGATTGTGTCTCAAACACTTGGCTAACGTGACTAAAACAAAATTTCAACCTACTAATATAGGAAATATATAGTAAAAATAATAATAGCCATAGTAGATATCATAAAAACATAGTTTACAATGCATGCCATTTCATTTTAACATTAAACAAACAAAAACAAACACCAAATTCATTATTCATATAATTTTAAAAAATAACTATACATTTTTTATTGTCACGTGCGGAACGCACGTGCATTTTTACTAGTTAGAGGTTAAAAAAGAAGTACAAATTGCGAAGCGCGCTAGAAAAAAAAGACAAATTCTAGAAATTTCTACAAAAATCAGAAACATCTGGCCTTCCATCGAGTAGTTTCAGATAATGTTAGACATTAGATCTGTTATATTTTCTAAAAAATTACCCACCATGCCATTATGAAAGGCCATTAAAATAATCCCTTAAATTTGCACATAAATTACCCACCATGCCATTATGAAAGGCCATTAAAATAACCACCTAAATTTGCATATAAATTACCCACCATGTCGTTATCAAATATAAATTAAAATAACCTCCTAAATTTGCGTACAAATTACTCATCATACCATTATAGACATTAAATTAAAATAATCCTAAATTTATAAATAAATTATCCACCATACCATTATGAGATATGAACTAAATAACTTGCTGAATTTATATATAAATTACAACAATGTCATTATAAAAGATGAATTAAATTCATCGTGGCATTATAAAAGATGAAATTAAATAATCACATCTAATATATAGATAAATAAAATAACATCTTAACTCTAAACAACAAAAATATGTTGATATAAAAAATTTAATAACAAAAATAGACACACATATATATGCTTTAAAATTATTAACTGCTGCTACTATTATTTATCAACTTTTAATACATATGTATATATCTTTTAATAATCTAATCCGTGCGAGAGCACGGGTTGAAGGACCAGAAACATAATAAATATCATGTCCTAATGTCAAACAAAAATGAATGGCGGTACTGGTATATTCCGATCCGCACGGATATCAACAAGTTTATGGAAAAGCTATGGGCTCGTTCAGTTTAGGGCCATGGATGGCTATTGAGAATGATGCTAAATTTTGATATAGAACAAAAAAATAAATATGGTTAAAAATTGGCTTTGTAACTGTGATTATATACTGTAACGAACAGTAGGTGTTCTATAGACTCTGTGACGCGGTTTTGTTATGGAGCTCTATCTGACATATGTCCTAACTGTACAGCCGGAGCCAAACACATTGGCGATACTAGTAACCATGCACGTGCGGACGCACGTGTGCAAATTTTTTAATCGTGACATTAAACATATCTATGTGATTTTTTTATTTTGTGATTTAGTAGTTGTTTTTAAAACAAACCTGATTTTCCTTTAACGCTCGACGGTGTGAATTAACATCATAAGCATAGAATGTTTCGATTTTTCTCGAACGAAATCGACGGCGTGAGTTCTCGTCATAGTTTTGAAATATTCTCTCTGACCCAAAATATAGGGCATTCATGTATTTTGAAAATTCAAACTTTAAAATCTTTAAATAATAATTCATTCATATATACATAGAGAGAGAGTGTTAGTATAAATAAATTTATATTTGTTGATGACATATTTTGAAAACAAATAGATGGTATTTTTTCTATATCAGACTATCTAACATTTTTTTATGCACCTCCAACTACAATCTCTTTTTACATATACACTAAATTAATATCAATGAGCATTTGACAGTTTTTTTTTGAAAAATAAAATCGACTAAAAAATCTTCATCCTGCACGGCGCTTGCTTATCCACTTCGCCGTGGCAGGGCTAAAAAGAAAAAAAAGACTTCGCCGTGAGAGAGATAAAAAAGAAAAGAAAGAAAATAACGGTCATAGCCCTTCCTTATCCACTCGTTCCAATCCCGTTTCTCGCCCCGAGCGGCGTCTGCCCGTCCCGCCTGATTCTCCGAAGTCCAGGCGCTCCTTCTTCACCAGAAGACAAATCCGCTCCAGCAGCAGCGCTGCGACAGCCGGCGCCAAAGATCTCGCTCGTCCGGTGGTGCGCACATGCGCAGGGTGCGCTGATCTGCGCGTGGACGGCGTCGTTCGTCAAAAATCCTGCTTTGTAGTCTCTGCCCTGCCTTCTCGCCTCCGCCGCAGTAGCCTCCTCCGCCCCGCCGGCCTGCCATGGTCACCGCCGGCGCCGCCTCGGGAGGGGGGATCCAGATCCATGCATTTTTGGATGATTTTCGTCTGTTCGTTCCTCCCTGTTCTCAGTCTTTGCTCTTCTTTGTTTTAGCACGTTCCTATCTGTCCTTGCTTGCTCTCTGTGCATGCTCTTAACTAATATGTAGGATTGTACAATGCTGAAAATACGATTTGGTATTATAAATTGCATGTTGTATGTTTCGTTTCGTTGTATTTTTAATGTGAATTTGCGACTGTTGGGCTGCGAAGGATCGGCAATAGGATTATCGGGCCGTCTGACTGCGTATTTGGATTCTTTTTTTTTTTGGAACAACAACCAAGCAACCTTTCTGAACCAAATCTAACTCTACGGTGGGGTAGAACTCTATGGCGGGTAGAAAAGTTGGTGAAAAAAATCTACCATATAAAAACACGAGTTAAAAATAAATCATTTTTCACCTATACTTCACCTGCCCAATAGTATATCCGCCGTTGAATTCTACTTCAACCTTGAATCTGGCGGTCAATATTACTCAATTAGAGTCCGATACTGAAAAGCTCAATCTACCCCATAAAACCACAGTGAAATCCTACGAACCAAAAAAACTGAAAAAGAAATCCTACGATCCAAAAGCAATGATGGTAGAAACGCGTAACGTGAATCTGCCGCCTTTTCGTTACGCGTTTTTGGCATCGTTGCTTTTGGATCGTAGGATTTTTTTTTTCAGTTTTTTTGGTTAGTAGGATTTCACCATGGTTTTATGTGGTAGATTGAGCTTTTCAGGACTCTAATTGAGTAATATTGACCGCCAGATTCAAGGTTGAAGTAGAATTCAATCAACAGCAGATATACTATTGGGCAGGTAGGTGAAGTATAGGTGAAAAATGATTTATTTTTAACTCTTGTTTTTATAGGGTAGATGTGTGTAGATGAGTCACATCTCTAATCTTATTTTAGTGATGCATTTATTATCATGTCTTTGTTTCCGTGCCTTCTTTGTATAGTCAAGACATCGTAGAATAGGATTTTCTCATATATGCATGTGCACACACGTGGCCATGTTTGCTAGAGCTCTACCTTACAAAATAGGTGGATTTTATTGGATATATTATATATACTAGTCGATCAACCCGTGCTTTCGTACATATTTGATAGCAATACGTGTTTCTGTATCATATATATAGAGATGAAGATATGTCGAAGACACATACATGAATAATTTTTTAGTGTGAAACATTTTAGTTCAGTTTATAAACTATATAGGTTCACTCAAACTATATTCCGGAGATGGAGCTGTGCTAAATTTACCCCTACTCAATTACATTACTAGAAAAAAGTTCAAATAGCCAAAAAAAAAAAACAAATAGCAACACGAGACCTATAATAATTTATCAGAAGCACCATGAGCTCAATAGAGTGGCGGCCAGGGCTCTCGGGAGAAGAGGACGGGATAAATGAGGGGTATAAAGGGCAGGGGTGTCAATTCACGGGCCCACGACTACCATGAACTAATTGCGTGTCGCACCATACTGCACCACCTTAGTAAAAATGGCAAATAGTTAGAAATCTTTCGCTTCACGGTGGCAAATATGTTTTGTGCATTCTAAAGGCATGTTTGGAATGCGAGAAAAGATTACATATTCCTACGTTTTTCTGCGAAATGGAACTGTTTTTTTAAGAAATTTCTGCACAATTTTTGTGAATTTTCTACATTGCAAAGTTGTCGTAAAGCCGGCAAACAGAGATGTGACATCCGTACGTAAATGTAGCCATAAATAAAGATCCAGTGTCGACCTTTTTAGGTGAAGATCCAGTGTCGACATAGCGTGCTGCAATGCATTATCCGCTGGAATTAACCTTACGAGTTTGCTCGATTCATTTTTTTTTTCAGGATATTCAGCATGAAAATGTGGATTTCCATGATAGTAGTACTCAATTGGATAACTGTCTCGATTCTAGAGCAGAGGAATTCGAGGACATGATTGATTCAGCATGCCGGACCGAGCGGGCAGCTCCTGTGGTCTCTGCGTGGAGGAAGTCTGGTAATGGGGAATCAAGTCTAGTCAGAACTGTCTACAATAGTTGTGAGCGCAAATACAAGTTTCACAAGTATGCTTGGGTGCATGTCCCTCAGCCGCTCGAGACCGTGGTTTTCTGCCAGAGCTTATGTTCAGAACTGGGCTCGACGCAAGGTGACGCAGCGGAATACTCCATCGGAAAATGTCAGGAACTTCTGCATCAATATCGCTGCCTTGTTGTTATTGACGGCTTGGAATCTGAGAATCAATGGGACTCTATAAGACCTATCTCACCACCGGGAATTTCTATAAGTTGTATCGTTGTTGTGACTTCGCAAGAAAGTGTTGCCAGACATTGTGCAACAAATGCCGCCTCAGGTTCGACTCAAATAAATGATGCCGCTCTCCTTATCTTCAAAGAGAAGGTTTGTTTCTGTTACCTCCTCCCAGAAAGAATTTTAATTGTTCATGATAACTATACTTTTGGACTTTGCAAGACATAGGGAACTTCACGGGTTATGGCGCCCACCCTGCCAGTTAGATAAACTAGCCAATCAACCAGTATAAGATAAACACTTTTAAAAGACAGCATAGTCTTGGTGTTTCACTTTTAAAGGACAGCATAGTTTTGATGTTTTATTATCAAGATGCAGTAGATGGAGATTTATGTTATATGAATAGTTCCATATTAAAATGTTAGTATATTTTGTATCAAATCGATGGCCCACATGCTAGTTTTTATATTTAGGTCCCATTAAATATGATGCGAGTGTATTAGAAAAACATAGGATTCAAAACACATAGGATTAGATAGATGAGACATTTTACCGTGGTTGAAAAGGTACCCACTGGTACCGGGTGGTACCATTCATTTTAATGTTTCTAGCTGAATTATTGAATAATTAAAATAAATAACCAAATGATATTGATATTGGTCCCATCATTTCTGGTATCGGACCTATCTATTTGGTACCGCCAGGTACCAGTACCGTGGTATCATCTATTTCTAAACCATTGGGTTTTGCTAGATGCACGACTCTTATTTTTTGCAACCACCGATATTAAAATGCAAATAATAAAATCATATTAATATTAATTCTTAGAGATATTTTACACTGGTTAGAAAGGAACCCACCGGTACCACATGGTGCAAGATTCAATGAGTTGTAAGTGACTCCTAGTTTTTAGAATACTAATTCACCCCTACTTTTATGACATTGGCTCGGGTCCGTGTTGCTTTCAACCATATTCTTCAAAAATCAATATATACCATTCACCACAAAACTAGCATTGACCTATTTTGCGATGAATTTAATAATGCACATTACTAAGCAATGCTTCCCTTCGGAAAACATGATAAACAAAGCCAAAGCAATTTAATGATCAATTATTCTGTTGTCACGAGATATTTTTCATAGAAAACAATTTTTTAGTAATGCTATATTATTAGATTGGAACTTACACATCTAGTTTCGTAAGCAAGTCTCCCTGAAGTCAAGTGATATTGTCTTGTTGTGGCGAATGTTGATTTCAGCTTATAGCAACGGTTTCAGAAAGTGATAGATGCGATGTTGGTGGTGATAAGTCAAAACTCTCAAAAGTTGTTGGCTATACTTTTTTCCGCGAACGGGTACAACACGTATTGAATTAAGAGGGTACAAACATTACAAGTATAGAGAGTAACCCATGGTTTACAGACCATGGAAACAATAAAAAAGTGAAACCCAACCCCAATAGACCAAAGCCTAGCTAAACGACGTCTCTGAGGCCTTACGAAAGGAGACACTAGGGTAGCTCATCGATCTTGGCAGACATGAGTAGAAGACGATGCCTTCAGAAAGGAAAACAACGCCAACAGCAGCGCTGCTGTAGTCAGACAAGCTTTTGCTCGACAGGGGATAAGGGTGAAAGAGATGACACCCCTATTAGGGAGAGCTAAGACCCTAGACAGGAATAGTCGTTATCAGTGTTGATTCAAGATGTATAGCAGAGCTTTCACTCGAAGAACCCAAACGCCCCAACGGCCCAACCCCAACACTACCAGAGACAACAAGAAGCAAACCCTAATGAACTACGAAGCACACACAAACCATAGAGGCAGCTCTACCTCTATACGATCAGCTAGCAACAAACCAATCCAACACTAGAACAACGTCAGGGGCAAAGCATCCCCGACCACAACGATGGGAAGCAAAGCATCCCAATTTTCCTAGAGCACAGCAGCAACCACAACAATGGCGGGGGAGCAAAACATCTCCCAACACCATCACGACAGCTACTCCTAGGAGCGAGGAGCAACAACCACAATAATGGGAGCCAAGCATCTCTCCCTAAATGCAATGCAAGGTGTTGGTGGTAAGCAGACAGACCACAACGACGGTGATGGGCCTGATGGCCGTAGAGGTGCGGGCACGGAGTCTTGGAGCCGCGACAGGTCCTCCGCGCTACGATGGGAATCTACTAGGTGACAGATTCCAAGAGTGACCCAAGCCGGCATCTGACCTCCCCCACCCCGAAGGCAGCCCATGACTGATCCAACAAAGGTAGCCCACGCCGGAGGCTAGGGCCTGGGGACGGCATGAGCCCCGGCTAGCCCTAGACGAGAGGCCGCAGGGGCAGGCGCAAGCCGGGAGGCCAGCATAGGCAGCCAGTGAGCCAGAACGCCTCGGCGGCGGCACACATCGGCAAACAGTTTAGAAAGGGTAGATCCGGACCTGAGAAAGGAAGATCCGGCGACGGCCGGCTGGAAAGAGCTCATCGACAGCGGCTGTGGTGGCGGTGACCATAGGCATGTGCAAGTGAAGGGGCAAGGGAGAAAGGAACGGATAGGGGAAAGGAGTGGCGGTGACATCGCCATTGGCCAGATGACGACGACAGAGGTGGCAGCGGCTGGAATGCACCGGATGAAGGAAATCGTGACGGCGTGCGGAGACGCCTCCCAAGTCCGAAGTCGCCCGTGGTGAGCGATGCGGGGGGTCCTTCCTCTTTTTCTCCAAGTCGTTGGCTGTACTCGTGGAGTGTACAACCCAGTGGCCATTTTGCACATTAATATCTTGGACCGTCGAAAGGAAGGTCTGGTATTGTATTTTGTTCGTTTTGCAATCCTATGGGATGAAAATGATGACGGGACGCCGGGACGGATTTGGCTTCATCAATTGATCAACTGCTATGAGACGGATCAGGACGTATGCATGTTCATATATGTTAGACTGAGTCCAACACCTATGATATCCCACCTTCTGTCCACTATTTCAACAACCCTCTCTCTGTGAACAGTGTTGCTACAGTGTCATTTTGTACTATACACGGCTATTTACCGCTAGACTCGGTCTATATACAGCCGTGGGTTAATACAAATTTTACCACTATAAGTTTTATATTTTGTTAACAAAACACTACCTCTAGTCTTGATTGTTGTCGCAGAAAAAAAATGTAGAGGGTGTAATTTTTTCCACACATTACAACACAACAGTGACTGATGTCATGGAATATGGGAGTTGATGGTCTAGCTCGTTGTTCAGAAGGATCTTTAGGTTTAAGTTTAAGATATAAGCAAATCAAATCTCCTTCATGAGTTTTACGGTGTTCAAAAAAAAAACTAGTTATCAGTCATCAAAGAAGATTTAATGGTTTAAACACAGGAGGTACCAAGAAAAAAGGTTATCAGAAAATACTAAGCAGCTAGTTCCTGTACTAAGGAAAAATATATCCAGTACTGTGCATTTTTGTTTTTAAATTGAATAAATCGAATTATTTGATTGTCCTACACCTATCAAAAATTCTAGGGGAGAGAAACCCTACCATTAGCTACACTAGTCCATCAACCCGTGTATGAGCACATGTTAGAGCTTTAGGAGGTATATGAATTAAAAGTTAATATATAACTTTAATAGTTGCATTAGTTGATAATTTATAAACATATTTTTGTGTTTTAGAGTTTATATGTTATAATGTCATGATGGATAATTTATATCCAAATTTAGAGATTATTTAATTCATTTTTTATAATGGCATGGGGTAATTTTTATACAAATTTAGGAGTTGTTTTAATTAATTTTTCGTAATGGCATGTGGATAATTTATATATAAATTTAGGGACTTATTTTAATCCATTTTTTGTAATGCCATGGTGGGTAATTTATATATAAATTTAGGGGGTTATTTTAATTTCTTTTTTATAATGATATGGTGAGTAATTTTTTAAAGAGTAAAATACGTTTCCGGTCCCTAAAGTTGTCGAGATGGTTCATCCCGGTCCCTAAACTCTAAGACTGCACGTCTAGGTCCCTAAACTTGTCAAGGTGTTCATCCCGGTCCCTAAACTATGAGACTGCGCGTCCAGGCCTCTAAACTTGTCATGGTGGTTCATTTCGGTCCCTAAAATCTGAGACTATACGTCTAGGTCTCAATACGGGCCTCAAAGTTTAGGGACCGGGATGAACGACCTTGACAAGTTTAGGAGTCTAGACGTACAGTCTCAGAGTTTAGGGACCGGGATGAACACCTTGACAAGTTTAGGGATCTACACATGTAGTCTCAGAATTTAGGGACCGAGATGAACCACCTCGACAACTTTAGGAACCGGAGACGTATTTTACTCTTTTTTAAAAGTATGATAGATCGATCTAATGGCTATTATTAGTAGAGCTAGTTGATGAACGGCTAGATGTTTCTAATGTTTGTGAGAATTTATAGGATTTATCTTTTTCCAGTGCATCAGGTGGGGGATTAACATAGTCTTAAAAACACCTCCAATTAGTAACAGTAAGATTAGCTGCTAGCTAATGAGATAATTGTTAATTAGGTTTCAGCTAATTGTTATCGATTTATTAACTGTCTCTATTTAGTTTTTTTAACTACCTGTTAGCCATAGGAAACAAACAGACCCTTGACCTATCGACCTTACCGCGTCGTAGGTGTAGATCATTTTTTTCGCCTCACCTCACCGGAATTGCAGCACTGCATTTTGACGCCGAAACTTTAAGGCCTAGGACATAGATCGGTTCGCCTCTGACCTGAGAACGGCAAATCCGGTGACGGACGGCCGGAAAGAGCTCATTGACGGCGGCGGTGACCATTGGCATGTGCAAAGAAAGGGGAAGGGGAGGAAGGAAAAGAGAGGGGATAGGAGAGACGGGCACGCTAGCCTCTAGCGGCGCCACTAGCCGTTGCCGTTGTCGGCCCGATGGTGACGACAGAGGCGGCAGCAACGGCCGGAACGCAGCGGATGAAGGAAAACGTGACGGCATGTGGAGACACATCCCAAGTTGCCCGCGGTGAGTGGTGTGGGGGCTTCACAAGTCATTGGCCGTACTCGTGGAGTGTAACCCTGATGTCATTTTGCACATTAATATCTTGGACCGCCGAAAGGAAGGTCTGGTATTTTGTTCGTTTTGCAATCCTATGGGATGAAAATGACGGGATGCCGGGACGGCTTTGGCTTCAATTGATCAACTGCTATGAGACGGATCAGGACGTACTATGCATGTTCATATATATTATATATTGTAGTGGGTCAATACAAATTTTACCACTGTAAGTTTTATACTTTGTTAACAAAACACAACCTCTAGTCGTGAGGGTGTAATTTTTTCCACATTACAACACAACATTGACTGATGTCATGGAATATGGGAGTTGATGGTCTAGCTCGTTGAGAAGGATCTTAAGGTTTAAGATTAAGATATAAGCAAATCTCCTTTACGTGTTTTACAGCGTTCAAAGAAAATAATAGCTATCCATCGTCAAAGAAGATTTAATGGTTTAAAAAACAGGAGGTACCAAGAAAAAGTTATCAGGAAATACTAAATAGATGGATCCGTTACTAAGAAAAATATATCCAGTCCTGTGTATTTTTATTTTTTTAATTGAATAAATTTGATTATTTGATTGTCCTACACCTATCAAAAATTCTATAGGGGAGATACAATACCATTAGCTGAGCTAGTCCAAGCACGGGCTAGAGCTTTAGGAGGTATATGAATTAATAGTAGCATTAGTTGATATTATAAACATATTTTTGTATTTTAGAGTTTATATATGTTATAATGGCATGATGGATAATTTATATACAAATTTAAAGGTTATTTAATTCATTTTTCATAAAGGCATGAGGTAATTTATATACAAATTTAGAGGTTATTTTAATTAATCTTTCACAATGGTATATAGGTAATTTATATACAAATTTAGTAGGTTATTTTAATTCATCTTTTATGATGGCATGGTGAGTAATTTATATGCAAATTTAGGGGTTATTTTAATTCTTCCTTTATACTGGCATGGTGGGTGATTTTTTTAGAAAATATGTAGATCTAATGACTATTATTATTAGAGCTACTACTCGATAGACGCGTAGATGTTTCTAATTTTTTGAAAATTTATAGGATTTATTTTTTTCCTAGTTCATTTGGTGAGGATTAACGTGGAGGCTCCGAAAGAAAATGTTAATAATAAGATTAGTTGCCAGCTAATGAGATAATTGTAAACTAGATTCCAGGCTTCCAACTAATTGTTATTCGATTTATTAACTGACTTTATTTAGTTTTTTTCAGCTCACTGGTAGCCATACGAAACAAACAGACCCTTGACTTATCGACCTTACCGCGTCGTATGTGTAGATCGTTTTTTTCGGCTCACCTCACCGGAATTGCAACACTGCATTTTGACGCCGGAACTTTAAGGCCTACGGCATCGATCGGTTCGCCAGGGTTACACAAATTTTGTTGTTTATTTTGCGCCACACAAACTGCTGGAAGTAAACACAAGAATATTTGATATGGAGCAGCACACGAGAAGTCTTATTACGACATGAGGTCCCCGGATTATACTGTAATACAAAGATCAATGCACGCTGTATAAATTTGTGAGAAAGAAACCTTCTGCGCCAAACTGTATACACAAATCTGTATATAATTTTGATATAAAAATGAATCCAAAGTAAACAGCTTTTTTCTGGCAGGTACGTAGTAGAAAAACATTTCGGTCGGCTTGTTGGTAGCTAAATATTTTGGCCGACACTTCATCCATCCATTAATATATGATCTTTTTAGTGCAATATCAATAATTGGAGGAGTACAGAAGGGACATCGGATACTGTTGTTTTCATCTTCCAACTAAAATTAAAGAAAATAGTGTGTAATTTTCTCTATATGTTACAAATTAACTCTTATTTTAATTATGTTGGTTTTTTCCGTCAATCAAAAACCAACGAGAATATCCTAATGCAATGTTGGAGCACCTGTATGTTCAATGGTTGGCAGCGCTGCTATTTTCAATGTCAGGCAATATGTTCCAATGCGCTATCTTCTACTCCCTCTATTTTAATTAATTTATAGGTTGTTCGATATTTTCAATGCTAAGTTTGACCACTTATCATATTCTAAAAATTTATATAAAATTATAAAAATTTATATAAATTAAAATTTTCAAATATATGACAGTGAAAAGTAAATCACTATAAAAATAAATAATAATTATATTTTTAGTAACACGAGTGGTCCAAGAACTATACTTTAGAACAAACTCTGTAGCTGTAAAGTTTACTATGAGCAACGCGCGCTCTGCTGCCAAGCGCGTTTGTTGAATGGAGATTAACTTGGCTGCCGTAAGGTATGTATATTGGCCTTTCGTGGCCTTGACAATGGTATATTGGTACCAAATCATTTACTGAGAGTGCGCGCGTCGCTGCACACCGCCCTCCACTCTCCGGTCCTCCTGCTTCTATTTTCACATGTGTCGCCAGCAAGTGGGATCACTTGCCCAGCTAGTGGGAGCACTTGCGCGCTGCAACGCGCATTGCCAAAACGTTGAGCGCGCACGTGGGCTGCTGAACACGTTAGACTCAACTGAGTCTAGCAATTTGCTCATCATGTTGTTTATTTTGTATAGTTTGGCGTCTCGTTTTGTTTTTTGTACGCTCTCACAATATATGGACTGCCTAATCAATTGTCTAAAATGCACATACACAACCGTTTGCACAATCTACTAAACTCGTACTAAACCACATATCTACCTGACTGTATTTCAAACGTCACTCTGTCTATAGTTGCATTACAGTGTCTTTCGCACCTATTTGTATCCTCTGTTGACATCGGGCTTACGTTGCGGACGCTGATGAATGGATTGAACGCCAACGCCAGTACTGCACGCACGACACCAGACGCGCGAGCACGTTGCGGAGAAACGCGCCGAAGGGCTGCAGGCTGCAGCCTGCAGGAAGCTCCCCTAGTCGTCCGTGAGAAGCAACGAAGGGTAGGAGTTTTCTGCACGGAACTTGAAGCCTCGCAATGGGGCGCTCGAAGAAACAAGCATCGCTATCGCATTTACCGACACTGTAGCGGTCTCCACGAAAGAACAACCAGCCGTTGGGACAGCTAGGATTCATACACGCCACCGGAACGACGCCTGTAGCTGGAGCTAGGATAAGGCTCAAAATTGTTTATTTTTTGCATTGACAAGGATCAATTGGTTCAGAAGCTAGAAGAGTTTTGTTTTGTTTTCTGCCTAAATAAAGAATCGCTTTACATTTCCTTATATTTTTTTGGCAATCCTAGACCCGACAGATGCCTAACTTAAGGAGCGGACCCAAGATTTGAAAAATGGGTATTCAAAATTTTCAAAAAGCACGAAAAATTTTGGCAGCCTAAAGCTTAGCTGTTTGGCATATAATATATAGAAATGTAATAAGTGATTATATTATCACGCATGGGTATTGGCGTGATTATTAGAGATGATTCAGGCCAGGTTCTCCTCTCTGCATGGAAATACATTTATGCAGGTTCTGATGCTAAAGAAATAGAAGCCCTTGCCTGTAAGGAAGGTCTGTCTTTGACAGTGGAATGGATTAATAAAAAAGCTATCCTAGAGATAGTGTATCTGTTAAAGAAGTTTTGAAAAGACCAAAATGTTTAAGATCAAAACTAACTTTCATGATCTCTGAAGCTATGGAGATAGGTGATTTTTTGCCTAAATGGAAGGTTGTCCATGTGAAAAGGGAGCATAATGGAGCTGCACATCAACTCGTACGGCTAGCGAAATGTTCCAAACATTCAACAGTGTGGCGTTTTTCTTATCCGGTGTGTGTTAGCAAATTATTACCTAGGATTGTAGTACTTTTTTGAGTAATTAATGGGCTACCTTTTGTTCGCAAAAAAAGTGATTATATTATCACGCATCACTAATTTTATAAAAAAAATATAACACTTCATGAGCATAGAAAACTAGTTGTAACTTGTCTAACAAAAAGTTGGTCAGAACAGGAAATTCTTGGACAGTAATATATGTAGAGGAATATGGCAGACTTCTTGATATTCAGACCTGAAAATTCTAATCACTTGAGTTCTACTGCATATCAGTTCAAACAATGGAAGAGTATTGAATGATTTACACTACTAATTCAATTCAAGGAACTGGAGAGCTTTAGGGGGTGTTTGGATCTATGGGCTAAATTTTAGCTCACGTCACATCGAATGTTCAGACGCGAGTTAGAAATATTAAATATTATTTAATTAGAAACTAATTACACAGACGAGAACTAAACGACAAGATGAGTTTATTAAGCCTAATTAATTCATAATTAACGAACGGTTACTGTAGCACCACATTTGCTAATCATAGATTGATTAGGCTTAATAAATTCGTCTCGCCGTTTAGTCCTCGTCTGTGTAATTAGTTTTATAATTAAACTACATTTAATATTTTTAATTATCATCTAAACATTCGATGTGACGGGAGTTAAAGTTTGAACTGCTTTGCTGCTACATCATTGGCGTGGACTCTTTGCTTGCTTGTTGCTTCTGCTCATGTGCTGGGGGGCGGTGGCTTGTGCCAGCCCGGTGCCGACAGGCAGCAGCCTGCCGCTGGCCACGGACAATCACGCCTTGACGGCCTTGTAGTTGCAGGGCATGCTCGGTTGAGGCTAGGAGAGGAAAATTACTTGGCTGGGGCCTGGGGGTCCCGTGGGATGTGCCATCGGGTCGTGTAGGGGGCTAGAGCGTAGTATTTTGGGCCATTTAGCAGATAGACTGCGCACTGTGCTGTTGTATACGTACAGCTTTCCAATTTTCCAATACTTTACACATATATGCACTGTACACATGTTTTTATTGGCAAAAATGTTGGGTATTCAGTTGAATACCCATGAGTTGATGTGGGCCCGCCCCTGCCTAACTGTTGTTAAAATTGTCAATCAACCTGTCTTTTATCCTTAGGTCGATAAGAGTTGATAATTTTAGGATGACATGTGTATGTGCATGTGGCGTGGATACAGATATCCTATATTTATACGAGTGATCACTAGAAAATAAAAAAAAGGATAGGCTATAAAAGAAATATTAATTACGAGACACAATAGAAAAAACATAAATTCTATACATTCTCACAAAAAATTAGAAACATCTAGATATCTATCAGATAGACTCTAATAATACTAGACGTTGACAGTTGTATCTATTATGTTTTCTAAAAAAACTATCAATCATGTCATTATAAAAGATCAATCCAAGCAACCCTCTAGATTTGCATACAAATTACCCACCATGCAATTATGAAGGATCAATTAAGTTAACTCTCTAAATTTGGATATGACACCATATATCATTATGAAAGATGAATTAAATCAATTTATTAAAGTTACATATAAATTATCCATCATGCCACTATGAAAATTAAATTAAACCACTTAAATTTGTATAAATTACCTACCATGTTGTTGTGAAATATGAACTAATGTAAATACCAAATTTGAGCATAAATTCATATGAATTAAAGATTCCCATAAATTTACATATATTATCTCTTGTGCCATTATGAAATATAATTTAAAGGAGCATCTAAATTTACATATAAATTATCCATTATGTCAGTAAAATGTAAATATTAATAACTTGAGCCAGTTAAAAATAGATAAGATTAAAAAAACTATCTAGATAAATGACCTATTCAAATATGAACATACAAGAGATATTAAACAATAGTAATTTTTGTTAATTGTATGTCTCAAATTTATATTTAAATTTTTAACGTTTATGTTCCATACTAGTTAGTGCTTCACACAAGGGTTAATGTACTAGTTATTACTAATTGTGATAAAACATGATGCAAAAAAGGATTAAATCATAGAAATCCTAAAAAAAGGAGTTATCTAGCAATCTATCTAGTAACCTGTAACAATAATAGCCATTAGATAAAGATTATTAAAATAACTCCTTCATTGGCAATTTAATTACACACTTTTCCACTATTAAAGATGGTATAAAACAAACATTTAAAATACATTTAAATTACCAACTCTACCATTAGAATATGATTTATAATAATAACCTAGAATTTGTATTTAAATTGGCCATCTATACTATTATAAAATATAATTTAAACAAGCCCGTACAACTCTAATTTGGAAACTACATTTCATGCATGTCATCTTTGTAATATTATAATGTGCCATAATCTTTGATAGAAATAATGGTTGTTAAAGGGAAATTAGTCATGAATATCATATAGTAGATGTAAAGTACATTACATACTCCCATTCAAATCTTCGATAAGTGAAGTATTGGGCATCAAATTGGTCTAAAAGACTTTGAGTTGCACTTTCATGTTGCAAAATATCTGTAAAACACATTAGCAGACGATGTACTTTTACAAAGTGTTTGGTTCGAGGCATCAACCCATGAGGAATAGGGCGTTGATAATTAACTCTTTCCACAAAACTTGGTGAGATGCACATATTCCTCATGACTAACTATTTTTTAGTTGTGAGTAATGAAGTGACGATGGATCATCCCATTCCATTTCACAAACAAAACAAAAAAGGTGAGGAGTACATCAACCCATAAGGAATGGGGTCGCAATGATCAACTCTTTCTACAAAATTTTGTGGGATGAACTTATTCCTCATGACTATACTAAGTATTAGTCTGTGAGGAATGAGGTGATGTGGGATCATCCCATTATGTTTCACAAACCAAACAAAAAAGTAAGAAGTAAGAAGATGATGCATCTATCAATTCCCCAAGACAAATACCTGGTTATAGAATTACATTATTCAAAGTAAATGTATTAGCATCCTTTTCAATGTATGGGCATGTGAAAAGCACTATGCAACCAAAGTTTGGTATAGTAAATTTAATACAACACAATATTTGTTTATTTAATGATCAGAGGGAGCCATAACAGACATCAAACGCAAGAATCACTATGGATGTCTCATTGTGAATTAGATACTCATTTAATCCTATACGTTAATCCTCAAGAGACATGCTAGAAAGATCTTAGAAACTCTGGCATTAATTAGAGATGCCCATACATAAATTCCATACACCAAAATCTTAATAGATATCATACTATTCTACGTTTTTGAATAATTACCCATGTCTGGGGAAAAAGTAGCACCTAAATCTACGTCCAAATTACCCACGTCTACTACTAGAAAGAGAATACCAAATAATCACCTATATTTATATCTAAACTACCCACATTTGCTATTATGATTGATAATATTAAAGAACTAAAATACATACCCTTCTACTTGCATACAAAAATACTGTCAAATGCTATTTAAAATAAATAGCAAAAGATAGACTTAGATATGTTTCTGAATGACTAATTTCTACCACTACTGATTATATGCATGAATATTTAACATTTACTCCCTTCATCGCCATATAAATTTTTGGTACGGTCTTTAAAGCGGAACTTTGACCATTCACATCTTTCAAAAAAATGGCATCAATGAATATAAAATTATTATTATCTTAAAATGTCGACTTTTCTGAATAATGGGTGCCATAGTATATGGGATGGAAGAAGTATGGCTATAATTTATGCGAAAGCATGTGATGATGTGTTAGTTATTATTTATTAATAATAATATTTAGAATGTGGCGAATTGATTGCCGGATGTACGTACATAATATTTATAAAATTACAAGTTTTTACAAAAAAAAATGAAAGCTGTTTATCGAATGAGATCTAACGATAAAAAAAGAAACAAGCATCGGCAGGCACTAATAAACAGGTAGGGCCAATACTTAAAAAAAAGTTGGGACTGATGCGGATATAAATTTTCTTTTAATTCGCTAAAGAACTTATTGGGAGTGTTAAGTAAAAATTCAATAGAAGAGGTATCTCCTGGTACTGGTGGATACTTTTCCACCCGCCTTAAAATGTTATACTAGAATTTATCCTTTTTTAAGCACAACTGGCAAATGTAGAAAGTTCAAGTGCAGACTTTCTCTAGTTGTAACAAGATCGTACGTAGCAAGTTGGTTTCGTTTTTGTTCACGTGTTTCTCTCCACGGTAACGTCAGCGTCCACTCTCGAGGTGGCCTGGCCCTATAAATTGCCGTGTACCCCTGTAGGCTCGAAGCATTCTCGGCGTTAACAGCAGTCACTCATCACTTGCAAGGTTTTGCATCCACCACACACGCGAGAATAAAGTAGTAAACACATCGAGGAACCCAAAGAGTACATAGATAGCAATGGCTGACCTTGTGCTTGGGTTGGCCAAGTCGGCGGTTGAGGGGACGCTGACTGCCGCCAAGTCAGCGATTGATGAGGAGGAGAAGCTGAAGAAGAGCATGCAACGCGACCTGGTGCTCATCAAGGACGAGTTCGAGATGATGCTTTCTTTCCTCGTCGTCGCCAAAGAGCACGCTGCATCTGACGAGATGGTGAAGACCTTGGTAAGACAGGTCCGCAACATGGCGTTAGATGTGGAGGACTGCATCGAGTCCGCTGTCCTCGTCGATGTTAACAAGATTCGCCGCTGGTGGTGGAGCTGCTTGACCCCATCCTGCATTCCAGCAGGTGCGCCCGTGGCCACCTTGAACGATGCAGTCGCCGCTGCACAGCTGCTCAAGTCCAGGGTGGAAGCCATGTGGCAGAGGAACGAGCCCTACATGCACATCGGCGACGCCACCGGCGGCTCCAAACCGGCTGAGAATGAGAAGACCCACCAACAGGCCGTAGCCGATGCAGCAGCAAATGGCATCCTTATTGAGGCAAGGAAGGCCAAGAAGGGAAAGGGCATGGCAGCCCACGAGATATCGTGGAGTTGATCAACAACAAAGACCATGCCCTTCCACTTCAAGTAATCTCAGTCTGGGGAGCAGAAGGCGACCTTGGGGTCGCATCCATCACTAAGAAGACCTGTGACCACCCAAAAATCTGCAGCAAGTTCACTTGCCGTGCTTGGGTGAAGCTGACGCAACCCTTCAATCCCCATGAGTTCCTCAGGAGCTTGATGGCCCAATTCTACACAAACAGTCCCCCACAACAAGGACGTCCCGTAGATTTTCTGAAGCAGATGGATGAGATGATGGCTATGGAAGCCACACAACTCACCGAGGAGTTCCTGAAGCAAGTGACCGATCACAGATGCCTAATCTTCCTGGAAGACGTGTTTTCCACGGTTGTCTGGGAGGCTGTCAGGTTATGCCTACCTGACAAGAAGAATGGTAGCTGCATCGTTGTGCACACTCAGCAACTCGAGGTCGCCAGCTTGGTCGTTGGAGAATCACACGGAGTATTGGAGCTGGAGCAGTTCTCGGCTGGCCACTCGGTTTGTGCCTTTTTCAATGAGGTATGCTCGAAACATCATCAATAACTTTCAGAGAAAACAAAATTTGTTATTCCTTTTTTTTCTCTTCCTTCCTTTTTGTAATTTTCAAAAATCAACATGATCTACAATTCCCATATCTGACTATCATATTTTTCATAACGATGAGCAGAAGAGCAGCAGCCTAAGTGAACTCATCGAGCTTATCAACAAGGAAAAGGAAAACGATGTCCGTGCTCGGCTTCAAGTGATCTCATTGTGTGGAGAAGTAGGTGATGATGAGTTGGCATCCATCATCAACATGACCTGTCCTGACAACATTAAAATCTGCCAAAAATTCAAGTACCGTGCTTGGGTGAAGCTGAGGCATCCATTCAGTGACCTTGAGTTCATCGAAAGCTTGCTGGCTCAAATCTTGACAAACTATTGTCCCCAACATGGAAGCGCCCAAGATTTTCTGAAACTAAAAGTTTTGAAGATGGTTAGTGAAGAGGTACTCATCAAGGAGTTCGTGAAGCAAGTCATGAGCGATGAGAGATACTTAGTCTTGATGGAAGATGTCTCATTCACGGATGACTGGGACACCGTAAGGAAATACATGCCTGACGCTAATGGCAGCTGCATTGTGGTCCATACCCACCAGCGTGAAGTTGCAAGCTTTTGCGCTGGACAATCACACAGATTATTGGAGCGGGACTTGTTCTTAGCTGAACATTCTGTTCGTGTCTTTATCAAAGAGGTATATACTTATGCCAGGTTAATCATCAGCAAATCTATGAAAAACTAACTCCATATTATCTCTCTCCATTTTTAAATTTCAAGACATCTTGTCTTATCGTATTATTACGTAGTATGTCAACCTCGTGCAAAGCACGGGCTAGTATATATAAACTTGAGACCCATAGTTAATCAAAATTGCTATTATTCAATTACTTCAACCGTTTATATACATACTTTTTTATCTTATCTACGGGCTCTAGCTAGTTAATTTCCACCGCAGGAAATGACTATTTTTTCGTGGGCCAAAAACCCATGAAAATAAGCTAAAACCCATGAAAATTGAGGGGGTTGTTTTAGATTATCTTTCATAGTGGCACATCAATAGGTAATCTGTATGAAACTTTAGGGACACCTTAATTTATATTTCATAATTGTATGAAAAAGTATTTTATGTACAAATTTAGGGGTTACCTTAATTTATCATTCACATTCACATTGGCATAGTGAGTAATTTATATGCAAATTTATTCATTTTTATAATTACATGACGGGTAATTTATATGTAAATTTAGGGGTTTGTTGAATTTATCTTTTATAATAGCAGAGTAAGCAATTTATATATAAATTTAGAAGGCTGCTTTGACAAATCTTTCATAATGGTATGGTAGACAATTTATTTACAAATTTAGAATCAAATTTCAATTTATCTTTCATTTTATGGTGGGTAATTTATATGCAAATTTAGACTGTTATTTTAATTTATCTTTTATACTTGCATGGTGGGTAATTTATATACAAATTTAGGGGTTACTTTAATGCTCTTTCATAATGACATGCAATGGCAAGTATTATTAGAGACTACGTGATAGACGGTTAAATGTTTTTTGTTTTTTTTGGTGATTTCTATGATTTATCTTTTTTTAGCGTGCATCGTAATTCATGGTTTTTAACGTCTAATTAGTAATATTAAGATTGGAGACACTTTTAGACTCCATGTTAATCTTTGCTAGCCTCATTAGAAAAAAAATAAATCCAATAAATTAATTCTATTATAATTTTTTAACACATTAGTTCTATTATATTTTTCTAAAAAGATACCCACCATGCCATTATAAAAGATGAATTGAAAACCACTAAATTTGAATTTAAATTACCCACCACGCTATTATGAAATATGAATTAAAATCACACCCACAAATGTGCATATAAATTACCCACCATGACGTTATAAAATATAAATTAAAATAACCCTTAAATTTGCTTATATTATCAACAATGCCCTTATGAAATATGAATTAAAATAATCACATTTGATGTTAATAAAGATAAAATAATATCTAAACTCTAAACTACAAACATGTATTTTTATAAAAATTAAATAATAAAAATAGACCTATATATATGTTTACAAATTATTAATTGTTGCTAATATTAAAGTTTTCTCTCAAATTTTAATATATGTACCTTCTAAAACTCTAATCCGTGGAAGAGCATGGTTTGATGGACTAGTTAGTGTATCTAATTAAAATGCATAATATTCATAGCATTGGTTATGTGTTGCTATACCTATTTTTGTCGGAGAAAATTAATCTAGCTTGACATATGTCTGAATCATGTAACAAATATATTTGTTTATAGATGTCAATGCATTTTTGGATTGAGAGTATATAGATCAATTGCTTCGGATGGGCCTGAATCTGTTATTTAGTTAACTACAGCTGGGTCCACATGTATTTTTGATTAATCATTTAAAAATGGGCTCTGGTTCTTCTATCTAGATTTCCAAGTAGGCATTTTCAATTGGCAGTTAGAAAGTTATTTAGATCCGCACGTTGATCACCCTCAAACACGACCACAAAAATGAAGGACAACATGCTTTGCTTTTTTTTTTTTTTTTTGCAAATTTCAGCCACATGTGCTATTGATCGGCTGAGCCAGTGCTGCAGCTTCAGCAATACTGTTGTTGCAAGCCATGCATATTTGTGCTTGTCCTACACAGCAGTACCTGTACTTCTAGCTGCACCAGTAGCTGAAGCGATCACACCAGGCCGTGCATGTGTACGTGGAAAACACTGTTTGTGCACTGTAGACAGAATGAAGTTTGAAATATAGATAGTGGAATAGACGAGCTGGTAAAAGCCTTATACATTGAAGGTTGTTCTTCTTCTCCTTTCATTGTCAATAGGAATGCCATTTCAGTGGATGAAACGCAGCTCATTTTTTCCCTGTCTGCAAAATAGCGTGAGGACGAGGAGAGGGCCATCAAGACGAATAATGCAAAAGAATGGTTACTGAAAAATCCTCCACCGCCAATCGGTCGCGCAGCAGATATAGACTGGCTTAGCAGCAACTATCCAGGGGTGCAACCCGTGTTCGGGATCGCTGGTGTTGGTAAATCATATATTGTCCAACACATCTACTACAATAAAGTGATTAACGACAAAACTTTTGAAAAATTTGGTTGGGTGGATATAACACATCCATTAAATACAAGGGACTTCTCATGGAGACTACTCTTGGATTTACACTCGGGATCCCTCCAACATGGTGACGTGTTGAGAATCAGAGACCCAGTTCAAGAGTGTCGTCAGCTTCTGCAAAACCATACTTGTCTCATTGTTATTGACGGTCTGAAGTCCAAGGAAGAGTGGGACTCAATAAAATCAGCCTTGGCTTTTGAACCCGACGAAAATCGAAGCCGTATCATAGTGATTGCATATGAAGAAAGTGTAGCTACATACTGTTCAAGAAATTGGTGGAGCGTGGAAGGCCTAGAGATTGAGGACGCATTTGAGCTTTTCAAAAGAACGGTAACTTTACTCATTAAACAGCCATATCCCATACGCTCATATTCATTAATTGCACTGTAGTGAATTGTTTACTGTTCAAAAATAAAAGCACAGCATTCGGGCTATGCACCGGGATATGTATGCATGTACTCTAGTTAGATATACATTTATTTTTTGGGACAAACGAAGTACTGTGTATATAGTCACTACTGTAGTGATATATATCCTTAAATTCGTTTCATGCATGATGACAGGCATCTCGGTGTCCTGATAGTATTTGGCCCTCTGAGCCGAGCCCCGCCGACAACCTGATTGCAAAGTCTGTGCTGTATAAGTGTGGCGGACTTCCCAAAGTGATAGTTGCTGTGGCTAAATTCATCGCCACCAATGGATGGTATCCCAACTTGGATTATTTTATTATGCAACTGTTGGAGACGGACGAAGCATTTGGTTGCCTAAGAGATTTGTTTTCCTGGGTGCATTTTTTTTTAAAACTAAGTGCAGGAGCCCTGCTATTTCATTTAAGAGGAGGGGAAGAATCAATCGTTACATAGTTGATATTACATAAAAGATGATGACTCAAACACAGTACCAAACAATAACAGAAGATAAAGTAAACATGGATGGTCAACCGGAACTCGCCTCAGCTCCATCTTTTCTTGAACCAAGTGACAGACCGAGAGAACAGACTTAGAAATACCCTAAAAAATTCGGCGATTTCTTTCCTTCCAAATATTCCAAGTGAAGTACATTAGGATGCCGGCGATTGTTCTTTGTTCTTCTTTTGATTTGTTTTGGAGGGCAAGAGTCCACCAAGCCTCAATACTCCGCAAGTCCGGGATCGGCGGCATAATTAGATCGTTTGTCCAGGATCTGACCTTCTCCCATACTTCTAATGCGAAAGGGCATTTCGCACACATATGCAAGGCAGTCTCTGGTTCTTGATTACAAAGCGCACACACTGGGTTGCAAGGCCAATTTCTTTCAATGAGTTTATCAGCTGTAAGAATCTTTGCTTGTGTGAGCAGCCAAGCGAAGAATTTGTGTTTTCCTTCCGCATGAGCCTTCCAAACAAAGTTTGCCTTGAAAGAGCTGTAAGACCCCTTAAATTGTGCTAGATAAGCCGATTTGGAAGAGTACACTCCACTATCAGTCCAAATCCACTGGATACTATCAGGCTGATCGTTGAGGTGGACTCCTTCAAGGTGATTCCAAAGGAAAATGAACTCATTTAATTGCTGCACATAATCCATCCTCCAAAGACCTCGAGTCCAGTTGAGATTTACAAGCTGCTCTGCCACAGTTTTATTTTTCCGCCAAGCTAGAGGATACAGACTTAGGGCAATGTCCATCAGTGCCTTGCCAGAGAGCCACGAGTCATGCCAAAAACTAGCTTTCAAGCCATTGCCAACTGTCACAACTGTTGAAGCACGGAAGAGAGCTGCGTCGGTCTTGTCACAAGGCATCAAAATACCGGCCCATGGCCTATTAGAATCAGTCCAGTTATACCACAACCACCGGATTCATAAAGCACGACTAAAACGGTCCAGATCGAGAATACCCAGTCCGCCCAACGATTTTGGCCTTGCAGCCTTGGTCCAGTTCACCAGGCAGTGCCCACCATTTGCATTATCAGAACCTCTCCATAGGAAAGACCTCATGATTTTGTCAACCTTTTTGATAACCCACTTCTACAAAGAAAAAACAGTGATGAAGTGGAATGGGATGGCCGAAAGCATGGAGTTCACCAGGGTGAGCCTCCCAGCTTTGTCAAGCAATTTTCCTTTCCAAGCCGACAGCTTCCCGGCCAGCTTATCCAGCAAAGTCAGAAAATCCACTCTACGCAATGGCCTACAACTCAGAGGTAGCCCAAGATACTTGCACGGGAAAGATTTGATTTCACATGGAAAAGGATGCATGATATCCCCTAGTTGCAAGGACTCACAACAAACAAATGGGATAAACCGCACACTTGTATTAAATCCTGCCCAGATGAGCTCAAGCCGTGCATCTGCTACCTGTCAATCTTCCCTGCGAACCATAGAATTCGACGGAGGCGTTTGGTGCGGCGTTGGATCGCCGAAGGCTACTCCACGGACACCAGAGAAAGCAGCGCCGAGGAGAAAGGCAACAAGTTCTTCGAAGACCTCTGCAACCTGAACATGGTGCAGGTGCCAGGATCCACAAGTGTGTCCTATATGACGAGGATGTCCTCGTGCCAAGTCAATGGCTTCTTCCGTGAGTACATCATGTCACGGTCAATGGAAGAAAACCTAGTGTTTGCACTGGAGGGGCATTGCAGTGCCAACTCGCAACGCTCTGGACGCCATCTCACCATAGGGAGCAGCTGGGACAGAGATATGAGTGTGTATGGGAGCATCGACCTCGCGCGGCTGCGGTCGCTGACGGTTTTCGGCAAGTGGGAGTCATCTTTCATCTCCGACGACAAGATGAGGTTGCTTCGGGTGCTGGATCTGGAGGACGCATCATCATCAGTAACAGATGATGACCTCAAACTTATAGTCAAGCTGCTACCCCGCCTCAAGTTCCTCTCCCTCAGGGGATGCAAGCAGATCACCCATCTGCCGGACTCCATTGGTGACCTAAGGCAGCTGCAGACTCTTGATATCAGGCACACCTCCATAGTCAAGCTTCCACGAAGCTTCACTAAACTACAGAAGCTGCAGCACATCTCTGGCGGTACCACTGCCACAATGGATGATTACTCTAGCATTGTTGAAAGCCCTCCACCGCTACTTCCAGAAGCAGCATCAACGCCGTCATCGGCATCGAAGACGCCCAGGCTCCAGTTACCAAGGATCTGGGCACTCTACGGCCAGCGACTTCCTACTAGCTCTCCTAATGGTGGCATCGAGCTACCTCGTGGGATTGGGAAAATGATGGCCTTACGCAACATAAGTGTTATCGACATCAGCATTGCAAGCAGGCGAGGACCTGCAGCTATCCTGGAAGAGCTCAAGGGTCTTACCCAATTGCGCAAGTTTGGAGTGTCTGGTGTCAACTCGGAAAACTGCAAGGAGCTGTGCTCTGCCATTTCGGGACATCCCCATTTGGAATATTTGTCAGTGTGGCTCGACAAGAATCAAGGTGGCTGTTTGGATGCCATTTCTCCGCCTCCCGAAAAACTAGAGATCCTTAAGCTACATGGACATGTAGGCAAGTTGCCAGCATGGATCAGTCGGCTGTTCAATCTGACAAAACTGAAACTACGGCTCACCGTGATAACGCAAGATGATGTCGATCTCCTCCAGGATTTACTAGGACTAAGTACTCTCTGTCTTGGTTTCAGTGAAGTTCAACATGGCGAGCTCCGGTTCCGCGGACACGGAATGTGGTGTTTCCGTCAACTTCTCATCCTCGAGATTGCTTGCAACAAGAAGTTAAAATCTGTTGCGTTTGAGTCTTCGGTGAATCCTGGCGTTGAGGTCATCAAGATCCACTGCAGTAACGTGTCATCCTTGAAGTTTTCCGGGCTACAACAGCTGCGAGATCTCAGGGAAGTCTCACTTAGAGGAACCTATGATGACGGAGTGTGGCAACAATTGAAGAGCAACCTTGAGGAGCATCCGAGGAAGATGAAGCCTGTTTTGAAGCCTGCTAGTCCAAGCGGGCGCTGAGCCCGCGATGGCCATATCACTTCTACCGTCCTGCTCGTGTTTCCAGGGCTACACAGTTGCTGCTGCTGTCCATGTTCATTGATGCTATAGTCTTTACGAGTGATTCTGGCCGCATCCACAACAAGAAGGCTTTGGCTCCCTCTTTGGGCCTGTCTTGTGGCACTTGTGGAAAGAGAGAAACAGACGTTGCTTTGATGGCGCAGGCTCCGACCGACCTCAGCTGGTTAGATCCATTCGTGACACCGTTGAGCTTTGGGTTTCGGCTAGCGCCACTACGTTTGGTAGTTTAGTCCCGGTGTAATACCCCCTCCGTTCTAAATTGTAAGGGGTTTTAGCACTCTTTTTATTGGTCTATATTCAATATTAATGAATCTAGACATATATTGAACATATATGCATAGATGAATGAATGAATCTAGGTAAGGCCTAGAACCTCTTGCAATTTAGGACAGAGGGAGTAGCTTTTAGAGTTATAGGCTCTGATTGTTCCATTGGGTATTTTAGTGCTCTTTGTGCATACTCCGGTACTATGCGCCGTTGTAACCCTTGCCGAACTTTGTTTTTTCTTAATACTTTTTCCGTCCACGAAAAAATGAAATCATGACTTTATCCTAAGTCAAACCATTATAACTTTAAGCAAGTTTGTATCAAAATATATTAAAACTTATGTTTCCAAATTAGTATCATTATATTTTTGTTGACATATATTTTCATATCATACATATTTGATATCATAATTGTTATTACATTTCTATATAAATTCGGCCAAACTTAAGATAGTTTGACTTAGGACAAAGCTAGGATTTTATTGTTTTGTGGATGGGGGGAGTACAAAGATACACAGCTTTCTTGTGTATTAAAAACAAAGATCCACTCATGCATCAAGTTTTCTAGATTAAGAAAAAGGCCTCCATCCATTGTCTATTCTCATCGCTATTGTATTTCTCCCATTATCCTGTAATTTAGCATTGGCATAAAAAAGGCATGTAAGCAAAGCATTATTGTATTTTAGCTAAACTAGTTCATCAACAATATACTTTTGCATGTCACATCCTAAAATTTCTATTTAGGAATGTGACCTTTTTTAGCCTATATATGAATTTTTCCGTATTTTCAAAATAAATTCCAACAATTGTATATTTATTACCAGTGAGTTTAAATTAGAAAATAATTATTTTATAAATTAAATTAATATGACATAAACATATGAATGTCTTAGTGCTGAAGAATGTTTTCTATTTTGAGTGTTTATGTGTTTAAGCCAATGAACAAATCAAAATTTCAATAAACCAAATTCTTCTAAAAAGTTGAGAACGAAAAGTCCCTTCCACATCCTTCCCTCTATTTTCTCAACCTCGGCCTAGTGGCTACTAGCTGGGCCGGGACTGGACCAACTCTTCCTCTCATTTCCTCAGCCCGTCTCATTTCCTCTCATTAATTAAGAAGTGGTTGCACAGTTTTTTTGGGCCATGGCCTGTCTCCGCCTCTCCCAAGTATCCACTGGGGTTGCATCTTTGAAATTTGAATACGATGAGCAACAAGATTACGAAGATGAAGACTAGAGCAACCAGTGCAATCAAAAAGATGGATGTCCGCACATGCCTGGAGCCTTCGGCAGCGTAGGCACCCATGAGACCAAACAGGCCAGCCACCATGCACACGTACAGGGTGCGGCAATTGATCCCCGCCCTGTACAGGTTGGGGTTCACCAGGAGAGTGGTGAGCGCGATGGACGCCATGAAGGCCGTCGCGTTGAGGTAGAAGAAGGCCGTGTAGCGGCGAGGGTAGTTGCCCAAGAGCACCGGGTCACCAGCGTGGTGGCCGAGCTCGCCGGCGTCCACGAGCCAGATGTCCCCAGGTGGAGTGAGCCCGGCTTGGTAGCTGAGCGTCACTGCCAGGATTGCCAGCAGCCCACGAATGATCTATTCACCGTAGCTGCAGGTGCACAGCCTCTGCTTTTCCAACACGTGTCCCGAGTAATCCCAGTGGAACACTGCGCATCACTGTTAATTTGGCTTGTTTTATCCCGCACATTCTGACAACAGGTAGACCCGAAATGGTGCTGGTCAACCCTTGTTACCATGCCTGGCAACCCTTTTCACACGGCCATGTCTTGTAGGAGTACTTGGAGCTACTGTAGCACGGGTCGCCGCATACATCACTCGTTTGAGTGCCACAGAACGCAGTAGTCACATCGTATTTTTTTTTTCTCCTTCCCGCTCTTGGATTGCAACTTGCAAGCTGAAAGTTTCAACTGTAGACCATCTTCCCTCCATCCGTTCCTCCTCGGCTGCAGCACCTTCCCCGCGCCGCCTCAGCGCTCTCCTTCCTGCATCGGCCTGCGTTCTCCACCTGCCCGTGCCGGGGACGGCGCCGGCGTGCGTCGTTGCATACGCCGCCACGCGTCTCCTCCTCCTCCGTCTCCGCGTCTCCCCACCATGGTCGGATCCCGCCGCCACTTACTCCTCGCCCGAAAACCAACGGCGGCGTCTCAGGGAGAGAGCAGAGGAGATGAGCTCTCGAGTCGGAGGGAAGAAGAAGATGGCGTCGGCCCACTTCCGGCCTCGACAACAGCAGCAGCATCGGTTGGGCCAACAGAGCTGTGCGGGCCATCCTTGTCATCCTTCTGCCCGCTACCTTCAGCGACGCCGCTGCAGCAGCGAGCGGCCGCGCCACTGCTTCCGCCCAAGCGCCGCCCCACCCCGAAGACACGGTGCATGCTCATATTGTTGTGACCGGCTGGCCGTACGGCCGTACCTTGTCGGTGTCGACTTCTCGGAGGACGTTGTTGAGCGGGGCCTCGTCGGCGAGCGCGTCGGCCAGCTCGGCGCGCTCGATGTAGCCGCTGCTGTCCTTGTCGAAGAAGAGGAACGCCTTGCGGATGTGGCCGTCGTTGGACAGCCGCTGCAGGTGGATGGTGATGGCCACGAACTCGCCGTAGTCCAGGTATCCATTGCCGTTCACGTCCGTCTGACAAACGTATCTTAATCTTAATATTACTGATTAGAAGTTTTTTTTAAGTCTTCACGTTAATTCTCACTAGACGAGAAAAAAAAATACTAAAATTTTTAGAAAAAAACAAAACATCCGACCATCTATTTATACTATAAAATAATTATAACTATTGGATCAACTCTCCACCTCCACCTCCACATATAGATAGATCCCTGGCCGCCTCCTACGGCCTCCTAGGTACGTAACATAACAGCTGCCGGAGTTCTCTGCGTACAGCACCAACCCTAGCAGCCTCCTGTCGCCTAAACTATGCAGCAGCTGCCGGAGTCGCCTCAGCTGCCAGCAGTGGTGGAGCGTGACCCAATTCCAAGGGGGTGCCAATCCAGTGATAAATAGTTTGCGCCGCCATTGCAATTTGCCTCCGCACTGCACGGATGCATGCACGCATGATTCGATCGGAAATAAATTACGGGGGGACAGTCCCCATGCGCGTTCTCGTGCGGACGCGAGTCCGATGGGTGCCGCGTGGGCTTCTTGGGCATCCAACGTCTCGTACAACCCACGCCTCCAAAACGCTGCAGCTCGGCTCGGCATCGGCTCATGGGCTCGCCGCTGCACACAAACCACGCAGGCAAGATAGACTTAGGCTTGATCACCCGTACATCTCCCATCTAGCAGTCGGCCGCAACAGCACGACGGCGCATGCAGCAGAAGAATAGGATGAGAGCACCGGTCGACCACGCCGGCACGCCGCCACAGCAGCCGAGGCGCGCGCACCGTGGCCACCATCGAGTATCGACACCGCGGTGCCCCTGGTGGACGAGTCCTGGACTGGGACCTTCACCGGCAATATGACGAGCAGCGGTTCAAGGTCGGCGCTGTGTAGACGTTGTTGTACAGCATCAAGGCGTCCTACGGGCCTCCCGGTTTCTTCTTCGACAAACTGAACCCCGCGGCGGCGGCAGGGCCTGCTGCGTGCCCACATTGTGCTGAGAGCTGTGTCCAGTTGATTCTACGCTTTGCCTTATTCTTAGCTTTTAAAATTGATTGAGTTCTTGGCTGTTAATTTTGCGCTGCTAGCGCGTTGCCTTGTGATCCGATCCATGATGAATGGAAGAAAGATTCATCATTTTGTGCTTTCTCCAATTAGTTTGTTAGTAGTATGCACTAGGAACAGCGAACGTACAACACAGGATCGGCGCAAGGAGTCCAAGGGCAGTGGCGACGTTCAAGCCGGCAAGATTCAAGGGCGCGGTGGCGAAATCGGCGCCGGCGGGCTGCGAGGGACGGGGCCACGGGCAACGTCCGCACCAACCGGCTAGATGCGTATGCGACTTGCGAGGGCTGGAGCCGATGCCGAGCCGAGCTGCAGCGTTTTGGAGGCGTGGGTTGTACGAGGCGTTGGATGCCCAAGAAGCCAACGCGGCACCCATCGGACTCGCGTCCGCACGAGAACGCGCATGGGGACCGTCCCCACGTAATTTATTTCCCTTCGATCTGCTGCTGATCTTCACTGCATGCATGGTTCTGCCGCCATTGCTCTGCACCGCATGCATGAATGGTTGCAATCTGCGTCTCAGACTCTTGGTAAGGAGGTTCCCCTGGCTGCCGCCCCTGGCTGCCAGAGTTCCCTATGTTTTCATCAGCGAAGGTACTACTCATCACCAACAACGATCATGTTGAATCTCATGGTCACCGATCTCTCCGTTGTACCTATGTCTACGGCCAGTCACTGTCTACGCATCAGCGGCAGAAGCAGTTCTTGACAAGAGAAGCGAAAGTGTCGCCATCCATTGCACTAATCCATCTACGTAAATGCAGAATATCATTGCAGAATCTGAATTTATAAAAGTAATCATTTGCTTTTGACATCTCATTGGCATCCTTGGTTTTTAAATAAAATATTAAAAAACCTTGGTCTTGCTTTCCTCAGCGTGTGGAGCATGAACAGCAACCTGCATTCGGACCCTGTGCCATTACATCCTAATTGAGATACAGCTCCTAGAGTTTGACCTTAATTTAGGCTGAGTAAATCAAAGGTAAAAGCATAGTGTTAAATTTAATATTAGGCATAGTGTTAATTTTAATATTACGGCTTGACTTATTTAATTATTCCATTCTTCACCACACATTAAAATCTGGATCATTACAACATAGAACATCAAATATGCAAAGCTCAATGCAATCAATAAAAAGAAAAGAAAGATTACTGAAAAAAGAAATAAGGAAGTTACTTATCTATACACATCCATCCTCTCTTTCTAATTCGCCATTGATACTGCAAACTGTTAAATTTCATTACTTACAATACATTATCTCAAATTTTCATGAGAATGAAAACTGAGATAAAAACAGGTATAAATATTCTTAACATATAACTATATCATCTTTCCAAAATAACTCATCAATTAACGTGTGTATAAGCAACTTGGAACATCATCTACAATCATGGACCTCTAAAAGCTCGAATGAAGAGGAAGCAAATTTTGGTAGAGAAGAAAATTAACAAACGTCTTAAGCTAGATTGTGACAGTGGAAACTAATAAATTGATTTTAGAATTATTGATTTGTCACTGTACTAAATAAATACTAACTTTCCTTCACGAACCGATGCTCTAGGCCAATTATTGATTTTTCTAAATCCAAGATATACTTGAGACACCGAGCGAACAGGTAACCATGCAGCACTTCTCAACAATCCTGTTATTTTCTAAATGTTCATGCAATCCAAAAGAAGTAACAGTGACTATTTCTTCAGAATGTATCCACTGATATCAGTACAGGGATGCATCCGGTCAAAGTTGACCAAGATAAAGACAGTTATTTAATCGATCAGCAACATGGCGTGCCCAATCATGTGTGATATTGACTAACAAAATCCAAAAAATTCCTTCTCAAATCCAATAAACAGGAAACAAGAAAAGAAAGATGCTATCACACTTGCAAGGTTAGCCAAGCAAACTTCATCAAGCAAAAAGGTAATGATGCATAACTTTGTTCTTTCCTTAGTTTATTTTCTTTTACTTGATGCGAAAAATTAAAAAAAAAATCAATGTATTCCCTACCGTCAGGACTCTATACGTATAAGAGATGGTAGTGATTCTGAAAAAGACAAAGAAAATTTTACAGAGCCTAGAGCGCCGTAGATCGCTGTCTCAAGAACTCTTATCGCCGATCACAAGTGCACCCTGCATCCCCTTAACGGAAACTCCAACGATGTTGCTGACAGAAAATAGCTACTCTCTCACGTGTCATCTATAATTCTATATGCACATGAAACATTACTCTCTCACACATCCTCTCTAATTCCATATGTCCTGTATAGATGACACACTTAGAAGATAATAGCAATGGAAGATCAAAATTTCTATACAGCTAAGAACATTACAACATTTTTTGTTGAAAAGAAAATCTTACCAATTAGTAAATTGTCATTCTTTCCTATAGCATTAAGTGAGTTTATCAGTTGAGTTGATCATTGTAGGAACTCATTATAGGATAGATGTCTTGGGTTCAAATCCCAACTACCATGATTTAAACAAAAGAATTGTAGTCAACTCTTATTCCTTCTGTAATTTGAAGACTTAAGTGTGTCTACATGAGAGAGATTGAATGGCCCATATTTTTCCATTAGCATAAAATGGCCAACGCATGCATTTCAAAACTTTTAAAGAGAAAACCTTCTTTAGCTTCCATACAAGATACAAAAGAATCATCATTTTTCCAAACAAGAATTAAAATTGCAATTTCCTTTTTACTGAATTACATACAAAACCATTAGTAAGATACATCCATCAATGTATAGCATCACCAAACAAAAAAGGACTCTGCCGGGAAGCAACTCAAGAGATTACCAAGACCAAATGACAATAATGTTACCACATTTTTTTCCACCATGTAATAAATACAGCATACAGAACTACCAAGATGCTATGGCTACATGTCAACAATGAAATGGATTCAGCTATAAATTATTATCATTAACATGTAATGCCACTGACAAAGTATAGGACCATCTAGGACCAACACAAGACAAGCCTAGAACCATTGGTACTAAATTAAAAAAGATTATATTTGGAAAAAACATTTGTAGGTAATATCCGGAACTAGAGCGTGATTTATATATGCAGATGAGCTAACAATTATCAAGCTCAATGCTCCCTAGACAATTCATTTCCAAAAGAGGAGCCTCCCACACAAAATCATCTACAGTCAGACTACCATTGGCCAAACTAAGAACAATACAAGATACTACCAAGAATTCCAGTTAATGTGCATACCTTATCCATGTCCAAGAGGATCCAAACACAACAATACCATCAATGCTACTTCAAACACACGTGTTTGTACTATTACCACATACTTTCATCAATATTAAAGTATTAGTCTAATGTACTCGGTCTTACTGCATGTTACACTCTGTTCCGTTTTTGTTTCAGTCAAGAATAATCGCATGTTGTTATCTCATATTTTTATATGCCAAAATAGTAGACTATGCATTTGTATTTATCAAACACAAATAATCATCATTACTGTCATAATACTAACCCGTGGGTTGGCACAGGTTGATTGCCTATATCATTAATCAATGTATTATTTGTAAGACCGAGACGTGCGACTAGAAGGGGATGAATAGTAGCACTTGAATTCACAAAATCACAAACCCCCAAGTGGAAACCGAAACTAAGCACCGTCCACTGAACAGATACGTGCCTAGTAGCGCAAGGGTGCCGTCCACTGTAAGGATACACACCAATGCAAGAAAACTCAAGATCCGACCAAGAATGACAACGGGGCAACGGATTTTGCAACAACCGCCACAAGACACTCACCGCACCGAGGTGCGTCTCACTGACTCACAGCAAATAAAGAGAATGGTCTCAAAGGGGGAATGCAAAAGTCCAAAACAAAAACATAGCGGAAGAGACAATACACAAGATGGCAAACTGCACCAGGCAGCACCGGATAGTCCGGTGGGCTACACTGGACAGTCCAGTGTCACCGGACAGTCTGGTGTCCAGCACCGGATAGTCTAGTGTGGCAGCCGGATGGACTGCTGCCACCGGATTGTCCGGTGAGAGCTGCCGGATAGTCTGGTGTTACCGGATTGTCCGGTGGTCCATCGGATAGTCCGGCGTTGTCGCTCAAAGACTGTTCCAGACCCAAAAACTTGACCAAATCTTGTCCAATCAACACGAAATTTTGTATAGATTATCTGAACCCTATTCCAAAGCTTTTCCCTAAAGATCAACTCAAAGTGACCACGGAATCAGCAGGAATTTCATATCTCGTGAAATGACAATCCTTGGGCAAGAAAGGGGAAAACACAAAAGAGGCTTGCTCGTGGCAATCCAGTAGGATTGAGATAAACTAAGTCATGATCTCCACGTCCTAGCAAGTCCAGAACATCAGCAAAGAAAGGGAGTCAAGCTTGCCCAACAAAAACACCCAAAAAGCAAGGATTGAACCCAAAAACCAAAGAGAGAGGGGGAGGAGAAGAACACAAGGTTGCTGCACGAATTTGCTTCGATTAAGTGCCCAAAATGGGTCTAAAGATTCAGCATACAAGCAGAAATTCGTCCCAAGCAACCACCCTCACCTTCCCTCAAGATTAGGAGGCTAAATCCTACTCTAACCTCCCTAACAATGGAGCTCAAAGCCTAAGGACGAAAATCACCAAGTGAAGACTAATCCTAGTAGCCAAGAGCTAATCTAATGACCTGCCTTGGACCTATTTATTCCCGAGTGCTATTTAGATAGTTTTGCACTTAGGTCCCTACAGCTAGACAAACCTTAAGGACTCAAATGAAAGATTACAGGATATTTCGGGACGGACGACCACGATGAAGTCTTGATCTTCGTAAGTTCCACGCAATCCTCGGATGCTCTCCACGTGGCCAGTAGTCCAATTCGCGATCTGCCCCCGGTTTTGAAGTCAGAAACCGGGAAACTTTTGGAAGTCTCCGCCTGGGCCGGATTTGGCCCATCTTCTCTATCTTAGCGAGTCGTGGCCCAACTCACCAAGACATGGGTAGCTTGGGTGGCGGTTTTGAGCCGAAGCCGCCAAAGCTTCCCTCGCACGCCTTCGCGCCATGCATTCGGGTTGGAGCACCACGATGGCGCCCGGCATACCCTGTCCATCGGGGCAGCCTCACAGTCCTTTGGAGGACTTACTCCTGCCGTCGCCATGCCGCTCCTCCGTATACCGAACTCCCATAGCCGACAGACGCCGAGTGTGCCTCCAGTCCTTCAGAGGACTTTCCTCTACCTCCAGTCCATCAGAGGGCCTCCTGTCCATCGGAGGTCTTGTGCCCAAGTCCTTCTGGGTTTTGCTACTGTTGACAATCACTCATCACTCCAGAGGCAATAGAGCCGGTCCATTGGCTCTCATTATTAAGCACTAATATTAATGCGCTTTTATTATTTGCATTTTTGTTTTATTCCAGCTATATAGACTCCTTCATTCTAAACATCATTTATCATGTGTTTTTTCAACTCTGTGTTTTTCTAAAACAATCCCATCATACCCAGTGGGACCTAAGTATAAAAAATGTCACATATGTCCAACAATTTGATACATAATATACTGTAATCATTTCTATATAATGCTATTCTTATAGCATAAATCTCCATCTACCGCACCATGATAATAAAATATAAAAACTATATTGTCCTCTATATGATACAAAACCCGTTCAACGCATGGGTTGATTGGCTAGTATATCAAAGTGTACGTACGTTCTGAGTTCCTCTGTTGTGAATTAACGAAGCTGGAGGTCGTCCAATTGCAGATGCACAAAGAGAATTGAGATCATCAAAGAGTAATCAGGATAGATGGTAGCTAGCTCCATGAGCAGCTCCATCTCCGGCTCACCCAGCTTGGACCTGACCTTCTTGAGCCCGGCCTTGAGCTCCTGCAGTGGCACCCTGCCGTCCTTGTCGGTGTTGAGCGTGAACATGTCCCGGATCACCTCCACCTCCTCCACCAATAGGTGCTCCGCGATAACCCGCATGACCTTCATCTTGAACTTGTTCATGGAGGAGAACTGCTGCAGCCGCGCACGCACAACGTCGCCCAGTGGAACGTTGGGCACCTTGCGCGCGTTCTGTCGCCACGGGTGCTCTGCCGCCACCATGCCAAGAACCACCTGTAGAAAAGCTAGTGTGGATGGATCCGGTCCCCAAAACCCCTTGTGATGTTCTAGTGTTCTTGAAACGAATGGATCTTGACCGAGAGACAGGAAGAGGGGAAATGGAGTATACCTTCGGTGCCGACCTTGGGTGTGGGAGGAGCTTGTGTGCAGCGGTGTTCGGCCTCACCCTGCACCTCCTCCTCCTGGCAGTGCTGTTCATCGAGGCGCCGCTGCTCCTCGGCTTGGCGGCACCACTCCTCCTGGGCAGTGGCGGCGGCGGTGTCATCCCCGGCCATCCAGTCGGTGTAGATCGGGTTGAGGGAGAGCGAGTGGTGGCGGTGGGGGGGGCTTCTAGTCACTCCGCATGAACACTAGATCGGTGGGTGTGAGTGTGGGTAGGGTGTGAGGCACGACGAACGTTGGTTCGCGTGCTCAGGCCTCTGCCCCTTTTATTGTTGCGCGTGTGACCGAGGGCCCACAACCAGGGATGGGGTTGTGCGCCCCCGATCAGGGCGTGTATCCCGCCCGGTCACTTGACCGGGTCGAGATCAACCTCCAACATTGTCCCCCTTTGATCTCGGTGTATCTATTTATCTTCTTGTTCTATCTCTTTTCTATTTCTCTTAATTCTCATGAATTTCCACAGTTCAACACACATATAACCAATGAACCATATGGAGGTTCGTTACTCCCCCGAGTCTACTGACCACAGTTCATTCTCTGCTTCAAAACATTATTCTCTATAATTATGGGGAGAGGTTGTGTCTAAATGACCCCTTTGTCCAGAATCAGAGGCTCTCTCTTAAACCTATGCCGGCTATGTGTTTACTAAACACATTGGGTGAGAGGCCTTTTGTAAGTGGATCCGTAAGCATCTCTTTCGTGCTCTTGTGTATGATTTCTATAGTATGATCCTAGACTTTCTCCTTAACAACATAATACTTTAGCTCAATGTGCTTGGCAGTAGCAATTGATTTATTGTTGTAGGAGTAAAATACTGCTGGCTGATTGTCACAGTATATTTTGAGTGGTCTTTCTATACTGTCTATGACCCTCAAACCGGGAACGAACTTCTTTAGCCATATTGTCTGCCCAGTTAACTCAAAACATGCTATGAATTCAGCGTATATTGTCGACGATGTAACGACTAATTGCTTGGCAGTCTTCCATGATAATGCTCCTCCAGCAAGCAAGAACACATACCCTGATGTGGACTTTAAGGTGTCTTTACACCCTGCTAGATCGACATCTGAATACCCCACTATCTCTAGGGCATCTGTCTTTCTATATGTTAACTTGAGGCCTTTTGTTCCCTGCATATATCGCAGAGTTCTCTTAATTGCTTTCCAGTGATCCTTTTCTGGATTTGACTAAAATATGCCAAGTAACCCGGTTGCTAATGCTAAATCAGGGTGAGTACACACTTGTGCATACATAATGCTTCGAAGAGCAGAAGCGTATGGCACTGTCTTCATCTGCTCGAGCTCATAATCATTCTTTGGACATTGGAAACTTCCAAACTTTTCACCCTCTGTAATTGGAGCAGGCTTAGGCTCGCTTCTATGCATTCCATATCTCTTCAGAACATTTTCTATATATGTCTTCTATGACAGCCCTAGTATGCCTTTACTTCTATCTCTCTGTATCTCTATCCCTAAAACATATGAGGCTTCCTCCATGTCTTTCATATCAAAATTTGAGGACATAAATTTCTTTGTCTCTGGCAGCAAAGCCATGTCGCTACTAGCTAGGAGGATGTCGTCTACATATAGAACCATGAAAATATACTTTTTCCCTTGAAACTTTGTATAAATGCAATTATCCTCCTTGTTTTCTTCGAATCCAAATTTTCTAATAGTTTCATCAAACTTGAGGTACCACTGTCTGGAGGCTTGTTTCAAACCACAAATGGACCTCTTTAAGCGGCACCCCATGTTTTCTTTTCCTTCTATGACAAAACCTTTCGGCTGTGCCATGTAAACCTTTTTTTGACAGTTCCCCATTGAGGAAAGCTATCTTAACATCCATCTGATGTAGTTCTAAATCAAAGTGTGCTACTAAGGCCATAATAATTCTGAATGAATCTTTTGTGGAAACTAGAGAGAAGGTTTTGTTGTAATCGATCCCCTTTCTCTGAGTGAAGTCTTTAGCTACAAGTCTAGCCTTGTATCTTTCTAGCTTTCCTTTGGAGTCACGCTTAGTTTTGTAGACCCACTTGCAGCCTACTGTCTTGGCTCCTTTAGGAATAATTTCTAAATTCCAAACTTTATTTGCTTTCTTTGATTTCATTTCGTCCTCCATGGCTGCATGCCACTTGGACGAATGGGGACTCTTCATGGCTTCCTCAAAAGTGTTAGGATCTTCTTCTGAGTTCATATCTTGAATTATGTATGCTTCATAATCACTAGAAATTGCTGGTTTTCGAACTCTTTGTGATCTTCTGGTGGGAATATCGTTTTATACTTCTTGTTGGGGCTGATGTGGTGGTGAGCCACTAGGCACAATGACTTGTTCTTCTTCTTCTTCTCGAGACTCAGGCGTTGTTGGGGCCAAAGTCTGAGGAATTTCTTCTTCATACTGAGTTGTGCCAGATGGTTCATCATTTACAGCAGGGGTCCACAGATGGTAGCGAGAAATATGGTTCTTCCACTATTGGAGTCGGGGCATACACCCTTTTCTCCTTTAAATCTATTTCTCAACGTACCATGTCCCCCTTGATCATGTCATTCTCCAAGAAAACAACATGTCTAGTTTCTACAAACTTAGTATGTTTGTCTGGACAGTAAAATCTAAAACCCTTTAATCTCTCAAGGTAGCTAATGAAATAGCAACTTACCGTCCTTTCATCTAATTTTCCTTATGCAGGGTTAAATGACCTTGCTTCAGCTCGACATCCCCAAACATGTAAATAGTTTAGAGAAAGTTTTCTTCCTATCCATAGCTCATACGGAGTTTTGGACACTGACTTACTAGGTACTCTGTTAAGTATGTGAATGGTGGTTTTTAATGCCTCCATCCACATACCTACAGGCAAAGTGGAATAGCTTAACATGCTTTGCACCATGTGCATCAAAGTGCGATTTCTTCTTTCTGCTACTCCATTCTGCTGAGGTTCACCTGGTGTTGAATACTGGGCTACTATCCCATTTTATTGCAGAAACCTTGCAAAAGGCCCTGGAACTTGACCATACGGTGTATGGCGACCGTAGTACTCCCCCCGATCGGATCTTACTATTTTAATATTTAAATCGAGCTGATTTTCTACTTCTAACTTAAATATCTTGAATTTGTCAAAAGCTTTTGATCTTTCTTTGATAGGGTATATATAACCATATCGGGAGTTATCATCAGTGAATGTTATAAAAGAATCATATCCGTCCACTGTGGTCATAGAAAAAGGACCACAAATATTTCTGTGAATAATTTCTAAAACTCTTGAACTGTGCTTCGCTGTTTTCTTAATTGTCTTGGCAAATTTGCCTTTAATGCAGTCTACATAGTGTTCTAAATCTATAAAGTCTAAGAGATGGAGAATGTTTTCTTTTACTAAGCGTTCTATCCTCCCCCTCGAAATGTGGCCTAAGCAACAGTGCCACAATTTCGACGAAGATTCTCCATCAATAATAGCGTTTCTTTTTCTTTTCTTGCTTTTGCTTGCATATATTTCTGAATCATGTGTGTCTATTGCATTCACAACATTATATTGAGAAAGCAAATAAAGCATGCCTCGTCAGATGGCAAGACTCACATCTTTATTCTCAAATCGAATCAAGCATCTATGATCTCCAAAATAACAAAGAATGTTATCATCATCTAAACATGAAACAGAAATTAAGTTTCTCCTGAGGGAGGGTACAAATAAAACATCTCTCAAATTAAGTACACAACCATTATCTAATGATAAACATAAATCTCTGATGGCTTTGACTTCAACTTCCTTCCCATTGGCCACTCTAATATTTCTTTAGCCCTTGGAAGGTCCCTCCTTGTACGGAAGCCCTGTAAAGAGTTTGCAACATGCACAGTTGCACTAGAGTCAATCCACCAAGTGTTGACTGAATAATCTAAATGTAGGGATTCATCTACAAAAGTTACATGATCATTACCTCTCCTAATCAAAGACTTCAAGAAGGCATGGCAGTCTCTCTTGTAATGCCCCTTTCTTGCAATGCAAGCAAGTATCTATGGGCACCAAGAAAATCTTAGTGCCATCTTCATTAGTGAACTTGGAGGAGTCATGCCCTTGTCCACTAGTGCCTGGCTTCTTGAAACTCACCTTGGAGTTGACATTCTTTTTTCTTCAAATGAGTAAGGTTGACAGAGTGCCCCTTGCGAGACTTGATCCTCTCTTCCTCTTGAACACATTGAGCCATGAGCTGTTCTAAGGACCACTTGTCTTTCACAGTGTTGTTGTAGTTCACATGAAAAGTCTCATATTCCTTTGGCAAGGATTGCATCATTGTGTGAACCACAAGCTCATCTGGAAGAGGTGCATCAAAATACTTGTTGAGTTTAGCTGCTATGGATGTCATCTTCTGAATATAAGCCCTTATCACAGATCCGTCATACTTCATGTTGATGAATTGCTTGGTAAGAGTACTGGCATACGCCTTGGAAGAGCCCACAAACTGTGCAGTCAATCTGTCTAAGTATCCTTTGGCAGTCTCACATTCTGGGATAGAACCCTTAATAGCATCCACTATGGAACGCTTCAGTATCAAGAGGCACTTCTTGTTGGATTTCTCCCACCTTGCTTTCTCTAGGTCATATTTCATGACCTTATGATCATAATCTGGCTCCCCCACAACTGGAGGAGCGGGTCTAGGACTAGTCACAGCATAGTCCAATTCACTTAGACCCAGCAAAGTCTCAATGTCTTCTCTCCAAGAGGAGTAGTTTGTCCCATCTAGTCTGTCCATGGCTGCCAACTGAGCCATGACACTTGCAGCGATTGCACCTTCGAAAAATCATTCAATGATTAGATAGGTGCAATAAAATGCTACAAAACTTCTTGCATGAATTAAATTCAACGTTGATCAAAAATAAAACATGCATAAATGTTCTAAAATTCATCGTTGGATAAAAAATCAGAACATATAATCTCAGATCTTAAACATGGCATATTATGGAATTAACGTTGGTCAAATAACATGAAAAATACCATATCAAAACTCACATGTACATGTATGCATGATAAAACTATAAAGAGTAAAATACGTCTCCGGTCCCTAAAGTTGTCGAGGTGGTTCATCCCGGTCCCTAAACTCTGAGACTGCATGTCTAGGTCCCTAAACTTGTCAAGGTGTTCATCTCAGTCCCTAAACTCTAAGACTGCACGTCCAAGCCCCTAAACTTGTCAAGGTGGTTCATCCCGGTCACTAAACTCTGAGACCCGCATTGAGACCTAGACGTGTAGCCTCAGAGTTTAGGGACCGGGATGAACTACCTTGACAAGTTTAGGGCCTGGACGTGCAGTCTCAGAGTTTAGGGACCGGGATGAACACCTTGACAAGTTTAGGGACCTAGACGTGCAGTCTCAGAGTTTAGGGGCCGGGATGAACCACCTCGACAACTTTAAGGACCGGAGACGTATTTTACTCAACTATAAAATATCAACGTTGGTCTCTAATTATACAGTAAAACATGCACACATAATATACTTCACAGCGGAAACAGTAATAATAATATTTCTCTATAATCTATTATTCATCTAAAACAATTTTTGGAAATTCTAAATTTCCTTCTCTCTGTTTTCTGTGCGGGGAGGAAAAATAAACTTTTTTGAAAATTTGGTCGAACGTTAGTTCGCGTGCGCGGCCCTCTGCCCGATTAATTGTTGCGTATGTGACCGGAGGCCCACAACCAAAGATGGGGTTGTGCGCCCCCGATCAGGGTGTGTATCCTGCCCAGTCGTCGAGATGAACCTCCAACACCACTGGCATATATCAGCATTCATGGATGGAAGCCCACACAATAGGCAGCGGAATCTTGGACATGCAAACGTACCGAGCACTTGCTGCGTCGTGGGGCGCTTCTTGTGGTCCATCTGGAGCATCTGGCGGACGAGGCTCTTGGCGCCCTAGGAGATCCACGGCCATGGCTCCCGCTGCAGGTCCAAGCTGCCGCGGAGGATGGCGCGCGCCATGCTCTGCTCCGTCTCCGCTCAGAAGGGCGGCACGCTGCAGAGGAGGATGTAGAGGATGACGCCGGCGCTCCAGATGTATACAGGGGCGGAGGGCCCAGTGTGGCGAGGTATGGCGCTTGCCATACCTCAGCCGGCCCATAGTGGAAATACACATCATTTTTGGCCCATGAAGAAACACTCTCCCAGCTCTAACCCTAGCAACCGAGACGCCGCATCCCACGCGGCCACGCCCCGCAACCGCTCGTGGGTCGTAGCCGAGCTGCCGAGGCACCGCGCCGTCGCCCTCCGTCCCCACCTGGCCGCCTTCTCGCAGGCCATCGGCCGCCGCCCCGCTTAGCAACGCTCTCGCGCTGCCAGCCTCTGGCCCCGCGCACCGCGTGCCACGGGCCTCCTTCCACGCGCACCGCAGCCCCGCTCGTGAGTCCCGGCCGCGCGTCCAGCGCCCCCCGCGCGCCGCCGGCCTCCGTCCTCCGGGGTCCCACCCCGCACGCCGCCGGCCTCCGTCCTCCGGCCCCGCGCGCCACCGGCCTCCGTCCGCGCGCGCCGCAGCCCCGCTCGCGAGTCACCGCGCGCACGTCGCAGCCTCCGTCCGCGCGCGCCGCAGCCCCGCTCCGGTAAGGCCCTGGCTCGCTAGCTCCCTCGGTACTCCCTTCTCATCCCTTTCTCTCCCTCACTTTCAGACTCCGGCTCTCACATAGCAAGGACCGCACACTGCAGGAGAAGCCAGCCACCGGACCAAGCTCCATGGAGCAACAACCAAGCTCAAGCAGAATGGGGAAAAGGAAGGCACAAGAAAGAGGTGAGAGTGTTTTTTGAGCGTTTTATAGGAATAGGATCGGGAACGTAGCTAATTTACTTTAATGTGAATTTGATATTTATTTCAGATCTGAAGAGCTATTTTAATCCATCCGGTAGTACAAATCCAAGTACTCATGGAAGTGGAGTCGGTAATGCCACAATAGAGGAGGAAGAGGTGGTGGAAACTCATTGGGAAAACACCAATACCATAGGCCAAGATGATATTGTACCAATGCCGGTTGAGGAGGCTCATGGTCAAGATGTAGGTAGCAATGAAAATGATCAAGGTACAATAACTGAGTTCAATCCAGATCATATCATTTCTGATCTGGGTCTTCGGATTCCAATTGATCAATTTGGTCCTAATATTAGAAGTGAAATTAGGAGGGCTTTCATGGAACGAGGTCCAACTCAACCTAGTAGTCATGTTTTTCCTAAAGGAGATGATAAAAGGTGCTTTCAAAGAGAATGGTTTAAGAAATATGATTGGCTAGAATACAGCTTGGTGAATGATAAGGCTTATTGCTTATGTTGTTATCTTTTTAGAGTTGGTGTAGATGATGATAAATTTGGTTATGAGGCCTTTACAAAGTTTGGGTTTAAGCAATGGAAGAATGCCTACTTAGCACTCCCTAAACATGTTGGTGGCCCTAATAGTGCTCATAATAGAGCATGAGCCGCATTTGATGATTTTGATAATCAAAGGGCAAGTGTAAAGCAAAAAGTTGTAGTTCATACCAAAGATGCAAAAAACAAGTATGAAACTCGTCTAGATACATCTTTGGCTATTGTAAGTTATATTGCCTTGCAAGGTGAACCGTTTCGTGGACATGATGAATCAGAAACTTCATTAAACAAAGGCAACTTTCTAGAATTTCTTGATTGGTATAAACTAAGAAATGAGGAAGTGAGACAGGCATTTGAAGCAGGTTGTCCTAAAAATGCTAAAATGACTTCTGGAACCATTCAGAAAGAACTTGCCGAGTGTTGTGCTCAAGCAGTTACCAAAGTCATAAAAGAAGAGATTGGTGGTTGTTTATTCTCTATTCTTGTTGATGAATCTCGTGATATATCAGTCAAAGAGCAAATGGCCATAATAGTCAGGTATACATCCACTTTTATGAATCTTGTTTATTCTCTATTCTCTATTCTTGTTGATGAATCTTGTTATAATATTTCTAAATATTGTGAGTTTGCTCATATAGGTATGTGAATAAAAAAGGGAAAGTTGTTGAAAGATTTTTGGGTATCAAGCATGTCAAGCTAACTACATCAGAAGCATTAATGAGAGCAATGGTGGAGGTTCTTAGTGCCCATGGTTTAACTATTTCAAAAATACGAGGCCAAGGGTATGATGGAGCTTCTAATATGAGAGGTGAATTCAATGGTGTTCAAAAGCTAATTCGTGATGAGAACCCATATGCTTTCTATATCCATTGTTTTGCTCACCAATTGCAGTTGGTAGTTGTTTCGGTTTCAAAATGTTGTTCATCTATGGAGGATTTCTTTGACTATGTGAACATGATTGTGAGCAGCACTAGTGCACCTTGTAGGAGGAAGGATTTATTGATTGATAATCATCATTCAATTGTTTTGAATAAGTTGGAGAGTGGAGAAGTTTCATCAGGTAGAGGACAACATCAAGAAACATCATTGGCTAGGCCTGGAGATACAAGATGGGGATCTCACTACAAGACATTGCTTCGTATTGAAACAATGTGGGACTCAATTATAAAAGTTCTGTCAGTGGTACATGATGAGCAGCGTAATCCATCAAGGGCAGGGGGGTTGGTGCATACTATGGAGTCTTTCAGCTTTGTGTTTATCATGAAGATGATGTTGCAGATCCTTCGCATAACAAATGAGCTATCTTGTCTGTTACAGAAGAAGGATCAACATGTTGTTGAGGCTATGTCTTTGGTTATAGATGTGAAAACACGTTTTGTAAATTTGAGAAGCGAAGGTTATGAGCCATTACTTGAAGAAGCCCAAGCATTTTGCCAAGACAATGATATCCCAATACCAAATATGTAAGACAGTGTACCAAGATTTGGTAGATCAAGGAAAGGAGGGAGAAACAACATCACTCAAGATCATTACTTCTGTGTTGATACCTTCTATGCTACTATAGATGCTATCACAACAGAGTTTGATCATCGATTCAATGAGGTATCCTCGGAATTACTTACTTGCTTTGCTTGCCTTGATCCTAGAGACTCATTCTCTAAGTTCCATGTGAATAAACTTGCTCGCCTCACGGAAATATATTTGGATGATTTTGATTTGGATGACCGAAAAAGAATAAGAGACCAGTTAGGAACCTTCATTATTCATGTTAGAAGACTTGAGGATTTCAGAGTTTGTCGTGACCTTGCAAGCCTAGCAATGAAAATGGTTGAAATTAATAGGCATACAATGTTTCCCTTGGTTTATCGCCTAATTTTCAGCCATAAAGATTATTAAAACCGAGTTGCGGAACAAATGTCTGATGGTTGGCTTAATGACTTGATGGTGGTGTATATTGAGCGGGAGATATTTGAAGGAATTGATCTTGAATCTATTAAAAAGGCTTTTCAGAAGAAAAAAGATAGAAATATGCACTTGGCAAAGTCTCCTAGACGGAACTAATAAATTACCGGTATAACTCTATGCTTTAATTGTATGTCTTGTATTACATTTAATATTTTATCTCTAAGCTTTCATTACTAATTTATGTTTTCTTTTTTGTTTGACAGCTTATTTTGGTTCAATTGGTGATTTGATGTGTATTCTGCGTGTTTTTCTTCATTTGAGGTACTTCTGAATGATATTTTTATTGTGAATTTTTGTGTCCATATAATGTATGAATATAGTGTACTAGTAGTGATCCATCGCCACACCTAAATTTCTAAGCAAATTTCTAAACATCCTCTCCCACTGGATGTCCCCCTCCGTCCCGTAGCTCCGCCGCAGCACCTCCGGCGCCATGTAGTACGGGCTGCCCACGATCTCCGTGAACCGCTCGCCTGTGTGATTATAATTTGCATCCACTTTTTTTTTTGAATAAGCAATTAAGCATCATCAACTGAAGATCAATCGAACTAGTACTGTTGTGTTATTTTTCTGTTAGCCCTGACGAGAAATTAATCATGCCCAAAGGCCAAAGCGTAGATTTTTTTTTGCCAGTTTCTCAGTTTCAGGGTCCGTTTGAAACGTAGAAATTTTATAGAAATTATTTAAAAATTTCATAAAAAACAGTTCAATTCCATAAAAAAAATACATAATTGAAAGAAAATTCTTGCATTCCAAATGGAGGCTCCATTCCAAATAGGGGCTCAGATGATCTCATCAACTTTCTGAGTACGAGGTGGATCCGTTCCACATTTCCACTATTGTGATGCTTGGCTGCAGGCTTTTTTTTAATAATTTTTCTATATGCCATTGAAACTAAAAAGAATCTTTATGTACCATTAAAAATTATGCACTCTTGTATGTGTTTACATGCCACCGTCGTCAACTTCAAAGGGACACCGTTGCTGCGGCCAGCGCCCGGCTGCTCTGCGCCTTCCCCGATTCCCCGAGAAGCGAGCCCGCTGCCTCCTTCCCCGTCCCACCACCTCTCCGCCCAAGGCGCGCGGCGAGCACGTCGCCGGTCGCCCACGCCCCCACCCTCTCGGCGCTGCTCTTCCTCACCGCTCGAGCCCGTGCCTGACCCCGTCCTCGATGGCGGGAGCGCGGGCCGCGCGTGGCGGCTGGGGCGCGGTGAGCGGCGTCGGAGCAGGTCGAGCGCGGCAGCGGCGGGGGCGTGGGTCTCGCGCCGGGTTGCTGCAGCGAGGGCGCGGTCAGCGACGGCAGCGGGGACGCGGGTCGCGCGGCAGCCATGGCGAGGGCACGGTCGGCCGCGGCGGTAGGGGACGCGCACGGCGGCGGCGGTGCGGGTCGCACGGGGCTGCTGCAGCGAGGGCGCGGTCGGCGGCGGGGATGCGGGTCGCGTGTGGCAGCCACGGAAAGAGCACGGTCGGCCGCGGCGGCACGAGACGCGCACAGCGGCGGCGGCGCGAGTCGCGCAGGGCAGCTGCAGCGAGGGAGGGTGCGGTCGGCCGCGGCGGCGGGGATGCGGGTCGCGCGCGGCTGCCACGGCAAGAGCACGGGACGCGCACGGCGGCGGCGGCGGCCCGGGTCGTGCGGGGCAGCTACAGTGAGGGCGCTTTCGGCTGCAGCGGCAGGGACGCGGGCCCCGCACAGCTGCCCTGGTCGCGGGGCGTGCGTCGCAATGGCGTGCACGGCGGCGGGGTGCGAGGTCCGGTCCGAGTTCCTCGTCACCGACGCGGGCCGCCACTCCTGCTCCGCCGCCGTCTACTCCGGAGCTCGCTGGCGTCGGTCGCGTCCTGCCCATCCTTGCCGGCGCGTGCGAGGGCGAGCAGCGGGGGGCGAGTGGATGACCCGGGTCGAGCGGGTGGGCGCCAATGGCATAGAAGGGATAATTACGTAGGGATACAATTGTCTTTTTCAAAACAGAGTAACAGCGTCACCCTTCAAATTAACGGCAGTGGCAGCGGCGGCAGATTCCAAAGACAGAACTGGCTTTCGCGGTCGGCACGAGACTTGTTCTTCGTTGCGCACTTGCACTGATGTCTTCCTCAATGAACTGGTATTTACCTCCACGCACATTTTCTTCTTGCCTACAATGAAAGATTCCACGACCTCACGAGCGGGGTCACACACTTTCTCACCCAACTGCAACGCTCATAGACAGTACGTGGACATCCGAGATGCAGGCACGCCACATCGTCGGCATATATAACCTCGCCTCGTCAGCCGTCTGCGCAGGGTTGGTACCTCCCGCCCTGCACAGTAGAACCGCGTTGGTCGAGTTGCAGTAGAAGAACACCCTGTAGCGTGTGGCGTGCATGGTCAGGAGGATCGGAGTCCGCCCTTGTAGCCATCACGGTCGTCCGGCCAGAAGCCGCCTGGTGGGTTCAGGCCTGCTTGGTATGTCACGGTCGCGGCAAGCGTGGCGAGCAGCAGGACAAGAGAGCAAGCTGAGCGGTCCATTATCTTTATCTTCCTTTACGGTCCGTGTTGTTACCCTACTAGGTATGGTTAGTTCATTACCATGTTCTTTTTGGTCATATTCACGTCTGCTGTCTTTGCTGTTTCTAGCGAAAGTATTAGCTGGGTATTAGATACCAAGGAAGAAGGGCTGAAGTTGTAATTGAACATAAATTCCACAAATAGCGTAAAAATCTAAAAGAACAAAAACATCTAGCTGAAGTATGATTAAATTAGTACAACCAAGATGTTTCAATAGGCATTGTGTATATTAAACAGAGGCTGGTGAATTATGCGCGTACACCACTCAATCTCAATGGCAATTCAAACAATATGAACCTATTTTGGAGAATTGGATGTCATTGATATAGTTTTCCCGGCCCATTTATCAAAGATCAATTTAAGAAGCTTAAATTGAAAATACTAGTCCATCTACCCATGTACTTGCACGTGTTATAGTATTAGGAGGTATATGCATTAAAAGTTGATAGATAAAATTAAAAGTAGCAACAATTCATAACTTAGAAATATATACAGTTCTATTTTGTTATTTATTTTTGTAAGTGCAACAAGGCTCTTTAGTGGTTTTGGTGTATTGAGTGACAACGCGATTAAAGGTCTAACTTCTTTGTGAAGTGACTTGACAGGCTTTCACAAGTTTATTAATTGTATTCAAATATTATTGAATGAACTTTAATATACATATCTCATGATCAAGCATGAATATTCTCATATTTAAGAATCAAGGGCTCTCATTGTACACCCCTCATGGGTTGAGATTAATGGATCATTATTGTACATCTATTGATGAAAGAAGAATATTTGGTCATGAATCATCTTTGTATTGGATCTACTCATGGAATCTTTACATTGGCCATATTGGTGTTGCTATTGCCTATGTGCGGGATATCATTTGTCTTCCACTCTCAATGCACTTGTAGGCTCATGGTTATCATTAGTGTGAAAAGTGACATATAATCTATTTTTTGCATTTCAACGTCATTATATCAATTGGATTCTTCTCTCATGTCAAGTGGCGGATCATAGAGCTTCATTATTGGATATCATAGCCAAACTAAATGAAGATCAAGTCTCTCAAATGGTTTTTGAGCAAATGTGCTCCATCTACCTATAAAAGAGGTTTTCATGAATTGAAGTCCAACTATTTTAGCTCAAAGAGGATCGGTCACAGAAGAAGAAGCTCAGTTTGGCTTCCTCTCTATTTGAAATCATTTAAGATGGCATTGTTCATCGGCATTGTTCATCAAGATCAAGACTCAAGTGGATTTCATCTAGATTTACATTTACCTTGAGTATAGGTATGCCGTACCATCAAGAGGGAAGCTAAGCTCGGGACTCACTAGTCAACATGTGCTCTAGCTAGTTTAGAGAGTGCCGAGCCATCTCATCTCATGTGATGAATTTGGCATCGAGTGAGAGTGCTCTCTATTCTTATCCATGTGCTTAATTCTTAGTTTAGTATATCTCTTATGGAGACAAAACACCAGCACTTTCCTATCTATTGATTAAGGCACAATGTGCCTTAGCCTCTTGGTGCAGCAACCATCACTGGACTGTCCGGTGGGTTCCACCGGACTGTTTGGTGGAGCTGGTTTGAACCCCAACGGCTAGTTGGACTCCCCAAGACTATCCGGTGGGTGCTACCGGACTATCCAGTGATAGCTTGACACAGCCAATGGCTAGTTTTGTGAGGGTGGGTATTTATTCTCCCACTCAGGGTTCTGCTTCTCTCCACGTCCATATTCATCCAGAGGCCCTAAGTAACACACACCAACACTCTCCTCGTGAGATTGAGCTAATCTAGTGAGATTCTTGAATTGGGAGAGCTTTGTGAGTTTGTGTACGCTTCATTGTGAGCACCTAGCTTTTGAGCACATTTGGGAAGCATTTCCAAAAAAACGCTCTTGTTACTCTTGGAGGTTTCCTCCTAGACGGCTGGAGCGACCCAAAGGGCACCCGGCTTATGGGTGTCACTTCTCTTGTAGGTGATTACCCCCGCTCTTCGGAGCATTGCAGTGATCACCTTCTAGGCCTTGATGGTTGAGAAAGAGAAGCCGTGAGTTGAAAAAGACTCAAGCTCTTGGTGGGCACCTCAATGAAGACGTATGGACACTTGCAGGTGTGTCTAAACCTCGGAAATAAAATCTTGTGTTTTGTGTGCTGTGCCCCTGCTGGGAGTTTGCATCAAGCCTTGTGCTTGAGTGCAGCATCAAGCCTTGTGCTTGAGTGCATTTCTTACTTGCATTCATATTTTACTTCCGCTATTTCTACTCATTTGCAAGCTCTTGTTGTGAGTGCACGGCGTAGTGAAGCAGAGGTCTACTTCATCATAGAAATACTTGTGCAACCTCTGCTGAACTTAAGTATTTACACGCATATTTACATTTTTGGGGATTGCTCTCTGTGTGACACTGGATAATCTAGTGAGAATCACCACACTATCTGGTGATACCGGACTGTCAGGTGTTGAGGCTGACAGAATTGTTTTAAGTTGTAATTTTTCAGTTACGCCTATTCACCCCTTCTAGGCGACGTCAAGTTCTTTTCAATTTTTCTTATGACGACATATGTTTATAGTTTAGAGTTTTGATGTATTTTATTTTATTTTTAGTAATATTAGAGGTGATTATTTAATTAAGTTTTTTTAATGGCATGGTAGGTTATTTATGCAATTCTAGAGGTTATTTTAATCCATATTTTACAATGGCATGATGGGTAATTTATATGAGACTTTAGAGGGTTATTTTAATCCATATTTAATAATGTGCGTGACGTGGTGGGTAATTTATATACAAATTTAGGAGATTATTTTAATTCACCTTCTATAATGGTATGTGTCGGGGATAGATATCCTCTGGCTGCTTATAAAGCATATTCTCTACATGGATGATGAGAGAACAATTTGGCGCACAAGATAAGGACTTTGTACGGTCAATTGTAACCTAAACCATATAGAAGACATAGAAAGAAACCGACTTGTAACCTAAGCCATGCCGGACTATATAATGCGGGTTAGGGATCCCTCCCGAGAACAACTCTCTAGATCTCTCCAACCCTCAGATCGGCAACTATCCCTCAAACCCTCCTTATACTCAAGCATACTCAAAGCAATACAGACCACTACAAATATGACGTAGGGTATTATGCATCTCGCGGTCCGAACCTGTATAAATTGTGTACCGTCGCGTTTCACGCGAACCATAGAGTTACAGTCGATCTAGACGCCATAAAAAACATCCCATGGTGCATTGCCGGTACTAAACACCGACAGTTGACATGTTAGGTAGGAGTGTCTACGTCGACATCAGGTTAGCTCTATAGCTGATTCGCGAGATCACGAGATCGCAATGGGATTGTCTTCAAGATCTCAAGTTTATCTTCGTCGGGATTATTGATTCGCAAGTTTGATAGCATTCATGTTTGAGATCAAGTTCACTTTGGTCAGCACCAATCTATAATCTATTCATCATCGCATCACGAGATCAGTTGGGCTTTCTTAGTCGTTCGGCATCAAGTTACAATGGCTATTATCTCAAGGATCAAGTTCATCTTCGTCAAGTTTGGTAGCTGAGATCAATGGCTTGTTTGAGTCAATTCGGCAGGAGCAAGAGATATCACAACATCAGATTAGAATCATCGAGTTTTACTTCTAGTCGAAATCAAGGCAGGCCGCTGGGGCACATGTCAACCCACCGAAGTCTAATTCTAGTCGGAGACGACCCGTTCGGGAGATCAGCTGAGTATTAAGTCAAGTCCGATCAAGCATGCAACTGTTGCGGCAACTTTGCTGGCTTTTCGACCCAGGCAAGGTGCTTGAGTACTTGTTTATCCTGGAGTCTATGTTGAGCTCTCGATGCCGGAATAAAAAAAAACAGGAATTGGCTAATATCTGGAAAACAAGGCAAAGATTGGTGTTGACGTCATCATACACGTGACCAGGATTTCTATCTCGTCTAAGCCAGTTTAATGGGAAGGTTCTGGCCATCTGTCAGTCCATTAATTCAGCAAAAACAGAGTTGGAGACGAGGAGCACTCAACTGCTGCAATCAAAGCCACGCCCTTGCCGATCAGGGTCCATGCTCTGGTTGGAAAATCACTGATGAAGCTCAAGACGAAATATCCATATTGGAGACACTACATGCGCTCAAGAGGTTGCACGCAGCAGCCTACGGGGCCATGCCCACCGTGACAGCAGGATTTCGTAAACCATAAACAGAGCGTCATGTATGAAAGAGCATGCCTCCACTCAACCTCTCCCGGGAACTACCCCAAACAGCTTAAGTCATTTTATTATTTCGCATTTAATTATGCTAATTAACTTTTCATCTATCTGGCTAGCTCGATCGTTCCAATATTATTTATATTTGAGTATTCTCTTTGCAAAACATACTACTCGAATTGTTCTCTGATTATTATTTCAGAAAATATATCTCATGTCAGCACAAAAATATACAACGCGCTTAGGAAGTCGACCAGCGCTATAATTGACTATCTCTAATTACCGCCATCTATGCCAAAGGGCGATGAGCCATCAGCTGACTGCATTGAGCCATCCGATCCAAGTGGTTCTATTATATTGCTCATTAAATTATTTTTTAATCATTCGGGCTATTGGATCTTTCATATTATTTCAGTATCGCATTATTTTGGATTATCCATATTTATTTCAAGATCATTATTTTTGAATCACTTGGTCTACTGAATTTCTCGGATTATTTCTTGATCATCCGGCTATCGAATCACAATGGATTATTCTTGGATCACCTAGGGCATTGGATTACTCGAATTATTTCTGAATCACTCGGTCATAACTATATTCATATTATTGTTTGATCACCCAGGCTATGGATTACTCATATTATTCTCGGATCATCCGGGCTATGATTATTCATATTATTGTTGAATCACCCGGGTTATGGATTACTCATGTTATTTCTGGATCACTGGAGCATTGGATCTTTCAAATTATTTCAGATCATTCAAGTCATGTGCCTTCATAAATTTTTTCGGTTGCATCTCGTATTTCTCGAAGTCGAATATTTTCTACTGCATCTCGTGTTTCTCCAAGTCGAATCTTTTCAGTCGCATCTCATGTTTCGCCGAGTCGAATATTTTCTGTCGGATCTCGTGCTTTGACAAGTCTAAGTGTTTTCCGGCAAAATCTGTGCATACAACGATAGGTAACTGTAGACCCTTTATAGGGGCAGTCGGTCTAGCCAGCCGGTGCTACATGCCTACGCGTACTCATAATAGGGTACAATCTGGCCCTCTTTACGGGGAATCAGTCTAGGTCATAGACCTACAGCTGGTGTTACATGCCTACGCAGTTTTCGTCTCAGCGTGCAAGTTGACTCTTCGCACGGGGCAATCAGCTTAGATCATAGAGCTACAGTTAGTGTTACATGCCTACGCATACTCACTTAAGAGATACCCTTGCCATTCGTACAGAGCAGTCGGTCTGGCCCAGCAACACTCTATGCCTTCGCTATACTCATAATTCAAACAGAGAGTTCACTTTATGATATACTATCAACTCGGGAGTTCACTTCATGAAGCACCTCGCATACTGCTTCGTCAGCTCGAGGGATGTGCCGTCGCCGAGCCACCTCGCCGACTGACTCGAGGGCTGTGCCGTCGCCAAGCCACCTCGCCGATTCACCCGAGGGCTGTGCCGTCGCCCAGCCACCTTGCCGACTGACTCGAGGGCTGTGCCGTCGCCGAGCCACCTCGCCGACTGACTCGAGGGCTATGCCTGCCTCGCCATCTTTTCATTGACTCGGGGGCTGGGCTGCTGCCCACCTCGCCGACCACTTCGTCGACTCGGGGGCTGGGCAGTTGTCTGCCTCGCTACTTCGTCGACTCGGGGCTGCGCCGTCATGCGTCTTGCTGACTTAGACTTCGTCGACTAGGGGGCTGGGATGCCACCCGCCTTGCTGACTCACTGCTTCGTCGACTCAGGGGCTGCCCTGCTGCTCGCCTTGCCGATTCACTACTTCATCGACTCGAGTGCTGGGTTGTCGCTCGCCTTGCCGATTCACAACTTCCTTGACTCGGGGGCTGGGCTGCTACCTGCCTTCCCGATTCACTGTTTCGTCGACTCAGGGGCTGGCCTACTGCCCGCTTTGCCGACTCACTGCTTCGTCGACTCGGGAGCTAGGCTTTCGCCCTCCTTGCCGACTCACTGCTTCGTCGACTCAGGAGGCTGGGCTGCTGTCCGCCTCGCCGACTCCTTCGTCAGCTCTGGGGCTGCACCACCGCGCGCCTTGCCAACTCGCTACTTCATCAGCTCTGGGGCTTCACCGCCGCGCGCCTTGCCGACTCGCTACTTCGTCGACTGAGGGGGCTGGGCTATTGTTCGCTTCACCGACTCACTACTTCGTCGACTCGGAGGGCTGGGCTGCTGTCTGCCTCGCTGACTCACTACTTCATCGACTCAGGAGGGTAGGCTGCTGTCCACCTCGCTGACTCCTTCATTAGCTCGGGGGCTGTGCCACTGCGCGCCTCGTTGACTCGCTGCTTCGTCAGCTCGGGGGCTATGCCGCCGCACACCTTGCCGACTCCGTTGACTCAGGGGGCGAGGCTACTGTCTGCCTCACCGACTCGCTACTTCGTAGACTCGGGAGGCTACGCTATCGTACTCGTTGACTCGGGAGGCTACGTCACCGTCCTTGCTTCGCCGAGATCACTCGGCGGAATAAGTTGCTTGATCCTCAACCAGATTATGCTAATCAGCTTGATGCTTAGGGGCTGCATGGAATATATCGTCAGAAAATTTTTGAAGGCTACAAAGCAAGACATTCAGAAAGCAGAATTTGGATCTTCAAGCTGATTGTTTCTCAAGTCAACTTAAAGCTCAAGGGCTTATGGGGCATAGATATCCCCTAGGTCCTCGTAAAGCATATTCTTTACATAGATGACGAGAGAACAACTTGGCGCACAAGATAAGGACTCTGTGCGGTCAATTGTAACCTAAACCATCCAGGAGACATAGAAAGAAATCGACTTGTAACCCAAGCCATGCCGAACTATATAAGGCGGGCTAGGGATCCCTCCCGAGGACAACTCTCTAGATTTCTCCAACCCTCAGATCGGCAACTCTCCCTCAAACCCTCTTTGTACTCAAGCATACTCAAAGCAATACAGACCACCAGGTCTGAACCTGTATAAATCGTGTAATCTTGTTTCCCGTTGTGTTTCATGCGAACCATGGAGCTACAGTCAATATAGACGCCATCAAAAGCATCCCGTGGTGCCGGTACTAAACACCGACAGTATGATGGGTTGTTTATTTTAATTAATCTTTTATAATAGCATAGTGGGTAATTTTTTAGAAAGGGTTTTTGGTGTTCTTTTTTTTAAACCGGTTTTTGTAGAAAGTGTCTTTGTTTTCTTGCCTCCACCCTAAACTGTAATTGTGATTTTACCCTCGTTTTTCTAACTCGGCTTTGACCATTGACTAGGGGCAAAATTACACAAAATTACGTTAAGTGAATAGTAAAGGACAAAATCATAAATTACAAAAGCAATGGCAAAATCACAACTGCACTTCGAAGTAGGGGTAAGAACACCGGAGTCCCTTTTAGAAAATATAATAGATTTAATGGTGGCTCTTTTTAATTTTTGTAAGAATTTTTAAGATTTATCTAATTTTTACATGCATTTGACGTGGCAGTTACAAAAGGAATTTCTAATCAATAATAGTAAGATGGTCATGTGTGTGTGAAAATTCGAAAAGATGCATTACTTGATGTGCCAAAAACTAAGGGGCAACCAACTACTTTTTTTCACTTAAAGGCACAAACTTCTAGAGCTTGTTTGGCGTCCTCATTTTCCTTGAGGATTAGAGGGAAATTAGTACGTCAAACCCGTACAAAACATGGGCTAGCATGAACCATTAATATTAGAAAGTTATATATTTCTTACAAATTAACATCTATATTTTATAATGGTATAGTGGTAATTTGCATACAAATTTAGGAGTTTGTTTTAAACTATATTTCAGAATAACACAATAGCTAATTTATATATAAATTAGGGATACCATCGATTTATTTTTTATATACTTTAATTCATCTATTATAATGGTATGGTGGATAATTTATATTCCAATTTTCGGGTTATTTTAATTCATCTTTCATGACGACATGGTGAGTAATTTATATAAAAATTTAGATGTTACTTTAATGGTATTTATAATAGCATGGTGAATAATTTATGCTCAAATTGTCAATGCAGCTATTATCAACTCATACTTATGGTCTCACATTACTATTCAGCACCTCACAAAGAATATGATAGTATCTTTGCCTACACTATCACGAGTGAGCCAAAACGAACTTGCAGAATTTAGCAAACTAGTCTATCAACCCACGCTCGTATATGTTAGAGTCTTAGATATATTATGTGTTACAGACTTACGGTACAACATTTATAGATCTAGTTTTATACTTAGTTTTTTATAATAGCATATCTTGGTATTTTAGATGTACGCTTGATTGATTTAGTTAAGCTTTGATATGATTGCAAAAGTAGGTAATTTTAATACAAATTTGATGGGTTATTTTCATTATAATATCGGTCATAATAGTTAAGGTGAACAATTTAGATATAAATTAGAGGGTCTATTTGGTATTATCCATCGTAATAACAAATATGAGCAATTAGGTATAAATTTGGGGTGCTATTTCATATTTTCTTTCATAATAGCAGAGTGAGTAATTAATATGTTGTTTTAGGCGTTATTTAATATTGTTTTCATAATGGCAGAGGTGAGTAATTACTTAGAAAATAGCTCTAATGGCTATTAAGATTCCAATCTCCAATTGATGATCGGATGTTTGAGAATTTCTATGATTTTATTCTTTTTTCTTAGCGCATCTTGTAAGGATTAACGTGGAGACTCCAAAAAAAATCTCTTTGAAAAAGAATCTCCAATCAGTAACAGTAAGATCAGGCATAAAATATCTGTTTTATAGAAAGATTTATAACATCTTTATTAAAAAATTATGGGATAATTTTGTAGGATAAATATGTGTTAGGTTTTACACCTGCTGTGCACTACGGGATGTATCACGAGGTGTTTTTGTAGGTCGGCGAGATCAACGTAGCTCGATAATTCGTCGGGGAAGCAACAACAAACAGAGGTTTATAAAGGTTCGAGCCGCGAGATGCGTAACACCCTACGTCCTGTCTCGAACCGCGAGATGCGTAACACCCTACGTCTTGTTTGTGACGGGATGTATTGCTTCGAGTACTCAAGATTACAATGAGGGCTAGGGTTTTTACTCGAGAGCGTGTTTGTTGGGTTGCGATGGGTTGAGATGTTCTATGTAAGGGTCCCTAATCCATCTTACATAGTCTGACGGAGTCCTGGGTTACAAGTCGAGTTCCATCTATGTCTTCTAGTCGGTTTAGATTACACGAGATCAAACAGAATCTTAATTCCTATCTAATCTTCTCTGAAATCCACGAATCTCGAACCCTGAATCTGAGCTAAGCTTTCTTCTTTGCTCCTTGGATAACAACGTCGTTGCCTTGGTCTTCATGCCTTCTCGACCGCATTTGGCCTTGAAGTAGGTGTCCGGTCCAAGAAATTAGCCGTTCACCTGACTCAGGCCCACCGATGACCTATGTCTTGGATCCATGCCATGAGGAACCAGGGGATATTCATCCCCCACAATATGTAAGTGGGAAAAAAGCTGACGAAAAAACTAAGGGTAAATTTAAAAATGGAGAAAAATCCGCCAAAAAAGAAAAAATTGCTTTCATTGAGAGTTAACTCAAGAACTTTTATAACAGCTATTAATATTCTAATCTTGATGGTCGGATGTTTCTGATTATTGTGAGAATTTCTAAGATTTTATCTCACTACAAGAAACGTGATAAAATTCGTGGGTTTTCTTAAATTCGTCGGGCACAGCTCAGCCGACGAACTTATGTTCAATAAGTTCGTGGGTTTATGGTCGCCCGACGAAATTATAGTAAATTCGTCGGTTTATGGTCGCTCGACGAACTTATCTGTCCGCCACAATTTTTGAATTTTCATTAAATTCGTCGGTACCCGAAAACCCATGAAATAAAGTTAAGTTCGTGGGCCATGGCAGGAGGCCGTCGAACTTAATCGCAGCTCCCTTTAAAATACAGACCGAGGCCCACCCTTGCCCTCTCACCCCCACACTTGGATCTAGCCGCCGACCCCGCTCCTTGATCCGTGCTCGCCGCCTCGCCCCTTCCCCGAGCGCCTCTACGCCCTGCTGCCGCCGACGACGGGGAGGACAGCCGCCGCCGACGACGGGCAGGACTGCCGCTGCCCAATCCTGCGCCCCTTCCCCGAGTGCCTCCGATGACGAGGGAGGCCCGAACTGCCTGCTCTCGATGTACCGAAGCCGCCACCGCCGGGTCCTGTCGCTTGGGCTGCCGCCGTGAGATGCAGCCACGCGGGCTGCCCCGCAGGCCGCCGCCGCAAGATCCAGGCAGAGCTGCTCCTACCCCGCACCCCGCCGCCGACAACCGAGGCCGCCGCCCGTGGAGCTGCCGATCCCCGCATCACCGCGCCACCATGGAGCCTCCCATCGCCATCCCCGCGCCGCCGTGGAGCCTCCCATCCCAGCGAGACCCTGGATCTGCCTTCCTTCTCCGTCCTGACCTCGCGCCTCCGGTCGTGGAGCCACCGCCGCGGAGACGTCTACCGTCGTTGCCCCCGTCTCGGGCCTGGCCTGGGCTGGCGTCCACGGTGGCCGCCGCCTTGGGCCTGGGCTGGGCTAGGTTGGCTCTGCATCGGCGATTTTTTTATCATGAAAAATATTTAAATTCGTCGGTTATATGGGCCGACGAAATTAATCTGATGTGGCACCTGGTCAATGTGTAAGTTCGACCGCCGTTAGTGAACTGACGAATTTATGTTAGTTTCGTGGGGGCCGACGAATTTATTCGTATAATTTCGTCGAGTTAATTTCGACGCATAAGTTCGACGGTTGGCCGACGAATTTACACTAAGTTCGTCGGTATGGGCCTAAGTTCGTGGGTACCTGGCCCACGAACTTTATCTTATTTCTTGTAGTGTCTTTTTTTTATGCATCTCGTGAGGATTAACGTAGAGGTTCCAAAACGAACCTTCAATCAGTAATAGTAAGATAAGATGGATATTAAATGTTGGTGAAGGCAATGTGGAAGCAACATTACGGGAAGGAGAAACTGAAGCCTACACGTGGATAAAAATACCGCATGAATTACTACTCATGCCTTCTGCTGACAAATTATCATTCATAGTCAATGCCGTATATCCAGATCTATGTGCAAGGCACACTAATATAGAATACTTAAAACAACGAGCTATCTTGACACCCACTAAGGCTGTCCTCAATGGGACTTCTCAAAGGAGTTCATCGAAACACTGCAGCGGAACTGTTTGACACTATTTTATACTGTTTTGCATTGTAACTGAAATGACGTATAGAAAAAAGTGGGATTTGAGAAATTGGAATGAGGAACGTTGTTGGAGATACCCTAACGACATAGCTGATCTAATGAACACTCATATTGTGTCTCTTCCTGAAACTGGGAAACAATATCCAAGTTGTGAGGAAATTGTCAAGGCACCAAACACTCATGATTCATACGATTTGCTGTATCCAGTTGAGTTTCCAAATTCTCTCAATGGAAACAACTTCCCACAGCGTGAGATTATACTAAAAAAGGGTGTTCCTGTTATGCTTTTATGCAATTTGAAGCAAAATGAAGGCCTTTGCAATGGTACACGACTTATTATAACTGCTTTAGGAGACAAGGTCATTGAAGGACAAATTATAACTGGAACTCACACAGGCGATACTGTTCTTATTCCTGGAATATCCCTAGCATTGAAAAATATAAAATGGCCCTTTACTCTTGAAAGACGCCAATACCCAATAAAAGTTTGCTATGCTATGACAATTAATAAGAGTCAAGGACAAGCACTATCCACTGTGTGTGTTTATCTGAAAAAACCAGTATTCAGTCATGGTCAATTATATGTTGCTATATCTCGTGTTACATCAAAGAATGGCCTGAAGATATTAATAGAGGATGAAGATGGGAATTGTACTGATGAAACTAGAAATATTGTTTTCAAAGAAGTATTTGCTTCTCTCAGGAGCGCAAACTCGCATGGATAACACTACATATTCATACTTTTATGTATAGTGTATAGTCAATTATACCAGATATTAAAGACCTATTAGATTCCAATGGTATGCTACATATTCAGTTTTTGAATGCAACAATTTACATGGCATAGGTTACATATGACATTGATTTAACTCTGTAGTCTAACAATCTATTCTATCTTTGTTGTATCAGCGCATCCAAATCTGCCCCTTCCGCTGTATATAATCAAAGGATTTTGTAAGGCTTTCCCAATGCACGCTATACTTCTTCCAAATTCTTCTTAGTTGGATAGTATCGAGTCGATCTTTGGTCACGATCAGCTCCTTTCTTTTCCCTTTCTCTCTCTCTCTCTACTAAAGGCGATGGCAACGCATCAGCTTCTTTTCTTTGGTTCAGCCGATGGCACTTCATCGGCTCCTGTGAACCTCAAGACCCAACCCATAGACTGGGATGATACTTCTTTAAATATTTCCCATTAATGTTTTTGCTGAATCTAACTCCTTCCATTGTTTCCATTCAAGAGCTGTCTCTATTATGCGATGAGGCCCATTCCAGTTAGGTGACCACTTCCCGAAACTGGGATTCTTAGTCCCAACTGGCAAAACTAGCTCCCAAACAAGATCACCGATCTGGAATGACTTGGGTCTAAACTTTTTGTTATAGACTCGATCGCCCTTGGCCTTATTTTCTTTAATTTTTTCCAAAGACCATAGTCAGAGTTCAGCTAGGCCCTTTGTGTTGATATTCATTAGAGCAGCATATTCATCGGGTGTTAAATCGTTTTGAAAAGAGATCCTTCTTGAGCCAATGCTTATCTCCCAAGGCAATACTGTTTTCTGCCCATATACTAATTGATATGGCATGTTCTTAGTTGCTCCGTGACAAGACATGCGATACACCCATAATGCTTTAGCGACCATTCATGCCATTGCTTGGGAAACTCATTGATCTTGCATTTGATCAAGCTTTTATTTGACGCCTCCGCCTGTCCATTGGCCTAAGCATAATATGGCGACGACTGGATTAAAGTAACACCCATCTCTCTTGCAAATATCTTGAATTCTTCCGCGGTGAAGACAGAACCCTTATCGGTTATGATTGTCTTAGGAATTACAAATCTATATATGATATGCTCTTTTACAAAATTTATCACAGCTTTCGCTGTGACATTCTTCATCGGATCTGCTTCCACCCACTTAGTAAAGTAATGGGTAGCTACTAAGATCCATTTGTGTCCTTTGCTGGTATGTGGATTGATTTGGCCGATCATGTACATGCCCCAACCTCTGAAAGGCCACGGCTTAATAATAGGATTTAAGGCATTTGCTGGAGAAATTTCAATGGCCCCAAATTTTTGACATTTGTGGCATCCTCTGTAGTATTTGAAGCAGTCTTCTAACATGGTTGGCCAAAAATTACTGATCATCTAATCAACAACATCATTTTATGAGCCGATTGATGCGTTCCACATGTGCCCTCATGGACATCATGCATCAGCTTTAAAGCCTTAGCTTCTCCAATGCATTTAATTAATAACCCTTCAAGAGTGTGATAATGTAACTCATCTCCAACAAGCACGTATCTCAAAGCTTTATATCTTATCTTCTTACTTTTCCCCTGTTGGAGTAAGATAACGACTATATTTATGCTCTATACTGGCATGATTTCATATATTTTCTAGGATAAATCATACAATGAAGTCATATTTTACGAACAATTAACCACATATTCGATTATGCTCGTTGTTTATATGCTTTGTTGAATATTACAGGAAAATAAGGATTAAATGCAATATTTGAGAAGGCTACTTGAAGAAGGATCAAAGCTAGAAGTTCAGGGAGGAGATTGGATCCATGAAGTATAAAGATATTGAAGCCCAGGAGCTAATAAACAGAAGCCCAAGAGAAGGTTCGTGAAGGCCCAAGTGATCAAGGCCCATTAGGGGCGTTGATTATACACAGAAGGAGATCAAATGATGATAAGATCAAGCCTAGAACCTGCTAGCGCCTGTTTTGGCCAAATATTACAAACGCTAAGCCCTTCAATGCAGCGAGCACGCACTTTGGGATAGACCAGTAGACGATGGACTATCCGACAGCGTGCGCCAGACTGTCCGGTAGCACTGGATTGTCCGGTGGTATGCGCCAGACTATCCGGTGAGCACCTGGGAGCTCGGGTAGACCTAGATCCAATCTCCCGAGAGGGACCCCGTCGGGGAGGATGGATTGTAGGGTTGCTCTAGGATCGACAGGCCACCTAGAACGCCTCTAAGTCACCGTTGAGACGCAGAGAGAATAGCAAGATAGGTTGGAAAAGTAGGGCAAAGAGATAGAAGGTAAAAACGATAAAATATATTGATTTGGTTTGATTGTGGTGCCTCAATCGGGCGTGGGCCTTTATATTTATTGGGAGGGATGGTCTTACCTGTTTTACAAGCCAAAACACATTCTAAATCGACCTAGAACCAATTGGGAACTCCCTTTCGGATAAAACAAGGTTCTACCGGACTATCCGGTGCATAGGACTGGACTATTTGGTATTCCCAGGGCAAAACCCAAGTTGCACCGGACTCCGACGTTGGCTACCGGATAGTCCGGTATTGTCCAGACAGGTGATTCTCTAGAGGCCATAACTCCTTAGTCCGAGCTCCGAATTAGGTCATCCATATGTCTGTTTTGATTGTCTCAGCGCGAGGGCTACAACTTGGTGCATTGAAACTCCTAATTTGGATTCATCTTGGTGTAGGTACAAAGCCTTCTTTGTGTCTTCAATGAAATAGGCTCAAAACCCTTCAACACATCATACCTAAAAACACAAGTATATACCACATATGCAGAGAAACTACCATTAACACTGATCTGCCCATTTTGGTGCTCAACAGAACCGACCTTAGTCTTTCCATGTATAGGGTGCCTCCCAGAGGTATATAAACCGAGCCTCCCAAGAGGGAGAGGCATTGAAATTCATTGTAACCAAAGCTCCAAAGCTAGGGTTACGGGTCCAATCCTTAAAGTTTCGTTGAGAAGTCAATCTCGGTGAACGGGTGAAGCGAGAGGAGACAGAAAGAGAGAGGGTCAGCCAACCCCTAAGGGGGTAGCTCAATCGATCCTAGCTTTTCCTGGGGGTTCTCGAGTTCATCTTCGAATATGTGCTTCATCTCATCGAATCCGACAACTAAGCGTTTAGAGTTTAAGATGTTCTTCAAGTAAATTCTCTGTACTTCTTGTTTTACTAAGATAAACCCTGAGTTCAATCGGTAAAATAGTCTTTTGGCTATGAGTTCTTTGTTTATACATGATCTTTGATTCATGCCTTTGCAATGCTTCATCTCTACATGTGCCTGGCCAGGTGATATATCCACATGTCTTTTAGTAGATCTTTTTAACTTAGTCAGTTGATTGAATCTGTTCTTGCTTAGATATGGTTTAGGCTTGCTAGTTTGTCGATTAACTCGTTCTATGTGACATATGGGTGGGAGAAAGGTTCGAGCAAGTCTATGACATTCATGATCATGTTTATCCTATGTTTCATGCTAGATCTATGCTAAGGGGGTTCTTAGTTTATAAGAAGTTTATCTCATATCTCTTGCTAATCCTTTCGCTGGTTAGCTTATCTTAATGTCGCTTGCTCTTGTTTAGATCTTGACTCTGATCTTGTTTATGCTTTAGCCTAGTAGTATATCTTGTTTATGATTAGACTATACCTTTCATATTTAGTTTATTAGATCCATTAGAGCTACTTAGTAATTGATTAATACTTGATTAATAGTAGTTTAAACATAGTTTTCCACGGATTGACAAACCCTTGATACTTATCTTGGGGAAAGGCTACAACCGATATTGTCGCTTGCAGTATAAGGTTTGGCATGCTTAAGTGCCATCAACACCCCCCTCAGATCCTTTAAGTAATTGAGTATATCGGTTCTCCAATCCACATATTCGATCTAGCATACTTCTACTTCCATGTCTTCCTTAGAGGGAAGAAACCCAGATACTATTTGTGCTAATTTGTTTGATTCCAGATTCTGCTCCCAAGGAATGCAGTTCAATGTTGCATAGCGGAATTTGGTCATCAAATCTTGGCATCTGACAAATAATGGGTAGAAATAGTCGCTTGTACAACTGAAATCTTCGATGAACTGATTAATCACCACTTTGGAATCCCCAAAAATTTTGACTGCCTCGACGCCGACTTCGATCAATACTTCCATGCCCTTCTGTATGGCTTGATATTCGGCTTGATTGCTTGTGCATCTCTGAGTCAGTTGGAGCAAGAATTTGAAAGCCAACCCTTTATGAGAAACTATATGCAAGCCGATCCATCGAAGAATAATACGCAGGGCCTGATATCAATCATCAAAACGATCGCTCGCCCTTCCATTATATTTGCCAAAGCTTGTCCCTTGATGTGGCCCGAGCCAGGTGATACCTCAGATCGAACTCTGACAAGGCATACATCCACTTGCCCATTCTTCCCTTCAAGATATGGGGCAAAAGCATATGCTTGATAACATTAGCCTTGCAAACAATTTTCGCTTACACATTAATCAAATAATGTTGTAGCTTCAAGCATGTGAAATATAGGCAGAGACACAGATGTTGCATTTCTGAATATCTGGTTTCTGTGTCTAATAGCCTTCGACTGAGATACACTACTACCCTTTCCTTACCTTCAAATTCCTAGATCAAAATAGAGCCAATTCATGTTTCCTCAACTGACAAATATATTAGAAAAGGTTTGCCAACTTGAGGAGGGACTAGAACTGGGGATGTGTTAAATAGGTCTTGATATCATCAAATATGGCTTGTTGTTCTGGTCCTCACACAAATTCTTGATCAACTTTCATTTTGACTAATGGCATGAATGGTTCAATCCTCCCTGAGAGGTTAGAGACGAATCTCTTGATGTAGTAATCTTGCCGATTAAACTCTGCAGTTCCTTTTTGTTGGTTGGTGGGATCATCGTGGTGATAGCATCCTTGCTTTTATCTCCAATTTCAATTCCTTGCTCCAAATGCACACTTCTTGGGACTCATCTTTAAACTGTGAAGTCTAATTCGTTCTAACACCTGTCGTAGATCAACTAAGTGGGAGGACTGAAAAGCCAATTTTACTACCACATCGTCAATATAAACTTCAACCAATCGGCCAATTAGATCATGAAAGATGCAATTCATAGCCCGTTGGTATGTGGCGCCAGCATTCTTTAGGCCGAATATCATCACTACCCATTTGAATAGTCCGATTGAACCTAGACATCTGAATGCCATCTTGTAGACATCATCTTCTGCCATAAAAATCTGATTATACCCAGCGTTGCCATCGAGAAAACTCATCATCTTTTGACCGGCTGCCACGTTGATCAATAGGTCTACTATCGGCATTGGATGTTTGTCCTTTAGCATGGCTTTATTAAGATCTCTGAAGTCAATGAAAACCCTCAACTAGCCAATCTTTTTCCTGACTGGAACAATACTAGAAATCCATGTCGCATATCAAAAGGGACTGATGAATCCCGTCGTTGTCATCCTCTCGATTTCCTCCATAATCTCTGGTAGATTCTTAGGATTGCATCATCGTGGTGGCTGTGCATATGGCATGTATCCCAGCTTGACTAGCAACCAATGCTCGATAATTGATCGGTCGAAACCTAGCATCTCATGGTATTCCCATGAGAAGCAATCTACATATTCTTTTAGCAAGGAAACCAGCTCAGCTTTGAATTCTATACTGAGCTTTTTATTGATGAAGGTGGCCCATGGTCGGTCTCCTGGTCCAATATCAACAGATTCCAATTCGTTGGCTAGAGTGAAAGCTTGACCCATCTTTCCTTCTACAAATTTGAGATTTGAACCCCTTGGAAAGACGAGGGCAGAATAGGGTCTAGCAGTGAATGCCCAAGATTGGATTCACTTTCCTCACCCTCAGACACTTGTGAGGTACTTGTCGTTCTCAGCCGATGGCCTAGATGGGCCAATTCTTCTTCTTTGGGATTGATTGAAATGCTGACTATATTGATGGTTGGGAATGGATTCTTGTCAACCCACATCTGCTTCTTGCCAAAAATTAGCCAGCCTTGCTCTATAGCCGACTGTATCTGCTGGTGGAGGACCTTGCATTATCCAGTGCTGTGTATGGCCGCGTTGTGCCACTTGTAGTACTTGCATCCCCTTAATTCTTTAGCCGATGGGATCTTGTGATCAGCTGAGAGCATGAGTTGCTTCTTCTCTAGAAGTAGGTCAAAGATTTGCTTTGTCTTGTTGGTGTCGAAGTCAAAGCCTATGGGTGCTTTAGGTGCCTTGATCCACCAACACAGGACCAGGTCTTCCCTTGGGCCCATTGGACTACTGCCACATCAGCTTTATCAGCCGATTCATCATCTTCTTCATGAATCTAGAGGAAGGAGATCAGCTTTCTATATCTCTCCTGGTAAGCATCAGGTTGTTATCTCTCGTAAGCCGACACCTTGGTAAAAGTTTGTCGATCGACTCAAAATTGGCAGGCCCATATGTTTCTTTAGTGGTCTTGAGCAATCCACCATGGGTAATATCAGCCATCTCCTTCTCAGTGAGTCAGAGAGAGTAGCGTTTCTGATCTCCTTCAAACGCTGAATGTACTAGGCAACCGTTTCTCCTCTCTGCTGTCAAAGTGTGTTCAAGTCAGAGATAGACATCTCGCTGGATCCCGAGAAGAAGTGGGGATGAAATTGATCCTCCAGCTATTTCCATGAGTTGATCGAACTTGAAGCAAGAGTTATATACCTTCCAAACCAGGTCCTGGCAATGATAGTGAAAAGAGCCAAACTTTCATATGCTCGGCTGCAATGACCACCTTAGTTTAGCCGTGTATCGGCTGATGTGCTCGACAGTGCTGGTGTTATCAGTGCCGTTGAACTTGGACAACTCTAGCACTTTAAAATTTGGAGGAGTGGGCAACTGATCGAACACCTCTGGTATGGCTTGGCATAGCTGATCCTCATCTTGGGTTGTAACCCAAACTAGTCCTTGAGGATATTAGAGATCTGATCTTGAAGAACTGGCATGTTGGAGCTTCCATATAAAGCGGCCTGTCTGATAGGAGCCGGCCTGCCACCAGACACCTCCTACCATTGAAGAATATCGGCATTGGTAGTCTCCACCTTCAGTTGACGATGGACAGGTGGCTTTGGAGGTGGTTCTTCACCTTTGCACAATGGCCTATAACACATCGCACATCTGCATCCATCTGGTATATAGATTGGTGGCTAGTCATACAATGAGGGTGGATCTTCTGGGCTTTCAGTAAAGTAGATGACAAACTCAGCCTTCATCCCATCTGGAGCTCCAAACGGTGTTATTTCTAGAGGCCAAGTATAGAGCTTCTTTTCTTCTTTGACTGAGCCAAAAGTAGGCCTGGGCACTTGGTAATCTCTAGCGATGATGGCCCTAGCAACTCTTGCAACAACTTGTAGCAAGGAATTGATTAGAATTTCCGATTGACGTACCAAGGCATGGTGGATCATGTAGTTCATCTCCTGATGGATGACCATGGTATGAGCTTCAGAGGGAACAGACAGATCGATGTTGTCAAGTAGAGACTCTGGGTGGCCAGCACTTTGACACTTCCATGCCGAGTCTATGTGAAGTGATCAAAAAGCTCGGCAGTTAGCTTGGCAAGGTGGTGATAGTAGATAGACCTTTGTTCTGGATTCAGATCTTCTAGCATGGGAGGAGTGTCCTTGCCATCCGGCCACACTCTCAGATCGTGGCGGTCTGAGATGTCCAGTCCACGTTTGCAGTGTGAGCTAGCTGGTGGAGCCATCGCTTGGTTGCTTGGCGAAGTTGTTGATGACGATGTTTGTTGATGACGATGTCAGGTCCCACTAGGCATGCCAAAATATATGTCATCATCAAAAGCTGACAGCTTAGGCGACCAATACACCAAGGAATTTGGAGGTACATTGCCGTTGCTGTCGATCCCTCCTAGCGGCGGTCCCGACCATCCCTGAGCATCGCGAGGGCGGTGAGAGGGGTTATGGGCATGCCACCTGGCTTGACCTATTAGCCAAGGAGGTTGGGTGTGTGTGCGCCAGAGAATTGCCCTGCAGATACACGAACAACAGATCAGCATTAAAATCCAGCCGGATAGCAGGGATCGGCTTGAGGTGTCTCCACGGAAAGCCGATCGCCTCCTTGCACCTTGAGGGGTTAGTGCATCAATATAGCATAAAAAGGAAGCAAACCTTGCTTAAAGCATGATCTTGACTATGCAACATCCATAGGTTGATTTTGCTACACACAAGATCAGATAGATCTAGCTAAGGAAAGACTTAACCGAACCATTAACCACATGCATAAACCTAGATCGAAACCCCCCAAGGGGGCTCACACGAACACAGATACAATATAGGACATGTAAAGTAGCGTGCCAAGCGCACTTAGATCTCTCGAGTTGTCGTATGCACATGTTGCGGTGCATGTCGTGGTATGTAGCAACCAAACGAGCTATGTACGCTTGGCCATACGTCGCCGATCTGTTACATGAAGAATGAATAGATAGATAGACCAGTAGCGTGCATGGTAACTGATGGATCTCACACCATGCAGAGCTTGACGCGAGATTCACCGGGATAACTAGCAGATTCCGCCATAAAAAACGCTTTAGTACGGAATCTACTGGATAAGCAAACGCTTATTGTGCCCTAAAACGACCAAGATGGAAGGATTAGAGCCGCATGGCGCTTACTTGGAAAAACCCTAGGAGCTAGGGGTGGCGATGCACTGAGATTGAGATGAACGAAGCACGGGTTGCTTGGGAATGTATGGTGTCATTAGTTTATTACGATACATGAGGTAACATATTTATAGGCTGTAGACTTAGACGACAAGACTATCTAACTAAACAAAACCTAAATCGATTTCTATATTTAAGATACACGGCCCATTAGAACCAGACGACACAAGTACTCCGCATAGCCCATAAAGCCCATTAGCCAATTCTGTTTTGGAGCCCAAATCGTCCTGGATTTGGTGGCAACATGGATACACCGTGAAATTTTCTCTCACAGCATGAGTATGTGTGCCAATGTGTACATCTTTTTATCACCCAAATTTGCATGACTTCGACAGTCTCCCTTCGGTGGTGTCATAGACAATTTGTGGTGAGTCACAAAGTGAAGTTTACTAATTTCTCCCTTCAATTTATGCTAATGGGGTTTCTGAGAGATTAGTGAGAAACAACTGGTTTTTTCTCTTTGCTTAATTCATCCGACATTCCTCTAAAATTGTCTATAAACTCCCTCAACAATGTGTGGGGAGTTCACCTCGTTTTCAAGGTTTTGCAGGTCACATAAAAGTAAAACGAGCTATAGCTGGCTAGCTCGCTCTCTTCCTCAAACAAATTTCCAAAACTCGCATCAGTTAGTATCCACTTGTAAATAACCAAATTACTAGATGCCATGAGCACTACGTCAAAATCACAAATAGGAGTCACCATAATCTGTGACGGTAAAACTAAAACACGTCACTGTTTACATATTTGTGACGTTACTTGCTCAAACGTGTCACAAATGACTTTGCCCAGACCATGAGGCTACTATATTAGAGACAGGTCTTTTTACAAACACGTCACAAATTACTGGCGAGCATAGATCAGTGACGGGTGAAACTAAACCACGTCTCTGATATATATCTATATCTGTGACTCTGATTCCCTGTCCACGTCACTGGCGTATGTTTAGATCGGTGGCTTGAGTTCATCGGACCCGAAAAGCAATAAACTCTAGTTGGTCGCGCTCTCGCGTCCGATCCGCTCTCCCATCTCTCGTCCAGGGTTTACAATTTCGGTTTGGAGACAAATCCCGCCGTCCTCCGAAAACGAAATTTCAGTCGGAATTTCGTGAAATCTGCCGTTTCCGACCAGAATTTGAATCAAATTTGGGGAAAACGAAATTCTGTTTTTTCCGGCGAAATTCCGGTGTTTTCCACCGGAAAATGCTGAAAATGGTGGAGAATGTAGGTGCATATGGAAATATTGTAAATTTTGGCAGAGTTTCTCTTAATTGTGTGCATATTGATAGTTTAGAACACATAACATATATGTAAGTCCACAAACCAATGGGAAATACAATATTAAACACATAATTCATGTCCAAAGTCCACACTTACTTAGTCCAAAGTCCAAAGTCCATTAGAATTATTACAATTAGTCCAAAATCCATAATTCAATTAATACAACACAGTGCATCCATACTAGCATGAAGCGCTCATAAGAATACATGCATTTGAATCCACCCTTGACCTTCCGGCCATACTCTCACACTATGTCTGGCATTGTCCTACTATCATGGAAGATACTCTAATGCAAATCAATACGCTATAGAGAGAATGTGACAGTTAAATGCTAATGTATATCGCATACTATCTACTAACATGAACAAATCCGTGCTTATTTTCATCACAACTACACATGCCCACGAACATTGAACTAACCCTAGCATTTCAAATCACAAAAGCTGACATGAAATTCATAAGGTTTCATCACTAAGTTTGCTAAACTCACTAAGTCTCATCGCTAAGTTTGCTAACATTCGACTAACCCTACTTGGTACTACTCACAACTCCTAGGTTCAGTAATGCTCATGTAAAAAATCGACAGGAATAAGCATATAGTCCATAGATTGACAAGTGGAAACATCTAAATCACTGAAAACACGTACCTTTGCGGCCTTTCCGATCACCTGCAGCGGAATTCCGAGTGGAATCGTCGGTTTTCCGCTCAGGAAGCACCGGATTCCGCCGCGCGGGCTGTGCCGTCGGCCGAGCAGGGGTCGCGCCGAGATTCCGCTCCTCCCGCTCGAGATTCCACCGTTTCCGAGTGGAAATCCGATGGCGGTGGCAGAAAATCCCCACGGCGACTGCGGAGTGCGAGCAGAGCGTGCGGGCGGGATAGGGGGGACTGTGGAGTGCGTCGCCAGGCAGGAGATTGGGTGAGGGAATGAGTGGATAAGGTTGGGTAGGGTTAAAAGGTTAAAGGGTTTGAGAGTTCTTAACGGGTCCGAAACCATTTCGTCATTTTAACAAAGCAAATCAACTTAGATTGGGACCAGGTTTGGTGCTAATGGATCAAAAAACACCTAGTTTTTTATCATATTTTTTACCGATTTTTTTTAAAATTAAATTTTCAAAATTCAAAACGAAAAATGATGAAAAATAGCAGAATTTCATTTCGCTTAGGTGACCGGAAACGGAATATTTACCGGAATTTCGCCGGAAACGGAACGGAAAATAAAACCATGCTCTCGTCTCTCGCCCGCCCCTATGCCCCCCTCCTCTCCTACACCGACACCACCACCCCCGCCCAGATCTACGCTGCCGCTGCTCCTGCCCATGTCCCCATGCGCCGCCGCCGCTCCTGCCCATGTCCCCATGCGTCGCCACCTATCCTTCTCCCCTACAACCCTCCTAGATCAGGTGCCTCTCCCCCTCGTCTTGCTCTTCTATAGCACCGCCGCCGTCCTCCCTGCCCTCACCCTTGCACGGCGCCGAGTTGGATGCGCTCATGGAATCGAGGAGGCTAGGCGTGCGCCCGCCTCCTGGACGCACGACGGAGACCCCTATGGCGGTGGGGACTACTTCGAGGGCGTCTCCAAATCGCCCCCTCGACTGATGTCAATGCCACCGGCCGTGTGCTGTCCCCTAGGCACAACTGAGGAAGGGGCAGACGCAGTTGGTCGAGAGGATGGCTCCGATGAATAGGCGGTGGCATGTTCTAAGGTATACATCCCTGACCGATTTATCTTGCTGCCGCACTAGATTTGACTGGTTGTGTTCTCGTAGGAATACTTTTGTTGTGTATTTTTTGTTAGGATTGGACCCGTTCAAGCAAATTGATTTTGGCTTTGGGGATGTGATGATAGATTTAGCTGATATACATGTTACTGTCTAGATTTAGCTGATGCATGGTCTCATAGTCTATCTGTTCTTGGATTTATTTCTTGCCTTCTTAGTTATACTTGATCAGCTATGGTTGTAAACCTGTTACTTGATTTTTATTCATGTGAACTTGAAGCATGATGCCCTGAATGCTTGTGTATTATACTGTTACTCATATACGGAACGTAGCAACCCCCTTGAGCTTCTGCTCCCATGTATGCTGCTCACCTGGCTCTATTCTTCTCTTCTCTTTTAGAAATTTTTTCCTTTTTCTCTTCTTTTCTCATACCTGCGAAACTTCTATGATATCCAAGTTGATTGTTATTGGTAGGCATTTAATGTTTGTTCAGTTAGTGATTTTACTTTACTGTAACACCTTGTTCAGTTACTTCCAAGAAGTTTGGATCTGGATTGGGCATGATTTTACTTTACTATAGCACCCTATCTTGATTTATTCATTTGGCTATTTCTTTGTGTACTACTGGTTAGTATCAGCTGACTAAAGGTTTCTCTGTTTCATTTTTTCCTCCTGCTTAAGTCATTGGTGAAGATCGGCATTGGAAGGGATCCATCCTACCCTCTAACCTTACCTAAGTAAGTTCCACACCAAATTCAGGTATCTAGTCACAAGGTAGATTTTGTAGTGTTCTAATAAGCTCACATGCTTGATAATATGAGTAATTTCAGTAGTTCTCAACTTTAAAAAATTGAAAGCAATTTAGTCTAAAAAAAGGCACCTTATTACCTGAAATTTCTATGCTTGATATCTCTGTGTTCTGTCCTACACTTTGCTCTGAAATTTCTATGCTACTCTTATTACCTGAATGCTAGAGTTCTTTACCTGTGTTTGTAATTACAGCGGTTTTTGTATTGGCTGCATATAGAGATAATATAAAGCTAAACTAATACATGATCTTAAAAACTGTATCTTGAAAACTGCTTTGTTCCAGAAACACACATGCCATTTCCCTATGAATCATTAACTGACCCAATTTGTTTTTTGTTATATAGGTTCTATGCATGCACTTTCATGACAGCTCGGTTAAGGGCTTAAGGAATACCATCAAGTTCTTTATAGATTTATACACATTGCTCTCTATTTTCGACCTAAGCAAATAGAATTTAACTAAGCTGATGGAAGTGCCTTGTTTAAAGCTGAAATGCAAGTGTGGCCATGCATAGGCAAACTGCCCAATTGGCACGAATACCTTCAATGGAAGCCAACAAAGCCATCCAGTCTTTGTCTCCGGTCTTGACGGTAATTGCACTTATTATTGCCACCTTAAGCATGCACTATAATTGTATGGCATAAGTTTATTAATTTTATGTGATGGGTGTCATTTAATTAAAATGTTGTTTAGTTGCTAGAACAACTTATGTAACATGACAAACCTTTTGGTGCAGGACAAAGAACAGTGGATTCAGTTAATCAGTAAAGTTCAAGGATTTCCTTTAGTTGTATGATGATGCTTGCAAGCAAGAGAATACTTTGTACAATTCTACCACCTTGTTTAGAGATAAGAATTGTCATTTAGTAGTAGTTCTTCAGTTCACGTGGATAGAAACATTATGCTAGGTAGAACTGAGCAGGAACTTTCATTTTGTTGACCATATATGTAGCTGGGATATTTTTATGGAACAATTATTCCTATAATGTTTCCTATCCATTTTTTTGTTTTTGTTTTTGGAAGTAATCATTAGAGACGTGTTTTACAAAGAGCAACGTCTCTGATGTCGCCCATCAGTGACGTGGATTACAAACAAACGTCTCTGAGTACACATTTGTGACGTGTGCTATCTGAACACGTCTCTAATGTGTTCAAGTTAGAGACGTGTTTAGCTGGAAACGTGTCAGTGATTTGGCACATTAGAGACGTGGGTGAATAGATCCCTGTCACTAATATATGTAATTAGTGACCGATTTTTAGACGTCACTAATGTGGTTTACATTAGTGACAAAAATTTAGTGACGCGAAAAGTTACCGTCTCAGATGTACTTAAGAGCCGTCTCTAACATGCTATCTATGGCGTAGTGGAGATTGAGTACAACAGAAATGAACTATTTCAAGGTCATGAGTATGACCCTTCACAAATGCAGTGATTATTTGACTGGAAAATCATTAAGTATCTGATCACGTGTTCAAATGGAACAATTAAGGTACACCCCAGAGCACGAACACATAACAGGTAGCTATTTTCTACCGAAAAGATTGGTAGAAAATTAAGAGGACAAACAGAAAGGAAATGGAAGTCCGTCACCAGCCATAAGTGTGGGCCTGCAACAGCCCCACCATCTGAATATGCGCAGTTAAACCAGCTTGCAAACAGGTTTTTTTGGATTTTGGGCAACTTTCCGCCGCAGTTCTTCCTTCACTGTCTCATCAAAAGAGCCCTTGAGCCATACATGCTTGAGTGAACGCGGGTGCTCTGTACCAGAAAGCTGCAACGATGACCCACTTAAGCAATGAACGTTCAGCATCTCAAGTTCACGCATCTCCCTTGCAGCAAACTTGAGATGTAAGTTGGAGCTGCAAGCTATCTCGAGAACCTTGAGTTCACTGAATTGGCCAGACGCATTCCTATCCATCATGTCAGTGAATTGGAGGTCAACATCTTGGTCGGTTTCCAAACGAAGTCTAAGGATTTGCAGCCTTCTTATCTGACCAAGAATCTGTAGGCAGCTCCAGTGTGGGTACTTCACAACATGTATGTACATTTTAAGGCACCGTAGGTTCCCTGGAGGGGTGATTTTACCTAACCACTCCAGGTCCTTATCCATGTGGAGTTGGAGTGACAATGATTCCAAATGTCTGAGACCCACGATGGCGTTAGAGAGTGCCTTGATGTTACTCCGGTTGATGCCAGACACTCCGAGCTTGTGAAGTTGGGTCAGGTTCTTGAGATCCTTCAGAATGGCCTTACCGCCTCTAATGCTGACGTTGACGACACCCAGTGTGTGCAAGGCTGCCAGTGCCCCAATCCTTCCGGGCACCATGATGCCATCACAAGCGTCAACATATCCATGGCTTCTTCTCCGTGGTGTTTTTTTTTTATAAGTACTTCTCCATGGTGTTGATGGCTCATCTTCCATCAATACTACCCTAGTTGCGGCACGAATATACTGCAGCCGCTGTAGCTTGGAGATGCTCTTTGGGAGCTTGGTAACAGAGGTGTGCCTGATATCAAGTGTCTGGAGCAGCCTGAGGTCACCCAGGGAGTCTGGCAGAAAAGATACCTTTATGCATCTTCTCAGGCAGAGGAACTTGAGGCGATGTAGCAGTTTGATGATCTGTTTAATGTCATCATCATTTACATTTGTTTCCTCCAGATCAAGAACCCGAAGCACTCTCATCCGGTCAGATATGAGGAACGGCCTCCACTCTCTAGAAACAGTCAAAGACCGTAGCCGCGAGAAGTCCAAGTTGTCGTACACAAATTTGTCTCTCTTCCAGCTGCTCCTGATTGTCAGATGCTGTCCTGCACGCTGTCCTTGTGGGTTCAGGTAGCCTTCCCCCTGCAGAACAGAGATTTCCAGCGGAAGGAAAATGTTCTCCTCCGTTTCCCGTGAGAGCACGTACTGGAGAAAAAACGTGTTGATTTGGCAAGAGGTCACGGTAGGTGCCTGTGGTGTATGATCTATGATGCCCAGGTTGGCAAGCTTGTGCACAAGATTCTCCGTGTACTCCACACCGCTGTTACTATCAGTGCCCTCGAAATACCCCTCTGCAATCCAACGCCTTACCAAACGATTCCGCCTAATGGTTTGGGTAAAAATTGAGAGGTAGAAGACGCATTTCTTGAGGAGCGGAGGACAAGTCTGGAAGTTTGAATACGTCCATGTGAACACCTCCCGTAAACTGTCGAGCCCGTTTTTGCTCGAAAAATAGCTATCAAGCCCCTGACTCCCGGTGTTCAATGCATTTGTAAACTTTGTATTCAGACGCTGCAACTCCAACCTGGGGTTTGGTACGTCGGCCAGGTAGTCAACTAAAGCAACTGTTAGCTTGGGAAGTCTACCACAATTTTTTACGAAAATTCTTGCTTCATCCTTCATGGTAGCATCCCACCTAGAATTCCCATCACCGCTTTCATCAATTTTCTGTTGTACAGGAAATATAAAAATTGTGTATATTAGTTAAGAGGACCACAGAAAATCATTTATCGCTATACTATGATGAATCTCTTGCATGATTAGTAAAAATAGATGATCCTGCCACACAGGCGCTATAAAAATAAGATAAATGTCTCTATGACATCTTGCATGAGACGGTGCAATAAAGCTGTGGTTGGCAGCATTGCCAGGTTTTCATATTCTACGTTGTTTCCTAGTTTTCTTTCATTACTTTATTTTTCCCCTTTTGTGTTTGATACTACATTATGATCCAGTTGGTAAAGAAAAAACAATAAGCAACCTGATATGTACATATATGCTAGCAGTAATAGAAGGGATAAAAATTCAATTGAATATCAATGTAAAAAGAACAAACCATGCTATTACAAATCGAAGACTCGTTTTGAAATCTCCACGTTAATTAATTCTCATGTAAAAAAGATAAATCATATAAATTCTCTCAGTAATAAAAATACCTCAATCAATTCATCAAATTAAAATCTTAATAACCATTAGATCTATTTAGGGAAAAAACTCCAGCCCATTAAATTTTAAAAGGGATAAATCAATTAATAAAAGGAAAAAAAGCAACCTCACCGGGCCTTTCCTCACCCCACGTGTTAAGTATTTTCACAATGCAAAAATGTTACAGCACATTTAGATTTTTATCACTTATGTCACGTTCACCCTATTGTCATGTTACGACCGGTAGGAAAATTACATATAACATAGGCACATATTTTTCGTATTTATCCAGTTCTTTATAATAAAATATACAAATTTTCATTCTATTTATTACATCCTAGGAGGTTAGTCATCATATCCATCCAAATATAATCAAATGGATGGCCCATGGTTATTTCGGTTAGTTTAGCAACTGTCTATGGAAAAAGTTAGTATATATGTCTTTAAATTACCAACTTATACCGCTATTGAATTTATCTATCAACATTTAACACATTTGTCTTATAATACGACTCAAAACCATGGGAGAACATGGGTTTATAGACTAGAGATTATTAATTAGATATTCCTTATGTATACTCTATGTTAACCCTCATGAGATGTGATATATTCAAAAAAATTCGCACAAAAATCGGAGATACATGACCATCAATATGATATTTTCTGACAATAACACACATTGGATCTAATATGTCTTAAAAAAAATACCCGCTATGCAATTATTAAATTTGATTTAATGTAACCCACTCTGCGATCGTTTCAGCTCTTCCAAAGAATTGGGAGTTATTTATACTTGGGATACACGGCCTCCACGACCGAATCCCACACCACCATACTGTTAACAACCCTTATCCGTCAACTCAATCAACAAGCACACAAAGCATTTGACTCATGGAATCTAATACAAATTGAGGGGAGCAGAGTAGGGCAAGGAAAACAAGCAGGGAACTCAGTCTATCAAGAGAACAGGTAGAGGGAAGGGAAGGAGGCAGGACTATCGGAGGGAGAAGATCCGAGGAGGAAGATGAATAGGGATGGAGAAGCTGATTTTTTTTATTGCAATGGAGAAGCTGATTTGGCTCCCTTGAATACTTAGACTATCCACGGTGAGGACCGGAAACGACACCCTATATTAGATAGAGCCAACTCGACAAATGCAGCCGTCTACTGTAAAGCTCACCCTAAACTTAGGGGAGGAGAGAGGAACGACAAATCCAGCATCAGTACGGGCTCCCCATCCCCCCTCTCACCTCCAGCATGGACAATGGACGACGCTGGCCTGCGGAGCCGAACCCGAACAGGAGGAGAGGCCGCCGGTGGGCTATGGAGAAGGAGGCGCCGCCAGGCTTGGAGTCGGGCCTCCGCTCGCCGGAGGCGGATCCAAGAGAGAAGGAGGCGACGACGACAGCACCGGGCTCGACCTCGCTGAATCCGTGGAGCTCGACCTCTGGCGGCACCGGGCTCGGCGGAGGAGGCGGCACCGTGGCGCCGGAGCCACGGGGAGGAGCCGGCAAGCACGGAGGAGGCTCCACCTCCTCGGATCCGCTGCGCGAGCCTGACCGCGGGGGCAGGGAGGACGCGGGCCGCCGCCGGCAGTTCTGCTCGCCGCGGAGGCGGCGAGGCGTGAAATGGATGACGAGGAGCCGAAGGAGGCGGGGCGCAGTGGCCTCACCAGGGGTGGAGCGGCACCCAGGGGAAGGCGCAACCAGCGCGACGGTGAGGGGAGGCCGCCAGCGTGGGAGGGGATCCGGGCGCGGCAGGGAGGATGACTCCGGATCTGGCGGAGGCAGGGCAAGGTGGAGCAGGAGTGGGAACGAGAGGGAGAGGACGCCGATGGGAGAGAGCGGAGTGGGAGTGGGAGGGAGAGGACACCGGCGGGAGGAGGCAGAGTGGAGCGGGTGGAGGAAGGGGAGCGGAGCGGTGCGGGAGGAGGAAGAGGTGGAGGGGGATAGAATATAATAAAAAATGTGGTAGTTGATATAGGGTAGAGATTTAGGATAATATGACTGTGGATAATTGTGGGATAGAGCGGATAATCTCGCTGATTAGAACGGAATATTCCTTTTATGACAAAGAAATAGGGTAGAATAAGTGCGAATAGCCTTAGGCTCCATTTGGAATGTGAGAAATTTTCTCAGTTCCTACGGTTTTCCTTTAAAATTGAATTATTTTTAGTGAAATTTTTACACGATTTTTATAAAATTCTTACGTTTCAAACGGACATGTACCCGTTGCTTCCTTCCACCAATGCTTTGTACTGCTGGTATCTCTTTGTTGGGCCTTACGCGATGCCGGCCCATGACACATGCGCACGGTGCGAGGCACCCTTTCCCCGGACGTCGCGCGATGCGCTCGCTGTGCACACGTACGATTGCGCTCAACTGGAACAGAAAACCTGGAGGCGCGCGGTTGGCAAGGATGCCGGAGAGCCGTAGCTTGTGCGTGGGTGCTCACCGGAGGTTCCCTCAGCTAGCTGCGCAAGTGAAAGTATAGGTTAAAACATGGGCCACGACGTGTACCTATCGCGCTCTACAATGGTTAGATGCATATCGGGTATCGCTCAGCTAGCTGCCCAAGTGAAAGTATAGGTTAAAACCAGGCTATTTAATTTTTTGTCACTATTTTTTTTTGAACTACACCCGGAGTGCTGGTACATCATATAAGAACTCGGTTGAGCACCCACGCTGACCTTGCGCTCAAACGCAGGTGAGGCTGCCTAGGTGGTCCCAGAACGTGCCTACTAAGCAACTCACACCCTAACGCTATCCTAGCACACATCTACACACGCTCAGTCCACTCTGGGGAAAATCCTCGGTGGGACACCCGGATTGCTCCCGACGGGAGTCGAACCTGGGCGGGCAGGCAGCACAACAGCTGGCCTTGCCAATCGAGCTACGGCTCGTTCCCTTTGCCACTATTATGAATGACAACTCTTCTAGATGCCTTTACATATTTGCCATTAGAGGGAGAAGATTTCTTACAGAATTGTCCTTTTTGCTGACGTGGCACGCCAGCCTTGGCATTTTTGCTAATGTGGTTTGCCACCTAGGCTTGCTAGCGTGGCGATGACATAATGCCCCTACTATCTCTAATGCACTCTCTCTATGACATGCGGACGCACCTGTCATCGCTCTCTTCGTCGTTAGCCACCATGGCCGCCGGCCCTCTCTGCCTCACCTCCTCAATCCTCATCCCCATGGCCCTAGCTAGATCACCATGCCACCGCCGGCCTCCGCTCCCACGCCGGCTGGCCGACACCCCCACGATCATGCCACCTTGCCGCGCACAGCGGAGAGATCCGCGGCTGCGGAGGCGGCCTCGTCGCGGTGCTCTAGCATGGCCTGGAGCTCGGCCTCCATCGTGAACGCAAGGTGCGCGGCGCGACACGAGCTCCACAAATGTCGCCTTGTGCTTGCGTAGCTCCGCGGTGTGCTCCAGTGCCTCCTTCCCTGTGCGCTCCTGCAGCTCCTCCGTGGCGCGCATTCGCCTCTTAATCTCTTGCTCTAGCGTCTTTTCCTTGGGCGCCCCACGTCCTGCTCTTCCTCCACCGATGCCTGAGCTCCGCAGCTGCCTCCTTGTGCTTGGCCGCGCACACGCAGGAACTTGGCCGGTGGGCGCTTGGCCGCGCGTGTGGGCACACCGCTGGCGGCGGCGCGGCGTGCAGCTGCATGCGGTTGCGCTGCCACAAGCGGAGGAGCATGGGGTAGCAGCAAAAGGGCAGAGAGGTCATTTAACAAGACTTCGCCACGCTAGCAGGTCTACATAGCATACCACATCAGCAAAAATGCCTACGGTGGCATGCGACATAAAAAAAAAGCAAATCTGTAAAACATGATCTCTCTCCAATGGCAAATATGTAAAGACGTCCAAAAAATAATAAATGGAGAGTTGCCATCCATAACTGTGGTAAAAAATTAAATAGCCGTAAAACCTGAACCACGACGTGTCTAGCCGCATGCACCCTCTAGGAACGTTATCGTGCAACGTTTTATTAGCTATCACACTAGTGTGGCAGTGTTCAATACAAAACGGGTATTGGATACCAAACTGTGAACTCTACCAGACCAACTTCAAATGCCGACACCTTAGTAAACGTTTGTGGTGGTTGGCCAGCGAAGGTGTGGTGGAGGTCGGCTGAGTCAATGTCCCGTGTTGTCAGTGACCCGGTTTCATAACTCAAGGTTAAAAATCAGACTACCGTGTCAGTTTAAGGTTGTCACATGGATTTTTCCCCTTTAAAAGAACATAGATGAAACAATCAATAAATGTTGTATTGTTTTAGTCCCTAGTAAAGAATTGATATCTAGTTGTGCCCCCTTCTATGTTAGATGAGGTCTAAAAGTGAGGCGCCACTAACAAGAAGCGGTTGATATGGGATCCATCTCTAAAAATATTGCATTTCTAGATGAAGTTCATCTTACCAATTATACATCTGTTTTTCAATTTTTAGAGGCGGTTCACCTTGCTAACTGCTTCTAAAATGGTGTATTTTTTGAGGCAGTTCACCTTTTCAGCCGTTACAGAAAATATATTTTTAGAGGCGGTTGACTTTACCCATCATTTTTTTAAAACGATTCAACGTAAATAAAAAATATATGCATCATTTGACTAGCCACAATTGATGTTGTGGTCTGGTGGTGGAAGTATGTCATTTGATCCATGAGGTCATGGCTTCAATTCATGAAGAGCACACGTGTGTGTATTTCAGCGCAAAAAAAAATGCATAGCTTGTGAGTTACATGTGTGAAGTCCCTTCCTAATGCAATAAATATTTTATATTATTTTTAGAAAGTATTTTTAGGAGCAGTATACTTTACCAACCATATCTAGAAATTGATTTTTAAACTACCTCTGGAAATTGATTTTTAGAGGCGGCTCACTTTCCCAACAGCATATAGAAATCCATTTTAGATGCGGTTACTAAGGTGCATCTAACACCCCAAAAATCCACCTCAGAAATCGCCACGAAAATCACTCCAAATCTGTTTTCAAAATTAATTTTAAAAACTTCCTCAAATCCAATCCAAAAGTTCCCTCAAAATTTCCTCCCAAAATTCAAAACCTACCAAAAAAATCAGAAATGGGAAAAGCCCCTCCCTCTCCTTTCGTTCAGCCTAGCCCAGCAGCACCCCCTCTCTTTCCCCGCCACCTGCCAGCTCTTCCCCCCGCCACTACTTCCTCCCCCTCTCTCTTCCCTGCACGCCTCCCTGACAGACAGGCCCTGCCCATCAGTCTCTCCTTCTCCCTCATGTGCGGTCTTTCCCCTTAGTCCCTCACTGCACCCCGACCCCACCTATCAGCCCCTTCTTTCCTCCTCGTCGCCTTCATCCCGACGATGTACCGTGTGCCGCCTCCGTCATCGCCACTGGCCCCGCTCCTTGCCTTAACTCCCTCCACCAACCTTGTGCTGCATGCTACATAACCCCAACGCCCCACCCTCACCGCTACCCCGGCTAGGCATCACTGCGCATGCATAGCGCTGTTGTTGGACGTTTCCACCTCATTGCCAATAAAAAGAGGTGCTCCCCTTCATTCCCCTCACCCCACAGCTCATAAGAATTCCTCTCCTCCTCCCTCACACACTCCCCTAGCCCATTGCTCCCATGGAGCGTACCACCACCGAGGCTCTCCTTGCCCATCGCCGCAATTTGTCCTCCTCCTAGCCCCTCCATCCGATTCAAGGTTAGCACGACTCTGCCACACCACGCTGACCATTCCACCCTCCAAACTAGCTGTCCCTCTGCTCCGGTGACCTCGCCGTGAACCTCACTGTAACACCCCACCGCCGGCGCTTGCTGCTAGCCCTATACACTCCACCCCTTGCCTCCACAATACCACCACCAATTTTGCCCCCACATCCTCTCCCTTGCTGGCATGACCTCTTTGCTAGAACCGGCATAACCATGGCAATCCTATGGTGAGCTGCCATCAGCCGACCAACCACCCAAAAATCCAACCCTCTGACGGCTGGGTCAGGCACCAATGTCGTCTCCTGCACCATCCCGTCTGTTTCCCCAATGCTTCACTAACACGCTAACCACCCCGGATGCCGTCCACCCCACCATCCCCTTCCTCCCCGCTCCGTTAGGCTAGCCCAATGTGCTCACACGAGGGAGCAGGCCAAAGCTCAGCCAAGCAGGACACATACCAAACAAAATAATAAACCCCATCTAACTATCCAGAAAGTCTCACAATTACCCCATGTTTAGAAAGGCAACCCAGGCCGTATTTGAATTAGAAATAGTACATTCTATTTTCTGCTGCTAATGGAAATCCGGTTGGATAGCCAACCTGAACCAATCTCAAACTTAGCTACTTTTAAGAAATGAAGTACTCAATACTCTTTACCTGTTTTATGGAAAAAAAATTGAGAAAATGGTTTTGGTGTGAGTTGGAAAAATGATTTGCAAAAAAAGGAAAACCAAAATGAATGACTTCAATTAGTAACACTACCTAGAGCATGTCGGATCTGGGCTCCATTATCATGGATACCCAGAAGGGCCGAGTCTTTCGAGGGAAAGCCTGTTGTGTTGCCGGGCTCGAGTAGGTGAAGATTTGCCCTATCTCGTACAAGGATCAAGTTGTTGTTTCATCTTGCATGACTCCACTCTAGTACATCCGCTTGATGTTGTGTGTGGCAATGCCTAGTCTAAACCAACAAGGATAGTTAGGCAGTTACCTATTGAACCAGGAAGGAGCAGGAATCCAAGGGTGGGGAATGTTTTCGTAGTGATGTGCTGTCAGCCCAGTATTGGGCCGCTTGCTAGCCTTGGTGCTCCTGTGGCAACTGTTTGTGGAGGCCTTGTGTGGGAGCAATTATTAGCGGTTCCAAGCCTCACAGCAGTGAGTACCCCAGAAGTATAGACCTTTGTGCAGAGTTTGAAATGTATTAGAATAGAACATCCCCACTAGTATGGATGAGTTATGGTATGGTTTCGACAACTAGTTAGTTTTTGTTTTAAAAAGAAGCAAACATGATTTTGTTTGGTCCGACAAGTGATGTCATGGGTCATGGTGGACTTAAAGGTCTAGTGACAAGTGATGAAATGATTTTGGTGAATTTTGGCTGGTTATGCAGTAGCTACTAAGGACAATCGAGTCTAGTAGTGTATCTTGGAGAAGTAAAACTGTTTTGAAAACAAAAGAGTTTACAAATGTTTTGAAAACCAACCTTTCATATAAAACTAGCTTTTCGGCAAAATACCCAAAGCTCCACAAATCTTGGAATATAGTCTTAGGTAAACACCCTTTTTCCTTTGGAAGAAGGTGGGCTTGCGGAGTACTTTACCCTTGCTATGTTGATGTTTTCAGAGGACGATGCCAATATCATCGTGACTCACTTTGACTAGCTCGTGGCTCCTACTTTCCAACTAGCCTATCGCATTGAGCCTTGAAAGATTCTTCCACTTTGCTTAATATTTGTGTACTCTAGATGCTTGTTGTAATCGTTAAGTCAGATTCTATATCACTTGAGAATAAATGTGTGTGCTAGCCTCCTAGACTAGCATTTATATCACATTTGAGTATCTGGGAAATATGGGGGCCCTTTGGTAGAATCAGAGCCTTAGGTTAGCCGTAGGATGTGACCCTAAGTTAATAGGAGAGCTTTTGAGTCCAAAACTATATTCAAAGACTATTTCTTATACCTTATCCGTCTATTTACCTTCCTCCTCTTTCCTTGTTCTAGATGGCCCCCAAGCGAAGGCTAAATGGTCAAGAGAAGAAGAGCTTTCCCTAGCTACTCCATGGTTGTGCTCGCATACTAGGCATCACACATGAACTAGAATATGTGGTAGTAGAGCATAGTTAACCCAACACCCTAGGATACACTGTGACTATCTACTTGGAATCCAGTGGACATTGAACTGCATTCTCATTTACCGCTCTTGGCCACAACATAATTGATACCTACCAAACTGTAGCCTGCAACGCCCGTCGCCACTTATGCCACTTCAATGAGAAACAAATTGAATGCACAACCATCTGCTACTTCCCCATAGATGACAGATCCACCCCTATATGGTAGTGTAGCCTAAAAGCCCTAGTAGTAGTTGAGTGCTAAGAGAAACCCTACTATAGTCCATCTATCCAGCTACCTCCACACCCTTGATCACCACTATAGCCGAGTGAAATCCCAAATTTTCCATGCCACTCATCGGATGCTGGCTGGGGTAGCTAAAGTCAAGAGGTTAAAAAAGAAAGTCACCATGCTTGAGGTACAACTCACCAACACCAAGTATCTAGAGAAGGCACACATGGGAAATGGTGAAAAGGACGAAGGCTTAACATGTAGGTTAGTTGTGAAGGGTCTGTGTTGCTAGGAGAGTTTCCAAGGCACTGGACAAGCCCAAAGCTCCAAGTGAGTGTAAGGGTTGCCAAGTGGACATACTAGAGGAGCAAGAATTTAATTGGAGCCTTTTTCCTCCAATCAATATTACCGTTGTCCTTCCCACACCACCGCTTAAGGATCTTGAAACATATTTCCTTCAGTGCTGATGCTTGAGGAAGTTTCTCATGACATGTTACCAAAATCTAGGCAACATTAGAGTAGAAGTCAACCCAGTTATAAAGGCTTTCTGAAACCTCTCTTGTGTACCCGTTGTAGACCAGTTGTATGAATAAAATATGTGCTTGTTTTCAAAAGTACAAACTACCAAACAAAGATCAATAATGTGGATGTCCTCTAAGATCCACCTCTCTCCTTCCTCATCATAGATGGCCCCAAAGAAGGTGCCCTCATGCTCCTGCTACATAGACAATAGGTAGTTTGTTTGGTTCCTCCCAATCAGATGTTCTAATTATATTCTAGCTGCTTATTATCCAACTTCGAATTAGATTAGAGGTAGATTAGATAACCTCTCAACCTTATGTTTACCTTAAGCCCAAGATAGTTCATTCTCTATTATTTGTTTCCACAGATTTACAGACCCAAGATAATCATCTTGGGAAAAACTACACTGGGACTATCGCTTGCAGTATAAAATTTGGCATGCTTAAGTATCGTCAAAATTCACCTCCCAATTCTAGAAGAGCCTACATCAGGCCATGGGTACCAAGCTAGATAGCAGCTATGCGTACCATCCCCAAACTGATAGGTAGACCGAAAGTGTAAACTAGATTATGGAAGACATATTGAGAGCTTGTGTACTCACCTATTGTAAGGATTGAGAATCCAAACTACCCTATGACATATTCTCTTACAATAATGGGTATCAAGCTAGCCTCAGAATGTCACCCTTCGAGGCATTGTATGAGAATAAGTGCAAAACACCTTTGATGTGGTCAGAAGTGGGAGAACAAACTCTACTAAGATCAGCCCTCATAACAAACATAAGAAAAAGTGGCAGAAATCAAAGAAAAACTCAAAGAAGCACAATCTTGACAAAAGAGCTATGCAGACAAGAGAAGAAGAGAGTTGAGTTTTAAAAGGGAGACTTCATGCACCTTTTGATTTCTGCTATATGAGGTAGCCAAAGGTTTCAAGTCTGAGGGGAATTAGCACCCCACTTCATCAAACATATCAAATACTACAGAGAGTAGGAGTAGTGGCATACCATGAAGTATCAAGGAGCAAGTACCTAAGGAAACATTGGATATGCAAACTACACTTGAAATACCATGAAGTGCCCCTCGAGATCCGTGACATCGTCACTAGAAAAACAGAAACTCAATAGTTCAGATCTATCGTGTCCTTTGGAGCCGTCACAGTGAAGAAGAATCCCTTACAAAAGAGTACCCACATCTAGTCAAGACCTGACCAAATCTTGAGGACGAGATTCACTCTAAGTAGGGTAGGTTTGTCACACCCCAAAATTCCACCTCAGAAATCACCACAAAAAGAACTCCAAATTTGTTGTCAAAATAAATTTAAAAACATCCTCATATCCCACCCAAAAAATTCCCTCAAAATTTTCCTCCCAAAATTCAAAACCTACAAAAAATCAGAAATGGGAAAAAAACCCTACCCTCTCCTTTCTCTTGGTCTAGCCCAGCAGTGCCGCCTCCTTTTTCCTGTTGCGGGCCCGCTCTCCCTCAGCGCAACTTCCTCCCCTTCTCTCTTCCATGTGCACGGACCACCTCCCCTTCCCTTTCGCTCATAGATGAGCCCTGCTCGAGAGTCTTGCCCTCTCTCTCATGTGCGCCATCTTTACCCTTTGTCTCTTATTGCTGCCCCGACCCCACCTGTCGGCCCTTCCCCTTCTCCTCGTCGTCTTCCTCTCGACACCATACCGCATGCCACCTCCATCGCTAGCCACTGGCCCTACCCCTCGCCTTAACTCCCTCCACCAACCTTCCGCTGCCATGTGCGCCAACACCCCACCCTCACCGCAGCCTCCGCTAGGCGCAACTGTGCACACATAGCGCTACCACACAGTGTCGTCATTGACCATTTCCACCTCACCACCCTATAAAAGGAGGCGCTCCCCTTCGTTCCCTCCTCACCCCTACAGCTCATAAGAACTCCTCTCCTCTTCCCTCACACACTCCCCTCCTCTCCTATGGCAGCAGCCGGCTGCAGTGCACCATGGAGCATGCCACCACTGCGGCTCCCTACCACCCGTCGCCACAGTTCCTCCTCCACCTCTTCCCTCTTTCCAATTCAAGGTGAACACAAGCTCTGCCACACCACGCCGACCATTACACCCTCCCACCGAGTCATCCCTCTGCTCTGGCGACCTCACCATGAAACTTAGAGTAACACCCCATCACCGGCGCTTGCCGCTAGCCCTATACATTGCACCCCTCACCTCCATAGTACCACCACCAACTTTGCCCTTACTCCCTCTCCCTCGCTGGCATGAACTCATCATCGGAACCAGCATCATCGGCTAGCTAGCCACCCCTAACTCGGCCTAGCCGCCCTAAAACCTTAACACTATTTCTCCCTGAGATCATTGCCACGTCCCCTCTCCCTCTGATGGTGGGCTAGGCGCTAACGCCGTTTCTCGCAACGTCCCCATCCGTTACCCCAATGCCATCCCTTACCCTTGTTCACCGACATGTGGACCACCTCAAACGCCGTTCGCCCCTTCGTTCCCTCCCTCTCCCGCGTCGTTGTGCCGGCCCCATGCTCTCACGCATGGGATCAGTCCGAGAGGGCTAGAGCTCAGCTGAGCAGGCCACAGACTAAAGAAAAGATTAAACCTCCTCCAACTATCCAAAAAGTCTAACAATTACCCCTACCATGAGCACTAATTCCCTTCTAACTTCTTTGTTTCAACTCCGATTTTGATGATTCTTCTTCCTAAATTATTCTAAATTCATGCTCTCTATATATATCCTTTTCAAAAATGTTTTTAGCATGCATAATTGTTATTCTACATGTGTTTTGTTTTGTGTACACGTAGACATATATTGTCCCGGAGACCAACCCGAAGCCTGAAGCACACACCATTGAGCACGAGCCCAAAGAACCGAACTATGACCTCCTGTGCAACAAAAAAAATCTACGACGACAAGTCCACTATCACTTGGTGCATAAATTATCTAGTTTATAAACACAACCCCAAGCCTTATTTGATTAAAAAATATTGCATGCTATTTTCTGCTGTTAAGGAAAACCTGGTCAAGTAGCCAACCCGAACCAACCTTAGACTTAGCTGTGCTTAGGAAATGAAGTACTCAATTCTTTTTACCGGTTTTATGAAAAAGACTTGAGAAAAAGGTTTTGGTCTGAGTTGGAAATATGTTTTGCAAAAATGGAAAAAGTAAAATGAATGACTTTGGTCAATAATAATACCTAGAGCTGGACGAATTCTGGGCTCCGTTATCATGGATTCCTAGTGGGGCCAGGTCTTTCAGGAGAAAGCCTATGTAAGTGCTGCTTGGGCTTGAGTAGGTGAAGTTCTGCCCTTTCTCGTACAAGGACCGAGTTGCTTGTTTCGTCTTGCCTGACTCGACTCTAGTACAACCACTCAGTGTCATGTGTGCTAACACCTAGTCTAAACCCACAAGGATAGTTGGGTTGTTAACAAGTAAGCTAGGGAGTAGCGGGAGGCCAAGTGTGGGGAATGTTTTCGCAGTGATGTGTCGTCAGCCCGGTATTGGGCAGCATGGTGGCCTTTGCACTCCTGTGATAACTGTTTGGAGTGGCGTTGCGTGGGAGGAGCTATGAGCGGTTCTGAGCCTCAGAACAGTAAGTGTTGTGGTCCAAACTTGTGGGTGGGTAAAGTGTACACCTCTGCGTAAAATTTGAAATCTATTCAAATAGTCTATGTCCACCGATATGAATAAGTTGTGGCATGTTTCCAACAACTAGTTGATTTTATTTTGAATAGAAGGAAAAAATGATTCTATTTGGTCTGGCAAGTGATGACGTGGGTTATGGTGGACTTAAAGGTCCAGTGACAATTGATGAAATGATTTTGTTGTATTTCGGCTGGTTATGCCGTGGCTACTAGGGATGAAAGCGGGACGCATATTACCCGCCGGAGGGGTTTAGAGACTTGATGGAGAGCCCGATATCTGAATCCGAACAGTTAATATCTGATCCGTGTCTGTATCTGAAGACTAAAAGTTAAAAATTATTACGCATATAGGGTATATATCAATATCCGGTGCATTTTGACACTATCCGTATTCAAACCAGATCTGAGAAACAAATAATTATATCCGTCCGTATCTGATCTGGTTTCATCCCTAGTGGCTACAAAGGACAGTCGAGACCAATAGCATATCTTACAAAAGTAAACTGTTTCAAAAACAAAAGATTTTTTCGAATGTTTTGAAAACCAATCTTGCATATGAAACTGGCTTTTTGGCAGAATACACTAAGCTCTATAAATCCTGGCATATAATCTTAGGCAAACCTTCTTTTTTGTTTGGAATGTGGGCTCGAGGAGTACGTTGTACTCACCTTGCTATGTTGATGTTTTCAGAGGATGATGTCGATATCATTGCGATGCTCTTCAACTAGATCGTGGCTCCTACTTTTCAACTAGCCTATGGTATTGGGCCTTAAATGATGATTCCGCTTTGCCTAATATTTATGTACTCTATATGCTTTGTATGCTTGTTGTAATCATTAAGTCAGACTCTGTATCGCTTGATGAATAAATGTGTGTGATAGCTTCTTGGACCTAATATTTGTATCACATTTGAGTCTTCGAGAAATTAGGGACGCTTCAGTACACCGCCCCTCAAAATCAATTTTCAAGAGCAGCTCCACCTCCGCCTCTAAAAATACTGTTTTCTAGAGGCCTATGAGTGGAGACAGTTCTAATACCCATATCTAGAAATGCTTTGCGTACTAGTGAGTCAAAATTATCTATCAAAAATAAAAACTTAAAGCAATAAATATTTTCTTGTTATTTTTAGAAAATGTTTTTTAGGAGTAGTGTACTTTACCAACCATATCGGGAAATTAATTTTTAGTGGCAGTTCATTTTACTAACCTTCTCTAGAAATCAATTTTTTGAGGCGGCTCACTTTACCAACAACTTGTAGAAATACATCGCTAGAGGCGGTTAATAAAGTGCACCCTTCGTGGAGATCAATTTTTAGTAGCAGCTCCGCCTCCGCCTCTAAAAATACCGACTTCTAGAGACCAATGAGTGGAGACGGTTCTAATACCCGTATCTAGAAATAGCCATTCAACCACCTTAAAATGCTTTGTGTAATAGTAAGTCAAAGTTATATATCCAAAATAAAAAACTTAACTAATTTGAGGGAGCTGGGGGTAGCTTTTGTCTGATTTTGGATAGTAGGGGACCCAGGCTACCCAGTATCATAATTCGGGGTTGAAACACCCCGAACGAGTACGACAGTTCAATGTTGTAAAATAAACTTATCTTATTTTCTTTTGAAAAAAGAAAGAAAGAAATGGATCAACGATTGAATTTATGGCCGGATGTTTCATCTCAAATTTGTAGTGGTAACCTAAGATAAGATTTTAGTCATGTTCAAATTCGAATAAGTAATACCTTCTCCAGGAGACGATGGGCTGCATTAGCATCTAGACCTTTGACCCTGAACACTGCATCGTCTGACCTTGCACAATGTCTGGCCACGCTTTCTTCCCTGGTAATAGCAAAGATACAGCTACTTATAGCTCCTGATATCAAATTACCTTCTATAGAGTCCCAATCTTCCTTGGACTGCAAGTCGTCAATAACAACAAGGCACCAGTTGTCTTCCAGTTCTAGATGTTTCCGAACCCGTAGGCAGATATCTTCGCCGTTGTTTTTTGGCTTGAGGTCGTGAGCTAAATCCTGACAGAGGTTCGTGATGTCGAACGGATGGGCCGCATTGACCACTGCGGAACTATCAAATGTGTCCGCGAAATGGTCATACAAGGCTTCAACGAGAAAAGATTTCCCGACACCAGCAATCCCCCACAATGATATCACCTTGTGGGTGTGTCTGCTTCGAAAAGCAATTCGTACCTTAGCTAAAAGTTCATCAATCTCCGATTTGCGGCCGAAAAGTTTATGCTCTTTTTGCCAATGGTCGTCGACCAAAGACTTGTCCCGTGCGGCCAGCCCTCGACTCTCCTGCTTCGTGCACCTCTTACGACGTTCACGGTCCTGCAAAACTGTAAATAAGAAGAGAGAGGTGGACCCAAAAAGAAACAATTACAAAGGGAGGGTACCGTGACGAAGGTAAACACGGCACGGAAGGCAAGCCCGACAAAAGAAATATAGCAAATATAGATGGTAGAATATAGGTGGGAACTCAGGCTTCCGGCATGCATCTTACCTGATTTTTCATGCAGTTTTTTTAAGACTAATGTCATAAACCTATATTTGCATTCGAGAATGGCAGCAGCAAAAACTTAAGTGACAAGTGATAGAAATGATACACAGCTGTCATATGTATCTACCCTATAAAAGAGAGAGTTAAAAAACAATTTATACTTAATTATATAACATACCTAATAGTATACCCACCCTTGATCAAGTATACCATGAGTTTGATTAAGTTTTTGTTGGCCCAGGACGTTAAATACAATTCTTTAATAGATTGCTATGTCTTTTTTATGGTAGTCGGATATAATCTTTTTCATCGCCTACGGTTAGATTTGAATCTGGATGAAAATTGTTACGCAAATCGTTAGGCGTTTCTGCCTGCAGTCGATATTCTTTATTCACCGGCATCGTTCTACCCATGGGGCGTACCCATCCTTAGAAAACTTGAGTCATAGCACCACAGGACTGTTAATACGGACTCCTAATACAGCCGGTAATAACAGATCATCTGAAATAAGGCCCCTTACCAATGAGGACCCAACAACAACAGATTACAGTAGAATATAATCCCAAACCGCGATCTCAACCATGGACAAATATATTCATAAACTCTGTTCAACAAGTCCAATTAACAGATTAGAGATAAGAGGGAAAAAGCAGACGAGAGAGAAGAGGACAGCAGAAACACCAGACAGAGAGGAGCTGTGTCGCAGCCATCACTGGCATGCAGCCAAATCGGAGAGACGGATGAACTCGGCCTTGCAAGCCCACATACAGCAAAAACAAATAAAGTCCAGTTCAGCGAAATCAGTGGGAAATAGAGCTAGCTATCCAGTTCAGCGAAATCAGTGGGAAATAGAGCTAGCTATCAGTGCGGCAGAAAGATCTTCGGACCCATGCGGCAGACAACGAACTCCTTGTGTGTGCGTGGAGTTCCCCGCCGTAATTTGTAATTTTAAAGTGATGATTTCGGTCTTTAAACTTGTCTCTAAACTAGTTTTGGTGTGTTAACTGGGTTTCTAAAGTCTTAAAATGACCATTCCAGCCCTTAAATTTGTCTCGGTGTGTCAATCTGGTCCCTAAAAGTCTCAAAGTAACTATTTGTATTTGGATCGTGTTGACAAACTAAGACAAATTTAGGGATCGGTTTGAGACACCAAAACAAGTTTAGGGATCGGTTTGATATACTCAGACAAGTTTAGAGATCGGATGGTCACTTTGAAACTTTAGAGACCCAGTTGATATACCAAGATAAGTTTAAGAACTGGAATGGTCACTTTAAAACTTTAGAAACCGGATTGGCACACCAAAACAAGTTTAGGAACCGGAGATGGATTTTACTCTTTATTTTATATATGTCATTGGTGCTCTGGCCGTTTGATGCAGCATCCAACGGCTGACATGGATTGCGTCGTGGGCAACTGGGCCGCGGCCGCAGCGCTGGGCCGGCCACAGCCCGCTTGAGAACCAAGCCGCTAAATGGCCTACGCTTCAGGCTAATTTGCATTTGTAGACTTTCTATTTTATGTAGTGCAATATTCTCTAAATTTTGGGTACAAATATTGAAAGTTTGGGTTAAATTTGTACGTTAAATTGAAAATTAGTTATTACATGATTTGATGTGATTTTAAGTATATTTTAGAAGTATTTGAACGAAATGTATTTTATTTGAGCTATTAGTTTTATGAGTATTGTCGGTGTTTCTCACCGGCAGTCTGACTAGGGATATTTCACCGGGCGGGTTTGTTTTACAGGATGGTTGTGACTGAAGATCGATAGTATATACTAGAACACAAGGAATATCGAGTCCTTGTCCAGCCTGGCCGACCCATCGCAGATGTCATCCGACCAGTTTCACAATATGATATGCCCTATGGGCTCCCCCACAAGCATATTTGAGTGTGATAAATGATTAAGCTCTAAGTTTAAGTGCAATGAAAATTGTAATAGTTAATAGCTAATAACTTTGTTATTCCATAATAAGTTTTAAGTCTAAGTGTTAAGTTTAAGGCAATTAGTTCTCTAAATTAGTCTATGTTAAATTATTGTTGTAACATTAGATATAACCAGGTCCTGGTATATTATATAAGTTTTCCTCGTGAAAAATACTATATGTGTTCGTTCTTTATGAAGATTTTTCGATAAACACGACTCATATGCTTAATTTATGAATTGTATTTGATAGTGTTTTAAGTCAAATTCTAATTGAGTTTTTCCATTTACTGTTTTTAAATTATACTCCGGTAGTTGTGCAGATTGGGGACGAGAGAAGAGAGATTGTCTACAAACTAAAACCATAAAAATGTTTAGGACGGCCTGAAAACTAAAAATTACCCATTGAAATAATTAATTTATAAATCATATAAAATATAAACTAATTTACTTTGTGACTCTAAAACATTCAAAACAATCAATAAAATCATAAAACCATATTTTCTTAAAAATAAGCTTTCACAAATAAAAATTTTAAAAAATGTAGTAACTAATTTTGACCTTTGCGAAATACACGCGCGTCATGTGCGGGACGCACATGCATTTTTACTAGTTCGAGAAAAAAAGTGACATTGAGGTGGACCGCACTTAAATTTTGGTTTTCACCTGTTCTACTTGAAGACAACACAGGACTATAAAAACTCCTATGTAAAGTAGCCATATTCAGGGGGTTTTGTTATCACTGACAATTAGAAATTTACTTCTTGATAAATTTAATTGTTCTGATTAAATTCTACAGAAACATTAGAAAGAAAGGCACTAAATTGTCCTACTGAATTTTATAAAAATAAGTTTCTTCACAATCCTTATCTCTCCCTCCCTTCCTCTCTCTCTCACACTCACTCACACACATATCGGTACAATTAGCTTATCAAAGCACATATATTCATCCATAGAATTAACCCAACCTGTTTCTAATTATAAAATTAAATGATTAATGTCTAAATCAACATGAATTATCTTACTATTACTAATTAGAGGTTACAAAAAAAGTATGAATTACGATACACGCTAGAAAAAACAAATCCTAGAAATTTCTAAAAAATCAGAAACATCTGATCGTCTATCAGGTAGCCTTTAATAATAATAGCCATTGGATCAATTATATTTTCTAAAAAATTACTCACCATGTCATTATAAAAGTTATTTAAGTAACCCCTTAAATTTTCATATAAATTACCCACCATACCATTATGAATTAAATACCATTAAAATAACCCATAAATTTTTCATATAAATTACTCACCATACCATTTCATTATGAAAGATGAATTAAAGTAACCCCAAAATGTGAATATAAATTACCTACCATCCTATTATAAAAGATGAATTAAAGTATATAAAAATAAATCGAAGATATCTCTAATTTACATATAAATTAACTATTGTGTTATTGTGAAATATAATTTAAAGCAAACTCCTAATTTTGTATATAAATTACCACTATGCCATTATAAAATATAGATGTTAAATAGTAAGAGATATATAAATTTCTAATATTAATGGTTTACGCTAGCCCTTGCTTTGCACGGGGTTGACGTACTAGTTATTCTAAATTGATATAACACGTTTGGAAAAACCATGCAACTAGTGACATGTACGAAAATCTGTAGAAAGTAGTTGATGATATTACCCGTGGGTTTCTTGGAAGCTCCTTGAATAACAAATGGACAGATTCATCAGTTGAGGGATTCCGGAGTAACCCAACACTGTTTGGCCTGCCCGTGCACAGGTTGGCAATCTCAAGATGCTGTGTTGACACAACAATCCGGCTCCTGTTCTTCATGTCTGGTATGAATGTCCGTATGGAATTCCACTCTACGATGCTTGTAAGGTCTTCAAGGACGATGAGGTATGGCTTCTTCTTGATTATCTGTATGAAATCTCTGGCAATACTGTCTTGGGAAGCCTTGGTCGTGGCAAGGACTTTTACGTCAGCTTCTTGCTCTCCAGTTGTGTCTTGGAGATCCAGAGTTTGAACTAGATTCTTTGTGAATTGTACAAGGGTACGGCTGGTTGAAATTCTCTTTCCTATTCCCCACCTTGTGTAAGAACATTCTGCAGAGGGTATGCCCTTGTTTTGTCTGGGAAAGTTTGCATAGAACCCAGCCAACAAGCTCCGAATGAACTCATGTGGATTGAAAGGATGCATAAGCTTCACCCAAGCGCGACACTCAAACATTTTGCAGATTTTTGGGTCATCATATGCCTTCTTGATTATGGAACTCGTCCCGAGATCGCCTCCTCCTCCACAAACTGAAATCACTTGAAGGTCCTTGCCCTCGGTTGTTATTAGCCTGGCGAGGTCCAAAATGCAGGTGTGATTATCAAAGGCATCCCTAGGCTCAATAAAGATGCCCGGGGTGCTATGATTCGCCGAAGATGTCGGCAGCATCTGTTCTCTGGAGCTGCCGGTGAGATTGTACCGTATGTTTCTTTGGTTCACGTCCTCGGCTTGGGACTTGAGCTGCTTTATCTCGGCGATGGCTTGGTCCAGCGGAATAGTTGTTGGTACCACGTTGGGCCGCAGTAAACGGGAAAAAAGCTGCCTGAATGACCACCGCTTTGTATCCAGATGAAGGACGAATTCGATGCAATCTTCAGTGTCATAAGACAGGTCGCGTACCTGCCTCACCCAGGTTGTTGCCACCAAGCTCTTCATGCGCTCCCCACCGGTGGTGTTGAGGAAGGACTGCATCATCTCGAATTCGTCCCTGATGAAAACAATATCACGTTGCAGGATCTGCCATTTCTCCGCCTCCTCCTTGATGGCTGACTTCACCTTGTTCACGAGAGCCTCCACCGCGGTCTTCGAAATCCCGATGGCAAGTTCCGCCATTGTATTGCTCTCTCGGTCTCTCCTCTGCTATTGTGCGTCGACAGGGGATAAGATGCGCAGATTTATAAAAGGGTGTGGATAAGGTTGGAGGGACACAGGTATAAATAAGCTAGACTCAACTTACCACACCGACAGATGGTTTGGAGGTCCTAATGCCTTTGGTCATCACAACGTGAAAATAATCGTGCACAATACCACAAATGCACTGTAAACAGAGTAAAATTTAAAATACATATAGTTAGGTTAAATAGCATTACTAACCTATTTTATTATGCCGCAAAGACTTCATAACTTTGTGGGTGCTGGAGCGATGGAGATCCAGTACAGTGGGTTTCTTTTTTGCCAATTAACCCTTCTGGTAAACATATTTGAAGAATACCTGTTGTGGAAGCATGCAGCGGATCTATCCTTTGATTCCTGGCGCCGCATAGAGGCTTCGACGGCGCCATGCGACCTGTCACTGCAGAAGCTAAATTACAACAAAAAAAACAAAATTACAACAAAAACAATAAAAAAAAAGCTCATGAATTCCCTATAGGACCCTTCAATGGTGCCAACGGAGTCACACAAATGAATCGAGTAGATAAGTATATGTAAAAATACAGAAATGAATCCATAGACTATCTTACAATTCTAAAATTAAATAAAAAGTTGTATAAGTCCACTTAGATGTATAATTTCACTGATTTTAAAACAAACGTAGCAAAGGAATATTAAATTGGTCATTGATGTCATTCATTGCTAAAAAGGCAAAGTAGCCCCTTAATATGTTGTTAAACTACTTACAACTACCCCTATAGAAAATTATCTTAAATTACTCTTATAAATCTATACTATAAAAGAGCGAGTTTTCTCAAAATCTTTTTTACCTAAAATAACCCCACCGTACCCCTCACGTTGGTCCCACCGCGCAGGTTGTAAAAGGTTGGAAAGGGGTAGAAAAAAATCCAAAACCAATAGAAAGAAAATGTTTTCACTATTTGGTCTTTTATTTTCTCACCTCATTTTGTACCCATATCCACCTGATACATTCCTTATTTTAGAATTAACGAGAAGGGCTGTGCTAGGTACACAAATTACTTCTTAGAAGATAAGACTTCAAATAGATCTGGGCCGTTAAATTAAGACATAATAAAATAATTAATATAATAGATTAATTGAGAAAGAATTAAAAAGAGAAAAAAACCGGTTCTCATCCTCACTCACGCCTCCGTCTGATCCGCTCCTCGTGCCGAACCCATGCATCGACTCCGCTCCCTCACGCCAAGCTCACGTTCAATACAAAATGCAGTAAACACTTTATTATTTATGAATTTTCATGTTTAGTAACGAAATGGATCTCATCTCCATCGATCAGTCACGTCTCCATCCATCGCACGTTCAATACAAAAGAAGGTCCAAGCCGGCCAAGTCCGTTAGTTAATTATATATTCTGATTGTTTTGATATTACAATTTAATAAATAATTTTGGCCTTTTCCATTGAACGAACCATCACTTTTAGTGCAAAAGAAGACCCGTCCAAGCCAAGACGTGTCCAAACCAGAAGTCTTCAGTACAAAAGAAGGTCCACACCAAAAAAAAAAATTGGTCACGTCTCCGTCGAGGCAACCGTAGCAGAGGCCTGCATCGAAGGAACGATCATTCCGTCCCGGCACGTCCATCGGTTAGTTGAGGTAAATCACTTATCATTACCCTAATTGTTTTGATATTAGGATTTAATAAATTATTTTTAATTGTTTTTAGGTATTACTGTTTAGGAGGTAATACTTTATTTTAACTACTTAGATCTCAGGAAATGGACGGTCCACGGTAGTTTCAGTATACCGTAGCAATTGACTAATGAAAAAGGAAGGATGTCAATCAATTAGGTCTCATTCCTTTTAATTTCTCTTTTTTTATTAGCGTAGATGTACGCCTACACCCACCTGATACTTTTCTTGTTTTGGAATTAATGAGAAAGGAAGGACGACAATTAAGCATGTCTCATTCCTTTTAATTCTTTTTTCTTTTTTTTCTTATTGTCCGATCAATCATTTCACAACACGCACGCACGTGTTGTGAAATGATTGATCGGACAATAAGAAAAAAAAGAAAAAAAGAATTAAAAGGAATGAGACATGCTTAATTGACGTCCTTCCTTTCTCATTAATTCCAAAACAACAAAAGTATCAGGTGGGTGTAGGTACAAAATGAGATGAGAAAATAAAAGACCAAATGGTAAAAACATTTTCTTTCTATTGGTTTTGGATCATTTCCACCCATTTTCAACCTTTTCCAACCTGCGCGATGGAGGCAACGTGAGAGGTACCGTGGGACCATTTTAGGCAAAAAAAAAATTTGAGAAAACTCGCTCTTTTATAGTATAGCTTATTGCTCGACTCACAACACGTGCGTGTTGCAAATACATCTGTGATAGTGCATATAAATTACCAAATTTCTTCCTTTATACCATAGGAAAGCAAAATTAAAGTATACATGCATGGCAAGTGTCACCATGCAGAGTATGGTCCTAATCGGCTGCCTTAGGCCGACTCCAATAGCATTTTCTATCCAACTTCCTCAAATTCTATTCCATTCTGTACGTCATATCATCTACAGTGTAAAACAGCAGTACCGAACAGTATTCTGAGAAACCCCTTTGAAAAACCCTATTAGAATCAGCCTTACTAGCTGCTACTACAGCAGCCGCAGCTTGCATCTCTACACTAGGAAACCGTGTAGCACATAAAGTTGCAGTAGCACCCAAAAATAACACGAAACCGATCAGAGCTTATGTGTGTATACGATTTGTAGCACGGAGAAACCAATCACTGCCGGAGAAATGGTCTTCACTCCTAAACATTAATACCGAACAAAATTAAATCCGGTATTGATGAAGACTTTACTACAAGTTAGAAACGTGGTGACCCCTCGAGGAACATTAATCAGTATTGGCTTATGCTACCAATCTATACTAAAGGGGTAATAACTGATGGAGATGAGCCGACGCAAAGTCCGATCAGGACTCGGCGCTTTGAGTCTGGCTCAGAAATTTGCTTATGGTATGCGTAGTTGGACCTCAATTCAGACTCAGATACTTCATCTGCAAGTAATTAGAATCTCGATGGGCCTTTGCGAGGTAAAGCCTATTAGTGGAACATATATATATATATATATATATATATATATATATATATATATATATGCATGAGAGGGCGCGGCTTAGGGTACCGGTTGTGGATGTGAACCATCGCAGAAAAGCTATGCCCTAGTCCAATATCTCAAAATCTTCAGCTAAGTTTGTGGCGCTAGTATGCCAGAACTCGGTGTCACCTTTCCGCACGTGTGGATACCGTAGAGGCGTTGCTACGACTGCTACGTTCATCAACCGACTGGTTTCGAGGATGGCTGAGCAGTCTTGGTCTAGATCGACTGAAGGAATCGGTATCGGCTCTTCTTCACCTCAACCACTCGGCACGCACGACTCGGCACTCGACTACCTCAGCTCGGCATTCGGCTGCTTCGACTCGTCTTCCGTTGCACTACGCATCTAGTGGTAACGATCTATGATACCTTGTTTGTACGAGTTCCTGTGTTTATGCGGTAGTAGAAAATCATTTTTATACTATGGTAGCCTACCCCGTAACCCTACAGTGGTATTAGAGCCAATCGTAGGTACCTTTTTTATCTAGATTGATGTAATAGATTGAATCTATTGCGGCTCCATGATAATAGATTAGATCTATTATAGGCTCTGTGGATTGGTTCATTGGATGAATTGATGGTAAATCTGTTACAAGCTGTTTGCATTGGTTCCTTAAATGAGCCGATTCGATATACATGGATGGAACTTACACTCAACTTGATTGGATCAACCAGATGAGTTTTCATAGATTCAATCTATGGTCCATAGTTATTGTTATCACTGTCTATTCTTTTTTGGATTGGATGTGTTAGAATAGATTTTCTTAGAAAAATTCAAGATTCCTTGATACCCTTCCAATCGCTACACCTATAAGGATTTCGATTATGGTTAGGTGGGTCTGCCAAAGCAGGGTGCCTTCCATTATCTTAATCAAATAGAGTGGATGTTGGACATCCGCACGTATGGGATTGGTTTACTTGACAAGGCTATCAAATCGGATTTGGACCTTGGGCATGGTGTTGGATGCTTCGACATGGAATGTTGCCCAACAAATGAGAGACACATAGGATGTGATCGACAATTGTTATCTACCGGTTTCGCTAAGTTTCTAGTAGTGATGCCAAAGCTCACTAGAGGCTTAGATAAACATGGATCAAGTCCACTGTATGTCGTCAAAGGGAATATGATTGCAAACACATAGCGGGAGCATCTTTTGTTAAATTGTTTAATAAAAGATCTACATAAAACATTGTGTTGAATCTTTGTATATTTACTTCATGTTGTAGTTGATCATGGCCGCTAATCCCACTCCGAGTTCTAGCTTTAATTTGCGATCTATTCTTCATAAAGAGAAATTGTCTGGAACAAAATATACTAATTGTTATCGAAACTTGAGAATTGTTCTCAAGGAAGAGAAAAAGGAATATGTTCTCTGGCAGCCCTACCCTGAGGACCATGCGGCTAGTACTAGCGCTGTTGAACGCAGGGCTTATGACAAATACTACAACAACTCGCTTGATGTTGGCTGTCTCATACTTAGACACTATGTCCCCTGAGCTTCAGAAGCAATATGAGGACTCGGATGCCTACAATATGATTGAAGGGGTCTGTGGCATGTTTGAGAACCAAGCAAGGGTCGAGAGGTACAATACCTCAAAGGTCTTATTTAGTAGTAAGCCAGCTGAAGGGAGTCCAGTCAGCTCTCATGTGATCAAGATGATTAGTCACATTGAGGCACTCGACAGACTTGGTATTGAGCTTGAGCTAGAGCTTGCGACGGATGTGATCCTTCAATCTTTGCCTCCTAGTTTTGAGCCATTCATTATGAACTATCATACGAATAGCTTGGATAAGACTCTAACCGAGTTGCATGGGATGCTTAAAACTGCCGAGGATAGCATCAGAGAAACCTCAAATCATGTGATGATGGTCGCGAAGGATAGCAAAAGGAGGAAGCGTAAGGGCAAGGGCAAAGGTAAGGCTAAGGATAGGATCCAAAAGCTGAGGCCTGATGTTAAGCCTAAGGCTGGTCCCTCTCCCTCGGACAAGTGCTTCCACTGTGGGGACAGTGGGCATTGGTCAAGAAACTACCAAAAGTATTTGGAAGAGAAGAACAAGAAGGGAAGCGAGGCTTCCGCTTCAGGTATTAATGTTATTGAAATCAATCTCGTAACTTCTTCTAGTGAATCATGGGTATTTGATACCGGGTTGATCATTCATACCTGCACGTCAATGCACGGACTAAAACAGACTAGAAGTTTTGCAAGAGGCGAGTTGGACGTACGTGTCGGCAATGGAACAAAGTTGTTGTATTGGTTGTCAGCACATATCACTTGTCGCTTCTTTCAGAATTAGTGATGGAGTTAAATAATTGTTATTTTATTTCAGCATTGAGCAAAAACATTATTTCCTCTTCGTGTTTAGAGAAGGATGGTGGTTATGAGATAATAATAAAGAACAAGTGTTGTTCTATTTATTTGAATAACATGCTCTATGCACATTGCCCATTAGTGAATGGATTGTACGTTCTTAATCTTGAGGATGAACCTATTCTTAACGTTAATACAAAACGGCTCAAACCGAGTGGTTTGAATCCTGCTTATGTCTGGCATTGTCGTTTGGGCCATATTAACAATAAACGTGTAGAGAAGCTCCATAAAGATGGACTACTCGACTCATTTGATTATGAATCATTTGGGACATGTAAGTCTTGTTCACTTGGCTAAATGACTAAGGCACCCTTCATCGGTCAAGGTGAGAGGGCGTCCGAGTTGTTAGCCCTTGTACATATTGATGTATGCAATCCAATGACTCTGTTGCCAGAGGCGGTTTTCAGTATTTCATTACTTTTACTGATGAATTTAGTAGGTATGGCTATTTCTACTTGATGCGACATAAGTCCGAGTCATTTGAAAGGTTCAAACAGTATCAGAATAAAGTACATAACCACTCAGGCAAGATGATAAAATTCCTACAATCGGATTGTGGTGGAGAATATCTAAGCCAAGAGTTCAATGACCATCTAAAGAGTCGTGGAATTGTTCCACAGGTGACTCCACCTGGAATGCCACATTGGAATGGTGTGTCCGAGAGGAGGAACCGAACCTTGTTGGACAAGGTGAGGTCGATGATGAGTCAGATTAATCTTCCGTTGTCCTTTTGGGGTTACACTCTAGAAACTGCTGCATTCACAACTGAACCAAGTTCTATTAAAGTCTGTGGAGAAGACATCGTATGAGATATGGACTGGGAAAAGTCCCAAGTTGTCTTTCCTTAAGATTTGGGGTTGCGAGGCTTATGTCAAACATTTGATGTCCAACAAGCTCCATCCTAAATCGGACAAATGCTACTTTGTGGGCTATCCTAAGGAAACCAAAGGCTATTATTTCTATAACAGGGAGGAAGTAAAAGTGTTTGTTGCCCGGAATGGTGTCTTTCTGGAGAAAGAGTTTCTCTTGAAAGATGGAACCAATTGGAACTAGGTGCAACCTGAAGAGATTCAAGAAACACTGGAGAATGGTTCTGACCCGATTGCTTCCCAACAGGATGAACAAGAAGTTGAGCACCCTGTTAAAACACCACTAGCGCTGCGTAGGCCGCAGAGGGCACATCGTGCACCCGACCGCTACATGTTCCTCACCATGGGTCGGCATGTTGTATTTTTGTTGGACAACGGTGAGCCTAAGACTTACAAAGAAGCTGTGATGAGACCCGACCTTGAGAAATGGCTGGAGGCCATGCGATCCGAGTTCAAATCCATGGCTGACAACCAAGTTTGGAACTTGGTCGAGCCACTTGATGAGGTGTAACCTATCGAGTGCAAGTGGGTTTTTAAGAAAAAAAAGATGCTGATGGAGATGTTCACATCTATAAAGCATGGCTTGTGGCAAAAGGGTTTCATCAAATTCAAGGTGTTCATTATGATGAGACATTTTCGCCCGTAGCCATGCTGAAGTCTATCCGGATCCTCCTAGTGATTGCTGCATATCATGTCTCTGAGGTGTAGCAAATGGATGTCAAAATGGCTTTCCTTAATGGAAACCTAAGTGAGGATGTGTACATGACATAGCCTAAAGGTTTTGTCGATCCAGAGAATACTGAGAAGGTATGCAAGCTTTTGAAGCCCATTTATGGACTCAAGCAAGCATCTCGGAGTTGGAATCTACATTTTGATGAAGTGGTCAAAGGGTTTGGTTTCATCAAGAATGTAGAAGAACCTTGTGTATACAAGAAGGTTAGTGGGAGCGCACTCGTCTTTCTAGTCTTATATATAGATGACATATTGTTGATCAAAAACGACATTCCCATGTTGGAGGCTATGAAGGACTCATTGAGAAAGAGTTTCTCGATGAAGGACTTCGGAGAAGCAGCTTACATCTTGGGCATAAAGTTCTATAGAGATAGATCTAAGCGCTTAATTGGATTAAGCCAAAGTACATATATTGATAAGGTGTTGAAACAGTTCAACATGCATGATTCCAAGAAAGGTCTCTTACCCATGTCACCTGGCATGATCTTGAGCAAGACTCAGTGTCCATTGACTACTGATGAGCACAAGAGGATGAGTGAGAACCCGTTTGCCTCCGCAATCGGATCCATTATGTATGTCATGATATGTACTCATCCAGATGTCTCATTTGCTCTAAGTGTTACGAGTAGATACAAGTCATGTTCAGGTGAAGGTCAAAATATGGTAGCCAATTCAGCAACAGAAGCCGAGTACATTGCAGCTTTGGAAGTTGCAAAGGAGGCAGTTTGGATCAGAAAGTTTGTTTCTGAGTTGGGTGTTGTTCCGAGTGTTGTGAGCCCTTTGGACCTTTACTATGATAATATCAGTGCCATTGCTCAAGCTAAGTAACCTAGGTCACATCAAAAATCCAAACATATACTTAGGCGATATCACCTGATCAGAGAGATAATTGATAGAGGTGATGTGAAGATTTGTAAGGTGCACATGGATCTAAATGTAGTTGATCCGTTAACGAAGTCTCTCCCACAATCCAAGTTTGAGGCACACACAAAAGCAATGGGTATTGGATACTTGAGTTGACTCTAGTGTATGTGGGATGAGAATTTGTTATGTTTTATTTCGAATAAATGTTATTCATTCTTGTTCCTTGAACATGCTGCTGTAAATAATAGATCAACGAGTATGTGACTCGTTCTTGAGACTCTTGTTTAAATGCGATGTTCTAAATGGTCCATATCCTATAATCTTTACATGGGATAGTACTGATTCAAGGGCTAGCAAACAGATTGATTGATGATCATGTTTCATGGATCATGGATATTGGATATCGAATCAATGATGTGGTAGATATTAGAGAACATCGGATTGACTCACTCTGAGACATTGCTGGGATTGTTATGCTTATATGTGCCATCAAGCGATCTCAAGTGATATACCCGCTAAATCCTTTGACCTGAGATCACCATTGTTTCTCACTGTGCGTAGTGGTGTACTTAGGGGTTACCAAACTATATTCCGTAACTGGGTAGTTATAAAAGTAACTTTCGGGTGCATTGCGAAACATGGATTGGGATGTGAGAGGATCAAAATGGAATTTGCCCCTCCTACATAACAGGAGAGATTGCCTCTGGGCCCCTCAAGGTGGCAGGATTAGAAAATGCATGGTCGTGTTGTGTAATTAATGGTTAATCACATTTTGGACTAATGGTTAGTCCAGTAATCCACCATTGACGAGTGAAATTAGTCAGACTATTAAACAAGCTATTAAACAAGGGTGGCACAACCTTGGGTCTAACTGGAGTCACGTGGCAAAAAGAATTAGGATGAGTAGTATATCAAGGTTCCGTTGATATGATCATTGTGCTTTCGGGGGTCAACATGTGCTGCTAGGTGCCGTTGTTGATCGATTGGCTTAAGAAAGAGTTTTTTGCCATGGCCGACTGCATGAGAACCTATAGGGTCACACACTTAAGGGACTGGGACACCAGGATATTGCCCCTTGGGCAAGTGGGAGATTGATGGAGATGTGCCCGGTGCGGCAATTTCCAGGACCGACTCCGAGTCGTATTGGTTCTGGCATGAGCCGATGCAGAGTCCAATTGGGACTTAGCCCTTTGGGTCTGGCTCAGAAATTCAAATATGGTATGCGCAGTTGGACATCAATCTGGACTCGGATACTTGATCTGCAAGCCATTCGAATCCTCATGGGCCTTTATGAGGTAAAGCCCATTAGTGGAGACTATATATATGTATGAGAGGGCACAGCTTAGGGTACCGGTTGTAGACGTGAGCCATCACAAAAAAGGTTTATGCAAAACCCTAGCTATGCCCCAATCCAATCTCTCAAGATCTTCCACCAAGTTTGTGGTGCTAGCACGCCAGAACTCATCATCACTTTCCCGCATGTGTGGATACCATAGAGGCGTTGCTACAACTGCTACGCTCGTCAACCGACTGGTTTTGCGGGCGGCCGAGCAGTTCTTGATCTGGATCGGCTGGAGGAATCGGCATCGGCTCTTCTTCACCACAACCACTCGGCGTGCACGACTCGGCACTTGACTGCCTTAGCTCAGCACTCGGCTACTTCGACTCATCTTCCACTACACTGCGCGTCTAGTGGTAATGATCTATGATCCCTTGCTTGTACGAGTTCCTATGTTTGCGCGGTAGTAGAAAATTGTTTTCATGCTATAGCAGCCTACCCCATAACCCTCCGGCAATTCAGGTCAATCCTCATTTCACTTTGAGTACAAGAGACGATAGTGGAGGCAAAAGAACCTACTCCACCTCTGCGGATTCCCCCCCTTAAAAGAGGGGGGGGTCATACCCCATTCATTTTATTCTCCCTTTTTATTATATTATTTACCTTTGCCCTAGTTCTAATTTTAGATAACCCAGAAACACTATTCGAATTGCTCGGCACCGGCCTTTCATGGATGGGCATTTTACTTTCCTCCCTGGTGTCCTCTCTTGCATCCAAGCTCTCCTATCAAATAAAAACAATTGTGGATTTTTTTATAGGAGATACAGTGGCGCTCTAAAGGGGTAATAACAACTAGTATTAATGACCAAAAAGGCTATAATATGGTTGGTGCTACAAACTGGTATTAAAAGGTTCATAGCACCAACCAGTATTAAAGCCTTCTAGGTATAGATAAAATAAAAAAAATGACATCCCCTATCTAGTTAGATTTGCATATATGGCGTGGTGGTGGGAAGGGATCAAGTGCAAGGTGTAGGTACTTGGTTTAAGCTCCAGGGGAGGGATAAATCTTTTGACTATTCTACAAACATTCAATATTGGTTGTCTCCAAGGGAGGGATAAATCTTTTGACTATTTTTACGAACATTCAATACTGGTTCTACAGGAGGTACAAATGCCCCAAGGGTTTTAGTTACGACTGTATAGTACTAGTTGGAAAATCGGTAGTGGGGGTTTCCAACTGGTATTAATGGTCATGTCTCCAATAGTGGATGAACCAATTAGCTTAAGCTAAGATCTCAACTAATCACATATCAAATACACATGCGTGGAGGTGCGCACGAAGGAGAAACAATTATTAACAAGAAAAAACATAAAGAGTAATTGGTAAGTGGAGTTTATCATAAATGGGTGAAATAAGAAAGTACCTATATGGTATAAGCATTTTTTGTTACCATTCGAATTTATCACTACTGTCATCTTAGACTGTTCATAGCAGAAGATGGTAAAGATCCCCTACCGCAAATATGGAGCAGTTCACCTATATATGGTCCAACGGAACACCACTCTAAACACATTCGGTAAAATGGAGGAAGGAGAGATATTCGTGGGAGGCATACTGCGATTCTCCTTGGCTCCATCGGCTTCATTGTGGGACCCATGCAACTGAAGCTTGGCATGCACCAGATGAGGACAGGGAGGAGATCCGGCACTGGACAACAAGAGAAGTAGGTGGTGCAACAACGGTTGTGGAGGCCGGCCACGCATCACAACACAAAAATGGAGGCAGCGGAGAGAGAGTGAGAGCGGCGTAAGGGTAGGTGGAGCTGGGGCTGAGCTGATGGAGGAGGAGGGAGGGCAAGCAGGTGGCGGATGCAAGGACGGGCCAGTGGGCGGAGAGCCAAAGGTGGAGAGATGGTGAAGAAGGAGAGATTGAAGGTGCGATTGGGAGGGAAATGGAGGATTATATTTTTTTTAAGAGACAAAAATTGCCATTGAAAAAAAAGCATCATGCCATTTATTCCACTGAAAAATTTTTAGACCATTATCTGCCATCGACTTAAACTTATATTCCTCATCTACCATTCTCCATCCATTGTAACGTTAGCCGGCATTGTGGAGGGGTAGTGATGATTTTACCCCTGTGTGAATTGACATATATCTTTAAATGTGTATATCTCACACGTTTTAGCTCAGTTTTTACCCATTTAGGTTGCATTAGACACGTGATGACGTGACAATGGTTTACCATGTACTATATTTGAAGTTTAACTAAATATGAATTTTGCTAAGGTTTACTAAGGGCGGCCCTTCAGGCCTTGCTATTGAGCACCAGGTTGGGCAGGCCTGGAGTGGGCTGCATCACCGGACTATTCGGTGGGTTGGACCGGACATTCCGGTGTCATCGGATAGTCTAGTGGGAGGCACCGGATAGTCCGGTAGAATCCCATGTTTTGTGTGTAATCCCGTGGATTTTTACTTGTACAAGGGTAAAGACCACCCTCCCCTATAAATATAAAAGGGCAAGGTTGATTGAATCACCACCAAACGAACCAAAACAATAACTTTTACTTTACTTTATGTTATCTCTATTTCCCAAACCCTAATTCTCCTCTCCAACCCTAATAGCTTTCTCTCTCTGGCTCTACGTCGACCTGAGGGGTTCTCAGTGACCTGCAATCCTAGGACAACCCTAGAGCTCATCCTCTCCGATGGGGTCCCTCCTGAGGAGTTGAGACTAGGTTTTAGCAAACTTCTCTTGGCATTGGGCTTCGTGGCGTCTGCGGTGTAACCCCAAGGCCATTGTTCTACTAAGAGCAAGCCCTAAGGTCCGTGTAGTATTTGGTGTGAAATCGTGACAACATACCTTTTGGAGACTCCACTAGGGAAGAAGATTGTAGATTCAAACAAATCGGCTTCCATAGCTGGTTTGCCCAATCCATCTGATATCTCCTCAGATAACATCATAAGGCCGACTCTTGACAAATTGTCGGCCGTGGACTGAAAGAAATTCGATGACTACATGAAGGAGTTGGATGAGTGAGCCCGACATTGGAAAGCTCAGGAACACAAGGAGGTGGAGAATCAGGGGGCATTGGGTATTTCACGCCACCCAAAGAGTTTGAGGGCTTCGTACCGTTATACACCACAGTATGGCACAGGACGATTCCACCAATTGGTACCGGCATACCTAAGGGTCCTGTACCGGACACCGCTATGACCAGATCTAGTCAGAGAGCCGACATACCTCTACAAAGCCACCCGAATCACAAAACCCTGTGTTTGGTGATTTTTCATCGGTAGCTAGGGAAATAATCCGCAAGAAAGTTGCAGACTTACTTAGGAATAAGCTCAGAAGCCTTTCAACTGCATATATTACGTTCATTCTTTCCCTCCAGAATTTTGTAAAATTATTCAGCAGTGACGGTAGGAGTACTAGAGAACACATTAGTCAATTTATAGCTCAGTCGGTGGATCTAGCCTATAGAGAAGATTTTAGAATTCGTCTCTTTTCTTTATTTCACTGGCAGTGTTTTTGCATGGTACTCTACTTTGTCTTCGAATTTAATTAGCACATTGGATGAGATGGAGGCAAAATTTTACTGACATTGTAGCATTATTGTAGAGAGAAAAAGAGGTGGTTGAAACAGAGAAAAATGGATATAGATCCGTATATAGGCAGCAACGGGTTAAATTTATTAGGCTTGCTCCGACGAGCCGCCCTCTGGGAGCTGCCCGCCTAGCGCTTCATGGACCCTTCCGGAGCCTCGTTGCCGCACGAGTGCAGCTCCACCTATGGGTCCCAGTCCAGTCCCACTGGCCTGTGCCACCTTGTCCTGTGCCTCCCTGTGGAGTCCCGCGCACATGCCGGCACCGTACCCCTAGGATTCGCGCCCAGGTCCACATGCCTACGCTGTCTGCAAGTGCCGTCTCTGCACCACACCTGGGTGCACATGTCCCGCGTCACCAGGTCGCCCTCTACCATGCATCGCCGGAGACCTCTGGTCCCACTCGGTCCCATGGTCACACGCCTGTGGGCCTCGTCCTCAACCGAGGATGCCCCTGCCCCGCCTACAGATGACATGACAATGGGGACCAGAGGAATAACGGCATTTTACTCCTCACGGGAGGTTTCACGGGGACAAATCTCCACCCATCGGATTGGCAGGGACGGGGAGGAGGAGCATTCTCCGTAGCCCATCAAACATTTCAAGCCATCCATTTAAAGCGTACAACGCCACTGATTGAATCGTCGATCATCACCATACTTCATCTTACACCAAATCTAGCTGTCTTCTTGGCGCCTATCAAGCATGATCCATGTGCTTCCACTTTGATCTATCGTACATATCTCAAGATCCAATCTAACCATACCTTTGATACCACTCGTAAGAAAATAAGCATGCAGAAGCCTCTATGAATCTATCCGAGAGATTCATGCACAAACACAGATGACTCTGAAGGCACGATATTTGTTAAGTAGGTTCAGCTGAAACCACATAATTGGGGTATGACTATAAACGCTTCTTCCTATTATTGATAGCTATGCCAATATCTGGGTACATCGCGATAACACCACACGCTCACACCCCCACACAAAGCCAAAAACATTTCTTACGGTTACACAGGGTCCACCTCATATTTATGGTTCCATAGAAATAGAGTTTGTCTAGAACTCTAGATCCTCTGTTACAACTCAAGTTCTATCGTAATCAAAACCGTACATATGTTCGACATAAATTTAAACTCTAACGCGTGTTGTCACAGCTCCAAATCTAAATAGGAATATAGACATGGACTCCTCCAGGACTCGCTACTACAAAAGTTTACTGTTGGAGCGCCCCCCCAATTCACGTTAGGAGCGGCTCCTGCTGTTCTCAGGACGGACCCCACTCCTGAGCGAAGCGGTGCAAGGTACCCACCGCTCCTGCTATTTTATTTATAGGAGCGGTGCACGTAACCAACCGCTCCTGTAAACAAAATAGCAGGAGCGGTTGGTGCCATACACCGCTCCTGCTGAGGGTAGTTAGCAGGAGCGGTTGGTGCCGTGCACCGCTTCTACTAACTACCCTTTAGTAGGAGCGATACATGAAACCGACCTCTCCTGCTATTTTGTTTACAGGAGCGGTTGGTTACGTGCACCGCTCCTATAAATAAAATAGCAGGAGCGGTTTTTGCCGTCCACCGCTCCTGTAAATAAAATAGCAAGTGCGGTTTCTGCCGTCCACCGCTTCTGCTAGGGTCTCACTCATATAATACCCCTTCTTCCTCCTCGGGTTACTGTATGCCCAAGGAGGAGTTTCATTCTTGGAAGGTAATGGCGGCCAAGAATTGAAAAATAGGAGGAAGAGCTTTTCTTTTTCTATTTCTTAAGAGTTACAAGTGACATAAGATAAGCCTACATTATCTATGCATCTAATTTGAGTATCTTCAAAGCATTAGGTGGTAAACTAAGAAAGATTTAATGTCATTGTCTGTCCTCCTTATCTATGGAGCATTTATTACCTCATAGGATTCAATGCTTTAGGTAATGGACTATTTTAGGGTTCCCTCAACTTGGTAGTAGCAATTGGGGGTTACTATAAGTGTTATATTACTCTCTGTTAGTGGATCTCTATGCTTTAATTCTAGATCTAGTGTGAAACCTAGGTAGAAAGATGGTGTATTAATTAATTTTATAATGTATCATTTGTTGTATTCATGATTATGCCTTGTTAATTTCCATCATAAATATTCCTCATGAATAGACCCTAATAAATACATTTAATAAATACCACGGAGGAGGCTTTGTTTTCCTCATGGACTCTGATCAACTTGGTAAATTGGCCAGGGAGACCATTTTGCGGCTGCAAGCACGACATGAAGGTATGGCGACCCATCGAGAGAGCTCATGATCGCGGGCAGCACGTACGGTAGGGCAGTGGAAGGCAATGCAGGGGCGCAGCGTGGTTGCTAGTCAGCGCAGCACCCGGAGGGAGAAGGCAAGATGAGTAGATGACACCGGTTGGAGAGTCCGGGTCACGTTGTTTCTTATAGGACTTCCAGAGGTAGTGAGGACACAGGTTCGAGACAGGTCTGGAGTAGGAGGCTGAACCAACCAGAGACAATATCAGAGTCACTGCTACAGAAGTCCACTTTAGGAGCGAGCGGTAGAATAGCTCTCTATTGGATCAGTTTTACGAAGCTTTGCTATTCGTGGGCTTCTACAGCGCCACCACTATAGGAGCAGAGGCCTTAGCAGAAGCGGTGCACGTTATAAGCCGCTCCTACTAGGGACATTACAAGAGCGGCTCATAACATGCACCGCTCTTGCTAAGATCCTCAGCAGAACCGGTTTGTGTTTTTTTCCGCTCCTGCTAAATCTTTCTGGCCATACACACACATTTTCGGGCCTCATTTACATACATATTCAAGTGTGTCAAGCTTGGAGAGATTTCAGTAAAAGGGACTCAATTCGTGAGCCTTTCGGGCGCAAGGAACTCAATTCGCAGGCCTTTCTGAAATTGACACTGAGGCACACGAATTCTTCATTTAGGGTGTTTTTCACCTCTTTTCTTTATCTCCTTTTCTTTTTAACATCCCAGGTATGTGACTTTACCATACTACCCTTGAAGATGAGTGGATGCCTCCTCACTGATGTGCGGGGCCCAAAATCATCTTCTTCCTAAAGATGGCACCAGGAGCCGGCCAACAACAATCTCGTCTTCCCTGCATGAAGCTCCACCACCGATGCCCCCCCCCCCGCACGCGCCGGCTCTCCGCAGTGCCGCCGGCTGCTCGAGCCTGCGCTCGCTCACCGCACCGCCGCCGGCCCCTCGCCCCCGCTCGCCACGCCACCGGCGGCCCTTCGCGCCCGCTCGCCGTGCCGCCCCCGGCCCCTCGCGTCCGCTCGCCGCTCCACCGCCGGCCCCTCACGCCGGCGCCCGCTTGCCGCTCCGCCGCCAGCCCCTCGCGCCTGCGCCCGCCCGCCACACCGCCGCCGGCCGCGCCATTTTCACCATCGGTGGATGAGGAGGACGACGACCGGGTGATGCGGAGGTGGATGTGGAGGGGCGCGAGCAGTCGGCGCCTCGCCGGGGGGGCCTTGGTAGCCAGCAGGAGAGCGGAGCAGACGGCCTGGGCAAGTGGTGGGGCCAGCGGAGTGGGCAGCCAGCGGCGGGCGAGGCCGTGGCAGCCAGCGGGAGAGTGTGGCGGGCGGTCTGGGCGAGTGGCCTAGGCGAGCAGCGTGAAGGGTCATGGCCGGCGGCGGGGAGGTTGCTACTTCGCCTCGATCTGGTTTCTCCGGTTCGATTCGATGCAACGTGACGAGAGGCAACATGCAGGTGAACATGGGTAAAAGGGTTCGTTCACATAGCAAGGCAGGTGAAAAAGAAAGGGAAAAAATATAAAAGAGAGAAAAGAGGAGAAAAACCCCCGAAATGAAAAATTCGCGTGCCTCGGTGTCAATTTCAGAAAGGCCTGCGAATTGAGTCCCTTGCGCCGAAAGGCTTGCGAATTGAGTCTCTTTTACTAAAATCTCTCCAAGCTTGACACATTTGAATATGTATGTAAATGAGGCCCGAAAATGTGTGCGTATGGCCGGAAAGATTTAGCAGGAGCGGAGAAAAACACAAGCCGGTTCTGCTGAGGATCTTAGTAAGAGCAGTGCACGTTATGAGCCGCTCCTACATCACTCCTGCTAAAGCCTTTGCTCCTATAGTGGTGGCACTGTAGGAGCTCATGAATAGTAAAGCTTTGTAAAACTGATCCTATAGAGAGCTGTTCTACCGCTCGCTCCTAAAATGGACTTCTGTAGCAGTGACTCTGATATTGTCTCTGGTTGGTTCAGCCTTCTACTCCAGACCTGTCTCGAACCTGTGTCCTCACTACCTCTGGAAGTCCAATAAGAAACAACGTGACCCGAACTCTCCAACCGGCGTCATCTACTCATCTGGCGCCCCAGAGGTCGCCATGACGCCGGCCGGTGGCACCTCTGACCCATCACAACTTCGGATCAGCTGTATCATACTGATTAAATTCCACATATCACAATTTCAGCTCGACCACCTAAGTCCCTAAACCAAATAGTCACTGTGTGCCTCCCGGTTGAGGGGACTATGAAGAGTAAAATATACCGGAGGCCAGGCGGCCTACGTCACTTTTCAAAGTGTAGTTTTTAATCCATAAACTGTTTAAAATGTACCACACATGGTCATACGCCAATTAACATCAACAAAAATACCATTACCCATGTCAAGCTGTATATGTACATGTATAAATGTATCATGGTTAGTGGTTGATGTTTTTTAAGAAATGATGTATACTACAGGAGAAAAATGTGATGCCCAAAGACAAGTTAAAGGACCTCTGCTACAGGAACACACGTGTACTATATACAACCGAGGAGCAGCTAGCTTATTGAATGCTTTTCTTTTCTAAAGCTGAATCGGATGCCGTGTGGATGAGTAAAGTAAGGAATGCATAGCTTATTGAATGCTTTTCTTTTCTAAAGCTGAATCGGATGCCTTGTGGATGAGTAAAGTAAGGAATGCATGGATTCTCTTTTAGGAAAAGCTCAACATTCTTTTTATGATGCATACCACAAGAAAAGGATCGCGGCACGCGCACTGTCTTTCATTCAGGCAAAAGGAAAAACCAAAGAAATGTATGCCCAAGCAAACGGTGAAGTGTGAGATCATATTAAAATGAAGGGGAAAACAAGCCCGTTTATTATTTCACTAGTTCGTTTGGGCCATAACTTAATCGTGTTTTTAGCAAAGGTTTTGCATTCATATGCTGCATGTGAAACCATAGTTCTTTGTCTCAAATAATAAATTCTTCAGTGATGTATTTATAAGACAGTATATACATACACACACTGACATATTATATATAGAGAGAAATGGACAAGGCTTCAATATAAATTTTCGCTTGGGACCCCAAAATGTCAGGACTAACGCTGCCTAAATTCTATGCTCACGCCGCCCGCTGTCCCAAAAGGGGATAAATCAAATGAGTTTCATGGGGTTAACTAGGTGTATACCGTTTCCTATGTTATTTGTTGAAACTTATATTGAAAGTCTGAGGGTTTCATTTCATCGAATTATGTCCAATCACATGTATCGCAATTAAATACTAAGATTAGCTATGAAATTGTGCAACGCAACTATGCATCCAGAGATATTGTTTCATTTTTTGCTCAAACTATATTTGATGTGATATGGCACTTTGAAAACCACACAAAATAAAATTTACCCCTGAGAATGATCTTAGAAACAGTATTATACTGCAGAGCAGTAGTACATATGTAGTACTAGTATATACCGGGCCCGCTCATAGTACCGGGCCACTTGGACCCGCATATAACCATCTCCAATGGCAATGCACAAATGCATTGCCTATCCCTGTTCCTTCACTATTTCAATTACCCTCCTCTCTATCTACAGGGTCGCTACAGTGTCAAACAGTGTATAGACAGCCTGTTTAGATAATTCCATTGGAGATAGCCTAATACCACGCCTGTTTGAAATGAGCACGTTACTATCGGGTACCTTGTCAGCTCCTCTGTACGTACTTTGTTGTTGTATGAATGAAGCTGATCTTTTGTGCTTGTTTTTCTTGTGGCTGTACAGTCACTATAGTAGAAACAATAGTACTAAGTTATCATAAGTGAAGAGCCGCGGATGTAGTTGCAGCAGCATGCAGCTAAAGAAGCACAACCTATCAACCCTGATGTATATCGGGTCCCGAACTATATATGTTGATGCCCACACTTTGGCATCTGCTGGTATTGCGCTTGCACTGTCACATGCACAGTCTCGATTCTCATGGGCACCACTGTGGCGTAACTGTGTAACAGGACAGTGATCGTTGATGCCCTCCACCTTTGTTGGCACTCATCCACGCACCTCAAGTCCTCAATAATTATGCATGATAACAGTTGCTGAGTACTAGTACTTTGCTATGTATGGCATCGCGCCCGCTGCATGCATGTGTTAATTGTGTGGGCTACACATCAGTCTGGAGGGAACAATGCGCACTTTCAGCCTCTTTGGTATGCCGGTTCGCCATGTCCAGCATGGGTCAGTCCGGAATGGTGTGGGCTGGTGATTTTTAGCCGGATGGACCGATCCTGCATATTGGTAGCTAGGCTAGCAGAATGGATAGATGACGGCCGGGCAACGCAGACCGGCGACTCAAACCACCAATAAGAATTTTCTCTGTCTGTGGGTTTTCCCACAATAAGACAGATAACCACCAATAATTAATCAACTGCTAACCATTGTGTATTTTGAAAAAAAAAATGCTAACCATTGTTACTCGATCGAGAGACATTAAGAATTTTCGCTCGGCGGCGCTTCATCATGGATATGAGTAGTTTAGGAAGGAATTTAGTGCCCGTTTGTAAGGCTGTGCTGTATTAATTATTAATTTATACTCAGCATATGGCATTTCGTCGTTTTCGTTTTTCACCCTGCACTCGTGTGATGTTGTATTATTCTTTCTTCTCGGATAATGCAGAACAACTGACGTTTTCATGTTTTAAAAAAAGTTATTATTCCGTGGTCCGTGCGTGCGTGCTAGGTCGCTTTTGCAGCCATGAAATTCGATCTCTCTTCCGGCAGACTGCCACCGTGACCCTGGATTCGCTTCCCCCCACCAGGTAGCTGGTGGCCCAAGAAGATGTCAGGGCACGCAGATCACACAATTAAAACAGACCCTGCAAATTAGTGAAGCCTCGCTATTTTTCAGTTTTTTTCCATTTTTATTGTATGTTTTCATTTTCAAATGGTTCCCTTTAAATAATTGTTTTTTCACAGCTATTCAAAAATTCTGAATTATGCATGTGACTTATGTATTTCGCAAGTTATGCACGTAAAATCATGCACGTGTTCTGTAACTTATATGTTTCCATATAACTTATGTCTCTTTACGTATTATGCACATAATTTATAAATATGTTGTGTACATAACATATACCTTCCACACAAAACTTGTGCATCCCAAAAGTTATACTATGTCCATGACTCCCATATAAAAGTTATGTATGTCAAGTACCCCATCCGTTTCAATTTATAGGTCGTTTAACTTTTCAACATTAAGTTTCATCAACTCGTCTTATTCAAAAAATTTACAAAACAATAGAAAAATAAAATCATAGTTAAACTACATTATATGCTAAACTAAATCACAATAAAAATAAATAATTGTTATCAAATTTTTTGAATAGGATGAGGAAGTAAAACTAGGTGTCAAAAAAGTCAAATGACCCCTCTAAATTAAGATGGAGGGAGTATAACTTATACCTTTTACATGTTATCATTTAACCCATGCATCTTTTCACACATAAATTAAAAAATATAACTTACAAAGAGTAGACAAATTTAAAAGTAACAGTAGATCAAAAAAAAGAAAAGAAAAAGAATGAAGAAAGAGGGAGGCGAGGAGAAAGAAAAATTAAAGGCGCGAGCCCAACAGGTCACTTTCTCCGCTGCATGGCAAAACCCCCTCGAGCATCGATTCCGGTGGCCCATTGGGACCTCCAGACCTCCAGGCATCGATTCCGGATGGAATCACAAAAATTGCAACACATTCGCTGGTCCCCGAGTTTTTTTATTTTTATATTTATTTAAATCGTTTTTTGCAAAAATAAATGGACGATTCAAAAATTTGCAAATATAGACCTATACCGCCGGACCAATTGGCGGTATTTAAAAACCGCCAGCCCAATCGGCGGTATTTAAAAACCGCCGGAGCAACCGGCGTTTTTTAAATACCGCCAGAACAGGTTGGCAGTGCGGCGGGCGCTGCGACCGGTGGGCCCGCCGATTAAAAAACGCCGGATGGGGCGGCGGTTTTTAAAAACCGCCGCCGGGGACGGCGGTTATTTAAAAACCGCCGGCGGGGCCGGCTTTATTTAAAAATCGCTGGATGGGCCGGCTTTATTTAAAAAATGCCAAAAGGATTAAATACCGCCAGCTAGACAAGGCATCGCAAATGTGTTCAACTTTATTTATGTCGTTAATCTACGATGTCAACATTGAGAATTATGTATCCGAGTTCAATCTATGTTGCGTTTTAACTTCTGCATCAATTGTTCATGTCGTACTCAATGTAACGCTGTGATTTCAATTTAATGTAACGTGTACTCTCATAATTTGTTTTTGTCTGTCCTCCATACTAAGAAAAAGAAAACAAATATTTTACATCATAAAATAAAGAAATACAAATTTACCGGTACTAATTACAATAGTTTCCATGCCCACATTCAAATAGTGTTTTAATTGCCATTTGCTTTTACGTATACTCATATTGGTTATTTAACAAATTACCATGCTCTTGTTTTTTAAAAATGCACATGGAGCAAAAATCGCCGGATGGGCCGGCTTTATTTAAAAATCGCCGGATGGGCCGGCTTTATTTAAAAAACGCCAAAAGGATTAAATACGCCAGCTATTTTTTAAAAAACGCCAACAGGACCTAAATACCGCCACGGGAAATAAAAATCGCCGGCCCATTCGGCTTTTTTTTAAATATCGCCGGGTGGGCCGGCTTTATTTAAAAAACGCCACTCCAGCCGGCGGTTTGATGACAGGGGTTCAAATTCGGTGGCAGTTAGGATGCCACGTCATTAAACCGCCGGATAGGGCGGCGTTTTTTAAATACCGCCGGATGGTCCGGCGGTATTGGTATAGATTTGCAATTTTTTGAATCGTCCATTTATTTTTGCAAAAAACGATTTAAATAAATATAAAAATAAAAAAAATTCGTCAGCTCCCCTCCCACACGTCACGTGAGCCTGTCTGGAGCGTAAGTCGATGGATGGTTCATTTGTTTCGTTTCTAATGAGTTGTCAGTAAACTGGAAGTGCGAATGTAAACGCCGAGGGTTAAAGTTGTTTCAATATTGTTATAGTACTATATTGGAGTGGTAAGAACATGGCATAGACCTAGTGGCGGATCTACGATTTAAAGCTATGGGATGCTTATTTTCTTCTTTCTTTTTCATTTTCCTCTCTTTCTCATCTATTTATTCACATTGTCTTGTTTTTCGTCTTTGTTTATACATAAATATTGTAAAGAGTGTTTGGGAATTTCCATTGTCCGCGCAGGGATAGGGGGTGCTGGAGCACCCTAGCCCCACGCTGGATGCGCCCTACATAGACCTAAAAAGCTGTACAAAACGAGTGAACACATAGAAGCGAACAGAAAGAAACCAGAAAGAAAACGAAAAAGTAGAGCAGAACGGCTGTCCTATACTGGACCAGAACCAAAAAAAAAAAAAAAAACACACACACACAGCGCAGGGTGTGCTAGGCCGAATGCACACACCGTGGGATGCTTTAGCTTTTCTACCGTCGTCTGTATATATATGGGCCGTAGAGGCTGGCCTGTCGCGGTTGCGAGCCCAACCGAGACAGAGCGAGCTCGCTATACATAGAATAGAGCGCGTTACTCTGAAGAGCATGTTAAGAAAATCTCGCTACACGTAAAGTGTAAACTAACATGGTTTAGTCGGTCTTGGCCGTGTTGCATCGCCTTCAGTCGGATTTCGATATGTGCCGCGCTACTACTCTCCTGAGGGCTCCGTTCGGTTTTAACTTTTAACGCTAGCTGCATGCAGGGTCTCCGACCGACGGGATCGATGGAGAGGGAGGGAGCCTCTCGAATCTTTCGTCGCTCGCTCGGGCGTTGCTTGGCACCACAACTCAACATTCAGCCAACTCGTCTGCAAGACTGCAACGGCTAACAAACAAAAGCTGCTCTTGACTTCTTGTTCCCCTAGTCCCTCGCAAAATGTCTCACAAGTAAAAAAACGGCACCGACTCGCCTCCTGGCCTCTTGCACGTTGGGGGATTAATGTCAAGTTATCATGCAGCAGGCCGTGATGACCGGTCAGGCGTGGCGTGGTAAAAGGCTCTGAAATTTGCCCTGTGCTTGTGGGCTGCTGGCAGATCGGGCCATACAAAGGCCAGGCTGGACGAATTCATATATATGCTTGTACACCCACAAATAAAAGTACTGGTCATGTTTCTGAATGAAGCCCAAGTAAAGGGGAGGCCGGGGCTTTACACCACCGATGAATTTTATACTCTGTTTTCATCTCCGGTTCTTTGCAAGGAGCAGCATACTCGACTCGCGCGTCAGAGAGCCCTGACAAAGTTCGACATGCCTCTGGCTCTGCTGCTGCTGAGACTCGGGTTCTGTCTAGAGTTTGTTCATTTTAGTTAGTCGATACAAGCAGGGCACCCGATTCATTAAGCAGATATATAATTGAGTGTTAGTACAAGCAGCATGGTGCTTTTAAAAAGGAGACAAGGCAAGGTGTGGTGGTAAGAAAGGACTTTTTTTTTTTCAATTTAACCCAAAAAAAAGAAATTGCGAAAATGAACCCTCACGCAAACTTATTTCAAATCTGACCTATTTAGCGGCGCCACAGCCAGGCAACGGTGCCACAATATAACATTGCAGCGCCACATGGCCCACATGCAATGGCGCTGCAATAGTGGACACGTAGGAGGGTGCAGGAGTAATCGCAATAGTGGCGCCGCAACAGTGTATTGCGGCACCATCCCGACTGGCACTGTAGAAACGTATCTTTTTCGTATGATGTTGGATTGAGACGGTATTTATATAAAAATTGTATCTTTCCACGAGATATACAACTCTGTAGTTTTGAGTTTTTTCACTTGAAGTTGTTTAGACACTCCAATAATTTATTTTCCTAAGACAGAACGCGCCGCAGAATACAGTTAAAACTGAAATAAATTATTAGAGTACCTCGTCGAATGCTATAATTTTTATATAAAGATCATCCCAATCTGATATCATATAAAAAAGATATGATTTTTCTAAAACGAATAGCCTGCGGCACCATGAACAGTTGCGCCAGTCTTCGTAGCGCTGCAAGACACTACTGCGGCGCTATAAATAGTGGTGTCGTAAGCTTTTTACGTGAAAAATGACATGGCAGGCCATTGCTACACCCTTCTACGTATCTACTCTTGCCGCGACATTGCATGCGGCGTATTGCGTCGCCACTGTCCGTCGCGCCCGCTAAATGGGTCAGATTTGAAATTAGTTTGCATGGCTCAACCATATGCTGATTTCACGTGTTTGGTGTGTGTGTACCGTTTCAATTGTTTAGGGAGGAGGACGGCCGTTCGGGTTGTTTGGATAACCCAGGGTATAGCAGTGGTAAAACTTGGACCAGACAGTTGCCCCAGATACCTGTGTTGGAGAAACTGTATGGTACGGCCGGCGCCGGTTGATCGATCGCCTTCTAGGAGCCGCGCGCCGCCGACCCTGACACCGCGGTGGCCATGCTTACAAGCTGGTACAATTTCAGTATGTAGCTATCTACACAGTCTGCCGGCTCTCCTCTCAGTGATCTGCCTGTGTGTGTATATAGTATATACTAGGAAGGCTGGCGCGCTGATGCCACGCCTCTTCAGGAGGCCTGCTGTTAATTGCGCCGAATGCATTTTGTAAACGGGCTGTGTATTATAACTACGGGGCCTTTCGAACTGTAGCGTCGGCACTACGCCTCCGCAAATCCTATTTGTCTACCGGAAGGTGAATAGCTAAGCTCCCTTCCGGTGTTTGAGATACGTGCTGCCTTTGCCCCAGCGTCCGATATTTGAGCTTTGTTTTGCTTCCTCGGGACTACACGCCACCGCCGCCGGTGCCATCCTGCGGCCTACGCGGCCCGCTCCCGTGGCTGCCTCTCCTACGCATAGGAGCGATGAGCAGCATGCACAATACGCTGGGAGGAGACGAGTGTCAGGGGCTCCAACCGCTGATTTGTGCCTGCATGGGGAGGCACGGGAGCCCGGCAGCGTTGCACGCTTTTTAATAAACAAAATTTTCTTCTGTTTTTTAACCAACATTTTCATGGACATTTTAAACTTTGGAATATAGTATTATTAACACTCCAATTGCGTTATTTCAACATTCCAATTACGCTATTTCAACATTCCAGTTACACGGTTTCAGTATTTTGTGCACTGATTGTTGAGCTAGTTTTGACAAAATGTTGAACTAGGTTAGATAAATACGATATTTGAAAATGTTGAATGCATACATATTCAATATTTTATCCAAACTCATTAAATTGTAAAATTATTTATTCCGAAATTTCTATATCCTCTATTCAACATTTATATGTATGAAGACTTTAGCATTTTGCAAATATGTTCTGTTTGATATAAATAGGTAATGCTGAGTATTTTATTTTAGTACATAAAAAGAAGGGAGAATCCGTCCGCTGGGCACATGAAAAAATTCTACTCGCGTGAAATGTGTCCAACTGCATCGATTTTGTTTCACACACATTGTCAGCCTGAATAAAGTGGGCCGTCACACAGTTTAATGGGCCATTGGGTTTTTAGATGGTCAGCTTAACGAACTTCCGCAAGACGCATAGGAAACCCCCTACGCCTCGGCCTCTTGCAGCGTCTTTGGGAATGTGTGCACGCCATGTATTAACGCTGGGCGGCCGGATGGATGACGGACGCGTTGAAGGCTTTGTCGGTCAAATAGGTCTGTTGGAGAGATCATGGAGCGTGCCGCCGGAGCTCTTGGGGGGAGGAAGCGTCCTTTTCCGTTTCAGGATGGAGGCCGCGCGTGCAAGCGCCGTCGACAGGCTCGTTCGGTGGTCCATGATCTGTGTTTCAGGCTGTAGGCAATGTGTGTGCTAATGGATTGATTGCTTTCGGAACGAACACGATGAACATTGCTTGACGATGGCTGCCATGAAGAACCGTCATGCACTGTTAGGCGACATCTAACGTATCCGACCCAAATACTAAACACAAAGTCAGGACCAAGCACAGGACAGTTATAGGTACGAGCCCCAACAGCATAAACCCAAAACCCAATAGGAGGACATAGATGGACCAAAGGCTGTGGTAAAGGAACAGAGCAATGTGAATATGACACAATATGCAAAGGAACATGTGCAGAGTAATTAGCAGCGAAGTACAGTAAAGCGCCATGGAAAGGCTGCACAAACGGCAGCAAGCAGCAGGGAGAAGATGGAGAACATAAAAGGGCGATAATGCAAAGAAAGACTGAGAAGGCACCGTGGATCTGACCTGCGCGAGTGCGGATGCTGGAAATGGAATGCAGGCACAGAGCTCGGAGATGCGGGAGGAAGCCGCTGAAGCAAGAAGCCGAGGGAAGGGCGGCGACGAATCGAACTCCGCGTGCAGGCACGGTGGCGGCCGGCACCTGCAAAAATAGAAGAAAGGAAGGAGCAATGGAACACAGCACAATGAACTGCAAGAAAGGAATAGGACGACGGCAATGGAAGCAGGCCTCACCGAGGGGAGGAGGAAGGGAGGCGGGCGTGCGAATGGCCAAGGACAGGAAACAGAGAAGAACCCAAGCGGAAGAGGAACGGCAGCAGCCTCAGATGCTCGCTGTCGGCGCCTTGGGAGCAGAGTCACACAACCCTGCAAGGGAGTAGGCCGACATGGCGACGCACAGGCCACGGGCTGGCAAGCAGCGAAAGAGGCCCAGGCACCCCCACAACGGTAGGACGGGGACCCGAGTGCGTCCGGAAGCCGGCAAAACTCCCGTGAGTTGGGGGAGGGAGACGGGGAGGTAGATGCAGAAGGGGAGCGCTCAAAACGCGTGATAGACGCAGCTTAGGATTGACGCATCACGGTGGACGGTCTGACGGGCTGCTAGCATAGCTGGGCGGCATGCGTCGAGCGAGGACGTGAGAGGCGCTGGATGGGCGCGTTTTCTACCGTGGGTATAGAGATAGACTATGCCTTCGTGAGATTAGAGGTTTAAATAGTACTCCCTCCATCCTAATTTATAGATTGTTTGATTTTTTTGACATCAAATTTGATTTGAGATTATCATTTATTTTCATTGTGATTTAGTTTAGTGTATATATACTTTAACTATGAATTGAATTTTTCTATATTTTCACAAATATTTTGAATAAGACGAGTCGGTCAAACTTGGTAACGAAAAAATCAAACGAACTATAAATTGAGACGAAGGTAGTACTAAATTGTACACTTCATGAGTCCATTGACCTAGTTGAGAACCCAAGACAAAGTTTAATAAGGACCCATTCAAATTTACTGTACTGATTACCACGAAAATGCGCTCCTTCAAATAGATGACGAGGTATAGCCATCAAACGTGCATCGGTTATTTTGACTCAGCATGAAATATCTAATCCAGCCGAAAAATTTAGGTTTGGCAGCGGTGGATGAAGAAGTTCCTTCGATGAACAACATCCTTTCCTCTCCGGCCGACACAGCGCGGGCGCAGGTTCGCAGCGTACGGCGCTGCTGCAGGGCTGCCGGGCCACGAAGCGCGGGGCGTAGGGACGTCGGAGCGCAGACCATGGGGCCGCTGGGGCGGTGGAACGGGGTGCAGGGACGTCGGAGCGCAAGCCTCCGGGCCACCAGAGCGCGGGGCACAGGGATACCGAGGAGCAGGGCATGGAGTCGCTGAGTCCGCCCAACGGTGGAGCTCCGAGGGCGTGCTGCCGCGGTGCCACCGCATGTCGGGGTGTGGCCACGCAGGCGACCGGCTGCGCGCAGTCTTGGCCACGCGGATGATGGCCGGTGGGCGGCGAGGGGGCGGCACAGGGTGACGGGCGATGGCTGGCCGGGTGGCAAGCCGGTGAGGTGAGGAGGCGACCGTATCTTGCGCGGATTGGGAGAGGCAGAGGGAGTGAGGGACTAAGGTGCAATGGCGAGGCCAAGGGGAGCGCGACCGGGACGGCCGACAGCACCTACACATTCAACACTAGGGAGAGAACAGAGAAGGGCAGGAGGCTAGGAGGGAGGGGCGAGGGGGTGATGTTACCTTCCCGGAGGCCAGAGCCACGGAGTGCCCGAGCAGAGGACGGAGCCGGCGGCGCCTCGGGTAGCGAGCGGGGCGTGGGGGGATGCGGCGCTTCCGCGCTTGCGCTAGCGCTGGCCTCTGCGCTAGGGCTAGAAGGTTTATTCATGGGCCCAAAAACAAATTGTCTTTGCAAGCTAGGCCGGGCTGAGTATGGCGCTGTTAGCAGCACTCTGCTAACGACTACCACTAAGAACCGATATAGGAACCGGAACCCGGAAGAACAGGAAGATAGGAGGATAGCTAGAACACGATTGGGACGAGGACACCTTCTATTCTCCTCTGTTACCAGATAGTTCGTACATGATGTTCATTCTGTTAACTACCTCTCCATTTATACTCTCACAACTCCCTCTCAACTACTTAGACCACATTGGCCCAACTATCCGCGGATTGGGCCTGTGGTCCCTCCGGCCCATACGCAGCTGCTGCTCTATTGGCGGGGTACTAACAATCTCCCCTTCTTGAAAGCCTGCTTGCCCCCAAGCAGGTGCATTGGGAAAACGTTTCTTCAATGTCTCCAAGTTCTCCTAGGTTGCCAATTCTTCTGACACGAGAGACCACTTGATCAGCACTTGACACCCTGTTGATGACCAACGTGTCTGCAACACCTTCTCTGGAATTTGTAATTCTGAAAATTCAGATGGAAGTTCAGGACACAACACTTGGTTCTGTCCCACAGCTGCCTTGAGTTGAGAAACATGGAATATTGGATGAATGGAGCAAGAGTCTGGCAATTTCATCTTATATGCTACATATCCATGTTTCTGAAGTATTTGAAATGGACCGAAGAATTTGAAGGCCAACTTCTGATTTGCCCTGGGAGCCAATGATGACTGAACATACGGCTGCAGCTTCAAAAACACCCAATCGCCAACTGAAAACTGACGTTCAGAATGCGACTTGTCAGACTGTTTCTTCATCCAGTTCTGAGCTCGATGCAAATGTTGTTGCAACAGGTTGTTCATCAACTGGCGTTCTTGCATCCATTCAGTCACTGACAAATTAGTTACAGCCAAGGATGAATCAACTCCAAAATGCCGTGGAGGTCGACCATATAGAGCCTCAAAAGGAGAAGTTTTAAGAGCAGAATGCCAACTGGTATTGTACCAAAATTCTGCTGCAGAAAGCCAATCACTCCATTTCTTTGGACAAGCATGCACAAAGCATCTCAAATAAGTCTCCATGCACTGATTAACTCTCTCAGTTTGACCATCTGACTGTGGATGGTAAGCTGAACTCATGTGTAGGGATACACCAGCTAAAGCAAAGAGTTCTTTCCAAAAGTTGCTAGTGAAAATCCTATCACGATCAGAAATGATCACCAAAGGCATCCCGTGTAACTTGTACACATAATTCATGAACGCCTTGGCTACTGAGGCAGCAGAGAATGGATGCAGCAATGGAATTAAGTGACAGTACTTGGTAAACTTATCAACTACCACCAATATGCAGTTATAAGTTCCTGATCTAGGCAATCCTTCCACAAAATCCATAGATATGGTATGCCAAGCAGAAGGAGGCACAGGCAATGGTTGCAAAAGACCAGGAAGTCTATTCGGTCAGGTTTGGCTTGCTGACAAGTAGTGCATGAAGTAACAAAACTATGAACAGCCTTGTTCATACCTTTCCAAGCAAAGAGTTGCTTCAGTTTCCTTAAGGTGACTGGAACTCCTGAATGGCCCCCCACAGGAGAAGAATGGAAAGCATCAATGATTTTGTGTTGTAGCTCCACATCATTACCTACCCAGATCCGAGACTTGTGTCTAAGCACACCTTGCTGCAGGTTATATTGAGGTACTGCAGCAGGGTCCACACTGAGTTTGATAATCAAATCCTGAGCAAAAGGATCATTGAGATAACTGTCAGCAATTTGGTCCATCCATTGAGGTGTGCAAGTAGAAATGGCCACACAAGATCCTTGTGTATGGACTTTGCGAGAAAGAGCATCTGCCACCCTATTGTCACTGCCCTTCTTGTAAATGATCTTATATTGAAGCCCCAACAATTTAGTGAACACTTTGTGCTGCCATGGTGTATGCAATCTTTGTTCACCCAGATGAGACAGGCTCGTATGATCAGTCCAAATGAGAAATTCTCCATGCTGCAAGTAGCATCTCCATTGATCAACCGCTAATAATATTGCCAAATACTCTTTTTCATAGGTGGATAACCCTATATGCTGAACACCCAGTGCCTTACTGATATATGCCAATGGGTGACTCTCCTGAATAAGAACTGCACCAATCCCCACACCTGATGCACCCCATGTCTATGCCAAAGGGTTTATCAAAATTGGGTAAAGAAAGAACAGGGGCAGTACTCAAGGCTTGCTTTAGTGTCTCAAAAGCCAGCTCATGATCTGAAGTCCAAACAAACAGGACATTTTTCTTGAGCAAATCTGTCAATGGTTTGCTGATGATGCCAAAATGCTTCACAAATTTTGTCACACCCCAACCGTATCATTGGAGGTGGCAGCCGCCACACCTTTATGGATTCTTCACAATCCATAAGGGTGCAAGGCATTGTGCAACAGATTTCTAACACAAGTATATTAGTCACACACTTTATTCATTTTGGCAAGGCTACATGACTTCCTTTATTACAGTTAAACCTCACTACAACTAATGTGGTTCCTGGTCGTCACTCCCCCTCCCATCCTCACCATCTTCTTCAATCAGTTCTACGCATATCAGTAAAAAAGCATGCAGTGAGTATGATGTCATACTCAGCAAGGAAATTTGGTCCTTAGTAGTTACCATAAAGTTGCTCCCTGCTTACCACAGGGGAGATTAATATTCAAGTTCATACAGCATTACTCAACTTAGGTTTTTAGTTAATCTCTGTAGAGATGTCTATTATTTCGTCACAATTGCCACCAATTGGTAATGCCCCATCTCTTAGAAACCAACACCGAGTTCCCTACTTGAGTGAGGGTGCCCATCCCACCCTGATATCGGCACCGCCGCATATCGCAATTTTAGGAACCGGCTGTCCCAGGCTAAGCACTACCATGTTTATTTTCCCAAATTATGACGATAACATTCATTCATCAAATACATATATATTAAGTGAGGTGAATAGTTCAAGAGACCCCTGATATGCACAGCTTGCCTTGGTTTGATTTATGTGAGCTCTCCCTTGTACTTGTAGAGGTCAGGACCTAACAGGTTCATATGAGTTTGGGTTAATTAGGTTGTTACAGTATTCAGGCGCGTTAATCGCAGTCTCTATTAATGTATATTGTCAATCATTTAGTCATAGTTAAATAAATGTTCAGAGTAGACCTGTAGTGTTAATACTGATATAGTTTAATTCTGGTTGTACTAGTTAACATCAGTATATGCAATACATAGTCAACTGATCAATCAGGTTTACTCCATATATTGCCCATGCACACATTGTCTGCAGCATTCATTCATGGTGTAGAATTCTAGCTACTAACCATGCTACAGGCAGCACTGGCTAACCCACGTTCAGTTATCACCTTGAATAAGCATGTGAGTTTCAGGTTCAGTCCAATGTCATTACTGCTCAATATATGTCTACCATGACCTACTCTTAGTTGGGGTACCATTAGTCAAGTTAATAACTAATGTTCGGCCAGACAGCTCATGTTAGAGTACTAGTACTTCCTTAAATCAGAGTAATCAAGCACCAGGGTTGAGAAAACTAGCATGAATGGGAAGAAACAAACAGAAATCATGAGCAGCAGGAAGTAAATCTGAGGTGCATACCTTAGCAGCTAGATCACTTCCCCCTTTCGGATTCCTCCTGATTCTCTCACCCTACCGTGTTCTGAGCTTGTGGATTTTACTAGTGCGAGTTGCAGGCCGAGAGGGGAGAGGTATTTATACTACAGTCTATAGGTTCTGATGAGGGAGAGTATATTTCTAGTAGAATTAACTTGCCTGATATTTACTGCTGCTGGTGTACGTGGAGAGTAAGGAGGTGTATAGCTGTCCCAGGTTGACCATAAGCAGCCTGGTCAGTATACGGTTCATAAGCAGCAATCTGATCGACAGGTTCAGTAAAGCGTTGAACATAATCAGAAACCGAGCCCGATTGACCAATGTGGTAAAACTGATGAATCAACAATTTGTGTTGATTCTTGCCAAAGCGCTCCTGAGGAAACGACAAAACTGACACCAGGTCATAGAATGAATCTCACGCTCAACTGATTGTAACCAGCAAGCAGCAACCCCTTCGAAATGCATAGTAGCAACTCGAATCCACAAGGAGTACTCCACCTCATACATCTCAAAGTAGCTCTCACTGTGATTAATCCATAATTTCGGATTTTCACCATCGAAGTGGGGAAAATTCAGTTTCGGCAAACACCCCATCCGATCCCCAACACCCGAACGACCAAACTCGCCAAACGGGGGGTGGAAACGGAAATCATACATACCCTTGACCGTGACCGGGCCTGATTCCACTGCGGAATCGAACCCAGGTACCCGGTGACGAGGAGCATCACGGTGCCATTGAGGCCCATCGGCATGGAACTGTCCGGCAGGTGTGCGCGCGGACGCCAATGAAGGGTGGTGAAGCAGGGGCGGCTCAGGTGCAGTGCGCTCCAACACTGCGCGCTCCCAGTACTTTGAGAGACAGTGAATCTCAAGTCAAATGTCGGTGATGTCCGCCGCCGTGTGTATGATGGATTCATCCACCGCTGGCTTCCATTGGTGGAACGCGACCGCAGATTGTTCGACCTGAGACCTCCAAGCTTCGAATGCCTCTGCCGCGCACTCGAGCGCGTCCACATGCTCATCCCATCCAGTTTCAAGGCTCGCCAGGCGCTTCTCCCACTTGGCGTTGTGCTAGTCGAAGCGCTTGGAAATCTCCGCAAGTAACAGCTTCATGTTTGGGTCCATCGCGCCGTGCTTTTTCTGTAGCTTGGTGAAATGCTCCAGGATGCAGTCACTCGTGGCGGATTCACGCCCCAAATTCTACCCACTGGGAGGAATTACGGAGTGGAATCAAATCCACTTAGAGCAGACAATTCCCAAAATCTCCCACCGAACCCATTGCGGACTGAATCGAGGGAATACATGAATCACTTGCCCCCTCAAAGGATCTCTAGTCTGATACCAATTTGTTAGCAGCACTCTGCTAACGACTACCACTAAGAACCGATACAGGAACTGGAACCCGGAAGAACAGGAAGATAGGAGGATAGCTAGAACACGATTGGGACGAAGACAACTTCTATTTTTCTCCTCTGTTACCAAATAGTTCGTACATGATGTTCATTCTATTAACTACCTCTCCATTTATCTTCTCACAACTCCCTCTCAACTACTTAGACCACATTGGCCCAACTATCCGCGGATTGGGCCTGTGGTTCCTCCGGCCCATACGCAGCTGCTGCTCTGTTGGCGGGGTACTAATAGGCGCCCGCCACACTGGGCTCTCCGCCCCTAGATACTCGGCATGAAACATCTAAATATCTTACCCAGGGTTGAGTGGAACGATATAAGGTAGAGAGCTCAGAGCACTCACGCAGAATGTTCGCGTCACCGCAGCGGCAGGTGCACATTTTCTGTCTTCCCAACACGTGTCCCGAGTAAACCCAGCGACACAACATATTATTCCATGAACCAGGACGTGATTGGTTAGGTGGCTGCAGGGCAACCTGGGCCTGTGGATGCAACATTAGAGTGCTTGGAAGATTGGTCAAAACGTCCAGTTTTTTGGTACCGGAGGGAGTATAAAAGTGGGAAAATTTAGATATATTACCTCCAAATCAGTTCTCTGAATCCTGCTTAAGGCTGTAGCAACTAGTTGGGAAGCCTCTGGTATTGTTCTTGGTGGGGGGGGGGGGGGGGCGCTCGAGTTCTCATGTGCCTCCAAAATATTCCGGTACCTAGTTTTGTGCAAATTAAGACCAATACAATCATTAATTGTCGTCCATTGGGCATTCAAGTTGTTCAACTGTGTTTGTTCCGCTTATTTTACTTCTCCATGTTGCACCATGGCTGGGTCTATGTTTGGATAAATATGGACAACCTTTATGTAAGAAAACTCAAACAGCATTTGATTGAGGATCCCCTTTCCTTTTTGCTACTTTCATATACCTTACTCTGTTGATCTCGGGGAGGAATTTAATCAACATTGACATCAGTAGGCACACCAAATGTACTGATTATTCAAATGTACAGATTACAAAAAAAGAAAACTCCTTTCAACAAAATTAGCGCCTGCGTAAAACCATAGATCGATCAAATATCAACCAATCGCTACTGACTAGCACTAGTTCTAGTCGTTGATATCGCCTCCGCCACCAGCGGCGGTGTTCTTGGTTGGCTGCTGCTGGATGACGAGGATGGAGACCTTGGATGCGAACTCCGCGGAGGCAAGCATGTACCCGAGCACGCCTAGCTCTGGGAACTCACTCCACTCCGACAGCCCGCTGGTGACTTGGTGAGCGCGGCATGTGAAGCAACCGTGTGGGAAGCGTTGAACCCCAGTTATGGGCCGAATCTCTGTTAATATAGGCAGGGAATAGCCCCCTGCATGGCTTACATCAGATCGTAACATGATAGGATTGCTAGGCTAGTCTATAACAAACTGTATCTATCTAACAACCCTGTACAAGATTTCAGGATTACAAGTACAAGCATATCGCTCAGCACTCCCCCTCAATCATAACGGTCCTATGTTAAGATTGCGACAAAAATCCCAACGCTTTGATGCTGAAACCTCCTTGGTGAGTCCATCTGCAAGCTGATCATATGTAGAGACGATATGAATGTCAAGCAATTTCTGAGCAACCCTTTCTTGAAAGTGGTAATCAACCTCAATGTGCTTTGTCCTAGCATGAAAAATAGGATTTGCTGACAAATATGTAGCCCCTACATTGTCACACCAAAGTTTGGTTGTGGATGGACTCGGTATGTTTAACTCTTTAAGCAAGGTTTGTATCCAAATAATCTCTGCAGTTGCATTGGCCATAGCTTTGTATTATGCTTCGGTACTCGACCTAGAAACAGTAGCTTGTTTTCTAGCACTCCAAGAAATAAATTAGATTGGTGCCCAGAAAAATGCAGAAACTACTAGTAGATCTCCTGTCATCTGCTGAACCTGCCCAATCGGCATCGGAGAAGGCACTTACAGTCATAGATGGCGACTTTTGTAATTTCAGTCCATAGCTTACAGTGCCTTTCACATACCTTAGTATCCTCTTCACAGCCGTCCAGTGACTTGTTGTGGGTGCATGAAGAAACTGACATGTCGGGACAAGTCAAAGTAAGATATTGAAGAGCTCCTACAATACTCTGAAACTTGGTTGCATCTTCTGCTCCTAGCTTAGTTCCTGTCTCAATTGACAGCCTTTCTGAAACAGCTAGCGGAGTTGTTAGTGGCTTGCAATGTTGCATACCAACTCTCTTGAGAATATCAGTTGCATATTTCTGCTGTGCCATATGAATACCATCCTTGATTTTTCGCACCTCAATGCTGAGAAAATAATTCAGTTCTCCTAGGTTCTTTAGTGCAAAGTCTACTTTCAGATCCTCAAGGAGAGATAGAGCAGCAGCTTCTGATGAACTCACCACAATTATATCATCAACATAGATGAGTAAAAAAAATATTATTGCCATGCATGCTGTTATGAAACAAGGAAGTATCGGCCTGAGAGGGTCTGAACCCAAGTTCTTGTAATTTTGTCTCAACCTAATACCAGGCTCTAGGAGCTTGTTTCAGTCCATATAGGGCCTTGTTGAGCTTGCAAATATACTAAGGTGAGTTTTATGAGTTCTCATACCCAGGAGGTTGCTTCATATACACATCTTCCTCCAGGCGACCATGCAAGAACGCATTCTGAACATCTAGCTGCCGAAGGCACCATTCCTTTGACACTGCAACTGATAATATGGTTCTGATAGTGGCAGGTTTTACAACAGGGCTAAAAGTATCCTCATAGTCAATGCCATATCTTTGTTTAAAACCTTTAGCAACCAGACGTGCTTTGTATCTATCTATAGACCCATCTGCTTTCCTCTTAATTTTGTATACCCACTTGCAATCAATAACATTTTTGTCTTTGCTATTGGGAACTAAATGCCATGTTTTGTTACGCATCAAGGCATTGTATTCATCATCCATTGCATTTTTCCAATTAATATTGCCAAGAGCTTCATCTAGATTTCTGGGTTCTTCGGTTTCAGTCAAGAGACCATACCTAATAGTGCCATCTTTGTACACCTTAGGGCACCGAATCCCCCGCTGCAACCGAGTGACAGCAGGAGTTGCTGCCTCAGCATGACCAGCAGGAGAGGGTGCCTCAGGAGATTCCATTGGTGCTGTCTGCGGATCGCTAGTCGATGGCTGTGGAGGCTGGGGTAAATCCAGATGTCGTGGTGCCCCCGGATGCGAGGTCGAAGGTTGGTGATGGAGGGGCATGCCGCATGTCCGCTGCCGGTACGCTCGGGCCCAACAGTGCACGCGCGCGGCTGGGAGACAAGACGGCCGAATCCAGCGCAGGATCTGAGGTGGCTCCGGCGCACGGTGCAGCAGGGAGATCATCATCGGGATTGACGCTTGTCTCCAAAGCACCAACACGAGCATCCTGCAAAAAATATGGATGATATGAGCTGGAATTTCCAGCGTTCTGCAGGTTTATCTGATTGCTTAGCCAACTGATCTAGTGCATGCATCCCAGAATCTAGAGAAGAATTGGTAAGATGACATGGAAGAAGAAGAATCTGGGAGCGAAGGAGAGCACCAGCATTTGGATGAAGGCTAGCAAAGGGGAAAACTTTCTCATCAAAGATAACACCATGAGATATGTAGACACGTCCAATACTAATGTCAAGGCACTTATATCCCTTGTGGAGACTGCTATAGCCTAGAAAAGCACAACGTTTGGAGCGAAACTGGAGTTTGCGAGCATTATATGGTCGTAAATTAGGCCAACATGCACAGCCAAATATGCGAAGGAAAGTATAGTCAGGCTTTCGATTGTATAGACGTTCCTACGGGGTAGAATAATTTAGAATGCGACTAGGCATACGGTTAATAAGATATACAGCTGTAATGAAAGCTTCATCCCAAAATTTCAAGGGCATAGATGCATGAGCAAGCAGGGAAAGGCTGATTTCAACAATATGACTGTGTTTTCGTTCAGCAGAACCATTTTACTCATGTGTGTGAGGACAAGAAACATGATGGGAAATACCCATTTTGGTAAAGTACGGAATGACTTTCTCATATTCACCACCCCAATCCGACTGCATGGCAATAATTTTACGATTAAAAGCACGCTCAACGAGAGATTGAAACTCTTTGAATTTTTGGAAAACTTCAGATTTGTGCTTGAGCAAATAGATCCAAGTAACAGACTAGCTCAGAGAAGTTGGAGCAGGCCCCCAAACATCAGAGAAGACTAGCTCAAGTGGAGCCGAAGAGACACTAACAGACTTGGAATAAGGTAATTGGTGACTTTTAGCTTGTTGACAAGCGTCACACACGGACTCATGACTAAGCTCACTAGAAGAACATGGCAACTTATTTTTACTAATGACTTGACGGACAATAGAACTCGAAGGGTGACCAAGACGACTATGCCATACTGGTACATATGACTTGGTGGCACCACACACATGCCTTCATGCATCACGAGATGATGATGGGAAGGGATAAAGGCCACCTTGACACTGACCTCTAAGGATTGTTTTCTTCGTTCCCTGATCCTTGACAAGGAAAAAATTGGGGTGAAATTCGAGATAAGCATTATTGTCAAAGGTAAAGCGATGGACAGAAACAAGATTTTTAGCAGCACGAGGAACATGAAGAATATTATTTAGACAAAGAGAACGATCTGGGGTATGCAAAACACTATGACCAATGTGGCTAATGCGCATACCTGCTCCACTTGCTGTATGAATTTGATCATTGCCAGTATACTTTTCCCTCACAGCAAGCTTGTTCAGCTCACTTGTGATGTGATCTGTGGTGCCAGTGTCGTCAGAGTACCATGCTGTGTCAACAGCATAGGCAGCAGCAGCATGTTTCTCATCCGGCACATAATCTTCTTCGAAGCGGTGCCAGCACCTGTCAGCCGTGTACCCCTCCTTGTGGCACACCTGACAGCATGGTCGTTGACGATTGTTGGTGTTGCGGTTGTTGTAGTTGTGCCGAGGGTTGTTGTTGTTGTAGCCCCCGCGGCCTCGACCACCATCACGGCCATGCCCAGTTGGTGCGCGTCCGCGAGAGTATCCGCATCCACCACGATTGCCGCGGTTCGTGGAGTTCGCAGACGATTGCGATCCAGCATCATACAGCGCAATACGCTGCTCAAAGGAGAGGAGCTGGGAGACAACTTCAGTGAAGGATGTCTCCTCTGTGCGTGCCAGGATGCTGGTGACAACGGGATTGTACTCCATATCCAATCCGGTCAGGACATACTGGACTAGCTCTTCGTTCTCCAGGGGTGTTCCGGCGCATGCCATCTCATCTGCCAAAGATTCATCTTGGCCACATAATCTGTAATAGATTGATTACCTTTCTGCGTAGTTGCCAAAGCTATACGCGTGTTCACGGCACGAGACCGAGATTTGGATGAATGAATCTCCTCCAGTGCATTCCATACTTGAGACACAGTCTTGCAAATCGCCACTTGGGGAAGAGCGTCACGGGACATTGATGACAACAGATAGCTAAGCACCTGTTGATCAAGGGCCAGCCACCGAGCGTACTCTGGGTTGGGCTTGTGAATGTTTGTGCCATCTGCTCCTTTCTTCTCGAGGAGCTTGGGAGGCATTGCCTCAGTTCCATCTAGGAACCCTTCAAGCTGGGCTCCACGAATGGCTGGTAGGACTTGAAGCTGCCATAAGGCGTAGTTGGACTTGCCGAGTTTCACCGATATTGGTTGGGCGAAGGATGCCGGCGGCGCTGGAATTGAGAAGGAGGAGGCCATGGGATGGTTTCGGTGTGTTTAGGAGGTTACCATGTGAAGCAACCGTGTGGAAAGCGTTGAACTCCGGTTAGGGGCCGCATCTTTATTAATATAGGCAGGGAACAGCCCCTGTGTGGCTTACATCAGATCGTAACATCACCGCAAGAAATCTGTTTATCCATAACAAAATTCTCATGACGTTTTAGAAAAATGTCATAAATAATGCAGATCCGTGATAGTCTCTACATCGGAACATAATTTTATGATGAAAAAAATCAATGACGTCATCGATGGATCAATATGATCGTCTTCACCTTTTATTTTTGGGCTCCCGCTGCCTCTTCTGGCACAAATCCTCTGCACCACACCCACAGACCTAGGGTTGAAAAAAAATGGCAAAATTTGCTCCAAGACACTCAACTTTCGTGGAATTTGCTGTTTCACACCGCCAACGTTGAAATTGGCCGGGTACCATTATGAAATCGTGGGTATTTGCCATAACACACTGCATCCATTATAATATTCATTTAACAAATTTAAGGGGAGAGAAAGCAGAGGAAATGTCTATTTTGCCCCCATCTTCAACCTCTTGCTCCCACCGGAGGTTGAGCTGCTCCTGGGCTGCCTCCTCTCACGCATTGTCAGCCACGTTTCACCTGCCCAGGGGCACAATCTTCATCGACGAGGCCGGCGGCGGCGTCTTCAACCTCTTGCCTCTTCTCTCTCCGCACACCATTACCGTATGCGCACCTGACTCACACGGTGGTGAGTGCGGCAAGCTTCCCTCCGCCACCATAGCCACCCACTGCCCCTGTCAGGATCCACCACCCCGGTCCCTGCTGCCGTCCCAGGCAGGCTCTGGTGCCGCTGGTACTACGGCCTCGGCCCCCGCTGTTGTCTTGTATAGGTTTGTGCCGCCGCCGCCCCCGCCAGGCTGCGCTGCCGCAACCTCGGCCCCTACTGTTGTCCCAGGCAGCGCCTACCGCCTAGTGCCGCCGCTGCCCCAGCATTCGTCTCTGCTGTTGCAACCCCGGCCCCGCTGCCGTCCCGAGCAGCCATGTGCCGCCGGCCTTGGCGCCTGCCGTCCGGCCGCTGCTCGCCTCCGACGCCGCTCACACCGGTTCAATTCAGAGAAAGAGCAAAAGGTTGAAGATAGGGGCAAAGTAGACATTTCCCCTACTTTCTCTCCTCTTAAATCTGTTAAATGAATATTATAATGGATGCGGTGTGTTATGGCAAATGATCATGATTTTATAATGGTATCCGGCCAATTTCAACGTTGGCGGTGTGAAGCAGCCAATTCCATGAAAGTTGGGTGTCTGGAGCAAATTTTGCCAAGAAAAAATCCCCAATCCGCAGCCGCCGCTCACGTCCAGCTGCAACCTTATCCCCAATCCCCAATCCCCAATCAGGCTCGACCGCCGCCGTGCCACCAGGTCCCGGCTGGCCTGACCTCCGCCGTGCCACCAGGTCCCCGGCCGGTTCGACTCCCGCCATGCCACCAGGCCCGGCCGGCTCGGCCTCCACTGCGCCACTAGGCCGCGCCAGCAGTTCCGGCTCCGTCCCGTCGCGCGGTCCCGGCCCCATCCCGTCGCACGGCTTCGAGACCCGGCCACCAGTTCCTCGCACGGACATGAAGCTCCGAGCGCCGTCGTCTCGAGCCCCTCCGTAACTACGCTGCGACCAGCCTGCGTGAGTCTGCGTAGGTGAGCACTCTACCCTACCCCTGTCTCAGATCTACTCTCTCCTCCCCCATGCCATGCGGTGGATGGTTCCTTGGCGTGCGGGGCAACAACGGCCTGTGAATGAAGCAAGCAAACAGGCAAGGAAGAAGATAGAAGTTCAAAACGAAAACGAACCGCTATCTGCGGCTGGGCCACGGAATGGGCTTCAATACGTAGAGACCTAGAGAAAGAGTTGAGCTCTTGCGCAATAGGCGAAAAGGTAGGATTAGCCGAGCAGCAGGAACAGAAGAGCACGAGCAGACATCACTCATCAAGTTAGAAGAGCAGCAGCGATTAGCACCAGTTGTCCAGCACGTAAGTGCCCTAATAAGACGCCGAGCAGCATGCGATGTGTTAGTCTATTAAGTGATTAGCAAATACTACATGGTGCGCTTTGCTTTTTTTACCGGTTTATTATTCTGCTACTTTATTTTATCAGTAAATGATACCACTGGTAAATTTAGGAAGCTCAGTTCTTCAATGAAATTAATTAACGATGGATTGAAAGGGCAAAGCCAATGCTGAAACGAGAGGTGCCTATTGCAACAATTTGCAATGCTATGCCCTATATTTCGCACTTTATCATCACATTTGCATTTACATGTGTACAAATTACTTTAGCTTCGATTCTACTTTGTCATACACAGTTTTGACTTCGCCACACCTTAATTTTGGTCCGTCCTCCGCCACTGCGTCCCTGTGCTCTCCGCAGCCCACGCTCTTCGGCTGCGGCGGCGTCCATTTAGGAACAGGCTCTACCTACTGAAGCTCCACGGACTACTGAAGAAGTCCGTTCATAGCTCACTTCATCATTTGTTTGTTACGATCTATTTGTTTATTTGGCTATTTCTTCTCTGGTGAGCAGAGCTGAAGAAGGCCAGCGAGGTGCAGTCTTAGCACTGCTGCTGCAAGTTCTTGTGCTACTCATGGATTGCAGGGGTGAGGCCTACTGAAACTAATCTCAGCTTGAAATGAATTGTTTTCACCTCTACAAATGTTATACAACTTACAGAAATACGAGGAGAGGTGAGCCATTGTTTCACTTTCAGACAACTTACGTGGTTATCACCTATCATTAAGTGCTCACCTTGGTCAGGTATAGAAATATGAGGATAGGCTGTGTACTATTTTTCTTGGTAATGGCTGCTTGATTTCCATAGTTTTTTTACTGAATATATCATGTGTTCTGTATTATGTCTCTTTGTAATCACTTCCTTGTTTCAGAGTATTTTACCGCTTATATCTTGTGTAAATTTAAAGCTTTAAGCAACTGGATTTACTATATGTCTGTCTCAGTTTTCCTTCACACATGCTGGATTTAATATATTTTACTACAAGTGCTGATTATCATGACCACTCATTCGGCAAAGCACACTTTAGTAACATACATTCTAGGAACTTTGAAACTAGTTAGCTGGTTCATTGTAGATACTTTTTTAGAGCCCATTAAGTATAGCATGCTGAAAAGAGCTAATTTCATGGTGCCTAGCAGTATGTTTATCTAATTGTAATATCCCCTTTTATATAATTTATCAAGGAAAATCCAGGACGATTATTATCAATGGAGGTCCTTGACCACCCCCCGCATTCATCTGTTTGGATTATACTTCATTTTGTATGCTTCTGTTAAGGGCAAACTGGGTCTCATGCTCATGAGCTCCTTTTCTGCAAAATAATGAACTATCATCATATGCTTTTAGTACTCCGTGGTGCTGTTTGTGCTCCTTGATGAATCCTTCTGCTGCAGTCAAATAACTATTTGTTGAACTTTCAACAAACTGGATTTGTCTGGACTCTAATCTATGCATGCCTGAACTTTCTTTTATATCTGTAACCGCATTGCTGAAGAATTCATTTGATACTTGTGAAACCAGCTCTGATATTTTTATTTTCGCATCTTCTAGGTTTGCAGGACCCAAATTCTGTTTTCCTTTCCAAGTATCTCTTGTGCTTGCTCTAAAACTCCTTGTAGGTACTTCCCTTGGGCTTCTATTCATAGTTGTAGATGCCTTTGCACATGTAGCCAGTTAAATTCAGATCAGAATCACTGCAGCAGTAGTCCATTTTGTAGATATTATAAAGTGGGACTTTGCTGGACCATGAAAAATATGAAGTTCTAAATCAGAAATAATATAGTTTTGTCATCTTGTGGTTTGGTACTATGGATTTGGAGTGGGTCTTTCCATTATACTCTTTCAGAAGTTTGGGACTATACTCACCTCAAGTTGTTCATGTGGTAATTTCCCAAGTGATTGGATGCCTAATGGCATAGCTATTCCCTGGTTTTTGGATTACTCCGAATTACTCCCTGGTTTTTGGATTAAGAATAATTGTATGATTAAAATTTTTTGGATTACTACTTGTGTGAACTTAGATGTTGTCTTCTAATAGAAAGTGAACTAACAGTTGGGACTTTTAGTTCCTTGATAGGGTTTGATATTTGTTCAGAGATTGAAACATAAGAAGTGGGGCTTTAATGGATCTCTGTCTCTGTTAACTAAATGTTTCTCTTGAATTAAGAATCTGTAGGTCCATTTGATTGTCATTGAGAAACCTTCTTGCATGTTTTGGCGGATATTAACTGATTGTTGATATGCATCCCATGTTCAGCATATTTCTCTCTTAGGCCCAACACAAGGAAGCTGAAGCAAATTCTATGGGTAAGTGTACATTGTTATCAAACATTCATTTGTGTACATAATTTAAATGAAAAGGGAGATATTCCAAGGATAAAAATGGCCTGTTTGAATGCTGTATTATCAGAGCCAAGGTGATTTGTTATATCAATATCATGTTTCATTCTCCAAACTCTCTTGTATTCTAACTCTCAGTTAAATGCCTGGATTTTTTCACTGAGTATTACTGGGTTGCATTTGCAGGACCTGTTAAGGATACAAGTGTTGAATTGGCTGAGCAACAAATTCTTGTACTTGAGGTGGAATCTCTTGTGAAGAATTCTCCTACGGTTCCAAGTTAGGATCAGCATGTGGATAAGCTGGTATGTAGTTCATAGTTTCTATTAGGGTCCTAGATATAGTTTGATTCCTCTATAGTTAGGACTATAGATCTGGATTTCTTCTAGTTAAAATTGTGAACTCATTGAAGTTTTGAGTTTGCTCAAACTTAGGCTGATTTGTAATATGATTCATGTGACAATGGTTGATTCCGATCCATGAATAAATGAATATAGTGTAAATTTTATGAGCGGTCCTTAAACTATGTCTGGGATGTCATCTGGGTCTCCAAACTATGAAAATGCATATATATATTCCTAAACTATGTCAGAGGGTGTCATTTGGGTCCCTAAACTATGAAAATGTATATCTAGGTCTCTAAACTATGTCGGGGTGTCATCTGAGTCCTCAAACTATGAAAATACATATCTAAGCCTCTAAACTATTTGAAGTGAGTCATTCCGGTCCCAAACCTTCCACACAGGTAGTCATGGTCTAGTGTGGCAAGCTGACGTGGAGTCTATAGGGTGGGGCCCACATGTCAATCACACTTCTCTCCCTTCCCCTCCCACGGTCTTCTCACCGCCCACCGCCTAGCGCTGCCCGCACACATAACTGCCACACACCGCTGGGCGCTGCTTGCGCGAGTCGTTGCCGTGCCTCCCTCCCCGCCGTCGCCGCTGTGCCTCCGAATTAGCCACTGTCAACCACCATCAGCGCCCCACAACCACCATCAGCGCCCCACTGCACCGCCAGGCGGTGGGTGGCAAGAAGACCGTGAGAGGGGAAGAGAGAGGAGAGTGTGATTGACATGTGACACCTTGAAGATTTCATGTCAGCTTGCCACGTTGGCTCATGACCGCTCGTGTGGCAGGTTTAGGACCGGAATACTCACTTTAAATAGTGTAGGGGCTTAGACATGTATTTTCATAGTTCAGGGACCCGGATGGGACCCCACTTTAAATAGTTTAGGGACTTAGACATGTATTTTCATAGTTCAGGGACCCGGATGAGACCCCTGACATAGTTTAGGGACCTAACATGCGCATTTTTATAGATTGAGGACCCAGATGACACTCCCGACATAGTTTAGGGACTTAGATATTCATTTTCATAGTTTGGGGACCTAGATGACACCACCGACGTAGTTTAGGGACCGCTCATATAGTTTACTCATGAATATATATTTGTATTGTTGTTGTATCTTGTGATAAATGTTAATGCATTGGTGGAGTAGCGGCAAGTGAAAACAATTTGTAAAATTTTTTTGATAATATGGTAATATGTGACATTTCATTTTTTGTCACGGACTATATTTAACGGCGGTGCAGTAACGGCTATCCAATTGATTCATGACGGATTTATTTTGTTGATATATGATGGTTTCAGTGAGCCAAACAATGTATGACGCTCAATACATGATAGAATTTTGGTATGTCATAAATGTTTGTCTGTGACGGTTTTTCAACGACATGTGACGAAAGCAAACCGTGATATATCAACACGATCCTTATAGTGCATGATAGGATTGCTAGGCAGGTTTATAACAAACTGTATCTATCTAACAACCCTGTAAAGATTTCAGGATTACAAGTACAAGCATATCGCTCAACAAGGACCCCTCCAGGTCGGTGTCGTGTCGTCCCTGCCCTGGCGGCCCACGATGAGGTCAAACTTCTCGCTCATGTAGCGCACCACCGACGCGGTGCCCTTGGCGTCCTCCACCGTCTTCTCAATGTACGCGACGCACTCGTCCCTGTGCTTGGTCCAGAACTGCTCAGCAGCTCCTCATCCCTGGCCTCGTTGCCACCCCCTGCCCACCCAATCATGCAGCTTGAACCGCACCACGGTGAGTGCCGTGCCCCCGGCGTCGGGCATCCGCGCCGCGTATGCCAGCGCCTCGCGGTCGTCGGGCCCGCCCAGGAAGTAGAGCGCAGCGCGCTGGAGGAGGCTGTTGGAGCCCGTGGCCCAGGCGGAGCACGAGGTGAGGCCGTGGCCGTGCTGCGGGCGCCATCAGAGGACTTGCGGAAGGGCAGTAGGATGAGGTTGGCCTTGCTGCCGTGTGCCAGCGAGCACACGTCGTAGTGCATCGAGCTGTAGGGTGCCTGCGCCACATAGGTGCTCACCATCACGGCGCCCGGTGCCGCCTGCTGCTCTAGGTGCTGGAATGTGTTCACGATGTTGTTGGACGGCGTCAGGTCCCGCTGTGGCCCTTGCGGTGGGGCTTGAGCACGGACGCGGCACGGCCGACGAGCTCGGCAAGGTGGAGCACGATGAACGACACGGGGGAGTCGCGCGAGGACCCCGACGCCTCCAGCAGGTCGATCAGCAGCACCGCGTGGTCCTCGCTGTAGAGGCAGGTGAGCACGTGAAGGCCCGTGCTGGGCCGCGTGTGCTCCAGCGTCTGCCGCTTGGCGCGCGAGAAATGCCTCGACGGGTCGTACAGCAGCTTCATCAATGGAGTGGACTCGGCGGTGATGAGCACCATGGACAGCGTCAGCAGCGAGTAGTGCTCCGCCGTGGCCTTTATGAAGTCGTCCCAGTTGTTGATGGCCATTACCTCGACGATGCCGCAGATGTTGAGCATCAGCGCTAGCACGGTGGCGTCCCGGAACGGCATCGCGAAGAAGAGCCCTGCGGCAACGCAACCCACGAGCTTGCCCGAGACGCAGAGCGCCGCGAACAGCTCCAGCGCGCACCAGTTCTCTGAGGCCACCTCCTTGGTCACCTCGACGAGGTCGGTTCGGTACCCCGATAGCGCCATGTAGCTGGGCAGGAAGAGCACGATGAAGGAGTCGAGGCATTACATCATGGTGGTGCTGATGGGCATGCCACTGCAAAGCACCAGCCCCAGCATCATGGCCCACAACAAGAGGTAGGTTTAGCCTTGTCACAAAACATAATCTGTGACGCTTCAATGACGAAAATACTATCGTCACGTAAGGTGCGTCTCTAAACACCTTCCATGATAAAATATGAAATAGCATAACATCATAAATCTTATAACAATCGCATTGTTGTCATAAACATATATGACACTGCAATTTGTCACAAGAAATGTCACAAACCGTCTACTAGGATGATGCCACATGGACAATGACGTGGCTTGACATGGAGGTTGATGTGGCAATCTATGTGGATGATGACATGGTACATAATTGGTTCAGTTTCACATCCAAATTTCTTTTTATTTTATATGGGCCAAGCCCATGTAGCGCACAAAATAGGCCCAGGTGTAGCCTATTCCAAAAATATCACAAATAAGAATAACGTCATAATTTGACATGCCCATGCATGTGTATTCAATAATTGTAAACATATATTTCACATTTCACATGTTCTTATACATCAACTGAGATACATTTCCATACATTGTAATAAATAATGGGATGGTAAAAAATGACCCCATGCAAAAATATTCAGTGCTAATTTCTGAACTCTACAGTGACCACTCACCTAACGAACTTCAGCCTTTGGCCCTCAGATCAGCGAACCTCTGCTGCAGAAATTCATTTCAAAGCAGAAACAAATAAGAAATGGGGGATATTTAACTATTTGCCATCCTAATGAATAGTGCCATCCTTAGAATGGCAATAACATTTTTGTCATTCGATAAAGCAAATTGCAAACTATTTGCCACTTTTGCTGATTTGGCAGCCCACGTAGACCGTCCACGCTGGCTCATGCGTGAGAAAAGACATAAATTCCCCCTCTTTCCTTCAGCCACTAACAGGGGGGGCTGTTCTAGCTTCTTCCGCACCGCGCCGCCGTCCAGGCGCGAGCGTGAGCCCTGTGTCGCCGCCGTGCGAGCGCACTCGGCCACTCCTCGCGTCACCACCCCTACCAGTACCAGCAGCAAGAGGCCAAAGGCTACACCCATCCACCGCCGTCGCATCCAACTCGGCGGCTGCCCCGGCTCATCTTCCTCAAGCTTGCCTCCTGTGTTTCTTCTTTGCTAGATATCAGAACTCATGCTCGTAGGATACTAAGATGCAAGAAGCTAGTACTACTCCAGGGTCCAGGCTCCAGCTAACGTGAGGGATCCGTTCCATGGAGAAAAAGAGAGAACCGAGCATCATGTGGTCAATCTCGTCGGCGCCACATCATGGGCCCGCTCCTCAGGCTCGCCGGCGCCGCCGTACTCGCTGCCGACCTCGCACAACGCGTCACCAACCCCCGCCCCACTCCGGTGCCACCGGTGTCCTTCAGGGCTGCGCAGAGGGGCAACTCGGCCGTATAGGGAGCTCGACTCGCTCTTGAGCAGCTCCTTGCGCCGCGGCCGTCACTCCCCATCGCAGTGCATACGATGTCGGCGCTAGCCATGCGTACAAGGCGCCGTAGCTCCGGATGTCCGCCCTCACCGCATCGCGTACATGGTGACGGTGCCCCTCTCCGTGCGTGGTGCTAGGTGGGCGGCGCGAGGGGTGGATGGCGGCGCGTGGAGCTCATGCGTGAACGACGACGCGAGGAGGGGCCGAGCACGCTCGCACACCGGCGGTGCAGGTCTCGCGCTCATGCCTGGACGGCGGTGCTATGGGGAAAAAGCTATAACGAGCCCCACCTGTCAGTAACCGAGGGGGAGAGGGGCATTCATGTCTTTTCCCACGCGTGAGCCACCATGGACGGTCTACGTGCACCGCCAAATCAGCAAAAGTGGCAAATAGTTTGCACTCTGCTCTATCGAATGGCAAAAATGTTACTGCCACTCTAAGGATGGCAAAGCACCGCTTGCCATTTGGAAGAATGGCAAATAGTTAAATATCCCAAGAAATGGGGGAACTTCAAATCAATTGAATGGTTGCTGTGCAGAAAATAAATATGTAAACAGCTGAAGCAAAGTAGGACATCGGATTGTCATATTATGCAAAGAAAACTATAGATAACATAGTTGTCAAATGTTGCCAAGTGTAAACTTCTTTCTTATATGCTTCTCAAGGAAAAGAAAAAAAAACATTATTATCTAGACTACATAGAGCATAAATAACATTATTATCTAGACTACAACTCAATGGAGGACATGCATATTATTTTCTGTCAGTACGGAGGCTAACCAAAGTACAAATAAACAAGTTCCAGGATAATTAATCTTAAGCCTTGGTTTAGAAACTAAATGCTAGCTGGTGCTATTAGATAGAACATGCAACAAGTATATAAAACTAAGCCACACAACATAATAAGGTATTGAACTATCATAGATAAGGAACATGAGTGCTCAGTGAATCCAGAAGCTAATTTCAGAGGATGTACTCAGGATTCAGGAAAAAACACGGAGTAAAAGCTAAGGATTTGCTTGTGAAGCTTGCGTCATTGTCATTTGCAGATCTAAATCAATCATGCGGTTGCCGCACCTGTGAATCATATTGTTAGCTTCATTGTTACCTGTTACTAGAAAGAACAAATTAGCTTCAATATTGTTAGCTGCTTACTGGAGTTTCGTATGCTACTCTCCACCAATGCTCCTCCCCATGCGACGAGCGGATCTAAGGAATAGAGTGGAACTAACTTGAGAGTAATGGCAATCTGATCTGGGAGAGGGAGGAGGGAAAGAGAGATTGGTAACTACAACAGATATTCAAATCACACCCACGCCCCAGGCTACTGCCTCTGTCGCCGTTGTGCGAGGAAGGAGTTGCGCGCCAGTGCAAAGGAAGGAGGGCTAGCGGAGGAGCAAGAACTGGCCGTCGGCAGATCTGGTGGAGATGCGGGCGGCGACGATTGAGGAGGTGCCGGCGATGGAGCTTGAGGAAGGACCATGGCGGATCTGGAGGAGAGACCGACGACGATGCTTGACGAGGGGTCAGCACTGGTTCCGGAGAAGGGCCCGGTGGTGGAACTGGAGGAGGAGGACCCACCGGCGGTGCTTGAGGAGGAGGGGCTAGCGGCAGTGCTCTGGAAGAAGCCTAGGCAGGTAGGTAGGCAGCGGCTTCCGTCGAGGGTGGCTGCGCCACTTGGGAGTGTGAGGACTGAGGAGGCATGGAGAGTGTGAGGGTTTCCTAGTGCTTTTGCTCAAATCTCACTCTACTCTATATGAGTCATGCCATCTACGGCAACGACTAGCGTGCAATCGCTGCTGCCGTGCAAGCATGCAAGCAGCCCGTGCCGTGCGTCCATTCCTCATCCCACGGTGGCTTCCTTTATGCACTTGGCCCCATATATTCTCCCTCGTTAGGTCCGTGTTTATTTTGTGAGCCCCTTGGACGAAACAAGGTAGAGCAGAATCGTCTTGTCGTCCTTCACGGTGGAGTGCGGTGGCGATGGAAGTCGCCATCGTTCCCCAGCACCGCCACGAGCTCTCCTCAGCTCCTCCATCCCTGTGTCCCGGCATGTCACCGCGTGCACATAGCTCTTTGCCTCGTGCCCGCCCATTGGCCCATGGAGGTCGCTGCCCCCAGTTTGGCCTCCCCCTCGGATCCTAGATCCACGGGGACTGCCATGGAGGTTTGCTGCCACTTCCTCAAGAAGGTTGGCCTACGGTGCCACTCCCCTCCACGCCGGTCCTCTACTCTGTTGTTGTCCTTGTCCAGTTGTCCATCATTGTCCCCCCGTCGGTTCCCGATTTGGTGGTCAAATAGAGCCAAGCGAGAATGTGCTCCTTCAAGGGTGCTTAAAAATTTGTGCTGTTCTACTTCAAAATTTCAGTTGGTGCTGTAGAACATACTAGGTATGGAAATTGGTCACGTCAGGGCACTGGTAGATTGAGTTCATGAACCTATTGTCTTATGATAAAAAGAATTAGCATCTGCACCTATGCAAAATTTAGTTGCTACTCTATTGTGATTCCAAATTGTGACTCTGATAAAATCAAGTTTATGAGAATGGTGTTGTTCTTTCGGAGAAGACCTATTGTTCTTGTGTTGTTGTGGAGTGAAGCTGTATGACTTCACAAAATTGTGAATGTTAAGTGTCATTATTCTCCTGGTTGTCTGAAATTTGTGAATGTTTGAGTGTGCCTATATGGCTGTATACCTCAATCACTGAACTATGATATGGATTGAATGATGGGCTCATAGTCAAAATGCAGTTCTCAAAACAACCTACTTTGGTCCAGATTCCAGCACTTAAAAAAAAAGACAATGGGCACGCCCGCGCCCCCCTCTCGCCCCCTCGCCCCTCCCCCCGCCATCGCTGCCTCAGCCTTCACCACCCCAGTCCGCCGGTCAGCAGGAGCAGCCCTCACCTCCGAATCTACTGTTCCTCCACCCTATCCCTGCAGAGGAGTGCCCAGTCCAGCCGTTGTGCGCCACCCAGAAGTCCAGATGCCACCAGGTTCTCGTTGGTCCATCCTCGGCTTCCTTGCTTTCGGATCTGGCCGGCCTTTTGGAGTCGCTACTCCATCCAAGCCCATCCAATGGGAGCACGAGCCGCTGTAGGGTACAGACCTCAAGCTCCATGCCTAGCATAGTTAGTCTGGACCCCCTGCTCCAAGATCTGCTCCACCGGCCATATCACTTGGCTGGCTCCCCATTCCGACTGGAGGATCCCATCCCCAAGGCCCTGGCCAGCATTGATGTGCCTCAAATCAATAGGCCTCGTTTCAGCCAGGAAGAGAAAGCTAAGGGGTAGGTGACCGTGCTGCATTCAAGGCCATCCCGAGAAAGCCAGCCTCATCGCCATGGAAATCAGGCTTCAGCTCAAGATCTCGCATCCTGCTCCCGAGCTCAGAGAAAGAAGGGGGAGGTCAGCAGTCAATTCAGCGCTGGCCTATGCACAGGTGCTCAGAGCGGTTCTGATGTGGTTTTTCCCCAAGCGGAAAGCAGGAGCTTTGAATCTCCAAATGCAGGCTGGGAACTCATCCGCCAACCTTACTGATGGAGGAGATCTGCGAAGCAAGGCAACCAAGCACCCCAGAGAGCTATCTCCACAGCAGAGAAAGAAGAGCGAAGACAGAGATTTTTGAAACACGTCCAAGGTAAATGCTGCAATTGCTTCTCCACCGAACACAGGGCAGCGGAGTGCACGAATCAAACCCATTGCTGGCTCTGCCTCAAAGAGGGGCACCAAGCATCCATCTGTCCAAGCTATAAAGCCACCAGTTCCCTACGGAAGCAAGAAGCACTACAAGAACAAGAACTCCTTCCTCCTCCTCCATCCACCACCCAAGCCAGAACCTACCTCCAGGTAGTCAAGGAGGGTCCAAGAGAGATGTCGTACCCAGGTGACCCAAGAGCTAGGCCGGAACGCGACTACTGTGCGGTGACGGCAATGGGTACCATCATGCAGAAGCGTGAAGATCTGGTGGGCAAGACATTGGTCTGCCTGCATGATGGCAATAGCCACAACACCGAGCCTCACAATGTCTCCGACGTGATCTGGGAGCAGATGGGGATCCACCTCGAAAAGATGGAAGTGTTGAAGCATCACCCATAGCAGTATCTCATCATCTTCACCAAGTCCCAGGACCAAAAGTGGGTTCTGAACCATGGCCACCTCAACCATAGGGGCCGGGTTTTCAGTTTGAAGACTGGACCGAGCAGAACTATGGGGTGGTCGCTAGATGGGAGTTCTGGGTCCGCCTGCGTCTGGAGGGAGTTTCGGTTCATGCTTGGGAGGAGCAGGTGGTGTCCCAGGTCATTGGACGCTACTGTGCTATCCATTTCATAGAGGTGGAGACCAGGCGAGAGGCCAGGACCAGGACCTACGACCTCTGGGCCTGGTGTTCTGATCCCAACAAGGTGCCACGTGAGGTCTGGCTCACGATCACTGATCCGGATAGGGGCGTGGGTCGTGGTTTTGTGATCCACTCGGAGGCTCCAACTGGTAAGAAGTGCGGCCTATCCTACAAGATTCTTGTCCACATGGAGGTGGTGGAGGACCTCTCCTTCCTTCAGGGGGGAGGAGGAGGCCCTGGAAGGAAGAAGCGTCGGGTTCTTGAGTGGCGCTATGGGCAGCGCGATCATCTTGGCGAGCGCAGGGAGCGCGGCAGGCCTGCAGATCGTGAGGAGAGGCACTGGCGCAGGGATGATGATGATGATTTCGATGACATCAATCGTCGGCGTCACCGCAGCCGCTCCATTTGGGACAGAGTTTCCCAGTGCAGAGGAGAGGTGGCGGACTGCTACTCCTCTTCCCGCTTCCATGGGCGGGGAAATCACGACTCCACTCCCTACCGGTGCCGTGCTATTCAAGATGGGGCTGGGGCCGGGGCCTGGGACCAGGGCGCCCAGGCTACTGGCTCCAAGAAGGTGTGGCGCCAGAAGAAGTCTGCAACCAAGCGAGTGTCCTTTGCCAAGCCATTGGTGGAGATACTGGGAGAAGGCATGTCTGCAGTGGGCGAGGCTACTGATGGCATGTTTGGTAACCTTAATCCCCACCTGTTCTGCTCTTCTTCTCCGCCTGATCCTATGCTTGATGAGTTTCACTGCGGCACTGTGTTTTCAGTAAAAGAAGCTAGGATCAGGGAGATGCTACAGGCAGGAAACCGCATGGTGAGAGATCCGGTATCGACAAGGATGATGCCCACCTCTGAGATGGTGGAGGGGGGATCACATGGTACCCCCAACAGCCCAACCACAACTGCTACTCGAGAGGTGCATAATGTTTCCGGTCTGGATGAATTCCTAATCACTGTTACAAAACCCCTACCTAATCCAGTTTTAGCACAATTCCCAGAGGGGTTGGACACTAGAGTTAGCTGTTCCTTGCCCAGTGTTACTTTGGAGACTGATTAATCTGATGTTGATGTACCTTTAGAAGCAACCAATCTCCCTGTCGATGCATCAGAAGCTTAGATACTATTTAATACAACCACACACACAGCCTTGGAGAATACTACTCCAGTAATTATTCACCATGAGACAGGAACAGGCCAAGTGCCAGGTAACTCCGATGCTAGGCCGCAGCGCCAAAGCACGAGATTGGCAAGAAAGGCAAAGAGTAGATCAGGAAAAGGAGCAATACAGGTTGCACAGGACTTGCTAGTTAAAAAACTAAACCAACTTTCCGCTCGAAAAATTCCAGATGAGGCTGACATTGTGGAATGTATTGCGCAGCACTTCGACAGGCCCCTCACAAAAGGAAAGATGGAGGCGATCAATGTCCTAGCTAACAGAGGCAAGAAGCTCAAGCAGTACAAGAGAAGGCCCAAGGCAGCAGCTGTCGCCCCTGCTGCTGAGATTACGGAGGTGGCATGATGAGGTCCAAGCCAGCTAGCGTCTTCCCCGGAGTTATTCAATGTATCAGTGCCTCAAGTGGTTGGGGTTTAGAGTCTTCAGTAGGGTGCTTTGCTTCATGATCGTGCTTTGTTGGCAGTTTGTTTCTGCTGAGAGTCGGTTGTTGTTTCCTCCATTTTATTTCAGACTTGGGGATTGTCTGCTTTGTCCAGGGCGTTTAGGCCCAGCGCACACCCCTCTCCTGGACCTTCCTGGACCTGTATCTTTGCACGGTGCTGGTCTCAGTTTAGCTAGCGAACTTCAAGTTTATTAATGGCAAAATCAGACTGCAAGATTTTATGCTGGAATGTCCGTGGCCTTAATAGGGCAGCCAAGCGTGCGAGTGTTCGTCATTTAATCTTGTCATCAGGTGCATCCATTGTCTGCCTCCAATAAACTAAGATCAGTAACTGGACAACAAGTCTGCTAACTGAAACGCTAGGCCCAGACCTGGCTAGTCAGCATGTTTCACTTCCAGCTAGCAGGACTTCAGGGGGGATCATCCTAGCGGCTTCAGACAGATTTTTTAACTTTCATCCTCTGCATCAAATGGCGAACACGGTCTCAGCAAATATTCAATCGCTCGCAGAGGGTGATCCCTGGACAATCTCAGGTGTTTACGGCCCACAAACAGACCAAGATAAAATATCCTTCATTGCAGAGTTAGCCTCATTAAAACCGTTAGTTCTGCCGGCTTGGTTAGCACTCGGAGATTTTAATCTCATTTGCTCTGCGCAAGATAAAAATAATGACAGGGTTAATTTGCGCATGATTCAACGTTTTACAAGAACCTTGGACAACCTACAACTACAAGAACTCACCTTAAATGGACGAAAATTCACCTGGAGTAATGGGCAAGACTTTCCGACCATGTCCAAAATTGATCACTGCTTTGCATCGGTTGATTGGCTCACTCAATTCCCAAATGCTGACCTGCAGGCTATCGCGTCCCTCGGATCCGATCATGCACCCTTGTTTATACAAGGTGATGCATGTTTTGAACACTACAGGGGGTTCCGTTTTGAGGCCTTCTGGACGACCTTGCCGGGTTTCTTTGAGATGGTTGCGGCCTCCTGGAGCCAACCGGTGAGCACAAATGACGCTATCCTAAATTTACATGTTAAAATGCGCCGCCTTGCAACAGAGCTAAAAATATGGAAGAAACTACACGTGGGGAACCTTCAAGTACAACAAGCGGTGGTGCAAATTACCTTACTCCACCTTGAGAGGGCACAAGAGCTCCGAAACCTCATGCCAGATGAGCTAGAGTTTCTGCGCTCTCTTAAAGCAAAATCAGTGGGACTAGCAGCAATGCAGAAGGCCAGAGCCAAACAACATTCTAGAATAAGGTGGATCTGAAGCGGTGACGCGAATACTCGTTTTTTCCATCTTCATGCTAACTCCCGTTGGAAAAAAAATTTTATCAGAGAAGTACAGATAGATACTGCAATCGCTCTCACACAAAAGAGTAAGGAGGAAGCCGCCTTCAATTTTTTCAATGCACTGCTTGGTTCGCCGCCCACTAGAGAGCTATGTCTGGACTGGCAGGCTCTAGGTTATTCGCAAACTAATCTCTCGGATTTAGAAGCCCCCTTTCCAGAAGCCGAAATCAAGAACACAGTTAACCATACTCCCTCCCAAAAAGCACCAGGTCCAGACGGATTCATCGGCCTCTTCTACAAAACATGCTGGACCATTATCAAGGCGGATTTGGTGAGGGCACTTCTAGGATTTCATGAGCTTAGAACTGTCAAGCTCCATCTAGTAAACGGAGCTAACATTATCCTGCTCCCCAAGAAGGAGAACACTTCGAACCTGGCAGATTACCATCCTATTAGTCTGATCAACAGCCTCACAAAGCTCTTAACAAAAATTCTAACTGAGCGGCTGGCGCCCAAGCTAGTGTCTCTTGTCTCTCATTCCCAAAATGCCTTCATAAAGAAAAGGCGCATTCGTGATAATTTTTTTTACGTTCAAAAAGTTATACAAAAAATCCACAAGCAGAAAAAGTCAGCGCTTTTCATCAAACTAGACATCTCCAAAGCTTTTGACTCAGTCAATTGGGCTTTCCTACTCGAAGTGCTTACTGCACTTGGTTTTGGTCAAAAATGGAGAAACTGGATCTCAACGATTCTTTCCTCATCGTCGTCTAGGATCTTAATCAATGGAGGTTTGACTCCAAGGATCAAGCATTTGAGGGGACTAAGACAAGGAGACCCTCTCTCTCCGATGCTTTTCATATTGGCTATTGATCCGTTGCAGAAGTTAATCGAGAAGGCGGTGCAAGTGGGAGTCCTTAAGCCTGTCCTCCCACGTCCGGCCACCTTGCACTGCTCACTGTACGCAGATGATGCCAGGATTTTTGTGAATGCTGACACAGCTGACCTTCAAGCACTACATGGTATGCTGCAAGCTTTTACTGCTTGTTCTGGACTCAGATTCAACTTGGAAAAAACAGAGCTCTACCCAATCAGGTGTGACTCAAAGAGGATGGAGGCCTTGTGTAGGGCTTTTCCATGAAAAATCTCTTCCTTCCTAGGAAGATATCTTGGCCTCCCCCTCCACACCAGAAATCTCAGGAGAATTGATGTGCAGCCTCTAATCGACAAGATTCGCTCAAGGCTACTAAGATGGAAGGGTAAATTGTTGTCTAAAGCAGGGAGAGAGACGCTGCTCAAAACGACGCTATCATCGCAACCGATCTACCATCTGACAGCTTTTCTAGCACAAAAATACTTGATCAAGCAAATTGACAGGCTACGACGCAATTTTCTATGGAAAGGGGAGGAGCCAGTAAGCAATGGTAAAGGTGTCTGCCTAATTAATTGGAACACAACAGCAAGACCTAAAGCGCTTGGAGGGCTAGGTGCGGTAGACTTGGAGCGTTTTGCGCGGGCCCTCCGGCTGCGATGGTTGTGGTTTCAGTTCAAAGGCAAGGAAAGAGCTTGGGTGGGACTGGATATCCCCTGTACCAATACAGATAAAGACCTGTTTCATGCATCAACAATGGTGACAGTTGGAAATGGAGAGTTAGCATCCTTTTGGTATTCTCCCTGGATCAATGGTACCTCGGCTCGTGCCATAGCTCCATCTCTTTTCAACAAATCCAAAAGGAAGAATATCTCGGTAAAGAAAGCAATGTAGAGGGACAAATGGGCCTACCATGTATAGACGGTGGAATCACCAATAGAAATAAAAGAATTCGTTGAGCTTTGGGAGGCAATTGGTGAGGTGACAATGGATGCTACCACAGAAGATGAAATTAAATAGTGGTGTACTATAGACGGCAAATATTCAACTAAGAGTGCATATCTCGTCCAATTCTAGGGCAGTTTTTTCAAGATCAAGCTGCTGCCAATCTGGAGAGCATTGGCAGAACCCAAATGCAAATTCTTCGCATGGACACTTATCCATAGAAAACTACTTACTGCGAACAATATGCTGAGGAGAGGCTGGCTTCAAGACCCTATATGTAGACTTTGCAAGCAAGAGCCGGAAACCATTGTTCATCTCTTCAAGGACTGCGTCTTTACAAAAATGGTTTGGGATCTGCTTCTCCCTTGGTTTGGGCTCGCCTCCCTTAGAACAGTAGACCAGGAAGGGTCAGTGTACAAATGGTGGAGAAGATTACGGCTTAAAGTGGTTGAGCAAGAACGGAGAGCTTTTGACGGTTTAATGATCTATTTTTGGTGGGAGATTTGGAAAGAAAGAAATAGAAGGTCTTTTCAGCAAGTGGAGAAATTAACAACGGAAGTGGCTTTCATCATCAAAGAAGACATGGGCCTCTAGCAAGCGGCAAGGAGTCTTGTATGGTTTTTTTTTAGGCCTTTTTGTTTTTCTTTTTGAGTTATTGAGTGTGGCTGTTTTGGTGTGGTGTTGGTGTAGTGATTTCATTTACCTCTTCTAATAAAATTTGGGCCGTGGCAATCCTCTTGCTGCGCTTTCTTTAAAAAAAACAACCTACTTTGGGCTCCAGGTGGTGGTGGATCAGACGTGACGTGGTGGATCAGATGCATTGATTCAAATTTAAGTTTAGATCAAGCAGGATGATTGAGATTTTTTATTTTTGAATATTGAACAAGCCGGTGGTAGCGACTTTGTTTGTGGTGACCGGTGACGGCGGCCAGCTTCGTCAGGCAGCGCCTGCGGCGGCCTCATCATGCGGCATGGATGTCTGCAGACTGCAGTACGTATGATTAGAAGCAGGACCCCTTTGTCCCGGATTAGTTAATCCAGAGGGTTATTGGGATACTTATATTGCAACTCATCTGTTGACGTGTGGGGGTGAGCAACGGACGCACGGCGTAGGCTGCTTGCATGCTTGCACGACAGCCGCGATTGCACGCCGGTCGTTGCCACCATCTACTGTATAAAACCTTACAAAACAGCGTCGAAACAGTGTCTGCTTCTTTATTTTGAGTTGCAACATTAGAGTTAGCCTGAGGGCGGCCAATCTGGACTCACGTGGCTGGGAGTGCACCGTCTTTTATGTCCATCGTCTTCAACTCTGGACCGTTCATTTTGATTGGACAGCAGGGAGTGCCCGAGGGATGGCCAACTGACTTCATGGGCTAGATTGGGTCAAAATCCATTTAACATTTTTATTTATTCTTGAGTGGATTACCTACTAATTGAGCACTGATTTGAGTTCAATTTTCAATTAAACTGCACATTTAAGCCAAGATTAATTATTTCCTATAACATTTGGTATCAACTAAATAAATATTAGTAGTAAATTCCATGATTTTAGGAGCAGGCCCGGGCACAGGCATGTGCTAGCCGTTCGACGGAACAGGGCCCCCGATTTGGAGAGGCCCATAAAATATTTACTACTACATCATTAGAAGTCTATTAGTTTTCCTAATCTCCGGTCGTTTCGTCTTCTCCTGCTATCGCCGTCGCACAAGTCGCTGCCCTACCCTGCGTGATTCTCATGATCTCGTCCTTGAGGCCCTACATGCGCATGAGTCTGCTCCAGCCCTCGGCCTCCAAGGCAGGAAGGCAGAGTGGCTCCATCACGTTGCTCTGATCGTGATTGCGATCATACCCACGGCCGCGTAACTGCCTACGTATAAGTTTCTTAGCTTTCTTAATTGCGAATTGTGCTACTTGTTATACGCGCTGCACTAACCTAGGCATTATGATATTTCTATTTAACTAATGTTCTTTGGCAATTGACAATAGATTAACGATTCAACAGCACATTGGATAAGCTATCAAGATTCAATCCACCAAAGCAACCCAATAGATTAATTTCTTTAATAGTTTTCTTCGACTAATTTAGGAGCCCATCTCGATATTATTAGTTTTTTTCTTGGAAAAAGAATTCATCTAGGATGTCCGTTTTCATCTAACGGGCAGAGACGAGGTGGCCCGAAGTGGGCTCTAGTGGGCTGAATCTAAACTTCCTTATGAGGCCGAACACCATTTGATTCTTCTTTTTTATCATTTGACCCACACTATGAATGGTAGCATATCTAAGAAACACCGGTACCCTATGGAGTTTTTTATCCAAACCCTTTTGAGGATGCTACATAGACACCGCCAAATATTTTGACTTTCTAAGGCTATTACTGAATTATTAAAATTTTCTATAGAAAATCATGAAAAATTCAATTAAATTCATAAAATATTGCGTTGTTGTCCAAAAATTGCAAAGAAGTTACCTAGACTAATAAATATGATATATAATGGTAACATCAAATTCTCACATGAAAATAATAAAGTGAACTATTTGTCATGTTGAAACTTACCTCATTAGAGTGACTTCACGTGTAACCCACAGTACTAGTGTAAGCCATATGAAAGAAACATCGACACAGCGACACCTTATGGATTTTCTTATCCAAAATTTTTTAAGAATGCTACATAGACATATGGTGCCCCTCTGCCAAATATCATCCATTTCTGATGCTATTGTTGTTTTATTAATTTTTCTATTGAAAAATCATGAATAAATCAATTAAATTCGTAAAATATTTCATTGTTGTCCAAAAATTGCAAATAAGTTACCTAGACCAATAAACATGATATAAAAAGGTAACCTCAAGTTCTCACATGAAAACAGTAAAGTAAATTATTGGTCATGTTGAAACTCAGCTCATTAAGGTGACTTCACGTGTAACCACGGTACCAGTAGAGGCCATATGAAAGAAATACCGACACATTATGGATTTTTTATCCAAACTTTTTTACAGATGCTACATGGATATGTTTAGTCCCTCTTCCAAATCTCATGATTTTTGGAGTCTATTTGTAAATTATTAATTTTTAAGGATAAATTGTAGACTAAATTGAAAAAAAGTATATAACAAAGTTGTAGAGTATTAGATTATCTCATATTTTTATATTTTGACCTAAGGCTAAATCTCTCTAGTTTTCAAAAAATAGCTGATTCAAACTTTGGTGATTATTTGTTCAAGCCTAAAAAAGAAAAAAACAACTTTTCTCCACAACTGGGCTGCTTTCCGTGCCTGGGCCAAGCCGCGCGTTAAGTCGTAGCCAGCTCGGCCAATGAAAACAGCTTCCCTATTCGAGAATATAATGTCTCGATTTATAAAGGCATTGGGATCAGGCAAGTTGCTTAATTGGTCTAGTCTTTTACAATTACGAAAGTTGGACCACCCTCCCGCACAGGTATTGGGCCACGTCATCGGCGTTTCCTCACCGCTAGATCTCGGGCAAAGCCTACCCGCAGTCTCAATCAGGTGGCTATCACGGTAGGAATCTGATTAATTTTCGACGGACAAAGACCGCCGAAAATATCGGCGACAAAATGCTTATTTTCGGCGGTATAATTCTGCCGAAAGAGGATCGCTGAAAATAAGGCTATTTTCGGCGGCAACAACAGGCCGCCGAAAATATGCCATCGGAGGCGGCCGCCGAAAAATAGTCCAGGCCTATTTTCGGCGGTCTGCCCCCGAGCCGTCGAAAATTAGCCATTCCCAGGGCCAAAACAGCCCCTAAATTGTGTTTTCTCCCCAGAATTTGACATTATATAAAAAACACACATATCAACAATTGTTCACATCCACAACCATGCTCATACACAAATATATATCCATACACAAGTCTTCAAACAATCCATAGAACCAAATAAAGTCCTCGAATCCATTTATGAAGTCCAAACACAAGTCCAATTCTCAAATTGCATACACAAGTTCACTCCTCACTCGCAATCAAGTCCAATTATCAAATTCTATACACACTTCTCACTCACAAGTGCATTCCAAATGAGTTATTAAACTCACATTTCACCTGGCTCGTTGGAGTTGTGGCCGCTATCTCCGGAGACGAAAAGATTGTTTACAAAGTCGTGCTGTCTAGATTGTTGGCAAAGAAAACAAATAACACAAATAAAGCATCAATCCAAGATATGGGACAACATATAGAGACATTAGTAAAGCTTAATGGAAAATGATGAAACGAACCTCAGATCCATGTTTTCCGGACCCAGGGGGAGGAGTTTTGTAAACATTGGACGCCTGCACTCCCGATCCCTATAATAAACTAATTCAGTTAAGCTATAAAATTTGCTGGAATTGAAAAGGCTACGATCACTTAGATAGCTAAGGTTGAGCAACTTTCACCTAAGCCGCTGGAGAAAAAGGCATCTCAAACGTTGCCCACTGCGGCGGTACCGGTGGCAGTGTAGGTTCTGGCATGAAAAATGTCATCCCCTGTGCCTGGTACATTGCCTGCAGAATTCAACACGTTAGTAACATGCTTTGATAATGATAGAATGGTAATAGTTGACTTTCATACTCACTTGAATCGCCGCCATCTGCTGTGCATGAAGACGTTCTATATGAGCTTGCTGCTGCCTCTGAAACTCCTCTTAAGCTTTGTGAAATGCATCACGCTTCTGAAGCTCTTGATGTAGCCTCTCATTCTCTATCTCAGGCGTGGTGCGGCGCTGGCGGCTGCTACTACCACCCGAACTCTGCGAGGAAGACCCCCTCTGGACTTGTTTCGAGTCGATCATGTCGTTGAACATGGAGTACCTTCAAAATTCAAACATTGTGTTAACACTGAGACTAATTTATATTGAACACCGACTGAACAACATCGTCCATATTGTCATCTTACGTACCGTCCATGTGTCTTGCCGCCACCGCTATCATACACAGCCTGAGCGTCAACGGGTGCGTTCCTCCAATCAAATCCTTCACCATGACGTCTGACCATTGCCTCCCCATATTCCTTCTGCAAGTACAAACCAACTATACAAGTTAGCTATGTAAAATATTGTGAAAACTAATTTAAAACGCTGACCAACTAACCAATCGCTCTATGGCCAACGGAGTACACAATTGGTCAGGCTGGGAAGAGTCCGGTCCCCTATGTTCCATAATATACATGTCTATGTCCTTCGGCGCCTCTCCAGTCGTAGCAGCCTGTATGTAGATGTTAGAATCATATATTTGCAAATACTTGAGAGACGAAATATAAAGCGGTTTCTTACCATGCGTTGAGCCTTTCGACGGTATCCGTCACCCCCAAGCTTATGCGATGCGTTCTTGGTCCCTGCATTTCAATGCTTCTTTGATCTCTCTTGAAATTCTGGTGATGCCCACAGCTCACAAAGTGCTTTGTAAGGACCTGCCTGATCTTCAAACAATGGATGTGCGATCTGCATGTACACAGGTTAGTATATCATAATAACAATCACAATATCTGAAGCAACAACACAATTCTCAAATAAGGCTATTACTGTTCCGTACTCCTCAGCGGTCAACTAAATCTCTGAACAATCACGAAAACGGTCCAATGGCTGCCCTTGACCCTTAAGCCAAGCGTTTGTTACCTTAAGCCGAAGGTTGGAGAATAAATCCTTACATATCTTCATCGCAGCTTGATCAAGAACTTTATTTGCATAATCCTCCTTTGAGGGATCCACACGGAAGTATTTCTGCAATATTAAATAGTTAATACAAAGAATCACATTAAACAGTTAATACAAAAAATCAATAGACAATAGAAAGAATCAACATAATAAGAATCAAACAATAAGTAGAAAGAATTTTACCCAGAATTTGTTTTTCACGAGCCCCTGAATACTTCCACATGTAACATGTTCAGCAAGTGCAAAATGCTTCCAAGTTGTGACGGGTATAGTCTCACCATTTTTCACCACTACTCCTAGGTTGTGCACATGAATAAGGTTACCCAGCAGGCCGTTAGGAGTCCTACGGTGACCTGTCCCGTCCCAAGTCACATCCTCCTATTGCCTACAAAATAAAATAACATTGAAGACATGTCATGTGTAGAACATATTTAAGTAAACAACTCATAATGACCGTACCCGTCACCGATTGGTCTGATCAGTTTCCTGTCCCCGTTGGCGGGAATAGGAGAAGGGGGGACGTAGTGGCTCTTCCTAGTCCCCTTCCTCTGAACCACCTCTTCTGAACCATCCTCACCCATGAGGTCCTCATCAGCTCCAGCCTCATCCTCCTGCCTAGCTCTAGCCTCCTCATCCTCCTGCCCATGCCCAGCAGCTCCATCCTCCTCATCCTCTTCACCCTGCAAAAGTAAACATGAGATAAGTTATTAAACATATATGAAAGTTATACATATAAAACTCTATGCACATATGTACCTCAGTTCTTTGAAGGGCAATAGGAACTCCTTGCAAGTTTGGGTCCACACACCTCAACAAAGCCTCACGCCTGTTGAAGAACTCCCCTGAAAAAGGCTCTAGTTTGGGATCATCTTTCCCGCGAACCCCTTTGCGACTTGCTTGAGCCCACGGCTCATCCTATTGATAAAATAATAAGAGTTAGTTCAGAATATACATAAAGTACAGAAAGAAATGATTAACAATGCACATAAAGTAAAAAATAATAAAGTACAGAAATGAAATCATTTACTTGTCAAAACTCATCAACGTCACGATTAAGTTGTCCCCTCCGTGCTAAACCCGACCACCGAACTCTTTTCGTAGATGCTTGTCATTTTCGTTTGTTTGGAAAACTGATGTCCTCACTGTCTCCGACCAAAGAATCCAGATCCGCACCGGGCTCTACAACGAAAGATGTTGACAAGTCTTCTACTTGATAAACATCCTCAGCTTCATCGTCGAAGTTACTAGCACAATAAGTAGCATGTGTAGGGGTATATAAACGTTCATGGGGATTGACTTTGTGAACTACCCACAAAGTATGAAACTTTTTGTTTGGATAGGTCAAATAATAAACCTGATCACATTGGTGTGCAAGGACCCAGTTGTTGTTGCCCTTTAGCTTTTCATTGTGCTTGACTTCAACCATATCATAATGGTTCTCTCGAACCCCTCTAATGGGGTCAAACCAATCATAAACAAAGAAGAATAGTTTTAGTTCCTTTTTGCCTATGAACGTGGACTCGAGAATTTTTTGAATGATTCCATAATAAGTGATTTCCTGTTCTTGTTCATCACTTGCCTTAACCATAACCCCAGAGTTACATGTTGCTGCTAGAGACAAGCGGCTTCAAATGGGGCTGAGCGAAACTGAAATCCACTGACATCAGACCGACCATGGCTTCTAACGGTCATCCTTCCCTCTGATAGCTGAACCAAGTCTTTATGGACTTCACCGTCAATTTTTATGCACTACATAACAATACATAGTCAGGTTAAGGGACGTATACTATTGACATGTAATACGAGAGATAAATATGGTACGGATAGGAAGGATTTTTACATAATTCTTCCACCAGGAGATGAAATTTGGTTTTCCATCTATGCCATCTCGTCGCATCTTATCTAGTTGCTTGCTTGTGGGTTGCTTCTTAGATGTCCAGTTCTGGCTATCGAACTCACTATACGAAGAATACAAATAGATAGGGAATAGACCAAGATATCAATGGTTATTAAGAAGCAAAGTACTCAACGAACACTTACGCAAAATATGTGTGGCGGAACCGCCGATTTAATCCGGGCTAAGTACACCTGCCACCTCTGGCTTGTAGTGTATTTAGACCGAATCAAATCCGGTCGTCCGTCGAACTACCCAAATGGGCACTCCATGCAACCATCACCCAGGGATGCCGACATTACACATGTTAAGCCCTCGAAAGAGCCACAACAATTACAACAACGCATCATTTCATACAAACATAGATTGATTTGTTTGAAAATATTTACTCAGAATGGGGTACAATCATACCGAAATAGAGTTCCAAAATAATCTCGCAGCGGAAACCGTAACATAATACCGATATACTCTTGCAGCGGAAATAAAACATCGAGCCATGACATTAAGCCCACCATTGTCATTCTCGATCATGAAGTTCCTGAAATAAAAATATCAACAACGTAGGGGTGAGTACGTGAGGTACTCGTAGGACTTACCCATGGGCGGTTTCAACCCGACACATTTGAGAGTATGCAAGGCTTTTTGTGGACTTGACTCTAACCCGCGCAAGCTTACTAGAAGTGAGTCCTTACTTTCAAGTATCATTTATTTTTAAAGTATAAGCCTCATTTGGTTCATTATAGTTATTATCATCATCCATAATTCATATATATCATCATCCCAACACATATGTCATCATAAAAGAGCTTACAGAAATGTAAACATACAAGTACAAACATGTAATATAAAAAGCATGATTAAATGAACAAGATATTAAAGTCATTACTACGTTGCCCGTGTGCGATACTGGCATTCTCACACCTGGTGAGCATCAGCGATTCGAATTGATTTTTAATTCCCGGGAATAACTATCATGCCAGGCGTACATGCTTACTAACCATCGCGTTCCCACATATAGCCCCCATCTTAACCTGCCTCGTCCCAAGTTCGATTCACTCCCGCCTAGTCCCCGGGTTGTGCCCCCATGACGAGCCGAGCCTGCCGACATCTCGGTCTCCCTGCCATGAGTACCAAGCTCCCCCGGGCCACCTTCCTCTCAACCAGCGGGTAGGAACATGTCTCTGTGCTTCGGACGAGCCCATGAAAGACTTTTCCGGTCCCATATCCCGGATAAGCACTCTAGCAATGTTATGCCGATCAGCAGGCGAACAGCGGACGGGCCTTAAACGACTCAGGCGGAGTCCACCAGACCATCCACGTCATTTTTCATCGTAATATACCCATATCTCCGCCCGGTCTCATCTTTTCATCACGTCATATCATATTTCTCTCGTATTAAATTTTTGTAAAACATTTTGAGTCCTATCATCTCGCGAGTGAATATCTTCACTCGTCTTCTACCGTCTAAGCATGGCTAAGCATAGACTTCGATCTAACCATTCTACATAGGATATCAGGTATTTATGCAGGTGGGGTTTCAAACAACTCCTAAACGTAAATGCACAATCAAATAAACGGTGGTGAGATTCCCTAATTAGGTGTATATGCCTAAGGGGCCTACCTTTGTTGTTGATAGCTTGAACAAACTAAACTAAAGTTAGTTTGCCGGGTTGTGAGGCTTTGCCCCAGGCAACCCCATGATCACTTGGACAACTCCTCCTTCCAAATACCACTTCAGGGGTCTCCAGGTGGTATTTGGGCCTTAGTTGGTCTTTTGGACACCGTTGCTCGAAGTAGTCCCACGCACTTGCTTCCTGAGTACGTATCTCCATTAAGCGTCACTACAGGAATGCTATGCATGATGCAGCGAGTGGGATGCATGAATATCAAACACACATTTGGACAACCCTTTTATGGATAGGCAGAAAGGTGATTGATAAACTACTTAAATAGGAACTACTTGGGGATGCCCTATATAGCTTTATCCAAAACCCATGAAAGACTCACACATGCATGCTTATACAAGAACTTAGCTATATGGGTTTGGTGGGATTTTAAGAGCATATTAAATGGCACTTTACTTAGAATTTATTTAAACATGCAAGAATCACTTTTCCTATTATTTAGCTAAATATGTTTTTATTTGTCATTTTCAAAACTCTATCAAAACTTGACATGCATAGCCCCTAATTTAATCAGTGAGCTATATACATTACAGGGAGCACATATAAAATCTAGAAAGTTATTTGAGCACATATCATAAAGCATGTATTTTATTATTCAATAATTACCTAAAAGTAACTCCTAGGGGTAGATCTGTCAATTGCTGGTACTAACTAGATCTAACAAAAATATATGTGGCAATTCTTCATATAAGTAGTACTCAGCCCAAATTTCATAAGTTTTGGGGGTTGTTTACTCATTTTTTTATCATTTATTCATTTTTAACATGCATGCACAAAATCAGGGGCAAGATGGTCATTTCACACATCCACATCTTACGCATTCTGTAGATCTGATAAAATGAAACATATTGCAACAAAGTTTGCATTTTTCTGATTTTTATTCGATTTATAGTGAATTTCCAAAGTTTAAACCGTGAGAAATGCATTTAAATAGAAAAGCTCACTGGTGGGGACTAAATCGGAAATATTCGTAGCCTCCAGGGTCCTGCGTGAAATATATCTAAGACTCAGTGCACAGTACAAAAATTGAGACAGAAATACATGAAAGAATAGGGGGTTTTCTACAAAACCTCCATCTTCTTCCTCCAAACAGGGGCAGGGGGCGCGCGTCGGGACGCGTTCTCGCGCGCGCACCAGTGCGTGGGTGACCGGATTTGAAGCCGAGCCACCCCAGGGTTGTGTTCCCGGTGAAGGGCTTCCCTTCCCCCAAGACGGCGTCGCGCGAGGAGTACGGAGCGCGCGAGGAACGCCGGTGAACTGGGCGGCGGTGGCGCACGGCGCTCGGGGCGGCGCGGGGCGATTCCGGCCGGAGGGGAGGCGGATCGAGGGAGTGAAGGGCGCCTGAGCTGCGCGGGGTGGTGGCGGTTCTGATGGTGGAGCCATGGGGGTATGGGGACGGCCCGGAGGGGGTTCTCCGCCGCGCGGGTCGGCGGTTTGCGCGGTGTGCGCTGCGCGCGTCGTTCGGGGCTGGTGGAGGAGGCGCTGGCAAGGGCCGAAGGCGGCGCGGGAGGTGGCTCGGGACGAGGCGAAGCGGACGCGCCTACTAGCGGCATGAGGGAAGGCTGAATGATGGTGGGGCACGAGCTCGAGCCGAGCTCGGCCATGGTGGATGCGCCCTGCTAACGCGAGCTAGGGGCGGAGCGGAGGCAGGGAGGGAGCTGGGCGGAGGGGAGCATTGGAAGCGGGGCGCGCGAGTGGGAGGTCGGGGAAGAAGGAGGCTGGCTCGGTCTTCGCTTATGGCCAGCCGGCGGACAGGGCGCGGCACCGGCAGAGTGCGCCCGCCGCGTGGGCGTGGCTGAGTGGGGAAGAAGGAGGGCGATGCGGCGTGGACGCGATGTAGTGAACCAAAGAGACAGACACATGGGGCCGGGGCGAGGAAATGAACACAGGCACGCAGACCGGGTGCATGGAGCGAAAGAGCCGGTGGGGCCCGCAGCAGCTGGCGTCCAGCGGGGACCCGAGGCCCTGCCAGGTGGGACCCGCGTGTCATGGAGACAAAAGAGTAAGAAATTCGAAAATGGAAAAAAAGGTGGTTTGACTGCTAGAACATCTATTCTAATTCCACGTTTTTGAGAAAACAAATGGCCGAATTTGGTTAAGGTGAAAATACAAGAAATGTAGTAAATTTTACATCTTACAACTTTGTTATAAACTTTGACACCATCTTCTATATCAAATTTTGGTCTAAATTTGAATTGAACTTACTGATCCCGGTTTGACCAAGGTTTACTCCAAATTTGAAAATTCAAGAAGTCTATTTTGTGGCCATTTTTATAAGTGATGCACTATAACAAAGTTGTTCAGTTTTCCATAAACTATAACTTTTATATATAAAGATTTGGATGGTAAGGACCTTTGTTTAGAGAAATTTGAATTTACCACACAAATCAAGTTTAGGCAGATTTCTGATTTTTGCAATAATCGACTCAAAACTCCACCTAAACCTTTGTGCATGTTACTACACTCAATAACAAAGTTGCTCCTAATTAAATTGACTACAAGTTTCCTATAGAGACTTTGGTCTAAATCACATTATATTTTGAGCTATAGTCACAAGTGTACTCAGGGGTTTTGCAAAACTGGAACTTCAATTTATGTATGGTCTTTTTGTTCCAAACTTTTGAAGTATCAAACGGAGTCCAACAACTTTGATATTAGGTTCATTTGAAAGGTGATAAGTTTAATTTCATTTCCTAGTCAGGTAGATTTTGAAGTTCTATAGTGAAAACAAAAGTAATTTCAGAACGAAATTTGGGGAAAGGCTGAAAGGCAGATTTGGGAGTTTAAGTGTGGACTAAGTTTGACCTGATTTGACTTGGCCTTTTGAAGCTTCCAATTCAACATTTTTAACATGTACCAAATGGAAATTTGATCTATATAACAAGAACTAAAACTTTTGTACTTGGGGTTTCTCATGAAAACCTTTGGTTTTTGGACTAAACACCCAAACAACGTGAGGTTTTGTACATTTGAGTAGAAAATTTTCGACTTGTGATTTCTCCACCTTAGTTCTTTCCATCTTTAAACATGATTTAGTTATAAGTCATCATTATCTTAGGTCAAAATATGAGTTAGGGCCTCTGAGATGCCGGAGGCATCACAATATGGGTCCATCTGTCTTATATTAGCATACATGTAGAGCAGAGCCGACACTTTTTCTCCCGGCTCAAAATAGTAGGGTGAGCTGGCACTTGCACTTGTTCCAGTGGATTGGAATATTTCAAGGTCAGTGAGAGGAGGTTCTTCGGCCACATTGTATCGCATCGTAGGAGCCTTGACATTGTGTTCCTCGGTAAAATATACACTAGAGAAGTATGATATCTCCTTAAGAATAAATGCTTCAGCGATGCACCCTTCAACTCTAACCTTATTGCCAACCATTGCTCTAAGATATTTAAGGGCCCTTTCAATATGGTACATCCACCTAAATTGCACAGGCCGCCAACCTTAACTTCATACGCAAGATGAACAAGGAGATCTTTGCCAAGTCCTTTTGTAACACCCTAAATTTAATTTCCAGCATTTTATAATAAATTCAATATGCTTTATTTATTTTCTAGGATTTATTGTGCCTAGTATGCATTTTTTTCATTATCTTTTGAACTAAATATTGCAATATATCCTAAGGTCAACATGTTTGTGCATTCATGCTGGAGCATATTTTTATTTGATGAGTGGCATAAGGTTTGAATTCAAATTTATTTGAATTCATAGTTTGCTTTTGAGTTTAAAAGAAAAGGGAGAAATAGAAAAGAGAGGGAAAATGCAGGAAAAAGAAAAAGAGAAATCAGCCCACCTCCCTGAGCCGGCCCACCTCGGCCGAGCCGGCCCACCCCGCGCCCTCACCCGAGCCGGCCCAGGCGAGGCGGCCCAGCCGGCCAGCCGCGCGCGCCGCCTCTCTCCCTCGCGCCGCTGACAGGCGGACCCGCGCCCGTCGAGCCGCTGACAGGCGGGACCCACCTGTCATCCCCAACCTCCTGACTTTCCTTTTTCGGCGACGGCGTTTTCCTTTTTCGGCCGCCCCCTTTCCTTCTCTACGCCGGCCGACTTCGAGGAGGAGAGCTTCCCCCGCCGCCTTTCCCGTGTTTCCCGCTCTCCTGCGCACCGAGTCCCCAAAGGAATCGAAGGATTCCCTTCCTTCCCGAGAGTGCGCGCCGAAGGAAACTCCGGCCGCCGCCTTCCTTACTGCGCCGCCCCCTTCCGAGCCGCTCCGGTCCTATAAATAGCACGCCGGGCTTCGCCCTTTCCCCCTCAACCTCGCCAGCAGCCGCAATCGAGCCCTAGCCGTCACGAGCCGCTCAATTCCGCCGCCACCGTCCGAGGTGAGTAACGCCGGTGAGGTGCAATTCGCCCTCTGTGGTCGCGCTCCCGCCGCCCTAACCCCTCCGCCGTGCTCTGCAGGGCCTCGCGACCCTGTTCTGCTAGCTCTCGACGCCCGTGGACGCTCCGACCGAGCTCTCCGCGAAGCCCCGAGCCGCTCCGCCGCCTCCGCTCGTCGCCGACCATCCTCCGGCAGCTCCCGGTCGTCGACAACCCCACGGTGAGCTTCGCCGTGGTCCCGTCTTGCTTTCTAGCTAGGTCCGGTCCCGAATCGCGCCCCGGAACACCGGGCATCGCGAGCTCCGGCGATGCGCCGCCGTCCCCGATGGTCGCCGCCGGCGAAACCTCGCCTTTCAACCTCAGCCGTCCGATCCAGAACGGATGCACGAGATTATAACGTGATCCGATCTCACCTCGCCCGTTAGATCTAGATCCGACCGTCCGGACCAGATGGTGACCGGTCAACCGCGGTCGTCGCCGCCTTTTTCTTAAAGAGACCCTCGGTTTTTTCTAAATCAACCCGCGGTCCACGCCAGTTCAAAAATAATTACAGATCGGCCCAGTTTTTAATGCTTTAGCCCCTGCGCTATTGAAAAATAGAACCCGCAGTCCAGAGGCTGTGTTTTTGTGCTTTAGACCTCGGATCTTTCCTGAAATTACAGAATTGGTCCCTGGTTTTTCCAAAACAGCACAGATTTTGAGTTTTCTTCATAAAGGGGTCCCTAGAACCTTGTTTTGGCCATAACTTTTCCGTTTTAACTCCGTTTTGGGCGATTCTTTCGCTCACGTGACCGTGGTAATATGTAGAACAATTCTAAACCAGTTTTGTGTTCTGTTTGGATGTATTGGTGTACTGTTTCTTATCTTTTGTCCATTGTTTGCATGTATGCTCGTATATGGATGCTTGTGTGACGTTTGGACGTAAGTAGACGTTGATCTGTCTGAGGTGAACGAGGAGCCACCTTTTGACATTTGTGAGCAGCAGCAAGAGCACCTTGAGGAAGGCAAGTATAACATGAGCAACACCTATCACCTTTAATTCATTGCATATGCATGTGTCGATCTTGTATGCCTATAAGGACGATACATTAGTCACTTTGATCTCAATGTGAACCTTTTGGGTTGCATGTGGTTAAGTTTTTGCTAGGTGCTGTGCCAACATACACCTATGCTATGTTTTTAATTAATGTTGATTAATGGATCTATGCAATTAATTGTTTGAGCGTGACCCTCTGTGCCGTGTGCTTGAGTGGTGCATGTCTCATTTAAAATTTGTTTTTTTAGCAACTTGGTCTAGGGGGCATGAGCTTTGTGCTTAGTGGTTTTGCTCATAGCCACTTTCCATAAGGACCGGTTCGCAAAGCGACAACCTGGGACAACAGCACTACCATAAGACTGGTATGGGACGGTCTTAGCTGATTAATTAGATTGTTTTAGTTTGGGAGTAACTTACCTGCGGGGCAAGAGGGGAGGTGTGCTTCTGTGGCCCTCGCGCTGCTTGGGTTGAGTGTGATGTGTTCTTCTCCCCTTGAGGCTTGCTCCACCGTTGCATAACCTGAAACCTTAGCGGTTACACCTTACTAACATAATCTTTGTAAAGGCTTCGTAGTGTGGCTTGCTAGTCATCTCATCTAAGGTATGTGATGAACCACTAGCGTAGCTCACGACTTGTGGGTAAAGATGTGCAACCTCTCGAGAGTGTAAAACTGATGCATCAGCCGTGCTCACGGTTATGAGCGGCCCAGATCCTTTATGTGATTAGTTGGGTTATGGATGGTTTTTTTTAGTAAAATCCTGGTTAATTATGATGCTTAATTTCTTCTATGCAATATCTTTGAGATAAAAGTTTCTCTACTCACTTTAGTAAATAGCTTCAATAAAATTTGACCAATTAAAAGCAATGCAGTGGAGTCAGCTAACCTTAGAGCCTCATGGTTCTGTTATACTTGTTGAGTACGAGTTGTGTGCTCACGCTTGTTCTTTTCCGTTTACTCCTTGTTGGGGGGACAAATCCAACCGCTGCTCAGTCAATGGAGATACGGAGGATTATCAAGAAGTCTAGGCTCTTCGCTCTTCCAGTGGACGTCCCTGTGGCGGCTCTAGTTGCTTTCCGTTTACGCTTCCGCTTTTATGTACTCTATGTTAAAGACGAGTGTCTATTATGGTAATAATACTTATGATGTAATCGTTAAACGTTATATTATGACATGTCCTGTGATGACAATTTGTCCTATACATGTGAGACTCGTTCCTGGCGCATGTATAGTATGCACGGTTTTGGTTCATTGAAAACCGGGCCTGACAGATTGGTATCAGAGCCGTGTCGACTGTAGGACGGAAGCCTAGTTAGTACGGGTCGAAATTTAAGGATTTCCTCCTTCTCTTCCTCCTGTTTTTAAAAGTTTTCTTTTCTTTAAGTTTATACTACAACCCTATGTTCCTACATTATTTTCAATTCTCTTAACTCCTTTTTTAGAACGGATCTTAACCCAATCTTGGTCGTTTTCCTTGTAGATGGCCCGTACCAGACTGACCGCCCGCAAGCAAACCGGTGCACCCCCGCAAGGCTACCATGTTCCCTTGGCACCACGGAACCCAGAACCAGAAGATCTAGTGCCACCCCCGCCTCTGCAGGATCCCATCATAGTGGGAGATGACTCTGAAGACCCCAGTGAAGCCAGCTCTTCCACTGAGAACACAGAAGAGGATCCAGAGGAGAATCCAGCCCCTGAACCAGAGGTAGAAGCACCTGAGTGGTCACATCACATTGCCGTTCAGATAGAGGATAATCAAGGACCTGCTGTCAAAAGAGAGAGGGTGATCGCCACCTGGGTCAACATCGACCATACCCACCCAGGCAACGGTCTCAACTTTCCCGGACTGCTTCGGGAGTGCCTCCAGGAAATCGGCCTCGACAACTTCACCACCTCCTACTTCGCCACTCAGAGTACGCACCCGATTCTACCTGACAGATGGGTGGCCAATGCGTTGATCGAACGCTACAACCTCATCCACGGAGGGAAGACCATTGTGGGTGATTACTGCAGCGTGACGATCCATGAGACGATGGAAGTTACCATTGAAGATGCTGCACGCCAAGCTCTGGGAACCATCTGCTACAACTACCGTACCCCGTTGAGCCAGACCTGTTTTCGCTACTTCCCTCGCCGCATAGAAGGCCAAGCTGGGCACGAGATCGCTTCGATGGTGTTGGAGGATGACCAGAGGGTAAGGAAGATGGCACGGTACATCGCGGCCCTCAACTCCGCCCACGACATCGTGTTGGACGAGCTTCACCGCAAGACCAAGAGGGTGGCAGAACTTGAAGCTACACTTGCCGGCCTCCAAGGACCAAAGCCTCGAGTGCCAGACGTGACTCCGTCCCAGTGCAAATCCCGCAAGAGGACCCGCAAGGGGGAACTAAATGGTGCCACTAGGATTCTTTTCCATGAGGATTAGGATTACCCTTATCTTTGCTTCACATCGCTAGTACGTTTGAGTCGAGTTGGTCTATAAACGCTTTGAGTCTAGTTCAGTGTTTGGTTGGTTGTGCTTGTGAACTATGTTTGAGTTGGCATTTTGGTTGCTTGATCATGTCCAACTATGGGGATTGTCCATAGTCAAACCAGTTTGAGTTGAGTTTAATAAAAATAGTCAGTCGGGATGAACAACTACTCTTTTACTCCTCTCTACCTCATCTAGCTGACGCTCGTTCATCATGGACTAATGACCAACCTGCAACCTCAAAGTCTACTTCACCTTGTGAGAGGGATATACATCCTTATGAACTTTCTTTTGTTGCCCACAGATGGTTGGAACTAGAGGACGTGGTGCTAGGGGCGCCCAAGGAAGTAACCAGGGCCACGACCATCCCGACCACCCGTTGCCCAATCCACCACCACTGACGGCCGAGCAGTTCTTTGCCATGCAAACGCAGATGATGGCCACAGTGAACAATGCCATCTTGGCCCTACAACAAGCTCAGGTGCAGGCGCCACCACCACCTCCTCCGCCTAGGGATAGGCGTGGGGATTTCATGAAGGGGCATCCCCCAACCTTCTCCCACGCTGCAGATCCACTACAGGCTGATGACTGGCTTCGTGCTGTGGAGAGACAGCTGGAGATCGCCCAGTGCGATGACCGGGAGAGAGTCCTGTATGCTGCAGGACAACTTCGTGGTGCTGCTTTGGATTGGTGGGAGTCATACCGCCAGCAGGATCGCGATGCCTTCACCTGGGCTCAGTTTAGAGAGAACTTCAGGAGTCACCACGTACCGGCTGGGACCATGAAGATGAAGAAGAAGGAGTTCCTCTCGCTCAAGCAAGGGAGCATGTCCGTCACTGAGTATCGTGACAAGTTCTTGCAGCTTGCAAGGTACGCCACAGCAGAGGTCGCTGAGGATGGCGATAAACAGGAGCACTTCATGGAAGGGCTCAATGACACCCTGCAGTTCCACCTCATGAACTTCACCTTCCCCAGCTTCAATCACCTGGTAGATCGTGCGCTCCTTACAGAACGCAAACATCGGGAGATGGAGGAAAGGAAGAGGAAGCTCATACCTGCACCGTCCGGGAGCAACACCCGCCCCCGCTACCAACAACAGCAGCAGCCACCGCGGCCAGGATACCCGCAGAACCACCAGGGGCAGCAGACGGCCCAGGGGCAACGCTACCAGAATCAGCCTCCTCGCCCTGCATATCAAGCTCAGCGTCAGGGGCAGCCTAACCCCCCTGCACCAGCTCAGGCTCCTGTCATTGGCAGAAGTTGCTACAAGTGCGGTGACCCGGGGCACTATAACAATGTCTGCCCTCAGAAGACAGCCCCCAACCCGCAGAGACCAGGACCGGTCCAGCAGCCGCAAGCTCAGGGGCGCAACAATGGGAACGCCAAGGCGCCGTGGCAAGGAAAGGTGAACCATGTGACGGCAGAAACTGCAGCTGAGGCCCCAAACGTCATGATCGGTACGTTCTTGGTCAACTCTCATCCTGCTACCGTACTATTTGATACTGGTGCCACCCACTCCTTTATTACCAAATCCTTTGCTGAACAACATAAAATACCCGTTAGCATGTTGAAAAAGGATATGATAATTACTTCACCTGGAGGGGAAATAAGAACCAATGTGATCTGTACCAGAGTCAGGATTAACATAAGGGGGTTAGAGTTTCATACTAGTCTGTTAGTCATAGAACCGATGGGCATCGACGTCATCCTGGGAATGGAAACATTGACCAAATGGGGAGTCAGAATTGACTGTGCCAAGAGGACTGTTCATATGACAACGCCAGATGGCCAGGAAGTAAGAGTCGGCGCATCCAAACCCTCCGGTTATCTGCATCGGATGGAGGTCCAACCTACAGATGGCATTCGAGTAGTGTGTGAATATCCTGATGTCTTTCCGGAAGAGTTACCAGGTATGCCGCCTGACCGAGACATTGAGTTTTCTATAGATCTTTTACCTGGTACTGCTCCTATATCTAAAAGGCCATATAGAATGGCACCCCCAGAACATGAGGAAGTTAAACAAAACATAGATGAGCTGCTAGCAAAGGGATTTATTCGCCATAGTACCTCTCCGTGGGCTTTTCCTGTTCTGTTTGTTGATAAGAAGGAAGGGCCTGCTCGACGGATGTGCGTGGATTATCGTGCATTGAACGAGGTGACTATTAAGAACAAGTATCCTCTGCCACGCATTGATGATTTGTTTGATCAGTTGCAAGGTGCCTGTATATTCTCCAAAATAGACCTGAGATCTGGCTACCACCAGTTGAAGATCCGTCCCTCAGATATTCCTAAGACTGCTTTCATCACAAAGTATGGTCTCTATGAGTATACTGTGGTGTCTTTTGGTCTGACTAATGCCCCTGCTTTCTTCATGAGTTTAATGAATAAGGTGTTCATGGATTATTTGGACAAGTTCGTGGTGGTATTCATTGATGATATCCTGATCTACTCCAAAACCGAGGAGGAACATGAGGAGCACTTGAGGCTAGTTCTGCAGAGATTGAGGGATCACAAGCTATATGCAAAGTTGAGCAAGTGTGAGTTCTGGATTGACGAGGTACCATTCCTTGGTAATATCATCTCTAAGGGGGGGATCTCAGTGGACCCTGGCAAGGTCATATCAGTGTTGGATTGGAAGGTGCCACAGACTGTCAAGGAAGTACGTGGATTTTTGGGCTTAGCAGGATATTACCGGAGATTCATAGAGAATTTCTCGAAGATTGCGAAGCCGATGACCACGTTGCTTGAGAAGGATGCTGAGTTCATCTGGAACAAGGAGAGGCAAGCAGCTTTTGAAGAGTTGAAGAAGAAGCTGACCACCGCACCTGTGCTGACATTGCCAGATCTGCAGAAAAGGTTCACAGTATATTGTGATGCTTCAGGCGACGGTCTGGGTTGTGTGCTGATGCAGGAAGGAAAGGTGATTGCCTATGCCTCCCGACAGCTACGCAAGCATGAGGTAAATTATCCTACACATGACTTGGAGTTAGCAGCAGTTGTCCATGCACTTAAGATATGGCGTCACTATCTCTTTGGGCAAAGATGTGAGATATACACGGATCATAAGAGTCTTAAGTATATCTTCACTCAGAATGAGCTGAACATGAGGCAGCGCAGATGGTTAGAACTGATCAAGGACTACGACTTGGAGATACATTATCATCCAGGGAAAGCCAACGTGGTGGCTGATGCTTTGAGCAGAAGAAGCTACGTCAACATGGCCATAGCATTCCAGATGCCACGTGAGTTGTGTGAGGAGTTCGAAAGTTTGAGTTTGGGTTTTGTGCATCATACTGCAGCTACCTTTGAAGCCGAACCAACTCTGGAACAAGAAATTCGAAGACATCAAGCCCAGGACGAGAAGATCCAGGAGATACGCGAACAGATCCAGATAGGCAAAGCGCCCAACTTCAGGGAAGATGAGCAAGGTACAGTATGGTACAAGAACCGGATTTGTGTGCCAAATGTGGACAGAATCAAGAAGTTGATCCTGAGAGAGGCCCATGATACAGCTTACTCTATCCATCCCGGGAGTACTAAGATGTATTATGACCTCAAGGAGAGATTCTGGTGGTATGGAATGAAACGTGCCGTAGCAGAGTATGTGGCAATTTGTGACACTTGTCAGAGGGTCAAGGCAGAACATCAGAGGCCAGCAGGACTATTGCAACCGTTGAAAATTCCAGAATGGAAGTGGGAGGAAATCAGCATGGACTTTATTGTTGGGTTACCTCGCACCCAGAAAGGCTACAACTCCATATGGGTAGTAGTGGATCGTCTGACCAAGGTCGCCCACTTCATACCTGTGAATACTACCTACTCCGGGGCAAGGTTGGCAGAACTATACATCTCTAGGATTGTGTGTTTGCATGGGGTTCCTAAGGGGATTATATCCGATAGGGGATCACAGTTCACTTCTCGCTTTTGGGAGCAATTGCATGATTCACTGGATACCAAGCTTCGTTTCAGCACAGCTTACCATCCGCAGACAGACGGTCAGACAGAAAGGACCAATCAAATACTGGAAGATATGTTGCGAGCATGTGTCATCCAATATGGCACAAGTTGGGACAAGTGCTTACCTTATGCCGAGTTCTCCTACAACAACAGCTATCAGGTCAGTATCAAGAAATCACCATTTGAAGCTTTGTATGGTAGAAGGTGTAGGACTCCTTTGCTCTAGGATCAGAAAGGAGAGAAGCAAGTGTTTGGACCGGACATTATCAAGGATGCGGAGGAACAAGTACGGATAGTTCGAGAGAACTTGAGAATTGCTCAGTCTAGGCAGAAAAGCTATGCAGATGTCAGACGGAGAGATCTCACGTTCAAGGAAGATGACTTTGTGTATCTGAAGGTGTCACCTATGCGGGGAGTACGCAGATTCAACATGAAGGGAAAACTAGCACCCAGATATGTTGGACCATTCAAGGTACTAGAAAAGAGAGGAGAAGTGGCTTATCGCTTAGAGTTACCTTCTAGTCTTTCAGGTGTGCACGATGTACTCCATGTCTCGCAGCTGAAGAAGTGCTTGAGAATACCAGAGGAGCAGGCGCCTTTAGAAGGGTTGGAAGTGCAAGAGGACTTGACCTACACTGAGCACCCTATAAAGATTCTGGAAACATCTGAGAGGGTGACCCAGAATAAGAGGATCAAGATGTGCCGAGTGCAATGGAAATACCACACAGAAGAGGAAGCTACTTGGGAAAGGGAGGATGAGTTGAGGGCAGCATACCCTGATCTCCTTGCTAACCAGCCTATGTGAATCTCGGGGCGAGATTCCTTGCAAGGGGGGTAGGTCTGTAACACCCTAAATTTAATTTCCAGCATTTTATAATAAATTCAATATGCTTTATTTATTTTCTAGGATTTATTGTGCCTAGTATGCATTTTTTTCATTATCTTTTGAACTAAATATTGCAATATATCCTAAGGTCAACATGTTTGTGCATTCATGCTGGAGCATATTTTTATTTGATGAGTGGCATAAGGTTTGAATTCAAATTTATTTGAATTCATAGTTTGCTTTTGAGTTTAAAAGAAAAGGGAGAAATAGAAAAGAGAGGGAAAATGCAGGAAAAAGAAAAAGAGAAATCAGCCCACCTCCCTGAGCCGGCCCACCTCGGCCGAGCCGGCCCACCCCGCGCCCTCACCCGAGCCGGCCCAGGCGAGGCGGCCCAGCCGGCCAGCCGCGCGCGCCGCCTCTCTCCCTCGCGCCGCTGACAGGCGGACCCGCGCCCGTCGAGCCGCTGACAGGCGGGACCCACCTGTCATCCCCAACCTCCTGACTTTCCTTTTTCGGCGACGGCGTTTTCCTTTTTCGGCCGCCGCCTTTCCTTCTCTACGCCGGCCGACTCCGAGGAGGAGAGCTTCCCCCGCTGCCTTTCCCGTGTTTCCCGCTCTCCTGCGCACCGAGTCCCCAAAGGAATCGAAGGATTCCCTTCCTTCCCGAGAGTGCGCGCCGAAGGAAACTCCGGCCGCCGCCTTCCTTACTGCGCCGCCCCCTTCCGAGCCGCTCCGGTCCTATAAATAGCACGCCGGGCTTCGCCCTTTCCCCCTCAACCTCGCCAGCAGCCGCAATGGAGCCCTAGCCGTCACGAGCCGCTCAATTCCGCCGCCACCGTCCGAGGTGAGTAACGCCGGCGAGGTGCAATTCGCCCTCTGTGGTCGCGCTCCCGCCGCCCTAACCCCTCCGCCGTGCTCTGCAGGGCCTCGCGACCCTGTTCCGCTAGCTCTCGACGCCCGTGGACGCTCCGACCGAGCTCTCCGCGAAGCCCCGAGCCGCTCCGCCGCATCCGCTCGTCGCCGACCATCCTCCGGCAGCTCCCGGCCGTCGACAACCCCACGGTGAGCTTCGCCGTGGTCCCGTCTTGCTTTCTAGCTAGGTTCGGTCCCGAATCGTGCCCCGGAACACCGGGCATCGCGAGCTCCGGCGATGCGCCGCCGTCCCCGATGGTCGCCGCCGGCGAAACCTCGCCTTTCAACCTCAGCCGTCCGATCCAGAACGGATGCACGAGATTATAACGTGATCCGATCTCACCTCGGCCGTTAGATCTAGATCCGACCGTCCAGACCAGATGGTGACCGGTCAACCGCGGTCGTCGCCGCCTTTTTGTTAAAGAGACCCTCGGTTTTTTCTAAATCAACCCGCGGTCCACGCCAGTTCAAAAATAATTACAGATCGGCCCAGTTTTTAATGCTTTAGCCCCTGCGCTATTGAAAAATAGAACCCGCAGTCCAGAGGCTGTGTTTTTGTGCTTTAGACCTCGGATCTTTCCTGAAATTACAGAATTGGTCCCTGGTTTTTCCAAAACAGCACAGATTTTGAGTTTTCTTCATAAAGGGGTCCCTAGAACCTTGTTTTGGCCATAACTTTTCCGTTTTAACTCCGTTTTGGGCGATTCTTTCGCTCACGTGACCGTGGTAATATGTAGAACAATTCTAAACCAGTTTTGTGTTCTGTTTGGATGTATTGGTGTACTGTTTCTTATCTTTTGTCCATTGTTTGCATGTATGCTCGTATATGGATGCTTGTGTGATGTTTGGACGTAAGTAGACGTTGATCTGTCTGAGGTGAACGAGGAGCCACCTTTTGACATTTGTGAGCAGCAGCAAGAGCACCTTGAGGAAGGCAAGTATAACATGAGCAACACCTATCACCTTTAATTCATTGCATATGCATGTGTCGATCTTGTATGCCTATAAGGACGATACATTAGCCACTTTGATCTCAATGTGAACCTTTTGGGTTGCATGTGGTTAAGTTTTTGCTAGGTGCTGTGCCAACATACACCTATGCTATGTTTTTAATTAATGTTGATTAATGGATCTATGCAATTAATTGTTTGAGCGTGACCCTCTGTGCCGTGTGCTTGAGTGGTGCATGTCTCATTTAAAATTTGTTTTTTTAGCAACTTGGTCTAGGGGGCATGAGCTTTGTGCTTAGTGGTTTTGCTCATAGCCACTTTCCATAAGGACCGGTTCGCAAAGCGACAACCTGGGACAACAGCACTACCATAAGACTGGTATGGGACGGTCTTAGCTGATTAATTAGATTGTTTTAGTTTGGGAGTAACTTACCTGCGGGGCAAGAGGGGAGGTGTGCTTCTGTGGCCCTCGCGCTGCTTGGGTTGAGTGTGATGTGTTCTTCTCCCCTTGAGGCTTGCTCCACCGTTGCATAACCTGAAACCTTAGCGGTTACACCTTACTAACATAATCTTTGTAAAGGCTTCGTAGTGTGGCTTGCTAGTCATCTCATCTAAGGTATGTGATGAACCACTAGCGTAGCTCACGACTTGTGGGTAAAGATGTGCAACCTCTCGAGAGTGTAAAACTGATGCATCAGCCGTGCTCACGGTTATGAGCGGCCCAGATCCTTTATGTGATTAGTTGGGTTATGGATGGTTTTTTTTAGTAAAATCCTGGTTAATTATGATGCTTAATTTCTTCTATGCAATATCTTTGAGATAAAAGTTTCTCTACTCACTTTAGTAAATAGCTTCAATAAAATTTGACCAATTAAAAGCAATGCAGTGGAGTCAGCTAACCTTAGAGCCTCATGGTTCTGTTATACTTGTTGAGTACGAGTTGTGTGCTCACGCTTGTTCTTTTCCGTTTACTCCTTGTTGGGGGGACAAATCCAACCGCTGCTCAGTCAATGGAGATACGGAGGATTATCAAGAAGTCTAGGCTCTTCGCTCTTCCAGTGGACGTCCCTGTGGCGGCTCTAGTTGCTTTCCGTTTACGCTTCCGCTTTTATGTACTCTATGTTAAAGACGAGTGTCTATTATGGTAATAATACTTATGATGTAATCGTTAAACGTTATATTATGACATGTCCTGTGATGACAATTTGTCCTATACATGTGAGACTCGTTCCTGGCGCATGTATAGTATGCACGGTTTTGGTTCATTGAAAACCGGGCCTGACACCTTTCTAGCCTTTACATTGTCCTTTGTTTTGTCACTGAAATCCATGCATGTGCTTATGACGCTTTTAGCAACATTATGTTCCTGATGCATAACATCAATGTTGTGCGAAAGCTTCAATGTCTTGGCATATGGAAGTTCCCATATTCCACTGATGTGAGTCCAGTTGTGCTCCTTTCCAAACCCTTCAGACTCAATCTTTTCCTCGTTTAGCTTAAGGCGTGCGAGCTGATCAATAATTTCTTGTGCGCTTAGCCTTTTTGGTGGTCCCTCGTAGCAGACGGTGTCTTTCCTAAAGCTATCTTTTTCGCCTCTGAATATATGATCGGAAGGCAACCAACATCTGTGGCAATCAAAGTAGCAGATCTTTCCACCAAACTCAAGGCGAAAACATCTAGTGTCAGCACCACATATTGGACATGTCAAGGTCCCATGAACGCTCCATCCAGCAAAGATACCATACGCCATGAAATCATGAATTGACCACAGGTACGCAGCCCTCAAGGTGAATTTCTGCTTCAATGAAATGTCATATGCTTCAACACTTATCCACAGCTGTTTTAACTCTTTGATCAATGGTTGTAACATCACGTTGAGTTTTGTTCCAGGAAGTTCTGGACTAGGTATGATTAGGCAAAGGAACATAAATTCATACTTCATGCAAAGAGAAGGTGGAAGGTTGTATGGAATAGCAAACACAGGCCAACAAGAGTATGAAGCAGCCCATTGACAGAAAGGTGTGAAGCCATCAGTTGCCAAACCGAAGCGAACATTCCTCACTTCCTTAGCAAACTCTGGGTCAAAGCTATCCAAAGCCTTCCATGCATCTGAATCACAAGGGTGCGCCATGACCCCTGGGTTGTCACATACACCTTCTTTCGGCCACCGCATGGGTTCAACCGTTTTCTTTGAGAGAAAGAGCTGCTTAAAGCATGGTGCCAACGAGAAGGAACGGAGTTGCTTCTATGCAACTTCTGTTGTTACCTTTTCGCCATCCTCGTTTACTACCACGACATATCTCCCTTTGCCACAGTTTAAGCACTTCTTCTCATCCTTATGATCATCCCAGAAAAGCATGCAGTTGTTTAGACACATATCTATCTTCTCATTGCCCATACCGAGAGCTTTGGTCAACCTCTTGCACTGATACATGTCATTGGGCAACTTATGAGGCTGCGGAAGGACATCCCCAATCAACTGCACAAGCTCATTGAAACACTTGTTTGAGAAGAAATACTTGGACTTGATGGCAATGAACCGAGTCACAAAAGCTAGGAGGGACACTTTTGTGTGTTCATGCAATGGCTCTTCCGCAGCTTTAAGGTGCTTGAAGAATTCCTCAACCTCCTTTGTAGGAGGATCCTCAGAGTTTAGACCAAACTCCGGTTGTAAAGCTTCTAGCATCTCATCCATTCTATCAACGCCCACCGAATCATCATCCGCTTCCCCTTCTGTTTCAACTCCAGTTTCTTTCTCACCGTGAAAGGTCTACGTTTCATAATCAGGCATGAAACCATAGTCAACTAGGTCTTTGGCTAATTCATATCTATTCCGAAATTTTCCGTTGTTGTGGATGTTGCATGGACACCTGACCCAATTATGAGTTGTCAAAGAGAAAGCATGGTCAATAAAAGCTTGTGTCTTGCTTCTCCACTCAGTTGAGTGACCTTTACCCCCACTCTTATCCCAACCATCATACATCCATCGGCTATCGTCGCCCATACTTGAGGCTATAGATTAAAGCAAGTTAGATGGTAAGTTTATTTTTTCCAACATATTATGGCCCTACATCTATAGGTAAGGATATGTCCTAAACCCACCCAAGAGTGACCGACAGAGCACGGATTTATGATGAGTCCGCAGGGTTCGAACGAAATTTCGGCAGCATAACCCTGCTATTCTCCAACTGCACACCCAATGTGGTGCAGCGGAGAACAACAGGGTTATGCCACCGAAACTTCGCTCAGACCCTGTGGTTCATCATAAATACCACGCTCTATCGGTCACTCTGAGGCTGTCCAAAAAAGGTACAATTCCGGACCAGCCACATCTCACGTGCGCAACGCACGTGAGATGTGCCGGTCTGAAACGGGTGACACATAGGTTCCGTGACTTACGCTATTAAAGTATATTCTAACTAAAACATTTAATGCATGTCATGAGCATATATACATGTTAAACATAGCATAAAAAAGTTATAAGACATAGTATAAGTGCTAACATAACAATCCATGAATCAATACTTAATCAAATAAATTAAGACTAATTGCACTTCTAACTATCCTAACTTTCGCCGGCACACCGCCGAAAATTAACTCTATTATAAGAAAGAGAAGACGCTTCTTACTTCATATACGAAGCCGGTGCGCTGCGAGGTTGGTCCGGAAGGAGAGCGCGCTCAGGCAGGGGCGCCGGCGGGCGACTCTGGGACTACGGGGCGGCGACTCCAGGCAGGGCTCGATCAGCGGGTGCTGGGGAGGGCCTCATCGGGTGCCAACAGAGGCACCGCAGGCGGGGAGGGCGGCGGCGGCGGTGCGCCAGCGTGGGGTAGCGGCGGGTCTGCGGGGCGGGGAGGGCGGCGACGGCGCATCGGCGAGGAGGCGGCCGCGGCGCACACGCGAGGGGCGGCGGCGGCGATGGGCGGGGCAGCGTGCGCGGGCGGCAGCGGTGGCGAGGGGCGGGCCAGCGGCGGCGCGCGGGCGGGCGAGCAACAGGGTAGGGCGTGCGGGCGAGCGGCGGGGCAGCGCGTGCGCGTGGGACTGACGGGCGCGTGGCGTGGGTTAGGGGGGCCCTAATTTTCGGCGACTGGGCCTGGCCACCGAAACTAAGACCCCTAATTTCGGCGGCTGGGCCCTGCCGCCGACAATATTACCCTTATTTTCGGCGGTCAGGTTGGCTGCCGAAAATAGATGCACTATTTTTGGCGGCCTAGGGCATTATTTTCGCCGGCCGGACCTGGTCGCCGAAAATAATTTTTGCTGCCGAAAATTTTCGGGTTTCTTGTAGTGTATATAACGTAAGTTTCACGACCCTTCCTGAGCGGCTGAGAGCTTGACATTGTTTCCAGTCCTCTGTCTCGTCTATGTGGCGTGGTGGATCTGCGTCGCCATAGTCGTCTTCTCAACCTCGCGCACCTTCCACCACACCACTCGAATTCAGCCACTGTGTTCTCCGAGCCTCGTCGCGATGCTCGCTTGCCTGCCGTAGCTCATTCCTCGGTGCCACCACTCCTAGCCACCATCTAGCCCACTATCGCTTGGCTCAAGATCGGCTGTATCAGCGTGTGAGCCGAAAGCACGGCCTCGGACCCCTAGGCACCAGGCCAGTGTGGCAACTCAAGGCAAGCTGCGCTGTGACAAGACCACCAGGAAACACGAAACAGGACTACGGAGTGGCTCTCCGGGCCTGCCTAGCGTCGCTGACAGTGGGAATGCACCTGTCCTTTCCCCTTGGCCACCCACCTCCACCTACACTGGCCATCCCTCATGCTTCGCCCACATCCCCTTCTATGCGACAGGCATGTCCACTAGTACAACAATCATCTACGGAGGCAGTTGGGGAAGCATTTTCAGAGGCGGTTCCGAGCACCGCCCCTGCGTGAACGTCGCTAATGATCCGTGTCAGCGGGGACACACAGCTCTTGACCGCCCCTGAAAATAAATTTGTAGGGGCGGTGCGTAGAATGAACCGACCCTGGCTCATACATTTTCAGGGGCGGTCCATGTTATGCATCGCCCCAGATACCTCTTTTGCAGGGGTGGTCCAAATTACCCACCGCCGCTGAAACCACTTTTCCAGAGGCGGTTGGAAATAATGGCCGCCTCTGATATAATGTTTCCAGGGGCAATTTGCAGCACAGACCGCCCCTACTTTTTTTCTTTTAGAATCGGTGCACATTATAAGCCGCCCCTACAAATATTTGGCACCAGATTCCATGCCGTGCTTGCCGCCAATATTTGGTGCCAATATTTGAACCACGGTTTTCTCAACAGATCACATATGTAGTTAACAACATCTGAATAAAATATATATAACCACCACTATTGGCATATATGTACACATTCCATAAATATTATTTTGGTGCCTAACTAAAGTCCTTTGTTAGGCTACTCCTTAAAATATTTGCATTCCCCAAGTGTAGCTAGATCAGAATCCAATGATCATTAGACAAATCCAATGATTGCTGCAAAAAAATCAAAACATTAATAATTATGTATCTTATATCTACAAGCACTATGTGGAAATTGCAGAATTGAATTTTTTATTGACGACGTACTCAAAGAAATATGGCGCAAATATGTTGTCCACACCCTCTTTCTCATAGAATTCCATTGCGACAGCAATGTACACCGATTGATGCATCCTACGTTCCTTTGCGAGGTTCAGCCAGATTTTATGTTTATCCTTTTTTTTTATTTAGTCGCTGCTAGGGCGGCGTAGTGATCTGGGTAGCAGAGTGGGAATGTGTGATCGTCCTTCAAAATTAGGTTTGGGTCCAAAAACCCGACCTTGTCACCCATCTTCACCGCCATTTGAACTTGCATTCTGTAATTAAAGCACGCGTAAGATGTAATGTACAATTAATGAATTTGCGAGGACAGTTATGAGAATTCATGTCCAAGGATCAAGGCACTTACATGCACCAAGCAGTCACTATACTGATGTCCATCTAGCCGAGCCAAAATATTAAGTGCAAGTCATCGAAGCTGATATTTAGTGACTTAATTCCACATGATTTAAATAATCGGCCATTGTACCGTGCTTCGATCTGATTGATCCCAGATTTACAGGCCCTCATGATCCAATTGTGGAACCTCCGCATTTCATTGGGCACTACTTTCAAGGCCCAATCTGGGAGGAAAGGCTTTCCGTGCCAATACTGTTTTGGACAGTCCGGAAGATCAGCAATGTCGTTTAGGCTGATGGACTCTATGAACTTCGGTTTTGCTTTGTCCTGCTCGTCCTTTTCCTGTCCTTTGGGTAATGGTACTTGTTTTTCCTTTTTTTTTCTAGCCAAGCAGTAGTCTCTTTGGACACGACCTTTCCATCGTAATCACGTATTTGCTTTGGAACCTTAGCACGTTTGGATGCTTTAGGAGGTGGAGATGGAGCTTTCGCGAGAGGTGGAGAAGGAGGTTTCAAGGGAGATGGAGAAGGAGGTTTTGGTGGAGATAGAGATGGAGAAGGGGGTTTCAGTGGAGGTGGAGACGGCAGGATCGCCGGAGGCGACGGCAGGTTCGCCGAAGGTGGAGACGGTGGGTTCCCTACCTGATCAGGACCCTGTTGATCTATACCTACTATCGCCCGCACATTTAGTTGTCCTTGATCGAGCAAAGGTGTCATGCGGATCTCTTTCTTGTTCCATAATATGAATTGGTCCACAGCTTCTCTGAGGCAGTGTATGCCCTGTGGCGTAGCGATGTCTATTGGTTCTTCCCCATGCTTAGGGTCGATCGAAATCACTTAGACCCAAATATATCCTGGCGGAATAAGAGTTCCGTGAAACATATCGCCAGGAATAGCCATTGCATTGCCCACCACCTCAATCCTCCCATGCTTGCCCACAAGAATTAGTAATGAGCACGGTGTTGGACTAGAAATTTGATCCAGCGGATCGGTAACCATGCTCGGCTCCATTTCTGTCGGGATAGCAACGGATAATGGCTCATTATTCACTCTGTGAAATTGATTGTTTGTATGAAAACAGAGATTAACAATCCGTTCAGAAAATATGGCCTCGGCTTCTTGTCTAATCATCTCCCTAAACCGATCATGCCTCTTATATCTAACCCTGTCTCGAACGAACCCTTCCTTCTAGTTTACCTTAGAAGATATGCCTCGCACGCGGCCTCCGTGCTCCTTGTTGCCTAGGCTGAGGGTTAGGGCATCCTTCTCCCTATCAGGGATAGACTTGCCATCCTTTTGCTGCTTGTTATAGTCCAACATTTTTCGTACAACTTCTTCGGTCTCTGTTCTATCAAACCTACCTTGCTTCTCTCGTGCCTTGATCCAATTGTACGAACACTCATCAAGGCCAACGTACGGATCTTCCTAGGCTAAACCATCTGGGGCGGTCGCTAGTTGTTGCCTCATTCTTTTTTCTGCCAGCCCCTTGTACCCTATCGTGCCCAAGTGGTGAGGGTGGGGATTTGACTTTGCCTGCTCGGAATTATGCTTGCTCAGGGCGAGGGTATCCTTGGTTTTGTTTGCAGCCATGAACGCATCCCACTATGCCTGCGTGATTTTTCCATAGTCCTGGAAAGGTGTTCGACCCTTCTGCTAATACTTGGTGTTCAACTCCGACCTCCAACGCCGAACGGACAAACCTATTTGTTTCATCGCGAAATAATGGGCGAGGTCCTCTGTTCCTCTAGGGAACTGGAAAACTTTCTTCAACTCATTCCAAAGGAACGTCTTTGTCTTGCCCGCCACCATCCTCTAATCTTGAATCGATGGATCTAACCATGTCCTCACTAAAGCTCCTATGGTGTTGCTGAATTTGGCAGTTACTGATGGAGGGTCTATCGGCTGACCAGTCGGGCCCAAATTTTTAACTTTGTAAATCGTGTCTAGCACATTGTTCTTGCAACGTTGCCCGCGTTTCTTTTTCTTATCTAAACTTGTGGCGGTAGTGGACCCAATGGTTTCATCCACTTCTTGCCCTACGGCAGAAGTGTCAGCTGATTCTTGGTGGGCCTATGAGATCATATGGATATCACACGGGTTTATTTGTTAGCATTGTGGTGCTAAAGGTAGACACATATAAACAAATCAGTACAAATTGACTACGACTACCTCGGCATTGGGATCATAATTTGGATCTTTTGCCAACTCTCTAGTAGCTTTGTCTGCCTATACTACATTGGCAAACGAGTCCTCATGAACTAAAAAGTCATCCTCTACCTCAACATTGGAAGGCGAGGTAGTGTGATCATCGCCAAATACTTCCTCGTAGGAACTAAACACTGCATCTTGTTCACTGGGCTTATCCATTATATGTATATAACTAACACGCCAACAAGAAAATCTATAGGTTAATTTCTAGCTAAGACAATCTTCCAATCAGCTAATTTTCCAAATTGGTAGCATCTGGTTTTTAAGTTGAGCATATCAAAAACACTTAAATAAACAAGCTCACAGTAGGGGACGGCGGTGGAGCGCGCGCGGTGGCATTGTAGCCGCACTAGCAGCAGCTGCGTCGGTGATGGCTACGAAGCAGCGTCGTCAGGGTCGGGGATGGCGAGGAGGCGCGCGGTGCAGCATCGGGGTCGGGGACGTTGACGAGATAAGCGACGGTGGTGGCGGAGTCACTCTAGTACAAGCAACGTCAGGGATGGCGAGGAGAGCCACGGCAGCGTCAGAACGGGGTCGCTGAGGCGGTGGCGCGCGAAGTCGGTGTCTGCGAGGAGGCGGTGGCGAGGCGAAAATTTGGTAGCCTAACGGCGTCTCTTTTGCAATGTTCGCGCCAAGACTTAAAAAATTTTCGCCTCCTGTCGCGCCCAAACATATACAAGGTACACCATTTTTAGGGGCGGTCAACAAACGAACTGCCCCTGGTAAAGATACCAGGGGTGGTTCTATTTACACACCGCCCTGATATGGTGCTATGAATTTTTGAAGCTGTTTGTGTATTATTATTTTTTTCTAATGTAAATCATCAATGGACAAAGGTAAAAATAGCCCATCAGTTAGGCTTGAGTTGGGCCACCACCAGCCCAATCCTTTCAACCGCTGCCCTATCCAACTTCCGATTCAATTGGACAGATCTCACTCTCACGCCACAGGACAAAAACGTGGGAACCCTAGCTTGTTCGCTCCTCTCTCCCTCTGCCTCCACCAATCTCGGCCTCCGATTGTCACCGCCACGCTACCACCAAGCCCCGTCGTCGCCACCAAGCACAGCCATCACCGCCACGCCAAGCCCCGTCGTCACTGGCACGCCAAGCCCAGCCGCCACCAAGCCCCATCGTCGCCGCCACCAAGCTCCGCCACCACAAAGCCAGATTCGTCCGTCATCACCGCCAAGGGTCGTCTCCACCAAGCCCCGCCGCCACCAAGCCCCGTCATCACCACTATCGGTGAGGTGAGCTTCCTCTCCTTCCCTCCCCATCATATTAGTTTGTTTAGGTGGTCCAAATGCACAGATGTTACCATTTTCTACCACTAGCAGAAGTAGTAGTTGCATTAGGGAATATGTGGATTTCTCATTTGTCACTAACAAATAAATGTTTGAATCATAGAACTAGTTCTCATGTCAACCCGCAATTGGCAGCATGGTTCTCATGTCAAAATTGATGCCTATTACAATAATTTCATGCTCTTCTACAAAAATGATGTTGATAAAAGTCGGTATGAGGAAGGTGGGAGTAAGGTTCCTCGAAGAGTAGTTCTTTATCGGAACATCACAGATGGACTGCAAAGGCTGTACATGCATGAAGAGACCGCTAACCTAATGCGGTATCATGCGAGGAGGAGCGAGGATCAACATGGTGCTAATGGAGATAAGCAATCAGCATGACTATGTGGCTATATGTTAATGCCTAGGACATCTTATTTGTGTAACTTATGATGACATTAATTTAGGGACATGGAGTTGGTTTGTTCTAATCTAGATGTCTTGCTGTTATCTTTACTGTTTTCTCCATTGTTTGGGTTGCAGATATGCCCTGGTATGTGGTCTTTCGAGGCCATAATGCTGGCGTCTATCAAGACTGGTCATTGTGCAATATGCAGATAGCTGGTTACAAGAACTGCTCATTCAAGCGTTATGCAATAGAAACTGAAGCAATCCATGCGTATAACAGCTTTTTGTCTCATGCCTATGCTCCTCCAGATAGTGAACTGAAGCTGAATCGCATTAGAGATGTTGCATTAGTAAACTGGAAAGATTATGTAATTGGCTTTCAGTGTGTTGTAATTTTGGGCTTGTTCTAGTTCATCCTCATGTGACATCTTTGTACTTTGTATGCTGTTGAGAAACAAGCTCTTCTTGTATGCTTAACAATGTTGTGTGCAATGCGGTGTCTCTTTTGCAATGTTCGCGCCGGGACTTAGAAAATTTTGGCCTCCTCGCGAGCATTTTACCAAGGGCGGTGCATCTAAAGAACTGCCCCCGTTAATATTACCAGGGGCGGTTTTCTTTACACACCGCCCTTCATAATCTATTATTAGGGGCAGTTCTATTTATTCACTGCCCCTGAGATTGTAGGCACAACATTGTTGGGGTTTCGGGCAACTACAATATTTATCATGATCTACTGTAGAAACAAATTAATAATACACAGATATATAGTCTCACAAATTAATAATACACATTATCAGTACTATATGGTTCACAAATTACAAATTAGCCGGTTACAATTTTTGGTTCTCCATCGTTGCGTAGCCGGGGGGTGTCATCCTTGATCCTTGATTCTACAACCATCATCTTTGTTGGTACATCTATAAACAATTGTAAATTTTCATACTCATTGTATGCCTCGATATCTTCCACTCCATCAACTCCGATGATATTTTGTTTGCCCGAGACAACGATATGTTTCTCCTTCTTAGGACATGGTGCATCTCACACGTAGAAAACTTGTGCAACACGTGAACCAAGTACCTAGGGGTCATCTTTATAGCCTACATTTGCCAATTCTACGGTTGTGAGCCCAAAGTCGTCGACCTTTACACCCTGTGGATGTTTGACCCATTGGCACCTAAAGACTAGTATTTGTATAGTGTATCCATACCATATATTCTCTATGAATCCATAGTATGTGACCCTTTGTCCGGTTGTATCAAGTGCCTCAATCCTAACCCCACTATTCTAGCATGCACTTTTCTTATCCTTTTCAGCCGTGTAGAATGTGTAACCATTAATGACATATGCTTGCCATTTCGTCACTTGTGGAGACAGACGAGCAGCTAATCTTTTCACAGTTATGTCTTCTTCGTTCTCTCCCTCCGGCATATCCGAGTCCATAAGCCAACTTGTGAATCGGACGTTGTGCTATTTCATTACCCTAGCCTCTGATCATCCATTGGTTTCTGCATAGATTTCATTGATGTGTTGATCAATGAACCTAGACATTATAGAAAGCTGTTGTAGCACACTGTGATGTGCTCTTCCACTTCTTTGTAATCTTTGTCAACAATAGTTTGCTTCCCTCGTGTGCCTTTTCCACCCAACCTTCCTGTATATCGAGATGCAACTAGGCCGATACCTTTCTTATTCTTCAAGTAATCATGGCAGCACTCAACCACCTCTTCCGTACAATAGGCCTCTATCATGGACCCCTCTGGGCAAGCACGGTTGAGAACATATCGGTTGAGAGTGGACATGAAACGCTTGTACATCCACGTTTCATGTAAGTAGCAAGGACCCAACGCACGGATCTGATCAACCATGTGTACAATGAGGTGTGGCATTATGTCAAAAAACAATGGAGGGAAGCACATCTCTAGATGGGCCATTGTCTTTGTCAGAAAATCTTGTAGCTTGTCAAGTTCCTCTCTAAAGATCACTTTTTCAGAGAGTGTGTTGAATACATAGCAGAACCGAGTAATGACCATTCTCGCATAAACTGGCTTGACTGCCCTAATTGTAATAGCGAGGAAGACCGTCATCATCATGTGGCAATCATGAACGTTGTACTCGCTTATGGTCAAATCTTTCAACAACACTAATCGTTCGATGTTCGATGAGAAACCAGTTGGCACTTTTAGACCACGTATGCACTGGTAGATTGCCCTTTTTTCTTCTTGAGTCAGGTTGTAGTTTGCTGTGGGGAGAGTGAATTTTCCATTTCCATTCTCTATCGGGTAGAGCTCCTCTCTAATCCCAAGTGTCACTAGATCTCTACGTGATATAAGCCCATCCTTTGTCTTCCCAGGTATGTCCATCAACAAACCGATAGTACTATCAAACACGTTCTTCTTCAGATGCATACAATCAATTGCATGCCCAACCTGTAAGTCCTTCCAATATGGTAAATACCTAAAGAAGATCGACAACTTCTTGAATGGTGAGCCACTTCCATCAGTACTTTTACTTCTTTTTACCTTCTTCCCGTATCGAACCTTTAGCGCGTTGGCCATATGAAAAATATGTTTGCTGTCCTTCCTTCTGATAGGTGCAGAATCTAACTCTGCTTTGCCATCAAAGCATTTGTAGAATTTCTTTTAGCAGTACCTGTGCCCTTCAACTAAGAAACGCCGGTACCTTGTGCACACAATTTTTCTTGACCTATCCAAAAACAAAAAGGAAGTGTCGTCCAAGCATACAAGGCATCCTGTCTTCCTTTTGATTTGTCTAGCGAGGGAGAACAAAGCAGGATAGTCGTTAATGTTAACGATTATAATACCTCTTAAAGTGAACTCTTCCTTAACAAACTCATCCCATATCTTGAAGCCCTCCTCCCAAAGCTTCGCCGTGTCTTCCATCAAAGGCTCAAGAAATACATCAATGTCAAGACCAGGCTGTTTAGGGCCCTGTATCATGATTCATAGCAACAAGTACTTCCACTTCTAGCACAACCATGCGGGGATATTGTATATGGTTAGGGTCACCAGCCAGTGCTATGTGTGCTGCTTCTGTCCCTAAACAGATTCATTCCATCAGTGCTCAATGCAATCCTCACATTCCTTGGATCCTCAGCAAACTTTGGATACATTTCATCAAACCTTTTCCACTGTGTTCCATAAGCTGGGTGCGCAAGCTTTTCATCATACATAATACGCTCCGTGTGCCACCATCGCATCAACTTTGCTTCTCTAGGGTTTGCAAACAAACGCCTTAAGCGATCAATGGGATTGAGGTACCGCATAACAAAAGCGAGGATTCTTCTCTGATTCTCATCAATGCCTAAGCATGTCTGCACCTCATCCTGCAGGTGGACATTCTTTCTTGAACCCTTCTTTCTTTTTTTCCCGATGGCCAGTCCTAGGTCACCTTCTCTAGTGAAAACCTCGTTGTTCTTATAGCGACTGGCACCACATGTTGGGCACTTATCCAAATCTTGAAATTCCTTCCCACGGTACAATATGCAGTGGTTTGGACAAGAATGTATTCTTTCCACTCACATGGTTAATGGGCTAATAACCTTCGTGGCTTTATATGTGTTTGTAAGCACGAGGTTAGGCTTTGGAAGCAACAATGCTAAGAGCGTCAATAGATCGTTGAAGCTACTATCAGACCACCCATATTTTGCCTTCAAACTAAGCAACTCAATTACAAAACATAGCTGAGACCAATGTTTTGGGCGACCCTTGGACTTGTCATATACACTTTGCTTAGCTGTACGGCCTCAAAGTGCTCTAGCCCTTTCGCATGCCTAAGTATCACATCTGCCTCAAAGTGTTTTAGCATTTCATCAAGCTCATCCCCGTCTTGATTATCAAAATCATCCTCACCTAAATCACCGCTACTACCAGCTGATATGCTCTTAAACACAACTTCATTATGTTCGACACCTTCATTGTTGTCAACGGCATCAAAATAATTAGCACGCGCACTGAGGAATATTTCGTCATCGATGTCCTCATCATCTGAAATGAACTCATATGTGATCTTTTCCTCACCATGATAGATCCAAGTGTGGTAGTCCTTAACAAAACCGTAATAGATCAAGTGGGATCTAATGGTCTTATCTTCTCTCGCAATCTTGTCATTCTTGCAGATTCTACATGGACATAAGATACCAACAGACTTTGTATTCCTAGCATGTTTCTTCGCAGCTTCAATAAATTTGTACACTTCAATGCGGTAACCTTTATCGGCGCAGTTCATACGCATCCATTCCCGATCAGGACGGTCCATCGCTCTTCTACTCACACGTACTGATTTAAAAATGAGCACTACATACAAGAGAGAGAAACTAAACTATTATTGGCTTATATTATGCATTATCTACACACATAATGCTAAATAATTGTGTAGGGAATTATAACAACTTATTATATATTATACTGTATATAACAATAACCTAGGAAAATTAACATGAGAGAGAGAATTTATTTTAATTCCCATTTCATTCAAAAAAATCCTAATTCAAGCTAAATCGGCAACATTGTAGGTGCAACACGAGGGACTTAGAAAATTTGTAAGCTTAGGCAACAAAAATGGCTAAACATGACGTGGGATCGGACCAAGATTAATTACTACGTACTTCATGAGAGAGAAAATATTTTTGCCTATACCTACAACAAAGTACTTAGTAAATAAGTAAAAAAGAGGTCAAAGTATGTGCAGCCTAACCTCGAAAGCCTTAGATTTGCAAAGAAAACCAGATCAAAGCCTCCCCCTCCTTATTTGCATTTCTTGGACGCCATTAGAGAGGCTGGTCAAGAACTCCTCGGGTTATAGTCAAGAGGTGGAAGAAAGTGGCCTTATATGGGGCTATTTTTAGGGGCGGCCCATGATAAGCACCGCCCCTGGACACCCCTAAAAATGGATATTTAGGGGCGGACCATCACAAGGCCCGTCCCATGAAACTATCTTCAGCTGATGAACTCGAACCCAATGGCTACTGGGGTTTTCTTGCCGTACGTTACTATATGTCTCATCCATCACACCAAACAATATAATGCAAAGTTCATCACAGAGAATACATATAGATCGAAGTTCATCACATAGAACGAGTAGATATATATAAATACGGAATGATCGATCGAGTTCATTTACATATATATATATGTGTGTGTGTGTGTGTGTATAGAAACGATGAGAACACAAGATCAAGAAAGTAGTTCAACACAGATATATATAAATATAGAGAGAGATAGATACATAGATAGATCTACTCATCGCCGTTGGAGAGCAGATCATCCCGGTCGATTGGGTCTCTCTCAGCAGTGGCGGCGGCCTCGTGCGCCAGTCGCGCCTGCTCCATGCGCTCCCATCGCCGACGGTAGCTAGCGCCCCACATGCCAATCGGGATGAAGGAGCAAACGCGGTGGCTGGTGGTGGCGGAGGTGATGATGCTCAACTCCACCGCCGACGATGGATGAGGTGCCACTGCCGGAGAAGGCGGCAGTACCGGCGGTGGAGGCACCGCCACCGCTGGCGGCGGAGGCAGCGGCACCACCGGTGGCGTAGGAGCGGCGGCGACACCGAAGCGCCCGGCTGGGCCCCTGCGCAAGCGCACAGCCCTAATGGTTGCGAGCAAGCCAGGGGACAACCGCTCCACCGCGTCCCGTCGGCGACTATGGAGGTACAAATACCAATCAAAATCAGCTGGCATTTGTGCGCCATGGACCTCGATGGGGATGCCCTCCCACGAACGCTCTTGGAAGCGGTGGAGGTGGCGATTGCAGGGGTCGGCATGCATGGCGCGTGACGACGATCGATGGCTGTCGGGGTTACGGTGGTGGCGAGAGATGGGGAATGGAGGGAGGACTGCGTACGGGAGGGAGATGGGGAATAGAGAGAGCGGTGGCGGCAGCGTCATCTAGGTCTAATAGCGGACGCCGTCGGATGCGAAGCGTCGCGTGAGGATGACATGTGGGGCCATCTAGGTCTGAAAGCGCACACAGAAGGCGAAAGGTCCCGTGAGGATGACATGTGGGGCCATGTATGAACTTTAGGGGCGGGCCGACTAACGGGTCGCCACTGAACATGGGATCCATTACTATGGGGTGGGTGGAGGCATGGACTTTCCCTAAACATGGGGGCGGTCCATTATACTACCCAACCCCTGATAATCGGACCGATTTTTAGGGGCGGTCGGTGGTATGGCCCGCCCCTAAAAATCAATTTTTAGGGGTGGCCCATGAGCTCCCATTTCAGACCGCTTCTAACCTTTTGTGGGGGGCATATGCAAAGATAGTCTCTGTGCTAGTGGCCGCACGCGCAACCCTTTGGCAGCAAAGTTTGCAAAGACGAGCTGCTACTGCTCCGCTGCACCAGGCAAATGGTCTCCCTCCCTGATTCCCTGTTAATTTAGTTCCTCTCTCCACATGACCACGTTCCTGCTTCTACCTGTGAAATACGCACGCTAGGTGTTCGACTTAATTCCATTGAAGTTGTGCCGTGTGCCAACTGCCAAGGTATGTTCTGCAATGTCACGGCTGTAATTGCGAGGTTAGCCGCTCGCTCAAGCTCAGGCAAGCCGCGACGCAGGGATGGCGACTGTGTCGCGCCGTGTTGTAGGCATGCGTGCCTGCGGCCATGTGTCCGTGCTGCGTTGCCACTTGCCAGCGTCTCGCTAAATAGAAAATCTTGCAGGCAGACATCAAATAGTGGTGGCGTCAACCTCAGCGAGGCCACAGTTGCCAGCCAGCCTTCAGCCTTCTCAAATTATTTTTTTTCCATTTTCTCTTACTCTTCCATTCCATGTGCTACAGCATAGATAGGTAGGCAACTGTATGTTCTCCGAGCAAACATCAAAAAACACATTAAAACTGCTTAAGTTGTCTTGTTCTTATAGTTCCTGAAATTGTTTGCCTTATTATTATCTATAAGTTATTCTCCACCTTCCATGGCACCAGCTTGTGCTCTTTGTTGTTGTTGCTGTTAAGCTTCAGGAATTGAATTGCATACACACTGTGAAACGGCCACGCGGGAGCAGAACATGGCCATTCATATTTATATATGTTTTGAGAAACATGTCTGTTCTTAAACCTGGCAATTGTTATGCTTCCCAAATTTGTCATCACAATCCTGTAGTGCATTTTTTGGTACAATTTATTTGTATTAAACAAACATGCCAAACCTATTTATCTTTGAATTAAATGTGACCTCATATACCCTAAAGGGCCATATGCCCTTTTTGTTACAATTTATTTATGATATAAAAATAGTCGTGGTAACTTTCTGAGCTATTTTATCTTTAAATCAAACAGACATTCTTATTTGAATCTATTGTCCACATCCTGTGTTACACATTCGGGTTCCCTAGATAGTTAAGATTCAACAATTCAACACATGTGTACTTTTTATACAGAGAGCTGCAAAGGCCAACACAAGGACTACGGTTTTCTGGAGCCTAAGCTCAAAATTAGTAAACCAGTGTCATGGTATAACTAGCACATTGCCGTGCCTGGTTTCTAGTGGTTGAATGAGACCTTCATGTCCGGTTGTCCACAGGTTCGATCCCTCTTAACCTTTCATTTTTTCACTTTTCCAGAAAATGTTAATTATATTTTCACTTTTTGTGGGTTGAATTAGTTAACGGGCTTTACAGAAAATGGTAGATGTGGGCTGAATTATTTAATGGGCATTGAAAAATCAAGGGAGGATACTGGACTTGTCAAAAACTCGGCCCAAAAGATGTAGTGATTTAGTTCCATTTTTATTTGAAATACGAATTGGTTTACCAGTTGCAAATAGTTTAAATATATTTGTGTAATCCCTAAAAATACTCTGAGAGTGTATTTTAATAAATGGGGAATTTAATTTTAAAAAGGCATCACTACAACATCCCAGCAGAGAAAATAAGCATTTTCCCTCCGAAAATAGTTATTTTCGGCGGCAAAAGCCTTATTTTCGGCGGTTTTTGGCCGCCGAACGTTAAACACCAAAAATATGCTAACTTATTTTCGGCGTTTTTTAGTGGCCGGTGAAATTTAATGAGTGTTGGACAGTTTTCGGCGGCTGACGGTGCTGGCTGCCGAAAATTAGTTGACGCCGGCCAAAAAAACAAATGCAAATTTATCACAAACATCAGATTCAATCACAATCACGAACATCGTTCAACTACAATCAAGCACGTGGATTCAACTACAATCACAAACAAATACAATCAATCACGAACATCGACCACAATAATGAAGGATTTTGAGACCTGTGTGAACTGGATCTCGAACTCCATGGACGGAAGAGCGGTCGACGGTGAGGGAGGCAACGGGCTCCATGGATCTGGAGGAGTGTGCCTCCCGCTGCTGCTCCAGCGCGGGGTCGGCGGCGTCGGCAGCACAGGGAGGCGGTGATGGGGCGCGGTTGTTGGCCGGAGCGCCGAGCTTGGAGTATTCAGCCCCGGAGGAGGAGGCGAGGGGTCGGCACGCCGCTGGGTCGAACGAGGTCGGGCCGGCGCTCCGCCGGGTCAAGCGAGGTCGGGTCTGGGTCTCGCGGTGTCGGGGCAGTGCAAGGAGTCGGTGCCGCCTCGCGTTTGTTGGCCGGAGCGCCGAGCTTGGAGTGAGCGGCCGCCGGAGGAAGAGGCGAGGGGTTGGCACGCCACTGGGTCGAGCGAGGTCAGGGCCGGGTCACGCGGGGTTGGGGCGCGGCCGGGGAGGGCAGGAGCGGTGAGGCAGGGCAGCGGCGCGGTGAGTGAAACGGGATAGGGTTTGGGCGGAGACGGGCAGGGGGTTATATTTACACTTTTTAACTTTCGACGGCAGGGTTTACCACCGAAAATAAATGAATTATTTTCGGCGGTTCAAAAATGGCCGCCGAAAATAAGGACCTTATTTTCGGCGGTTTGAGGTGGGCTGCCGAAAATAAGGACTTCATTTTCGGTAGTTTAAGGTGGCCGGCGGCTGCGTAGAATCGCCGAAAATTACTCATTTATTTTCGGCGGCCAGCCGGAGCCGCCGAAAATAAGTTTAGCCGCTGAAAGTATATAGAATTCCTGTAGTGCATGGCAGGTATTTATGGGCAATTTACTATTTACTTCCTTCATAAAAGATATATAAAAAAAACCACACTCATATTATGTCGGACCCACGTGGTAGGTTAATAGTGGTTCCCATATTCCTTAAAAAATACTTATGACAAAATAATAGTGTCATGAATGTGTTGAACTAGTTTGTGACAAACCTTATTAGTCACTAAGCTATCTAGCATTAGTCACAAAATCAATATTAAACGAGTTGGTGATGAATTTAGTGAATAATGTTTTATTTTCGTCCCAAAGTTATGCTTCCCTTCAAAAAACATTATAAACAGAGTAATTTAATCATAAATTGTATCATTGTCATAAGAAATTCGTAATAGATGGTCAAATCTCTTGTAGTAGTGCCCGATCATGTACTTGAACCCGATGGCGTAGTTGACGAGCGCTGACAGCATCACCGCGATCACCACCACCACCACGAAGGAGCCCTCTGAGAGAAGTGCCCCCGTCGGGGGTGCGCTTGTACGAGATGTAGCGGCCGGCGGGGCGCGCGACGAATGCGATGAAGGAGGCGAGGATCTTGGCAGTGAAGGCTGGCGATCTGGCCTCAGTGATGAGGAACACGGCTGTGGAGGAAGCGCGGAGGAACCAGGAGGCGACGTCAGTGATGAGCGCGATGCGGCCAAGGTCGGTGTTGCGGAGGTCGAGGTCGGAGAGCACATCGGCGATAACGGGGAAGGAGAGGGAGAGGCGGATGGTGAGCTCGGTGACTAGGGAGGATCCGTACAGGTCATCCAGCAGCGAGGGCTGGAGCGCGTGGAAGACAGATAGGGTGACGGCGAGTGGGACGACGGCGCCCATGTTGCCGACGGCGATGCGTGGCCACTGGGACGGCGAAGGAGCCTGAGGTCCATCTGGACGCCAATGGAGAAGAGGAAGAGGATGAGCGCCACGAGGGAGACGCTCTCGAGGATGTAGGTGCTGCTCTCGGAGAAGAGCGTCCCACGGAAGGTGGCTCTGCGGCCGAGCACGGAGGGGCCCAGGAAGATACGGACGAGCATGTGGGTGACGAAGCGGGAGTGGCTGATGCGGCAGAGAAGGAGGTGGGCGAGGTTGGAGAGGACGGCGGGAAGATGCGGCTCTCCACCACGTTTTTGTTGGATGGGGGAGCTTCTCCGAGAAGATGATCTCGGTCGCTGTTTCTTAGACAGTTCCGTGCCGCAGCCATAGCTGGCTTGACCACTGGAACTCTTCACCAATTTCATCGTCTGGCCACGGTGCCGAGGACCATCTACCTTTAGGGCCGGTTTGCCAACCTCGTTTTCCCAAGAGAAAATGAACTATTTTTCCTCCATTCCCCTCAAATACCTTGAAAAAATGAGGTTGTCAAACAGCCGTTAATCATGCACGCACAACGTCCTTGCGTCTGTCTGCGCAGTAGATTCGCGTTGGAGCACTCACATATTAGCTAGCAACTTTTTACTCAAAAGACTGGAAATGCAAGTGACCAACCATTGTTTTTTTTACTAGCAAAAGTGCCTATGCGTTGCAAAGGGGACAATAAAAGTTTCTTGCACACTGCTCCTATATTAAAATATTATCAGAATTCATTATTAGAACTCATATGATAACTTGATTGTACCACATTGATGTTTACCTCATCATTAATAATCAAAACAATGATTTCCTAAACCTAAAGAAAATTGTAAGATACATATAACATTTGTGAAATATGAGAAAGTTTAGAAATCAAACTGAAAATCACCGTAGCCCTTTTTTTCAGTAGGCTCCCGTCTGGTCGAACACATGCCCTCAGTCATGCCACAGTGTCGCACATACCTAATAACCTGAACGCTTGATGCCTTGTCCACTTCACCTCGTCCCACTACGAGCACAGCAGCGAGCTGCTGACAGTTCCTCTTTACAAGACCTATGACACGGCGGCGGCGCCTGGTAGCAGAGCTCGCGGGGAGTAGTGAAGACCCCACCGGGCCCTGGTGCGTTAATGGCCTCGTGGATACCAGCCGCCAATTTCTCACATTGGCGGCAGCTTCACCTCGCACATCTTGGTGGAGGCACCTGCTTGCTGATTACTCTGGTTCCCAAGGCAGATTTTGGTGGCCACTTTGCTATGCGGCAGAGCAGAGAACTCGCAGTGCAAGCATGCTGTACCACCGCCGCAAGGCCTTGGGCATCCAACGCCATAGCGTTGTCATCCCCGTCAACCGTCACGCACGTCATCTATAGCCTTGACCTCCAAGCCATCTCTGGTCCTTGCAGTAAGCATGTCACGGGCATCGAGTCCCCCGTCCGCGTGTCACATCCTCGGCAATCAGCATCGAACGCCTTCAACCACGCGGCTCCATCGTTGAGACGCCGCTCGTGCATCCCCAGAGTCGAGCTCTCGTTTGTGCATCCTCGGCGTCGACCGCAACCTCGACGGTGGTTCCTTAACATTGAGCTACCACGTGCCCACACGTCGAGCCCACAGCCCGCTGGCTACGCATCCCTGTGTCGAGCCTGCTGGCATAATGGGACATATCCATCCTCTCGACGTAGATGGCGCCCGCCCGAGAATGTTGTGGTGTTTGTGCGACTCGTCGCCTATTATAGCTGGTTTATTTTATGGAGGCTGCTAAAGCACGGCCGGCCGTGCGTTAGGCCGGCCGCACGGCCCTTCGTTTCGGGAAACTAACTAAACTAGATGCTTTCTTTTAGTATCCATTTCTACTAGTTTATTAACTTTGTCGCGGTGCATGCGCTGCCACGTTTCATGCATACCACCGACCGTATCAAAAACTTGGTCCCACTATGCTGAACTCATAAGTATTTTATCCCACTACTACTTGAAGTAGCAAAAGTTAAGATAGGAGAAATGCATATACATAATTATAGAACTATAGCTAGGCATTGAGTGACAATACATTTTGCCAAGCCAACAGACAAAGGATCGTAAAGAACTTAAAAATCTTACAGAATTTTGCAACATCACCTCCAATATACCGTTACTTATTAAAAAGATACACATATTGAAAAAGCAAAAAGCCTCTTTTTGCTCTCCACCACCTTGCTGCCCATGAAAATTGCCTGGTGTTCCCTAGAACTGCAGCTTCAAAACTGAGATGCACTACCTTATTACTACCTCGCCATACAACAGATCAATACATCATGCATTCCATTTGGTTTCAAGCTCCGAAAGCAAAGAAAGCGAATCGTACTTATAATTCTGAGCTTCTGTCAAACGTCCTGCATCAAAGTCATTCCTTTCCTTGACAAATTTGGCCGATACTCCCACTTCAACAAAATTGGCCTACAAGGCACTAATGAAATCAATTTAAAAAAGGAGCTCTAGCAAAGTAAAATGGAGATAATTGCGAACTGTGATGCCTGGAGGTAGTGAAAGATAGAGAAAAATGATTTTAGATACTACACAGAAAAGGGGAAAGAAGAGACTGAATAAACTATAGAAGTTTTTGTTATTTTTTCTTCCAACTATCACTCATTTTACATTGAACTAGATAATTGAAAGCCACTTAAGAGTAAGTCAGGAGACTATAGCCATTGTTCGGCTTCTAAAGATTATAAGCAAATTGGCAATAACATTAGCCAAATGGTGCCTTGTGGCATATCATTTTAGACGTCCATCGCCCCTCCCACCCAAAACTCTTCACATCAAAGTTGCCTACCAGAAACATTAAATTACCTAGACAGGAACAAAATTTTGCCTAATGTAAATAACATTTTTGCCTAGTTGAAACATATTGTTATGCCAAAATTAATTGAAAAATATTTTGCCTAACTAAAACATTAAATTGCCTAGATGGAAATAAAAAACTGCCTAATTGAAATAACATTTTTGCCTAACCAATAGATTATTATGCAAAATTAATTGAAAACTATTTTCATATTTTGCCTAACTAAAACATTAAATTGCCGAGTTAGGAACAAAAGTTTGCCTATTTAAAAGAAGGATTTAGCATAAATGAACCTGAAAATTATACCAATAGGATTATCAATACTGATCAAGTAGACATGAACAATTAACAGATAATGCACACATCAAATGGATTTTAAACGAAAAAAACTTTTGTATATTTACCACAGTAAATGCACGCCGATAAAAGAGTTACGTATTTAAAATTGCCTTTTCAATTATAGTATTATAGCTTCACCATGCACACATTACCACAATAAGAAACTTCGTTTGTTAATAGATACCAGTGGGGATCTAGGCATTGTATCCGATTGAGCTAAAACACACAAAATAGCCCTGATGGTTTGTTCCTAAAAGACACCGGAAGAGTAATATAAGCTGCTACCAATTATTGAAATAGAAAGCAAAACATGGCATGAACATGAGAATAGGTGAGGCTCAGCTCATGTACAGTCAAAGGCATCGCCAAACTGGGAGTTATAGGATATATGGACCGGGACACCAAATGTAATGGTTCCACTACGCATATCGCAAGCCGCTCGCTGGTTTCCCCTTCAAGCAATTAAATACTTCAGCGAGAACTCAACCCCACCCCTCGATATAAAAATTCTTTGGTTGGCTGTGTAAGGGGCTGTACAAACTAAACACAAAAAGTAGAACTAAATGGTGGAAGGACCGTAGAAATAAAGAAGAACTCACTACACTGGCCCGCTTGTCTGTTGTCTAGTAGTACTCCACAAAAATTTTAGATTGGTAAAAACCTAAAAAAACATATACAGAAGAACACTAACACTTATATGATACAGATAATTGGGCAATTGTAGCTACAATAAAAGGGAGAATACCTACAGCAACATTGTCCAATCATATTTTAAGCAGTGAATATACATGTCGTGAACCACAGTAAAAATTGAGCGACAACTTATGTATGGTTGGAAAAGGATTGGCATACACCATACCAAAAGACATGTAAACAACATTATATATAGCAGTAAAAAATTAATAGAAACACATCTACCAGACGATATTCCCCAACCAGATACAATTTTCTTTTATAATGAAGCAGATGCCGTTAGCAGCATATTGTTGCCTACATCACAAATATATCTATTGCCTAACGAACGGCTGTAAAGATGAATGACTGAAAAATCAAATAAACAACATCTCACCTATGCATGTTTCCCCTGCCACCTTACGAACATCTAGATCTACATTCTCACTCGAATCCACAGGTTCCTGCACGCTGCACCTCCATTCACGAAAAACACAGAAATAACCACAGAACAAAGTGGTACTGGTTAGAAACTACTCGAGGAAATGCACAGAAAATTGGACGAACCTTAGAGGAGCTCACCTTTGTGACCCGCCTTCACATCACTCCCAACTTCCCTGATGCCTGGATCTGAGATTGCAACCAATAAAAACCGCCAGAAAAATGCATGGAACAAAGAAAAGGAAAAGATTAGAATACTAATCGATTAGCAAGAAAGCAACATGAAAAAATCAAACATAAAACTCTAGCAGGCCCACCTCTGTGAACACGATAAATCGTCAAGAAAATCCATAGAAAAACAAAGACAGTACGTTGCTTTTGACGTTGAACACCCTGCTGCTGAACCGAACCACGGAAATCTGAAGCAAAAGAAAACAATAGGCAAGTTACTGCTAAGATGAGCAAAAAATAAATGTTGTAGAACCAGAACAGTACAAAACTATAGCAGTTCTCGCTGACTTAACTGAACTGCAAAGATTGCCAACATTATTGATCCAAAAATGGAAGAAAAATCGATCCATATGAGCTACTACTTGATCAGAAATTGTATCAAGCTATAAACACCCACACAAACCTACAGTCAGGTAGCACGTAAAAAAACTAGCTGTTGGTGAACTAAAAAAATCAACTAGTACTCCGCTGCAGCTATGAAGCTAGATATGATGTCATGCAAAATAGAAATGAGAAAATATGAAATTTATACGTGCAAGATTAAACAAATAAATCATCCCCAGAAGCAAAGAAAAGGCGTGTTGATGCTCGTGTGCTTGTTACCTAAGCCAAGCTGCTGTTCGTTTGGCGTGTAGCTGCTACTGCAGTGAGAAAACACGATAGAACCTAGCAGTACAAAACCAATAAAACTACGCAGACCTGATAGTATGTATGCACGTATGAACGAATGAATTTCTTAGCACTGGAAGTTTCCTATGAACGACAAATCATAGAACTGCAGCACAAACTCTCCAAAAATTCTCTGAAAACAACTCAAACCACTTCTGGTTGACATGAGATTTGAACCACGGCATCGCTATATTATTGGCCATCTACTCCGACCGAAAACAATAAAAAATATAGAGCCTTTAGCACTAATTTCAGAAAAAACGAGGAAACCCTAAGAAAGGGGAAAACTTAGGGAAACCACAAATCCATAGAGCTCAAGTGAAGGATTTGGTACGAGATCACCCTAGACTTGCTCGCCCATGTCCTATCACCAAAACCCCTAGAGAAATTTGCTCGAAATCGCAGCCAGAAACGATGATTGTCAGGTAATGCTAGGAGCTAGGTTAAAGCGTACCAGGAAGAAATGGAACTGCTTGGCTACGACGTCTCTCGTCCTGTTGATTTGCACATCAGTACCCATCAAAATGCCCAAATCAGTGGATACAAACAGCACGCACCTAAACAAAATGAGTAGCTGTGAAATTGCTGGAGAAAAGCCAGAGGATAGAAGAACGGCGAGAGGAAATTGCACACAATGCTGGAGAGAGGAAATGAACCGGACAACCGGTGTGTGGCTGAAAACATAGCGTGTTTTTTTCCTCGCGGGGCCGACAATAAAAAACATACCTGAGCCTTCGATCTCCCTGTGGACGGCAGATGGAGGTGGCCGTGCCGACGCGCAAACGCACGGCCGGCCGAAAAGTAGCCTTTACCTTATTTTATTTGTTTGATTTTCTCCTCTTTTTATTGTTTAAATTTTCCTTTTCCGTCTTTTGTTTGCTTTGTCCGATCCTTTTCGTCGTATTGTAGTTGGACTCGATGTTGAAACTTGGATTGGACTGGTCTGGTCCTAATCCAATCCTTTGCCCGTTTCTTTTCCTCAGTCAGGTGCGGAGGATGTGATTCGGCGGTGGTGTTCTTACCTAATCTAATGTCTCCCGGACAGAGGGCGAGTCCGGAGGTATTATGCACGCCGACGAGTCGGGGAGAGAGGTCCACGTGTCATATATGAGTCATGACGGATCAATAAACCTTATTTGATTTAATATTAGGTAGAGATAAGAAGCTACATTGTACTCTAGTTAACATATTCGCACTCTCAATTCAAGGTAAATCAGCCAGAGAATCATGTGGTTTTGGTAAACTCATAACCCGATGTGAAACCCCCTCCATTAATCCTCTACGTAATTTACATCCAACTTTGATCCCCAAAGGTGAAGATTTTGGCAGGTACAAAACACAAACGAGAACAAAAGAACAAGGGAAGCATTGCCATACGCACCTGTTACTGCCAAGCTTGTGCTGCAGGCTAATGCATGGGCGTATTTTTTTTCCCCTTTTCCCTTGATGATTAGCGCGTACTGATCGGATTGGAAGAAGTTAACACATCATGTAGACTTCAAAGAGTTAAATAGTAGATTGTTTTTTCAACAATGGGAGCACCCTACCTCAGGCGGGGGGCTGCACGTGGTGGAGCCGGCAACCAACAACCATCGAACTCACCAAAGCCGAACTTGGAGACGATCCAGTTTGCTCCTAACCTCCTGACTCCCTTCCGTCACCAGCTTCCTGGAAAGGTGAATCGTGGCTCCTGGCGAACACACGGCCTCGCGGAGGATGACGCGGCTCTCACGGTCCTCAAGCCATGCGATGCGCGCCGCTCCTGCCGGATCCGCTCGAACCGGCGGCTCCGCTCGCCACGGCCCACCTCACGGAGTCCCCGGTGGCATTGCGGCAGGAGTCGGCGATGGCAACCCTAGTCTTTGTTTATTGTGTGGTGAAACTTATCTGGAAACTACCGTGAGAAAAGAAAGTCCGCGCGGCTTGCGTGGGAAAAAAATGAACGAAGCGACGCGGCTTCGGGGCGGAACGCGCGGACGATGGAACGCAAGCGGGACTGTGAAGATGAGTTACGAACTTAATTACTTATATATATATATATATATATATAGCAAAAGTGTCCGCTACGGGTACAGTTTGACTACGGTAGTTTGTAGCGTTGCTGCAGGTACACAGGTACTTTGATTATTACTGGTGCTCATTGCCTCCTCTGCCTCGGCCTCCATCGACTCCACCTCCCTCTCTTGTCCGACTGGTTCCACCTTTTCTTCGGCCATCCCCAAGCAACTCAACCATCCTTAATCTTTGAAGACATCGTCTTCATCTTGCAAGTCGCCTTCCCCGATTTCTCTAGAAGCATATCGTTTACTCCGTGGCGGTCTTCCTCTCCATCCTCGCTCCGGGCGAAGAAGTTCCTCTTCGCCCTTTGGTGCCCCTTGCCAGTGAGAGGCCCGCCGTGTCACCTTTGCCCATGTCCTCCTTTGAAATGTACCCTGCTCTCCTCAGTTCGGTCAATGCGCGAGAGGCCGCTGGGCGACGTGCACGCTCTCCCCATGCGGCTCCTTTACAATTTTCTTAATGCGCATGAATAAAAATTACGGTATATGATTCTGAACTAACTGATCGGCGGATCGGCGATCTCAAGTAAAGTAGTTGTTCCGGTAAAAAACAAACATACATCTTATAGCCACAGGTGTTTCCTTCCATCGCAATAGCCACCCACTCAGTCTATCAGCCCAGTCATTACCTCGACGGCTTTTGCAATAGCGTAGCTTCGGCGCGACAAGCGGAGCGAACCACCACATGGTGTTACGGTGGCGATGAGCGTTGCCCCGCATGGTGGCGAGGCATCAATTAGGTGATCAACAAGATAGCACCGGCAGCACGTGCGCTCGAGGCAAGAGGGATTGGCATTAGGCTGCATCTCGTGAGGTACGAAGCGGCTCTGGGTTTCACGCGCGTCAGGCGAGCGGCAAAACTGGCAGCCCGCGTGCTCTTCAAGCGGCGAGTACTACTGAGGTGGCGGCAAGACATGCGGCATCTCGCACTCAGAGAGCGGGCATCAAGGGTTGGCAGGCAAGCGAACAATCCCCATATGTGTGTTGTTGGATTTGTTACGGTGGTCTGCCTTTTGATCTAAGCTACAGATCCGATACTTAATTGAAGAGATTTATGGGCTTGTAAGATGTATAATGTAGCAATTTGGATACAACTCTGATTTATTGACCCATACAAAAATAAAGTGCAAGAGAGACGACTCTAGTACTCCACACGTAAAGATGGATATTGGTGTGAAACGGAGACCGGCAGGCTCTCGCATCAGGCAAGAGGAAGGTCATCGGAAAAGACGGACCACGATAGCATTAGGATAGCTGGGGTGGACAAAAATTATGGAAAAAAACTCTCCTCTCTTTATTGTTAGATAAAAAATTATCAGAAAAAACTCTCCTCTCTTTATTATTATAGGTAAAGATTTGAATTGGAGTTCTATTGAAGTCTGATGAAACTTTGGGGAGTTCTATTTGGAATTCCATAGGGATTCACTTGTTGATTTCGGATTTTTGGTTCTAGAAAAGGAATCGTTTGGGAAGGGAAACATGTGAAGCGGAGTAGGACGCGGAGAGTCTAGGATCCTAACACGTGGGGCCCACCCATAAGATGAACCAAGAATCCTTACTCGCTTTAATATTAGGTATAGATCAGTCGGAGAGAGGTCCATGTGTCATATATGAGTCATGACGGACCAAAAAACCTTATTTTCTTTAATTTTAACTAGCAAAATGTCTGTGCGTTGAAACGGGAGAAAAAAAAATCCTTAAGCACCTCTAGATTAATACATATAAGAATAGACTCGCGAATAAATTTCATATCCTATTGTTTCGAATTTTCCCCTTGCATGGGACCGAAATTTAGCTGGTGTTAGTTTGGTTAGAAATATTATTTTTTAGCTTTTCGGCAATATACAGAACATAAAAAACGGAGTCAATATGCGACATGGGTATCTGTTTTCAAGTAGGCTGCTCGTGCCGTCTGAATCGGGTTCCCGAATAAATTATAGGCCATATTGTCTTGACGATTTTCGTTAACTGCAAGCGAATTTTAGAGTGATGTCAATTAAGTTGGAAAAGTTGTTATTTTAGCTTTCTTATAGAACGTTAAAAACAGAGTCCGTATGCAATATAGGCATTCGTTTTCGCGTGGGCCGCTCCTGCACTCCGGGCTCGCGAATAAATTTCACGTCATATTGTTTCAAAAATTTCCGTTGAGTGAGACCAAATTTTAAAGTGATTTCAGTTGGATTAGAAATGTTATTATTTTAGCTTTCCATCGATAGATAGAACATCGAAAATGGAGTCTGTATACGACTTGGGCGTCCGTTTTCGCGTATCCGAATCTGATTCGTATTGTACTGTGATTCGGATTATCGGATACAGGATGAGGAGGGGCTGACCAGATGATTCCACCTGTCACGACGTATCATAAAACTTTCTGTTACGACAAACCGTAAAACCTTATTTGCTTTAATTTTAGGTATAGATATAGATATATATATAAATTTTAGGTGGAGATAAAACCCGCGAGCCGTCGGTCTCCAGCATGGGCGAGCGGTGTCCGATGGTGGCGGTCGGTGAGGTGAGGCGAGACAGACGGCGCGCTTCGAGCAAGTGATGTCCGGCAGCAGGTAGCGCACCGGCGACTGCGAGACACGTGCAAGTGCGGCGGCCATGGAAGGCTAGCACCGGCGGAGACATCTCGCGCTGGCGAGCGGAGCAAGGCCATCGCCCGCGGCAGCCTCCCGCGCGACCGAGTGAAAAAACACAGGCGCAGGATAGGAGGAAACGCTGAATGCCCTTTGGCCAGCGCTTTACGTGTTTACCGGTACACATGCGCGTGCGAGATGCACGCGTGCAAAATATTTTTATCAAAATGTCAAATACTACATGGAGTGTTAGGAAAATAATCCTAACAAAATTTCTTTAGATTTTACAGTTTAGAACGGAGGGGTACCCCTTTTTGATTTTTTTTTCATTTGTGATTGTCCTTGTTTTCAAACAAAGACAGAGTTTGCTTTAAACTTAATTCTGCCGATCATATATAAAAAAATAATCAGGCCATGGATAAAATTTAGAGGTGCATAAAATGCTCCATAACAATTTTAACCTATAAAACCTTTTAAATTTACATTGCAGCATGCTTTGAACAACTGAAAAATCATTTATGTACGAATAATTTGAATAAATAAAGATAACAATGCTTAAAAAGGAAACTAAATTTGGCCTAAGAAACACAGCTCGGCCGAACACTCACGTGCCTCCACGGTGGTCCTAACTTCCAGTCCAATCCACTCGCCAATCGATCCTGGCCATTGGCTTAGAACGTACGCCTAGCAGTTCTCATCCACAGGCCCATGATTCATCTCTCCGCTCTTTGAGTCTTTCACGGTGCCCAGATTTGCTCTTTGTCCCTCTCCTGTGGTGAAGGAAGCGGCACATGCCGCTACGGTGAGCTGTCTCCAAAACTATTAAAAAACCAGATAAAATCACCACTCTCTCCTCCATCCTCATTCTAGCACGACCCAACCCCGCAGCTGGGAATTCCTGGCAGCCGGCCTCCTACTCCCCCCTCCGCGCCCACCTAGGCCAGGCCCTCCGCCCCTCTCCCCGTCGCGCTCTCCCGCCAGCCTCATCTTCTCCGTCGGGCTTCTGCGCCGCTGTCACTGCCCGGCGGCTCCGGCCCAGCCCTCCGCCGCCTTCGACATGCCTCTACGCCGCCACGGCAGCTCCCCTTCTCACCCCATCGCCCTCTCGTCTCCTCTCCCCAGATCCGGGGCACACACCTCGACTCCGTCTCTGCCCGCATACCCGCCTCCTCGCTCCTCCTCACCGGGCCCGAGGCGCTCCTCCATAGGTCCAGCTCCTCCGTATGTACTTCCTGTGGGCGGTTGTTCCTCTTGCTTGGATGAACATGTTAAATCATTAATAGTAGATTTATTCTATGTTTTATGAGCGATTTGGTACTAAATTTTTTTATTTGATGTAAGATTTAAGCATATTGTTGTGTTTTGTTGTTGGGCCACGATGATTCCTTGAATTTATCTTTTGTTCGTATGGGCCAAAAGGATTGTTCGTTGATTGATTCTGAAGTTGATTGATTCCTACCTGGTGGGTACAGGTGGGTATTTTTTTTGGGTGAAAAAAAAGCGTCTAGCGGCAGAAACTCCTTACACGCGCCTCTGCGCAGTGCGTAAGAGTAACAAGTGGGCCCGGTGGCAATCTGAAAGGCTGCAATATGTGTGGGGCCAGAGTTTTTCCTAATCATTAGATAGGAGCGAGGAATTAGATCTAAGGGAGGATATTAAGCTGGGTAAGTTTTACAGGGGTAAAAAATATTTTCAGTTAAACTCGCTCTTTTATAAGGTAGATATAGATATAGGACAACAAGAGCCATTGTCTTGTCTTACAAGGAAGAGATCATCTCGAGGTTTGTTGCCTATTATATATCTATATAGGAGATTTTCTATTTATGCTAACAAACCTCTACGAGATCTTCTCAAGTCCGGACTCTAGAACATACATGAAACCATACATGTTTACAGCCCCCCTCAATCACACCTTTTCTAGGTTGAGATTGTACTTAAAATTTTCTAACTTCCTCACTGTGAGAGGTTTCGTAAAACCATATGCAACTTGATCGCCTGTAGGAACAAAGTCAATCTCCAATAATTTCCTGGAAACTCGTTCTCTAACAAAGTGATAATCATTAGTTCTAGCATTAAACACCAGATTTGAAGACAAGTATTTTGCACACATATTATCGCACCACAATCTGGCCGCAGAAGGACTTGAGATCTGCAATTCCTATAATAACGTTTGTACCCACATAATTTCAGCAGTTGCATTGGCTATTGCTTTGTATTCAGCTTCAGTGCTGGATCTAGACACCGTGGCTTGTTTCTTTGCATTCCAAGAAACAAGATTATCCCCTAGGAATATAGCAAAACCTCTTGGTGACCTTCTATCATCCAAACATCCGGCCCAATCTAAATCTGAATATCCACTGACCAATGTAGACGAAGACTTGGACAATTTCAGACCAAGCTTGGTGGATAGCGCAGGATTCTTTTGACCGCCGCCCAATGTTTAGTAGTAGGAGCATGTAGAAACTGACAGACTTTATTCACTGGAAAGGCAATGTCAGGCCTAGTTAAGGTTAAGTATCGAAGAGCTCCAACAATGCTTCTATATCGAGTTGAATCATTCGGCCCCAAAGGTGAGCCCACATGGATTGATAATTTTTCACTGGTGGACAAGGGAGTGCTAACTGGTTTGCAGTCTGTCATGCCAACCTTATGCAAAAGATCAGAAACATACTTTTCTTGTGTCAAAATAATGCCATCGTGTGTTTTATTTACCTCTATACCAAGAAAATAATGTAGGTCTCCAAGGTCCTTCAGTGCGAAATCCTTCTGAAGGTCCTGTAATAATGCAGTGATAGCCTCCTGCTTGGAACTGGCCACTATTATATCATCCACATATATAAGAATAAATATAGATACACTCCCATTATTGTAGAAAACCAACGATGTATCAGCCTTTGAACTCTTGAAACCAAGATCACATAGTTTCTTACTTAACCTTGAATACCACGCCCGTGGTGCCTGTTTTAGCCCATATAACGCTTTATCAAGCCTGCATACATAATCAGGATGTACCGGATCCTCAAATCTAGGTGGTTGTCGTATATACATTTCTTCTTCAAGAATCCCATGTAAAAAGGCATTTTGGACATCCAATTGATGAAGAGTCCAACCCCTGAAAACTGCAATAGAAAGAACAATCCGAATAGTAGCAGCTTTAACTACAGGACTGAAAGCATCCTCATAATCTATACCATATCGTTGTTTAAAGCCTTTAGCAACTAGACGAGCTTTGTATCTATCCAAACTCCCATCTTGTTTCTTCTTAATTTTGTACACCCATTTGCAGTCAATAACATTTCGACCCTTTTTTTGGAGGAACTAGGTGCCAAGTTTTATTTTTTTGTAAAGCTGTAAATTCTAAGTCCATAGCATTTTTCCAATTTTTATCCTGCAAAGCTTTATCTAAGCTTTGTGGCTTACCAGCAGCAGTAAGAAAGCTGTATTTAACAGTACCGTCGGTGTAAATTTTTGGCTTACAGATGCCGCTTTGCAAGCGAGTAGCAGGACGTTGTTGCTGCTGCTGAGTAGCAGGATGTTGTTGCTGCTGCTGTGGATCCCCCCCAGCCACAGAGAATCCAGGCGGAACAGCTGGGACTGGTACCGAATCAGTGCGGGACGCCGAGGCAGGAACAGGCATGGAGGACAACGGAACCGTCGAGCCAGCAGGAGCTGTACATGTATCATGCTCGGTTGGTGCACTCGCACGGGATGGGGTGGCAGGCAAGCTCTGCCCAGTGGAGGTCTGCCCCGCTGCTGCTGGCGACGATCCCAGAGGTGATGCACCTGACATTGTCGGAGGAGGTGCAGGCGGATCAGCTTCAGTACCTGTGTCAAGGCCGGACACGCCATTGTCTGCAGCAGCATGATCCTGAAACACACTAGAACTTGGACAAGTGGTGTTAGCAGGAATTAAAGAATCATTAACCATATTTGCATCAGATTGTAGCGCCCCATAACCAGGATTTAGAAGAGCAGAAGGGAGAAGAAAAATTTCCTCTCTAAAACGTCGGCCAGCATTGGGCTGTAAACTGGAGAAAGGAAACACGGATTCATCAAATGTGAGATCGCGTGAGATATATACACGACCAGAAGAAGGATCAAGACATTTGAATCCTTTGTGAAGAGGACTATAGCCAAGAAAGACACATTGTTTGGAACGAAATTGAAGTTTATGCGAGTTATAGGGACGGAGATTGGGCCAACATGCACAACCAAACACACGTAAGGCATGATAGTCAGGTTTTTTTATGGAAGAGGCGTTCTAAGGGTGTCTCATAATTGAGAACATGACTGGGTGTGCGATTAATCAAATAAACGGCAAAGATAAAGGCATCATCCCAGAATTTTAAGGGCATGGAAGCATGGGCAAGAAGAGCGAGGCCAACTTCCACAATGTGACGGTGTTTGCGTTCTGCAGACCCATTCTGTTGATGAGCGTAGGGGCAAGAAACATGATGGGCAAGAAACATGATGGATATTCACCTCCCCAATCTGTTTGGATTCTAATGATCTTTTTGTCAAAAAGACTTTCAACGAGTTTTTCAAATTCAATAAATCGTTGAAACACTTCAGATTTAAACTTTAAAGGATAAATCCAAGAGAATTTGCTATAATCATCAATAAAACTAACATAATATTTCATGCCTCCAACAGATCTCGGCGCTTGGCCCCAAACATCAGAAAAAATAAGCTCTAATGGAGCTGTAGACATACTATGAGATTTAGGGTATGGCAGCTGATGACTCTTTGCTCTTTGGCAGGCATCACACACAAAATGTTTATCTGACTCAACTAAGCATGGAAGATTAAATCGACTGATAACTTTGTCTACTATTTGAGACGACGGATGACCAAGATGACTATGCCATCTTTCCACTGATGGCTTGACTACTCCATAGGCTTGCTTTGGATGAAATGATGGTAGGGGATACATCCCTTTGTGACACCGTCCTTTAAGAATTGTTTTCTTCGTGACCTGATCCTTGATAAAAAAGAAATTTGGGTGAAATTCAAGGAAGGCAGAATTATCAGCGGCTAACTTATGAACAGACACAAGATTTTTTGAAGCCTTTGGAACATAGAGAACATTATTTAATTTAAGATCACGGCTAGGGGTTTTTACAATCGAATGACCAATATGACTAATGTTCATACCTGCACCACTTGCCGTGTGAATTTGATCTTGTCCCTTGTACCGGTCACGTACTGTCAGCTTCTCAAGCTCACCCATGACATGATCTCTGGCACCTGTGTCGGTGTACCAGTTGGAGTCTACTCCATAGGAAGAGGCTGCTGTCCCTGCATATCTTTCATCGGGAACAAAATTCTCATCAAAACGATTCCAACAATCTATTACCAGATGTCCCCTTTTGCCGCAGAGCTGGCATTGGGGCCTGTTGTCTTGTCTTCCACCGTTCCTCTGTTGGTTGTTGTAGTTTTGGCATGGTGGCGGCACATTACTACGCATGCGGCCTCTTGGTCTGTGGCCACCATTGCGTCCTCCGCGTCACCGCTGACCATCACGTCCACGGCTTGCAGTGTTAGCCGTCGGGTAGGTGTCGGAAGCCTGTTGAAGCTCTATGCGCTGCTCAAAGCTAAGCAGCTGTGAGTACACCTCTCCAACAGTGAGCGGATCAGTGCGGGTGACGAGCACGGAGACAATAGGGTTGTAGTCGTAGTCGAGCCCGGCGAGGATGTATGAGATGAGTTCGTCGTCTTCGATCGGCTTGCCCGAGGATGCCATCTTGTCCGCAAGAGACCGCATCTTGCCAACAAATTCAGCAATGGAGAGGTCTCCCTTCTTGGTGGTGGCGAGCACGATCCTGATGTTCACAGAACGCGCCCGAGTCTTCGAGGAGAAGATTCCTTCAATGACTGTCCAGACTTCGCGAGCGGTTTTGCACGTCGCGACCTGGATCAAGACCTCCTTGGTTATGGAGGGAAGCAGGAACCCTAGCACCTGCTGATTGGTGGCGAACCATTCTTCAAAGGCCGGGTTAGGAACGTCGGCATCTTCTCCTTTGGCGTCCTTCCCTTTGATGGTCGCAGCAGGTGCTGGCGTTGCGCCGGTGAGGTAGCCCTCTGGGCGTGCGCCCCGGATCGCAGCAAGAACCTGCGCTTTCCACAGCGCATGGTTCGTCTTGGTCAGCTTCTCAGAGATTACGTGGCCAACTAATGGATTGGAGACGGCGGCTGAAGAACTCGCCATTGCTTGGTGGTTGATTTGATCTAATCTAGGCTCTGGTTACCATGAAAAAACACAGGCGCAGGGTAGGAGGAAACGCTGTATGCCCTTTGGCCAGCACTTTACGTGTTTATATAGGACAACAAGAGCCGTTGTCTTGGCTTACAAGGAAGAGATCATCTCGACGTTTGTTGCCTAATATATATCTATACAGGAGATTATCTATTTATGCTAACAAACCTCTACGAGATCTTCTCAAGTCCGGACTCTAGAACATAGATGAAACCATACATGTTTACACCGAGCAGTACGTGCAAGGCTAGCGGTCGCCACCGTGGCGGACCAGCGCCCACGGCGGCATCATATCCTCCTACGGGCAAGATTGCTTGCAGTTTGAACTTACATGCGAAGTCTTGGTGCCAATGTTCCTGGACGTGGTCACCGTTCCTCTCCTAGTCGACCGTTATACTTTTTCGATAAAGGAAGCTTTATAAAAGGTTACCAAGAGTATTACATCAAGAGGATACAAATTCTTGATACAAACTTCCGGCCTCTGCCTAAAGCACACAGCCAAACTAAAGAAAAAAAAAGACACGCATCACCGGTCCCAAGCTAACGGCAGTCAATCCGAAGACTAGAGCGCCACCCATGCGCCCGGGTAAAAAAGGCCGTGGCCATACGCACCAAGAGCCGCGACCCCGCAACAACCAACGACTGCACCTCCTCGTGCTGGAGAATAGCCCAACTTGAAAGCCACTGTGTCACCATATGGATAACCTGCAAAGGGGAGTAAGAGAGTTTGTTCTTAAAGACTAAGTCATTTCTACAGATCCAGAGCGCCCAACACAAAACCGCCGCTCCAAGTAGAAACACAGATTTCACCACTTTATTAAAGCCCTGAAGCCAATCCCCAAACATATGGTCCACGTTTTGTGGTTGATTGATGCCAGTAGCCATCTGTAAAACACTCCAGACTGACCGGGCTAACCGGCACTCAAAGAGGAGATGATTAATGGTCTCTTCCTTGTGACAGGAAGCACATGTTAAGCTCCCTTGCCAATTCCGTTTAGCCAAGTTATCTTTTGTGAGAATAACACCCTTGCGCAAATACCATAACAAAATTTTAATTTTCAGGGGGGCCTTTATCTTCCAAAGCTCTTTATTAACATTAGGGATATTTCTGATCATCAAGGCAGCATAGTGCGATTTAACTGAGAATCTACCATTCGGGGTTAGATTCTAGAGGAAGATATCGTGTTCTTGAGCCAACTCCACACCTTCTATGTGTGACAGCAAAGAGAGCCAATTGACCAAATTGGTTCCAAATAACTGTCTCCGCCAAGAAAAGATAGGAGGAGAAGAGCTCAAAGCTTCCGCTATTGATATGAATTTGGACCTTGCAATGTTATACAAAGATGGATACTGGTCCTTTAAAGGAGTCCCATCCAGCCAGGTATCCTCCCAAAATCTTACTTGGGATCCGTTGTTTATGAGAAAGGTACCAAAGCGTAAAAAATCTGGCTTTACCTTCATTAGGCACAACGAAAAGTGGGAGTCACCGATTTTCCATTCCACTTGAGCCAAGGGTTTTGAACCAACATATTTGTTGCGGAGAAGGACATCATATACATCAGAAGGCTACTAAGCACTGAATTAAGCAAAGTCAAGCGACCTCCGATGGATAGATGTTTCCCTTTCCAACTGCTAAGTCTTTTCTCAAAACGCTCTTCAACTTTAGCCCAATCATAATTCCTCAACTTTCTGAAGTGAATTGGGATGCCAACGTAATTGATGGGGAGGTTCCCTGCTTTGCATCCAAAGAGTTCAGTATATAGTTCTAACTCCTCCTGGGCTGCCCTGAAGTAGAACAACTCATTCTTATGGAAATTGATCTTAAGACCTAAAGCTTGCTCAAATGCAAATAGAAGAAGTTTCATATTGCAAGCTTTGTCCGGATCATGGTTCATAAAGAGTATAGTGTCGTCTGCATACTGGAGAATTGAGAGCCCACCATCAACCAGGTGGGGGATCACTCCCTCAATCTATCCATCCATTTTTGCCCTACTGATAAAGACATTTAGCATATCCGCCATGATATTAAACATAAGATGTGATAGTGGGTCTACTTGTCGAAGTCCTTTCTTTGTTTGAAAGTAATGTCCAACATCGTCGTTAACATTCACCGCTACACTACCGCCTGAAATGAAGGTCTTAATCCAAGATATACATTTGGACGAGAAACCTTTCATTCGGAGTGTCTGGAGTAAGAAAGGCCACCTCACCTTGTCATAGGCCTTCTCGAAGTCTAGCTTAAGGATTACTCTGCTTTGTTTTTTCCGGTGCAGCTCATGTATTGTTTCATGCAGGATTACCACCCCTTCTAGAATATTACGACCTTTAATAAAGGCAGTTTGTGTCGGACTCACTACCTTATCTGCCACCGAATTCAGCCTATTGGTGGCTACCTTGGTGAAGATTTTATAACACGTTAAGTAGGCAGATAGGTCTATATTGCTTAATAACATTTGCATCTTGGATCTTGGGTATGAGGGTAATCACTCCAAAATTCAGGCTGAACAGAGGGAGATCTCCCTTAGATAAGTCCCAAAACATCTGCAATAGGTCTCCCTTGATAGTTTCCCAGAACAGTTGATAAAATTCAACCAGAAAACCGTCCGGACCTGGAGCCTGATTATGCTTCATAGAAAATATGGCCTCCTTAATCTCACTTTCTGAAAAATCCGCTGTGAGCAAGTTATTCTCATGACTAGAAACTTGGTCTATGTCATAATTGATGGATTCATCTAAAGTGAAGGTGTCCTCTGGTTCACCAAATAAACCCTTGTAGAACTCAGTGATAAAACTTTTGAGCTCAGCATGTCCTTCTACCTTTGTATTGCCATTCTCGAGTGAGTAGATTCTCTTTTTTCTATGTTTCCCATTGGCGATCATATGGAAGTATCTTGTGTTATTGTCTCCTAGGAGTACATCCTTTGCTTTTGCCTGCTGGTAGTACTTAATCTCTTCCTCTCTGAGAAGCTTGGTCAGGTGGTCTCGTGACTGAGACAAGCATTCTAGCTCAGTCTCATTCAGATCCCCGACTTCGGCTTCAGAATCCAACGAGCAGATAATATTCTAGAGTTCTAATTTCTTTTTCTTATATTCCCCGTTAGTTTGAGCCGCCCAACCTTGGAGGAACCTCCGCAAAGCACTCAACTTATTATTCCATCTTTGTACCGAGTTCCGACTCTTCCTTGTTTTAGACCAAATTTCCTTGACATGGTCCTGAAGACCTTCCTGCTGAAGACAATTTAGTTCAAATTTGAATTGCCAATTTAGTCCAAAGAAGGCAGGAGTTCCAGTGTCGAGTAGCAGTGGGGTATGATCCGAGACACCTCTATCTAACGCTTGAACCGAGACCAAGGGGATTCTAAATTCCCACTTGGTTGACATGAGGGCTCTATCTAGTTTTTCATAAGTAGGATTGGGGTGGGAGTTTGCCCAGGTGTATCGTCTTCCCGTTAGGTCTATTTCTCTTAAATCAAAACTATCAATCACAGCATTGAAGAGAAAAGGCCAGCGGTAGTTAAACCTGTCATTGTTCTTCTCGCTACTGTTTCTCAAGATATTAAAGTCTCCCCCAATGAGAGTAGGTAAAGGGTTATGTTGGCATGCCCGTACAAGCTCTGAAAGAAAAGCTGACTTGAACTCATCCTGAGCTGGACCATAAACAGCCATCAAGATCCATTTGAATTTATCCGTTCTGTTACAAAGATGGAATTTGATATAAAACTCTCCTTCCACAATGAGGGATATGTCAAGAACATTCGCTCTGACTCTCGGAAGGATACCTCCAGATCTGCCCTGCGGCGGGAGACAATGCCAAGTAAAATCGGCTCCACCAGACAGGCGTGCTAGACTTGCCTTTGACATATCTTGCTTTCTAGTTTCCATTACCGCAAGGAAATCAAGATTGTGATCTCTCACCGCCTCCGAAATGTAGCGATATTTAGCCAAGTCTAAAAGACCTCTGCTATTCCAAAAAATGCCTTTCATTGGGAAACCTTCATTTTTAGTTTAGCTTTACCCCCCACCATTACGACCCTTATTCTTTTTTAAGTGTTTTATTGACTTTCTTGCAGAGGCCATAAGATCACAAAGTTTTGTGTCTAGGTCTACATCATCAAAATTCACTTTAGAGACATCCTTTAATAAGTGGGCTAAGAGGTCGTTGTCTAGTTCATCGGCCTCATCATCACTTACAGAAAAGGGGTTGCCCAGGTTGTTCTCTCCCAAACTAGTAGCTGCTGGTGAACTCTGAGATATTTTATTACAGCCATCCTATCAACTTCCATTTTTTTCAAAGCGTTAATCGACATGTTAATAGCGGAGTCACTAGAGCCCAACTTGAAACCTAAATTATTTAGTTTGTGAGCACATGAAATATTTGCAAGAGCGTTTATAGCAGTACCAGTCGGAGCATTCTTCATACCTGACTGAAACTGCCCACTCGGTGTAGATGGATCGACATTTGGATGTTGCACTTGGCCAACATGCTGCAGTCCACTCAAATCACCGTCTAGATTACGCCGAGAAGCCCTTTTCATAGCCTTCAGAGTTGAGTCCTCATCTGCAGGGGATAGGCCATCAGCAGATAAGGCATTAGTGCGGGCACTTCTTCTAATATACATAGATGAGTCTGAATCGCTTTTGTAAAGAAAAAAGTTCGAACCTGTCCCTGGTGAAAACAGGTTCTTCTCCATCATGGGAGACATTTTGCCTTGTTCTGACCCGGCATACAGCTGGCCTGCATCTTTTCTTATACCTCATACTACCTGGACCTCATTTACTTTCACACAGTCCTCCTGTCCCTGAAAAACAGTAGGCTGAATCAGATCTTTGTGCAAAAGTAAGGATGAATTTACAGGAGAGGAAGAGGTGTCAGTACTTACTCCGCATAGAGTACTTGCCATTGGCGAGATACTCCCCAAAACCTCATTCCGGTCTATGAGAGTTGCTGTATGTACAGCAGCCTGATCTGTTCTCAACTCGCCATGTTCTGATAGTTCTTCAGGCATTTTCTCCAGTGTTGTAGTGCAGCCACCTGCCCCTGCAACGGCACCTGTGTTGCCACCTGTCGGAGACCCGGCTACATGGGGACAGCTTTTCTTTTGTAGCTTAAGGTCCTCCCTTTACGGGCAAGCTTGTGGGTGCACATAGGAGTCAGTGCAATCTTGTGGAGCATTGGAAAATCCTTTAGGACAGGAGGCATGGGTTTTTTAACAGCCTCTGTGAGGGGAAAGGCTGCAGCACCAAGCATAGGTGTGTCATCCCCATCACTGAGACCCCCCGATTGAGACCCAGCTCCATTCTCCTTCTCATCTTTCTTTTGTTTCTTGTTAGTATGCTCTAGAGTCTTATCATCATGATCAGCCCCCTTGGCCATACCATCGTTACCATTATTGTGAGAATCATCCTTAAAAGTTACTGGAGCTGCAGGGATAAAATTCTTATCTTCCATTGAAAAAGTAATCTCATGTCCCTTGCTGCCAAAGACAATGTCAGTGGTAACTGGAAGCGGATCTCTGCTCATCATTCCAACAAGCAACCTGATTACCCCCATCTTTCTGTATGTGTACATGTCTACATCTAGTGTGGTGCCAATGACAGAACCAAGTGCCCAGAAACCCAAGTAGTGCCTCCAGGCATGAGGCACTCCCTTCACATGAACCCACAACTCATCCAGTTGATAACTAGGCGCAACATCACTAGCATCCCTCCATTCAGAGATGGTGAGAGTAACGCCGTGGTTCTTGAGAGTCAAGTCCACCTCGGCCATCCTTTTCAAATCATCCACCGATGGGAATACCACCAGGAAGGAGTCATCACTATGTGGTAAAGCTTCCCAAACCCAATCTTTAGTGATAAAATGAGCAAGTTCGGTTTGCACCGCCTCGGCCGAAAGCTTTCCCCCAGTCACTTTAATCAAAGCAGTCGGGGCCGGGTCGGGTGCTTCTAGCTTGTAGTCAAATTCTAGGATGTGAAAAAAGCCCAACTCGTTATTACCAAAGCCAAAGAAAGAAGCGTCGGGCTTAGGCAGTTTCAGCAAAGGGCACTTGGGCACCACATGAGAGTTCTTCTTATTACAGACCACACAATCTAGGTTAGCCTTGCAATCATCATTGATATGGCCACTCAACTTGCACCGGAAACAGAGAGGAGACTTTGGTTTCTTTGCTTTAGCAGCAGTACCTAGATTCGCCGCTGTCAGGTGCTCTTGATCAGTAGCCATGTCCACACCTATTGCACCATCAGCCATGGTTGCCAGAGGTGTCGTCCCCTGGAATGTCGCGCGCCCCTCCAGACACGGTTGGTACTGCGGTTGCGGTGGGAATCGCCCACCTTGGCCTGCAGTGCCACGGCCAAGGTAATCATGGCCCTGGACGCCACCACGACCCGGTCCTTGACGCGGCGGCGGCGGCGCGCCCGCTCCCCGTCCATGGCGAGGGGGAGGTCGGCCTCGCCACCCAGCATCCTGCCTAGGCGCCATCATCTCAGGGCGTCTGTTGATTGGGATGTTTGTGTGATGTCCACCGTCGCCCACCCTCTGATTTGGTGGTGGCGGACGAGCGGCCATCTCAGCATACGAAGGAGATCACGTCAAGTGTTGAACTCCCGAACTAGCAGCCGCCTTAGGGGCGAGGAGTTCCCCACGGACCTTGTCTTGATGAAGGCGGATCAAGCACGATCTCAACCTTCCATATGCCTTGGCCCTCTTGATTAATTCGGCTAAGTCAGGAACCGAGGAGATTTCTCATGAAACTCGCTCGTCATTACCGAACTAGCCAATCCTAGGGGGGAAAGCGTGCGCCGTCCTTGGGGGCGCGTGCGCGACGCCTTGGTGATCGTTACCCCCTTTTCAATGCCTCCCGCAATAACCCTGCTGCCGCTTGTTGAGACTGGTTTGTGGGCCCAAACGGAGAGCGAAGGAAGGAAGGCCTCCAGCTGTCAATTGTGACGCCGGCCTCGGCCGCGGCAATGGCCCTCGCCATGGCCGGATCAAACATGCTTTCCGTGGAAAAGGTTTGCCAAAGGCCAACTTCCGTTCTTTGGGGTCATGATGTTGGTTCTCTCCACCGTTTAAATCAGTTCTACTGACCACATTGCCATTACCAACAGGGCATCCGAGGTGTTTTTCCTATAGGAACAGCATGTTCAGCCAAAGCACTGGACTCCCCGCTAGGGAAAGGCAAGTTAGGACCCGCACTGTGAATTTCTTGTTCCAGAATTCGAGCAACACAATTAGATCCTCCCTCAGATTGAGTTAGAGTACTAACGGTCTCTTCCGTAGAACAGACAGCCGCAAGGGAGGCCTCGGCTACCATCGTTATCCGAGCAGGCAAGATCGCACACAGATGTTGCCCGCAGATCACAGGAGAATACAAAGTCGAGAGGTGGACTTACAATGCAATTTGCAGACTCCGCGCAGCCATCACCGGGTTGCACTCCTTGGACAGGGGAGTCATCCTTCTCTCCTGACCCCAAATCGGTGGGACCAAACGTCGAACAGAAGGCCCGCACAAGGGGACCAATGGTCTCTGTACTGGCACCGAGCTCCCCCACCGACGGCGGAGAGCAGCAAGGCCCGATGTCACGACGGAGCGCAGGGTCGCTGGCAGTGCTTACAGCAGACCGCCCACCCACGTGCGGCGCGCCGTCAGCAGGAATCTCCCCTTCTTCCAGCTCCCCGTCCTCCGGCGTCGACGTTCCGCCCAACGCTAGTCCAACTCCCGTCGGCTTCACAGCACCAGGCGCGGAGTCCGCCAAGGAAGCCTCAGTGCAGGACGAGCTCGGGGGACCGTTGGGCGCGGGTGCGCTGGTCACTAGGGGCGGCGGACGTAACCGCCGGCCGTCCCCAGCGCGCCGTGGAAGCACGTTGGAGAGCCGGAGCATGCGCCGCCTCAAAGTCCTGTTAGGGCCAGCAATCCTTTGCTGCACTGCCGTCGACCGTTATACTGGGCATTACAGGCATGATGGTTACAACATTCCCCTCATCCATGCATGCCATCCGAGACATTTCGGACGCAGCATGCATGCAACGTGCTCCCACATGCGAACCAACCGCGCACGACAGAGCTCACTGAACGCACAGCCCAGAACATGGCCATGCGCATGCTAAAGAGTAAAGACTACTGTAACTAGGAAGAAAAACAATGTGTACAAGAATTATTCAGCACATGTACTGTGGATGGCGCGCGGTTAATTCAGCTTGCAAACAGGTTTTCTGGTATTCGTGGCAACTTCCCGCCGCAGTTGATCGGTCACTCCGTCGTCAAAGGATCCCTTGAGCCAGACGTGCATGAGTGAAGGCAGGTGCTCTATCCCTGAAAGCCTCAATGTCGACCCATTTAAGCAGTGAACATTCAGCATCTCTAGTTTACCCATATCTGATCTAAAAAACTTCACATGTAAGTTTGAACTGCAGGCTATCTTGAGGACCTTGAGTTCACCAAATTGGTCGGGTGTGTGTGAGGAGCGTCTATCATCACTGAATTGTAGCTCAACTGCTTGGCCCGTTTCAAAACAAAGGCTGAGGGTTTGCAGCCTTGGCATCCGGCCAATGATCTGTAGGCTGCTCAAGTTTGGGTGCTTCAATAGATGTATGTACATTTTAAGACGATCTAGCTTCTGCGGAGTGTTGATTTTACCTATCCATCCCAAAACCTCTTGCTTGTAGAGCTGCAGTGATAGCGATTTCAAATGGTTGTGACCCTCTATGGTGGAATTAAAGCTCTTGACGTTACTCTGGTTGACGCCAGACACTCCGAGCTTGTTAAGTTTGGTCAGCTTCTTGAGCTGTTTTAGAACGTGCTTACCGCTGCCACCTCCTTTGCTGATGTTGACGACACCCAATGTGTGTAAGGTCTCCAGTGTCCCAATCCCTCTAGGCACCGTGATTCCACCCCAAGCATCATCATGCCAACGGTTGCTACTCCAAGGTGTTGTAGAGGCACGAACATACTGCAACTTCTTCAGCTTAATGAAGATCTTTGGAAGCTTGTTAACAGAGGTGTGCCTGATATCCAGAGTTTGGAGCAGAGTATGGTTACCCAAGAACTCAGGCAGACGAGATACATTTTTGCATCTTCTCAAGCAGAGGAACTTGAGGTGAGGTAGCTTACAACTCAAAATTCGGTCGAGGTCATTATTGCTTACATTTGTGTCCTCAAGATCTAGGACACGGAGCCTTTTCATCCTGTCAGAAACGAGAAACGGCGCCCACTCTCTAGAAACCGTCAAGGACCTTACCCTCGCTACGTCCAGGTTGTCGAACACAAACTTGTCTCTCTTCCAGCTGCTACCGATTGCCAGGTGCTGTCCAACGCGCTGTGGGTTCAGTGAGCTCTCACCCTGCAGCACAAAGAACTCCAGTGGAGGGAAAATGTTCTCTTCCGTTTCCCGTGCGATGACGTACTGGAGGAACAGTGAGTGGATCTGGCAACAGGTCGTCATGTCACCAGCTGCTGTAAACGTGCGTTGTGGATGCTCCATGATGCCCAGGTTGACAAGCTGATGGATGAGATTCTCCGTGTATTCCACCATGCCCTTGGTGTCGGTGACCTCGGAGTAGCCCTCCGCAACCCACCGCCTCACTAGCCAGCTCTGCCGAATCATTCTGGTTTCAGTAAAGATTGAGAGATAGAAGACACATTGCTTCACCAGTTGAGGGCAACCCTGAAAGTTTGAATATATCCAATGGAATACATCCCGAAAGCTAGGAAGCCTCTTGCTGATGTCCAAAGCATACATAAAGCTGGCATTCAGCCGCCGCGCCTCCAGTAGCATGTCGTTTTGTGTCTTGGTCAAGTACTTGACTAGAGCAACTAACAGTTTAGGAAGTCTGCCACAATTTTTTATGATATGTTCTGCCTCTTCCATCATCTCAGAATCCCAATTTCTATTTTCATTTCTATTATCACGGCTGCTGGTTGCCTGTTTGTACAAATAAAGTTTCAAAATTGTATCAGCTAAAAGAACCAATGCAAAAAATAAATAAATCAAATTTAATATTATTCTACTTAACAAACCTTAATAGGAGAAAAAGAAAATATGTATACTTGATTGTTATTGTTGTTGTTTAACAATCAAGGTAATATGAAGGTAAATTCCATATCAATCGCAGTAAGGAAACACCAAATTTTGCAAAAGAAAAGGAAGATTAAGGAAACAGTAGAAAAAGGTTACACATATAATTTTCATGGTCCTTTAATTTGATGGCATATATGAGACAAAAACATTCCATCCCAAGTAAAATGAAAAAAAGAATTTTTAATAATTCCATATCAAGTAGTAATGTATAGTAAAAGGTAAAGTCAAGAAGTATAATTAAATATATCTTAGAGTAAAATGGACTATCATATTTACCATATTTATAGATGGATTATTTTTTAAATGGACTCATCATATTTGCCATTGGAATATTATATTTGCCATCGGGCTCCCACAATGTGTCGCATGTAGCCATCAATTTGTCTGTGTTGCCACCAGGTGAAACGATGTGGCCAAAGCGAACAAATTGGAGAAGACGGAAGCAACGGGAGAGATACGCTTTAGGCGTGGGGAAGCAATAATGGTGAGCAAGCAGATGGAACCGCCTGGTTGCTCGGCCATGGCCTGCACTAGGGAGGAAGGCTGGGCAGTCTAATGGTCATGGGTTAGGCATAGAAATCCCATGTGTATTGTCAGGTATTTGAGTCTAAGGCTATCCCCAATGGGGATGTGTAAAATGTTGTCTATATACTGTACGCTAGTGTAGATAGAGAGAGGGGTAATTAGAACAGTGGAGAAATAGTGAAGAAACAGTAGATATGCATTCATTTTAGACATCCCATTGAAGATAGTCTAAAGGTTACAAGAAATTTTGGGTCACGACTAGGCCCACGCCATAGTGGCACCAGGCCATACCCATCCAATTTCAAAATAATGGACGTTTTGGTTTTCAATATATTTTTATTTTAACCATCCATTTCTCTTCAAATATTTCAATTCACATTTCAAAATTGGTACAACTAGATTTGTCCTCAATAGTAGTTTCAAATATTACACAACTGATATATTTTGAATACTTGTACTACTATTAATTGATGGTCAAAGTGTTATCTTCATGACTGTGGTTACTGTCTGAAATGTCAATTATTTTGGCACTGAAGCGAGTATCATTTTTCTTGGAATGAACAGATAAGAGAGCTGTCCGCTATATTCTTAAGAAAAAAGTGTGCATACAATAAAAGCAGTATAACAAGGCTCATGAGGGAACCCCAAGCCGATAATGAAAGAAACTTCTCTCCCTCCTAAAGAAATCAGTGAAAAAGCATATTTGCCCCTGATAAATACATGTTTTATTATGGTTTAGCGGTAGTGAGAAATGTCCCCTTACTGAAAATAGACATGCATTGTAAAGTTCATTTCAAAGTATAAAATCCTATACAACAACAAATTATTAAACTCCTATAGATAAATTTATGCAATTTGACTAAAAGATTATAATATCTACATTAATAGCTTTATATACTTTTATCAAAATATGCATGTATACACATTGGACTTTGGTAGACAAAATCCAACATTTTGAACACAGTGATGCATGTTGAAGTCACGGTTTGTGCGATTGAGTAACTAAGATATATTATAGAACCTTTGAATCCAAAAAAGTGTAGAGTAGTTTGAATCTAAATGCAGATAGATTTTTTGGGTAAAGAATTAGATAATAATTTGAAATCCACATCTAGATCCATGATGATGCCATGACACATGTGTTATATTAATAAAAACTAACATAACTAACACATTGAAGACGCACGAAATGTGATTCAAAGGTTGGAGACAGAGAATAGTGGATCGGTGTTGGCAAAGGTTGTAGGCGCCACACAGTACCGAACGTATGCAGACAGCATTATTGACCTTTTTTATGGTTTGGCCCGGGTATAGTCTGTTTAGCTGTCTTGAGTCTAATCCTAATATGTTATACTATTATTAATTGAAAACTCCTTTTAGAGACTCCACATTAATTTTCACAAGACACGCTAGAAAAAAAGATAAATTCTAGAAATTCTCAAAAAATCAGAAATATATAGCCATATAGCCATCAATCGTACAACTCCAATAATAGTAGTCATTCGATCTATTATATATTTTTTTTAAAAATTAATCGATCACCATGGCATTAGAAAATATGAATTAAAAAAACCAAAATTTGCATACTCACACTAATACTCACCAGATGCCGCTAGAAACAATGCACAAAATAGCGCACTATAGAATTTAGAGTCAGACCTCCAAAATGCTATTAGTGCGCAATAGTACGCTACAGCGCACTATAGCGCACTATTAGAAAAAAAAATCTAGAAATCCTCACCAAAAAACACGAACATTTAGCCGTCTATCGTATAGCTCCAATAATAGTAGCCATTAGATCTATTATATTTTGTAAAAAATTATCCACCATTCCAATATAAAAGATAAATCAAAATAACCCTCTAAACTTGCATATAAATTATAAATTGAAAAACCCTAAATTTGTATATAAATTACCCAGCACGACATTATGACAGATTAATTAAAATAATCACCTCTAATATTACTAAAAATAAAATAAAATAAAATAATATCTAAACTCTAAAGTACAAACATATATTACAAAAAATTAAATAACAAAAAATAGGCATATATGTTTTTAAATTATCAATTGCTACTAGTATTAAAGTTATCTATCAACTTTAATACATGTACAGTACCGTCTAAATTTCTAATTCTCTCGAGAGTATAGATTGATGGACTAGTTATATCCTAATATAGATAAGGATGCTCCGATCATCATCAGGTTAGAATTTTCACGGTCGGGATAAGCTTGGAACGCTCCACTTGCCGCACAGCCGATTAAGTTTAACTCGTTACTTTTTTAATAATGCAAACTTAGTTTCTAGCTTCAACTCTCAAAATAGAGAATCAGACCACGATTATTACAAACTACTCTAAAAAAAAGTTATCGACCATTATAGAGTCCAAACTATTCAAAAGAAAATCGTAGCCTTTGATCCTACCCATGCAATTTATACACATATCGGACAATGATATCTCTACTCCTAAAAAGTTTCTATGCTTCCATCGACCGTCAACTGGCGGCTCCCGCACTGCCTCTAGCGACCCTCAGCGCATGCACGCACCGCCTCTGCCTGCACCGCCTCCCGGCCACCGGCCCCCACCCCTACCGCCTTCGCACATGCGCCGCCGCTCCATCGCCTCGCCGTCTCCATCCCGCACCGCCTCAATCCGTCGCACACGCGCCGCCGCTCCATCACCTTGCCTCACTGCTACTCCCTCGCCGATCTCCCCTCCCCCATGGTCTCATCCGGCATACGCTGCCACCACCTCCTACATGGAAGTATGCGTCATCCGGCGGCAGATCCGCCGCTCCCGGACAGCATCCTCACGAAGGAGGTGGATCCACCGTCCGTGGCCGCCGCACGACCTCCTCCGCCTCTGCTGCTACACACCCCTCCACCCCCACTCCGTCGCCTCACTCCAGCCCACAGACAGCACGCGCAGACCAGCCTTGCTAAGCGTCGCTGCCTCACCAACACATGCTCCGGCCGTGACCGACCCTCGCGCCCCTACCGTGCCCGCTAGCGCCACGGCACGCCGTCGCCGGCCCTACCCGACCCGCGCGCCGCCGGCCGTCCGACCCGCCAACGTTGGCCCCGTGCGCCGGTCCCGAACGACCCGAGCACTGCCGCGCGTCCCTTTCCCGGACCCTGCCAAGCACAGCAGCCCCGCAGGCCGCTAGCGGCCCCGCCAGAACTGCACAGCGCCGCGAGCCCCAGCCCCGCAGGACAACGCCTGCCGACCCACTCCACCCCAAACGCCTCACATCCATCACTCCAGATGCTCTGGCTCTCGACCACCAGCAAGGTAAAATCCATCCAAATCACTCTGTAATGTATTCCCCCAATTATCTGCATCTGTTTCCTTCGAATCTCTTCAAATCCCTAACTCATGTACCGTGAACATGTCTGCTACTCGATTTTTCACTGTTTGATGAATTGTCCCTTCACTATTGAGCAAAACAATGGTCATTCATGTGCCCAAAGATTATTTAGAATTGAAAGCTTCCATGGTGCCCTTCGATCTGATTAAGCATCTTTTTTTTGACACAGAATATTGCAGCTTGTTAGAGTCCCTCACCGATGACTTCTATTCCATTTAGATGCAGTATAAGCACAGTATTTTAATATAGATCAATGTACACTGAAAATCTGAAATATGTAAATCCTTATCAATGAAGAAATCTTGGCGCTCTGAGCCACTTCCCGCCTCTCCTAAACTGAAATATGTTTTTGTATGGACACGAAAGAAAACTCAGCGAGTAGCTAGGTGGTGTTCTTGTGCCTAATCCTTGTCCAAGATGCCAGTCTCATGCTGCTAGGACCTGAGGATGTGCAAGTGAAAGAGAACCCAGGTGATGTTTGCGATTAAATTTCCATTTTTGTGGATTGCTGCTGGCAGTCATGTCTGTGCAGCACCTACTACTTGTATATTGCTTCCTGAAAACTGATGCAAAGTAGTGTTTGTTCGTTTTATGAGTCAGACACCTGCTAAAGTACAGTGCCTAGGGCAGGCTGAAGAAAGGCATAGGCAAGATCAAAGCAAGGTAACTGCAGCATCTTGTACATGTACTGCTTAGCACATGATGTATGGTCAACTGCAATTATAAACAAGCATATGTAGTTGGAGACGTGTGGCTGTTTAGGATCCACAAATCAGTATAATATACATATAACAAGTATTATTATATTCTAGCATTGCTGAGGCTCACATCTCAATTTTGATCACGTAAACGTGAAAAGGTTTATTGCTTATGGTCCTACACTATTGGCTTATTTGCCATGCTATGCTATACTATACTATATATCTGGCCTTGGTGTTACCCTGCTGCTTTGCATGAGAACATAAAATGAGCTTCTTCTATCGCAAGTCCTTCCATGAAACTTCTTTCAGGTAATACTTCTCATTGGGTCTCGTGTTCCTTTTTTAGGGATTAGTTTAAATCTAATGGTTGAGCCTCTTTTTGGCTCTTTTGCAAGCTGTCATTGCCCACAAGTAATTTCATACGTTGTTGTTAAATTTTAACTAAGTCGTCGTTATCTGTCCAAACAGTCCATTGCTTTGTTAAAAGGATGAAGAGCTACAGTTTGTTAGAAGGCAGTGTTGATAAATGATAATAAATGGTCAACACAGGGACTGTGTATATGGATGATCAGAGTACTAAATCCTAAGTGCATGAATCATCCCCAGGTATACTTTTTTGTAAGCATTCATCCTAAATTAAGTTCTTGGTTGTTCCGGATATCCAGAGAAGGAATTAGCTACAACTAGAATATGAAGTTATTTTACTTGGATGTAGAGCATCTGCTTATTCATTCATTAAACGCATATTATACTTAGAGGAGCATCATGGGCAAGCTTATGTTCATTCATTAAACTGATTCTGTTTTGATCTGACAAATCATCACATGATAATGCAAAGAATTAAATATGTTAATGCCCAGATTTTCATTGGTTATATTTCTTTGGAACATCTGTATACTAACTTTTCCGATGGTAGATTGTTAATTTTAGACAGGATAGGCCGAAAGAACAGTGAAAACAAACATTCTTGGCCATATCCATATTTATTCCTTAATTTCAAAGATTGGAGACCGATTATAATGCAATCACTGTTTCATGCTTGAGTGCTTGACCAAAACCATTCACAAGTTAATGAGATTATTCCTTTTCTGATGTTAGATGATTTTTTTCTCAAGTAACATATTTTCCTCCTTACCAGGACAATTTGCTTATCCATTTTCCCCCTGTTTCGCATTTCTGGTTGTGGATCTCTTCCTGACATGTGCATTTTCTTCAGTTTCTTTATCAGTATGCCCCCCGCCCCCCCATTCTTCTGTGCACCTACGCTTGTTCAGATCATTCTGAATGGTTCCCCCACCTCCCAAAATCACTCTCACACCTCTTCTTGCCCTATCCAACCGTAGCAATGGATTCTTTTAGAGATCGATGTAGAAGGTAGGCCTAGAATGATTAGTGAATTTTATATCAGAAAGCAAGCTAGGTAAGAGTTTCAGCATGCATTATAGTTAGCCTTCAATTATCTGGAGGTTATATATCGAGTTGTATTAAAATTTCAGAAGGATAGTCATAGGAGCCACTGTGAAGTAATTTGTTTAGGATCCGTTAATTCTGACGGACAAAGTGGTTATCTGAAACTTAGTTTTTAGATGGATATTTTATTTTGCATCCAGTAGTGTGATCCTAGCCTCCTACATGGTTCATATCTTACTCTGTGAGGTGGAATGAGGAAGATATGAAATTGCAGTGAAATTGTTGGTTTGCATTCTGTATGGAGATAGATTAAAATCGAATAACAATCGATTATGTACTAACTACTATTCTACTAACTGCGTTCTGTATGGTGATAGATTAAAATCGAATAACAATCAATTGTTCGTTTGCATTTTGTTTGAGAACTGCATTTCTTTTATTTAGAGTTATTACCTACCGTTGCTTGCTATTGTAGCTCTTCCACTATTGAATGGTTGTCCACACACTGCAGCTTTTTTTTCTAAAAATATGCGTTAGAATAATTATCATTTTTTCAAATATAAGATGCCCGTAACAACACATAGGCTAATTACTAGTAGTCTTTTAGATCTGGTTGGTCGATGCTATAATTGGATATGCTAGCTAGTAGTCTGTGTGACTTGGCATCCTGTTTTTAAGGGAGGATGATCCGATCGCATCGCATGTGCTTTGTCTCGAAACAGTTTGTTAGGTGCCTTGATTGATCGAGTCCAATTGTAATCCTAGAAGTAGGATCTTCGTACTGCCTGTTTGGTGGATTTATTGTCTTATAAACATGTGATGAATACTCTATCCTCTTTGGATGCAAAGAAAAGTGAAATTTTCTGTTCTGGGGACGCAAAAGAATGGGAGAGTCAATACTCTAGCCTCTTTGATGCAAAGTAGGTTCTTACCCCTTTCGCTATCTAGGGATCCCTATACACTTTAGAAAGGTAAATAACAAAGACTGGCAGATGATAGAAGAGAGAATCAAAAGAAAGTTGAGCAATTGGAAAGGAAAAATGCTTTCTTTTGGCGGGAGATTAGTTTTGTTAAACTCGGTGCTATCCAGTCTACCGATGTTTATGCTTTCTTTTTTTGAGATACCAAGATGTGTGTTGATAAAAATAGAATACTTTAGATCTCATTTTTTTTGGCAGTAGGACAATCACAAAAAGAAATATAGGCCGATAAGTTGGCCCATTTTATGCCAACCAAAGGAACAAGGTGGTTTGGGAATTCAAAACCTTGATATCCAAAATAAATGTCTCCTGAGTAAATGGCTATTTAAACTTTGTAATGAAGATGATATTTGGCAAGATTTTTTGCAGAATAAATATTTAAAAGGAAATTCTTTGAGCCAAATAGAAAAAAAGCCAAAGGACTCGCACTTTTGGAAAAGTCTAATGGGAGTAAAAAATCAACTTGTTAGCCTAGGACAGTTTAAGCTGGTTAGAGGAAACTAGATTAGGTTCTGGGAAGACACTTCGTTAGATAACCAGGCCCTCAAGGACATTTACCCAAACTTGTTTACAATTGTTAAAAGAATACATGCAACGGTAGCGGAAGTACTCAGAATGAATCCTATAATGTCTCTTTTAAAAAGGCACTAATAGGGAATAAGTTTAACGAGCGGCATAACTTGGTTGTGCGTATTGCTTATGTGATTCTACAATAGGGTAGAGATCAATTTGTATGGGGTTTGCACAGTAAAGGCCATTTCTCTATCAATATCAGTTCAATGTACAAGTATCTTGTTAGCAATGGTTTGAAAGTTTCGCAAGAAATTTGGAATTTTGAAAAATCCTTTGAAAGTTAAGATCTTCCTCTGGTTTTTTAAGAGAGGAGTAATCTTGACAAATGATAACTTAGCTAAAAGAAACTAGAAGAGTAGAAAGAATTGCGAACTTTGTAGGAAACAAGAAACTATCCGACACCTTTTCTTTGAATGTCATTATGCTAAATTTCTCTGGCGTGCTGTTCACTGCATTTTCGGTCTTACACCCCCTATAAGTATTGGGCACTTATTTAATGTTTGGTCCAAACAAGGAGGGAATCGAATGGTTCAACCCTTGCTAACTGGAGCTGCTGTATTTTGTTAGTCAATTTGGCTTACCAGAAATGAAGTTATTTTTAACAACTGCAAACTGAAATCGTTTTTACAGGTACTATTCAGGGAGCACACTGGATTCGGCTTTGGGTTTAGTTGCAGCGCATTGATGACGAGAGAGATGTTATGGTGCAGGTTTGCAAGTTTCTAGAGTCGGCGGCTTTAAGCTACATTGCCTCTTATGGATGGCTTTATGTTTTTCGGATTGGTTGTTAAGTTTTATTCTCTTTTCTAGTATGGTGTGGTTGTAATAATTTTGGTCTGATGCTTTTTCACGAGGTCTGAAGCCGAATATTTTCCATTATTAAAAAAACATGCGATGAATTATTCTGGTTGTTGTGCTCTAGCGGAATTTGGTTAGAAAGATGAATATTACTCATCAATATGATATAGTGCTCTCTTTTTAAAAAAAAAAACAATATCCGGCCTCTGCATCAACCAAGTTTATATATAGTTTTCAGCTAAACTGCGGAGTAATAAAACACAGAGAATAAATTTATCATAAGCAAAGTCTATTATTGTTTCTCAAGATATTGTGCTCTCAAGATTATCTTTTTCACATGTTTATGCACTGATATTGTCCTAAGCAATTATTTACTTCATCCTTCTAACAATCGGCTGTTATACCTTAGCCGACAAGTGTGAACCAGTTCGTTGCTGATTGGCTTTTCCATAGTTGATCGTCGAGACTGTATTTAATTAACTATTTATTCTTCTCTTTGCAGAATGATTCTCCATCGACTCATCCTTGCTGGGATGGTTATTCAGACTAGGGGTAGGTTGGTTTCTCCATTTAACATATTTTGTCATGGCCAGGTTCAGAAGAGTAAAATATTTCACCAAATTCAATAATTATCATCGCATAGGTTGATGACACACCTGCTGGATGAGACGACGGGAAGCATCTGCTTCCAGACCTTTGACTCTACACAATGCTTTGTCTGACGTTGCACAATGTCTGGCGACGCTTTCTTCCCTGGTAGTAACAATGATACAGCTTTTGGACTTTCTCGATATCAATTTTGCTTCTATCAAATCCCAATTTTCTTTGGACCGCAAGTCGTCAATAACAACAAGACATTGCTTTTCTTCAAGATGCTTACAAACCCCATGGAAGATATCGTCGTCTTCACGTTGATTTGGGCCCACCAAGTCGTGAAATAAGTCCAGACAAAAGTTCATGATATCAAATGGATAGGAAGCACTGAGCACAGAACAATTATCAAATTTTTTTGCGAAATGGTCATAGAAGGCTCCAACAAGAAAAGATTTCCCAACGCCAGCAATCCCGAACACTGAGATAACCGCGTTAACATTTTGTTGATAAGCTGCTTCTATCTGCTCCTTAATTTTCATTATTTCCGATGCACGCCCGAAAAGCAGATGATGTTCCTGCCAATGGTCGGGGCCGGGGTCCCGCAGCCCATGATGAGCCGGTTCCATCTCGCAGGGCGCCTGACAAGAACTATCCTGCAGATAAAAGGAAAGAAACATACGTAAACAAACGATGTAAATTGTCATTTCAAATTGATTACTCTCGCACGGACTACAATAATATTTGGAGACATATATTAAGAGTTTATAGATAAAGTTTAGTAATAATCAAAACTAAACAGAAAGTTTATTTTGTTCGTGCTCTCTCTCTCTTAATTCTACTCACAACTAATTAGAGTTGATTATCTTTGTGCCCTTTCTTTATATTCATTTTCTAATTTTTATAAAAGTTTTTAGGAGTTATTTTTTCCGAGCAAGTCTCGTGGGGATAGTGTAGATTAGACATAATATGTCTTTGACGCAATTCTTATAAAATATTGTTTTAGATAAAAGGAATTTATTTTAATATGAAATGAAATCCTGGCCTGTGCAATAAGCAAGTGCACGCAGCAACATTTAACAAAAATTATATTCATGCATAAAGCAGCTAATAATATAGCACGATTCTTCAGCGGAAGCGGCCGTTCTGGTACTCCTTGCAGGTTTTCTACGTTGAATTGGACTACACGTTTTGAATGAGTAATCAAATTGAATATAATGAGTTTAAAAGATGAATTAGAAAGGAGAATACATGTATATATATATATGCAGCTAAGTTAATTCTTTGTGTAACCATTCTTTCCTCTTTGATTGAATGTCTCAAGCTTTGAACAATTTATCTTCGCAATAACTTGATGGGTAGTAATCAAGAACAGAATAATGAAACAAATTGATTTGTAATGCGAAATTGATGCGCAGCAGGAGAAATAGAATACTGGATGGGATTGTGCAGGGCACTTCCGCTCCGGCGGCAGTGCCCCAAAATTCTAGTGTTTCGTGCGCCCTACTCGAACCGACCGCTCAAACAGAAGATTAAACCTAATGTACGATCAATGAAGACAGACGAACATCATTAAGCAAGATATGAATATTACTAAGCAGAAGACCAGAACATATCGGAGGGTGCTCGGCGAGTAGCGAGCGATCTGTATTCCTCGCCGTTCCTCGCCCTACTAGGTAGATTGTAGCCTAAGATAACTTAGATTAATTGATGGATGGTATGTGTGGATAATTTTAAATAAATGTTTAGGAGTTATTATAACATATCTATCTAATTTTATCTTTCTATTACTAATTAGAGATTAAAAAAAATAATTGCGAAGTACGATAAAAAAAAGATAGATCTTAGAAATTTTCAAAAATTCAGAAACATCAGCTTCCATCAAACAGTATTTAATAATAGTAGACATTGAATTTATTATATGTTCTTAAAATCACGCACCATGCCATTATGAAATACCATTAAAAAAACTCCTAAATTTTCATATAAATTACTCACCATACCATTATAAAATATGAATTAAAAAACCCCATAAATTTACATATAAATTACTCACCATGCCTTTATAAAATATCTTATCTTACTATTACTAATTAGAGATTAAAAAAACATGAATTGTGAAGCGCGCTAAAAAATTAAATTTTAGAAATTCCCACAAAAATAAAAAACATTTTTCCTTCCGTCAAGTCTCTACATAATATTAAAACAAATAAGGTTTCTCGGTTGGTCCTGACAAGGGGCCTCACCTATCAGTCTCCTATCCTCTCTAACATCTAAACTCTAAACAACAAAAATACGTTGTTATAAAAAATTCAATAACAAATATATATATATATATATATATACACACACACATACTTCTAAATTATCAACTACTGCTATTGTTAAAGATATTTATACACACATATATACATATATATGTAAATTGCACGACTAAAATGCGCATACGTGCATCCGTTAGTGTTAGTGTCAGTGCACATGCATGCATGCATGCAGCAGCTGCTGAGGCCCTAGTTGCAATGCTACAGTAGCCGTTGCAACTCGCAGCAGCAGCCCGAGTTGCAATGCTACAGTAGCCATTGCAACTCGCTGCGGCCGTTTGAGTTGCAACGCTACAACGCGTCGCCAAACATCCAGCGTCCGTAGCCGAACTATCTGGCACTCACCAGCAACTCCTAGGCGACCATCCCGAAGTGCAAGTTCGCGACATAAAGGACTTCAACTTGTGATATTTGGCCAATACAGCTACCAACATATTTTTTACGACTTTGCTGGGAAACGAGAAGACAGAAACATCGGCTACTATGGCTGGTGGTAAAAAGATTGATAGAAGTGATATAACCGCCGACAACATCATCTCGCTAAGTTGGAAGAGATTTCTGAAGATGTTCGGCAATAATTCGAGGAGAGGATCAGGATACAAGCCGAGGAGGATGAGAAGCGCAGAAAGGAACGCGAAGAAGAAGAACTGAAGCGGCTTCTCTCCTGCTACGAAAAGCGACGAGGAGAGGTAACTCAACTTCAAGTATACAATCCTCCTCATATTAATGATATAGTCACTGATGCATCATGGAGCATGGTTGTTTCTTCAGATTTAGATGCTAGAATTGCTAGCGTTGTTGATGGTGATGTAACTGCTAGTTTAAATAATAAGTTTGGTGCTATATCTAGTAATATTTTCAATGTTGTTGATCAAAATATAGATGCCAAACTTAAACAATCATTCGGCAATGATTTACATGTTTTTACTTCTAATGCTACTGCCAAATAAATACCAACTATTAGCATGCCTGACTTGTCTAATATGCTTATACCTAGAGTACCTCCTTACGCTACACCGGTACATCATACACAAAGCCGAACTGTTATTGGAAATTCGGTTAGTGGAGAGGTTCCAGCAATCTACACTAATGCTTCAATGACACATCCTATTATTGCAGCTAGTACACCTAGTAACACTTTGGGTTTTATTTCGGTACCACAAGCTTCATATACTTTGCTGAACTTCATACCATCTTCATCTCCTGCACCTATGCCAACACATCGGCCTTCGACCAATGACGTAGAAAGAAATAATTTTGTAGCCGAAATACAAAAGGTTGTGAGAGATGGGGGGTCCTAGTGTCGTGGAGATGGGAGGTCCACATGGCGCGGAGATGGGGGTCCAAGTGTTGCGGAGATGTTTTTTTTTTTTGAAATTGAATTTTTGGAAAGGAATTTTGGAAAGCATTTTTTAGTGGAAAGTATTTGCGATATTTGGAATTTTGTTGAGCTCATATTAACATACTCAAAACAAATAAGCAACAACCAAAGTTTTCAAACATTTGATTTTGAATTAGAAAGGGATTAAAAGAAAATTCCGGGTGCTAAATTTTGGGGCCTTACAAATATACCCCACTTAAAATGAATCTCGTCCTCGAGATTCGGCTTAGAAGGTTTACAGGGTTTGCTTTACTTCAGCTAGCTACTTGCTGATTCTTCACACAGAATGGAAGGTGGAATTTTAATAACAACTACATGTCCAACTTGTTTCCTCCTTTTCTTCATTTCTCTTTTCTTCCTTGTTGGGACTGTTCGTACAAGCCTTCCACATACGAGCTGGATCATCTACTTCAAGAACTTGGAAGGTTGATCCATTGCCTGGCAGCTTCAGGCAGGGGCTCTTCATAGAGAGCGGTAGAAATTCAGCAATGCACTTTCTGCTCTCTAGACGGTGGCATAATCCAGGCGACTCGTCCAAAGGGATGGATCCATCAACCTATGGGATCCAAATTATCCTATGCCAGTGCTAATAGAAGGGAGGCTACCCCACTTAAATAGGGTGGATACCCCTACTTGAGTAGGCTAGGCACTCTTCTGGAAGCGGGGAGCTGCTGCGTTTTTCCACTGTTATTGTGGCATCAGCAAACGGAGGGCAGGCTAGAGGAGAAATAGCTATCTAGGATAGCTTTCTTCCCGTAACACTTCTTTTTGCCCCAAGCACTTCTTCTTTGAATTTTGTGCTTGCTTCTTGGCTTGCCTTAGGCTTCTTGATCTTGGCACAGCTTTGCTAGCAGGAAGTTTCTTCTTGCCTCTGCTCGGCCCGTGGAAGGGTTATCAACCGGAGGAGGATTAGGAGGCATAGGAGTAAGGTTTCAGCGAAGAGTATATAGCGAAGTGGGATGCAGACTTTGGGCTCTGGGCTCATATTCTGGGTGGAGGTGGAACATGGATCTCACAAACGATTCCTCTTCTCGCAAAGTGGACGAGGACTTTTAGGATTTTGGAGAGGAATACGTAATGGATAAGGAAGAGTAGAAGGATTGCTATGTTTATCATCTGACGGTGGAGTTGGCAGGCGGTTTGGGTGGGTTTCTGAGTCGTTCTTCCCAGGAGAGAGGGCGGTGGATTTCCCAGAGGAAAAGAAGACAAAGTGGGAGGGTGACTACAGCGATAGTGTAGTAACTTAGGAGGAACTGTCCTACCCAGGAGTTGTCGAACATGAGGGGAGGTTGTACTATCTTTGGTTAGTGGAACGGGAGTGGTGGTGGGTTTGCTCTGCTGAGTGAGCGACGACTGAGCTCGGGGGAGGGGGTTTTATTGACGCGTGCAGGGCGGGGGTTGCGGTGTGACACGCTGTGCACCGAGGGGACATGAGCGGTGGAGGTGGAGCAGGTGCACGCGGTGGCGCGTGGGTGAGGGTGGAGTGCGGGGTCTGGGCATTCCTGGGCGGCAGAGCGGGGCCACGTGGTTGCTAGCGGTGGATGTAGGGGCCAGCTTTGGCTGACAGCGGACGCACGGTGCGCTGCCAAAAGCGGTGGGCGGTGGCAGGTGGTGTGCACACGTGGCAGCAAGGGTGAGTGGGGGTGGGGGCCGGTGCATCGGATGTAGCGGGTGCGGTGGAAAAGGCAGGGCGGCGGAGAGATGTGAGCGGCGGGGGACTGTGGTGGATACTGTTTGCTGAGGGCTATGGTATGGGATGTTTCCTCCGATCTTATCCGTTTTCCAAGGGCACTGTTTCCTTTAACTGTGCTTTCTTTAGGCAAAGCTTTGTTAGCTGCTAACCTTCCTTTATTTTGACTAGGGCTTGTTCTGGTCGCTCCTTTTAATGGGCACATACTCTTCAAACCGGCGGGTTTTAAGGTGAGAAGAGATAGCAGAGGTGAGAGCTAGTTCTAATGGCGATTTTATTAGCACTCAAACAAGGCAACGCTTGTTTCTGCTGACATAGCAAGAGACAAGCCACAACAATAAAACACAAGATCGAAAACAAACACACTAACGTGACTATTCCCTCATAACTGACTTCAACTTCCGGCTGCCAGAGGCTTCGTTCGGTGATGGTTGCTGGACACTGGATCCTTCTCTAGGAAGTGAGAGTGTCAGGAGGGTACTCAAGCTTCCTCTATCTTCCTCTTGGTGGATGGTTACTAGGGCTCCTCCCTGATTCTACTGTTGCACAAGCAAGGAGTACTGGAAACCAGCTTGGTGTCCTGACTCTATTTGCCAAGAAGGGTTTGATATTCCTCCTAGCAGGGGGTACTGCATTCCCAATGGTGATAGGTAACGAAGGTCAAACAAACTCTGTGTTGTCGTGCTGCTTGGACCAGGGTTGGTTTCTTGCTTCTGCAGCAGTCTGGCTCTGTACTGGGACAGAAGGTCTTCAGTTATGCGGTTACGAGCTTCCAACCTATCGTGCATGAGGCTCAACTTGTCGTACTCATCATCCAAGGCTTGCAGATGAAGAGCAAGATAGGCTATGACAGGATCCTCGGTTTCCTTGATGATCTTCAAGACTTCCACTTTTCTGGCCCAGCTTGTGGTCATCTTGTCGAAGGATGGGAAGAATCTCATAGGGGTGTCCTGGATTGCCCTATGATAGGTTAAGCACAACTTTCTTATTGCATCACGAGCTGTAACGTGACATGCATCCACAAACCGATGACTGGTAGCTGTGGAATGCCATCCTTCAAGGGCGCGGTTATCCTTGATGTATAACGAAACCATCCATTTCTGTTCTCCACTCTTGATGATTTCTTTACCTAGGTACTCAGGGTATCCGAAAATCCTGAGGTACCATATGGTATCCCTTAGGAGCTCTGGAAAACCTTTTACATCTTCACATAGGCTGACACGTCCGGCAGTTGCCATCTGAACGAGACTCGCAGGACTTGGTCTTAGAACAAAACTACTAACAACACACAAACAAGCAAGACAATGTCTAGGACGCATGCATTCTACACGGTAACTCTTACAAGGGTGCTAACCAAAGCGAAGGAAAACTTCACTACCCAACTGTAAGAGGGACACTGGACACAACTAACTTCGGACCATGCGACTTCATTCCATGTCTGGCTCGGGGACCTCATTCTGCTCATCTGAGCTGATGTCGATGATGTCCTCTACCGGTGGTTGAGTTGCGATGACTGGGTCATCTTCCTCGGTCAGTCCGCTAGGCGAGGCAATGCCCGAGGATTCTAGCCTTGCTTCTATTGGCGAGGTTGCCGGTGGAGCCTTTGGGTTGCTTAAGGAGACAGGACTTGGAGGTGGGGCTCTGGGTAGCTCTTCTTCCAGGTACTCTAGGCACTCTAGCTCGGGTGCGGGGATCTTCCTCAAGGTGAGGGGTTCTGTTAGCCCTGGTGGAGGATTTGGGTGGGACTCTAGCAGGTTTGGCTGGCTCTCAAGCTCGGGGAAGGTAACTAGTATGCCTTCTAACACTGGGACTTCCACTGAGAAGTCTAGGCGCTTTCTCTATTTAAGGAGCAAGGGGCGACCATCGAGGATGGGCTTTTCTTCTGCCACTGCTGCTTTGCAATGGAGCAGTCCCGGGTTATTTGAGCCCTATGGCAGTCCCTTTAAATAGCTTGGTTGGCTCACCCTTCAGTGGCAGTGCTTGGCGCCATTGATAGGTCTCTTGTTGACTGTGCCATACCGAGCAGCCACTTATGGCAAAGGGGGCAGGATTAACTGTGGATACTATTTCCTTGTTTTATGTGGCACGCCTTCTGGCTATTCATCGGGTCATGTGTTTGACCAAGGTGGTCCATATCTCGAGATTGAACCATGTGTCCTTGTGATGGTGATATATCTTACGGCGAGCACTGGTTCTTTTAACATTGATCCATCACATCTGTCCATGTATCCTGGCTTTATTTATGTATTGTTCAAGCTACCAGCTTTCTTCTGCCAGAACCTTGACTCCTTGGTGATGGCCATTGGGGTAAGAAAAGGCCAAAATTTTTTGAAATAGAGTAAGATGAGGAGCAGAGGTATTTTTCAAATAGTTCTGGACTCAAAACATTTTTCCAACCTTAGGGTTACGTGCTACGGCCAACTACGGCTCTGATACCACCTGAAGCGCCCCAGTTTCCATAATGGGACTAAAATGTGCTTTATTACCATCCCAGAGTTTGGTAATCACATTTTTACATCAGAGTGATACAGATCCGCCCTAAACGGGTCGGACAGTAAGGGGCGTAGCCCTGAAAATCTAAGCAGCGGAATATAAAACATAGGCCCATCTTCCTCACGCCTCAGTTGGGAAGCAGGCCGTAACCCTTACTCGTTCTCAGACCAATGTGTGTCTCAACAACAAAGCAAGGGTGAGTACATACGTACTCAGCAGCCCACCTTCCTCCCAAGGAATTTTGGGGAGGCTAACACTATATGCAAAGATATATCTGGAGCTTAAGATAGTTTGCAGAAAAGTATATGTATGCATGGTTTAAGATAGTTGTCAAGTTTTAATGTTTCTAAAAACTGAGTTTTTTCCAAAAAGGTTTGCCACTGGACTTTTCGGTCCAAAGTGGCCCATGGTTTTCCAGCCAGCACATTTTCCAAACATCCAGCATCCAGTGCTGAACCAAAAACCATTTTTATTCAATCCCAAACCAATTTCATTTTATTGTATAAAAACTGCTAACTGAAGAACCAAGCCGTAACTCATCCGTACCGGTGGACATGGACTATTCGAATAGGTTTTACTCTAATCAGAGGTTGTACTAATTCCCACAAGTTGGACTCAGCGGCACGTTACCGTCGTAACTGCCCGAATTCCAAACCAAGCCGTTGTCTTTGTTTCATCACCTAGCAGAACTTTAGGGGTTCGGGCATCCGAACCACTCCAGTACCCCGCGGTACTCCCGTTGGCACACCACCCATCCCCTAACCCCTTGTGCAGCAGCACAGAAGCTACTAGGCTATCCACTCCGGCTCGGGCCTAGCCAATGCCTCATACAGAGCGAGTGGTTGTACTAAAAGAGTTAGGCAAGATGAAAATCATAACGGTCCTTACGGAAAGCTCAGGTAGAACCATTCCAACTTTTCAATGCTCGACAGCGTGAGCAATCCACCTACCCGATATTCTCCACGAATCCCGGAACAAGGGGTAACCGCAGGAAGCTAAGTTATCCGTTCATACCCTGCCCTTATGGCTGTTTCCGGCGCGTAGCCGTATTCCGACAAGGTCGGTAGCATGGTTCTTCCCCATTTTATTTCAAAACCACACACATCCACTTTCCCATACCCTTCATATTCCACATTATTAGCATCATGATTATGATATATAATTAAATGAGCGATCCCTCCTATGCGCGCTATATCTAAAATAAGCTCAAGTTGTATATTTTGCTGGGCTATCTTAGCAAGCAAACCATGCAAGTTTTTATGTGATTAACAGGTCAATGGTTGTGTTTGTAAAACATAAAAAATTTATGCATCAAGTGGGGATTCCAGTGGGCTTGCCTTTCACTTTGTTGAGGCTGTTGATATAACAGTTGCTAGACGTATTGGGCGCAGACCATCGCGTAGCTTACCGTGAGGGGTAGGCTGAACGGACTCTCCGGTAAGGCCTAGTGCACAAACAAGGAAAATGCACAAATCGAAGCATAATATGAGCTCAACAGGTTTGGTGGTGTAGAGCTTGGATTGCGGAGATGAGAATCTGCTAGGTTCATACTGGTGGTATTACTGCAAGTGGTTGGGGTGTAGCGTGTTTTCGGGCGAGTTGGCAGGCATCCGTCATGACAGTTACGGAGATGCCAATGTTGGGGTGGTGGACGCGAGATGCGGGATCGACAAAGCCGAAAGGGTGGCGGTTGCATGTTGTTGTTTTGGAGAAGATCTTTTTTGAGTGGTTGAGAGAGCAATAATGTTTAAGTGATTTTCGGTATCGTTATCATCTAAATTCAGTGCTATAACAAACTAAGATAGAAATCTTTAGGATTTATGTAGAGTAGGTGGATAAGGGCATCAATCACCAGGCACACAAAAATTGTGGGAACGGTGTGAAGCACTAACCAGGCGTAGGACGGCGTCATGGAGGCATGACGGCGGCTTTCGGCTAGAATAAAAGATTATGTGGAGTGTATGGATTGGTAGAGCTTAATTTTAGACGAAACAATCACCTAAATCGGAGTTGGAACGGAGAAGATATGAATTTTGTATATTCGCGAAAAGAGAAAAGAATATTTCTGGAATATTCTAAAATCCGAATATTTGGAAACTGGAGAATAAAATCGTATTTTTGGATTATGGAGGAACAGATATTATTTCTAGACTACTTGCAAGCAGAGTTTCAGGCTGGTGTCAACGTCCCACGCTTACAGTGTCGAATGTGGCACCGGGTTGTAGGCGGTTCTAGAAACTCCTAAAATCATGAAATTAATGTGGTTGGTAGATATTGATTTTTGATGAATTTAGAAAGAATAAACAACGGAATTGGAGCTCATATGGTCAGGAAATTAATTCGGAGGTAAATGAATAGAAGAAGAGAATGGTACAAGATTGGACCTGCTAGCTCGAATCACACGTGATTAGTGATGGGCTAATCACCGGTGGCAGGTGGTTGGCATGGGAAAAATAATTGGTGGATCCACCTGTCATTCACAGGAGACGGGGCTGTTATAGCAGACAGAGAGGCCCGAGCAGCGCCTCTGCTCGGCTGCTTGCCTCGCTCTGCTGTGAGCAACGGGCAGGGCTCACCGGCGTTCAACTCTGGTGGTTGTCAGCGTGGTGGAGGTGGTGGATGCAGTGGACGCGGAGGTGCTCGCCACGGGCACCCATTGGTTGTGGCCTAGGAGCTCGTGGAGAGCTCGATACAGGCAGAGAGAAGGGGGGAGCGCGGCTTGGGAATGGTGGATAGATGTGGCGATGTACTCACAGTCGGAGTAATCGAGCTATGGCAGCCGGTAGGCGGGGACTTTGGTGGATATGGTGGTGAACACGAAGGAGGAGCAGAGAGCTGCGCGTGCGCAGAACGGGGAAGGCAGGGAGGAGATGTCCGCAGCAAGCAACGCCCGGGTAAGCCAGGGGCTGGTCGCGACGGTAGTGAGCTTGGTTTGGTGTGGATGGAGGCATGGGGTGGGGGGCTATTTATAGCCGATGGAGGAGGAGGCCGATGATGTGTCGCAGAGATGGATGGTCCACATGGCGCAGAGATGGGGCGTCCAAGTGTCGCGGAGATGGGAGGTCCACATGGCGTGGAGAAGGGGGTCCAAGTGTCGCGGAGATGGGAGGTCCACATGGCGCGGAGATGGGGGTCCAAGTGTCGCGGAGATGTTTTTTTCTTAAATTGAATTTTTGGAAAGGAATTTTGGAAAGAATTTTTTGATGGAGAGTATTTGCGATATTTGGAATTTTGTTGAGCTCATATTAACATACTCAAAAGAAATAAGCAACAAGCAAAGTTTTCGAAAATTTGATTTTGAATTAGAAAGGGATTAGAAGAAAATTCCGGGTGCTAAATTTTGGGGTGTTACAGGTTCTTATTCTAAAAATTCGGATGATGAGGATAAAGATGTTTATGCTACTAAATTTGTATGTCATCTACTAGCAAACCAAGCACTTGTGATTCTCTAAGGCGATTTCCAAAATCGGATGGGAGGAATGTAAGTTGAGTTTCAATCCGGCTAAGTGTGATAAAATATTTGATGAATTGCTGAAAGCTGGAAAGATTAAATTGTCGCATGCTATACCACCACTTGATGAATTAAAAAAGAGGGCATATTGCAAGTGGCATAATTCATTTTCTCGTGCCACAAATGATTGTAATGTTTTTCGTAGGCAGATTCAGGTACCAATAGATGATAAGCATCTGACCTTTAAGAGCATGCAAATTGATCAACTACCATTTCTGATGAACACCATTGACTTGTAGGGTGCAAAAGTTTTAATTAGGCCCCATCAAACCGAATGTACCAAAGGGAAGGATGTAATCATCGGAGAGGATATGTCAGAACACCTGAAAAGGGTAAATGAAAAGCCAATGCGGGAGGCATCAAGGCTCGGGAGGCAAGGCCAGACCAAAGCAGAGGGGTCTGCGAGGGCCGGACTGTCCGGTGCATGTCACCGGACTGTATGGCAGCTCCAAAATGACTGGAGGTGGCTCCAAGGTTGAAGGTAGAAGAAAGCCGAGTTTTCCAGCGCTCTTGGCTAAATATCAAAAGGAAAGGGATGCCAAGAAAAAGGGCCAACCAGGTGGTCAGCTTCAAGTTCTTCGTGTATGGATAATGTGCAATCAAGTTCAGTAGGTAATTCTTCTATTTCTGCATGTTATCCTCTAGGATCAATTTCACCATGGTCTGGGTCATATATTTATTATTCCCCACGTTTTCCTTATGATAACATGTGATTGCATCCGTATTTTCAATATCCTACTTCATATCTTTTTTAGTATTGCAATGACCGATTCATGATAATCCGATCAAGAATGCATTTGCTGTTCCAAATGTGCAGGTAAAGGAGAACGCGTGAGGATCTGAATGTCTACAGCCGAAGTAGTGTCCTTTAAACTTATCTCATACTCAGAAGAGAAGACTTAAACGCTTGCGTTAACAGGAATCAATGGAGTAGCAAAAGGAGGTGACAGTGTCTGTGAAGGAAGCTAAGCAGGATTGGAGGCCTAAGAAGACTGTTACGGCATCACCTTGATTTAGTCAAGTTTTATGGCTGATAATTGTTCTTATCGCCCATAATGTGATATATGGCCGATGTATTATATTAATCATCGCCTTCGGATGTTTTTGGTGCAAAATATTGCTTTTGGCTCAGGACCTTTGCCAAAAGACAGGGGCATATGTTGAGCACCAAAAGTGGCAGGGTCAGTCTGGCTGCCTAACATCGGACAGTCCCGCACAGAGAGCCGAACAGTCCGATGGCACCGGACTATGTAGACGCGAGTCCAAGTAGAGTCCGAGATTTGTAGGCGATTTGGATAGATCTTGACTTATAAAAGGGGTAAGACCATCCCTCCCTATACCTATAAATAATGTAAAGGGACACTGCCGATTGAGACACCACAATCCATCCAATCAATCTACTTTTATCAGCTTTTACTTTTATCTCTTTTAATTTGCCCTACTTTTTTAATCTCCTATGCTGTTCTTCTAACGTCTTGACGGCGACATGGAGACGTTCTAGGTGGCATGCCGATCCTAGAGCAACCCTACGGTCCATCTTCTCCGATGGGGTCCCTCTCAGGAATTTGGATCTAGGTCTACCCGAGCCCCTGGGACTCACCGGACTGTCCAGCACGCCTCGCCGGACTGTCCAGCGTCTGTAGCCGGACTATCCAGCACTCACCAGCAACTCCTAGGTGATCATCCCGAAGTGCAAGTCTGCGACATAAAGGATTTCAACGTTCGTGATATTTGGCCTGGACAGGTGCCAACAATTTGCCATTTGGGCCTTGGAATAATTGATTGGTACAAAACTGATGGTGTCTACGTATATGTACTGCTAAGTTGAATCACATATCAACAATTGATGGTGCAGCAGCAGAATATAAGGTGGGGGCAGCCTTTATCTAACATGTTAGTTTTTTTTACAAATTTTACGGTGGTTGGAAAAAATCGAAGCCGTCAATCAGAGGAGATCTAACGGTTTAAAAAAAGGCGGTATCACGGTACCGGTATCAAACGGTACCAAATAGGAGGGTCCGGTACAAAAAAATGATGGGACCGGTACCTAATTTTAATTTTTTAATCTCTATAAATAGCATAAAGGCATTTAAAAATTAAAAAATAGTGGTACCACCCGGTACCAGTGGGTACCATTCTAGCCACTTTAAAATCTCTTTTTTTTTAGGTTGAGTGAGACCTTATAAGTTGTGGGCTCCAGTGGACATGGACGAGTTGGGCTGGATTCCACTGCCCATTCTAACATGCGGTATCAAAGCAAATGGTTAAAAACCTAAAAAATCTCAGTGGGTCACGTAGCGATGATGGTGTCCTTAATTGGGTGTCTCCGAGGAGTCACACAGGTTGTGTTTGATATGGATTTATACTCATGTCAAAAGGCCCGAGGAGTCACACAGGTTGTGTTTGATATGGATTCATAGACTCGTGTCAAAGGGCCTACGATAAGGACATCGCCGATGTTATGTGATAAGCTGTCGGGGAAAGAGCAAGTAATTGAGGACAAGATGGTTTATAAGATCTAAAACAATGTAACAATGGAGCGCAAGTAAAAAAAAACTTATATAATATAAAGAGTGACATGTATTAAATAAGTTTTCTGAAAGTAATTGATGATATTTACCCGTCGTGTCTTTGGAAGCTCTTTGAAGAAGGCATAGACAGAGTGATCAGTTGAGAACTCCCGGAGCAATCCATGTTTCGGCTTCTCCGTGCACAGGCTTGCAGTGTCAAGCTGCTGCGTTATCACAACAATCCGGCTCCTATTATTCATGTCTGGCATGAACGCCCGGATTGCATTCCACACTGCGATGCTCGAAAGGTCTTCTAGAACGATGAGATATGTCTTCCCCTGGATTGTCTTCATATATTCTCTAAGGATACTGTGTTGGTTGGCCTCCATTGTCGCCATGACTTTTGCACCTACATCCTTGGTTCCAACAAACATCTTTGCCATAGAAACTATTCCAAGCCCGAGACCCCACCACCTTGTGTTGGAAGATTCAGCTTCTTGCACTGGGTTGGGAGAGTTCATGTAAAAGCCAGCCAACAAGCTGCGGATGAACTCATTTGGATTGAAAGGGTGCATCAGCTTCACCCAAGAGCGGCAGTCAAACATACCGCGGATGTCTGTGTCATCATATGCCTTCTTGACGATGGGAATTATCCCAAGATCGCCACCTGTTCCACAAACTGAAATCACTTGAAGGCCCTTTCCCTCCGTTGTTATCAAGCTGGCGAGGTCCAAAACGCCGTCCTGATTATCAAAGGCATCTGTCTGCTTCAAGAAGATGTCATGTGTCCTTTGGCTGGCAGCAGACGTCTGGCGCATCTGCTCTCCATGGCCACCGATGGAGCTGTAGCGTATGTTCCTCTTGTTCACATCAATAGCTCGGGCCTTAAGCTGGTTTATGTCGGCGATTGCTTGGTCCAGGGGAAGTGGCTCCTGTAACTGTAACGGGATGGAGGCGGACCTCAGAAAGCGTTTCCACACTTTCGGCTTCGTGTCCAGGTTAAGGACGAAATCAATGCAATCTTCGGTATCATAGGAAAGGTCACGGATATGCCTCACCCACGTACTCTCCACCTGGTCCTTGATGTGCTTCCGATTGGCGGAGCTGAGGAAGGACTGCATCATCTCGAACTCGTCCTTGATGAAAACAATGTCGCGCCCCACGATCTGCAATTTCTCCGCTTCCTCCTCGACGGCAGACTTCACCTTGTTCAGGAGAGCCTCAACTGCGCTCTTGGAAATTCCGAGGGCAAAATACGCCATTGTGTATTGCTCTCTATCTCTATCTCCTCTCTCCCTCCCTCGGTCCCTCCAAGATCTGCTACTAGTTGTCCTGTTGTAGATGCAAGCAAGTACAGGTTGTGCTTGCTATCGCTCAGAAATTGTGGGTTGACTGAGGATAAGATGCATGGGATTATAAAGGAAATTGTGCGCCGACTGAGTGGATTAAGGAATTGATCAGGACTCCATCGGGTCAACGACCTAGACTCGGCTTACCAACCAATAAAAACGAGTAGTAAAGAATCTAACCCGGCCCTAGCATGAATAAATTAACAAGTTAAACTAATAGTAAAACAAATAATCCAAGGAGAGCAAATAAACAATTTACTCCATGACGCACTGCGCCAAACTGCTGATTATGTTTTCTCCATTTCGCTGGCGATCTAGCCAGCATATTGTTTCGTTGATTCCCTGTACACTACGGCATTAATTAACAGGTGATGACTGCAACAAACAAAATGGTGAGAAAGGAACAGCGAGGGAATCAGCTACCAACCAGGCAACCACTGATTGAACGACATGTGAAGAATAGTTAACTAATGTCATGGTTCTACCGAGAAATCCGCAAGGGCATCCATAGTGCACATGCATATATACTTTTGATAAAAGGCCAAGCTCATGTGTTAGCTGGGTGAATGAATTAGCTTTGACATCCAATATATTTCATTTTGAAATAGTTTACTTCAATCTTACCACTATTGTCTTCGGTTAATTTAAAGCTTTTAATTGATAAAATTGATAGATATGTGCATACGATGCATTTTTCCTCTCCACTGTACATAATTGACAAAACATAAGAAGAAGTCCATTTTTGGCCATCAAACTTTCGTTGGAGTCTAGATTTAGTCATCGAACTCCAAAACCGGGTATCTTCAACAACCCAACTATTGAAACCATTCAACTTTCACCATCGGGCGGTTTTGGCCGGCGGTTTCATTGATGTAGCGTCCATGTGGCGGTGGGGCCTACTTCTCGGCCTCCACCTCACCTCCTCTCTATTCATCCCCTTGCCGCCGCCATGCGCGCTGCCCCCACACACCACGCCGCCATTGTCGCGCGACCTGTGCCAGACGCCTCTCCCGCACCCTGCCCGCAGCCTCTGCCCTTCCACCTACATGCCGCAAGCCGCCTGACCGCACGTGCTCCTGCCCTACCACGCACGCCCCTGGCAGCCCCCACATGCCGCCCTTCGTCGTCGGAGCTGGCCTGCACTAGATGCCACTGCCCGCCGGAGGTGGGATGCACGGGCCGCCCGCTCACCTCCTCCTCGCTCGCCGCCCACCGCCCGGTGTTGCGCCGTCCTATTGTCCGCTGCCACTGGCTGAGCTCCTCCTCGTCACGGAACCACGCCATGGGTGACGGGGACGGAGTAAGGAAGTGCGCACGGGCTGTGCGGGGAGGTTGCGAGTCCGGCGGCAGAGAACCTGAGGCGAGAGAGGCGGCTGGAGGTGGTCCTCCACGATGGGCTCAAGGCCAGCGACGGAGGGTGCTGTGGGAGGGGCTACAGGCGATGGTGAACTACTAGATCTAGGGGAAATGTGGCGTTGGGAGTTGGCGGAGCCGATGCTCACGGCGGTTGTGCAGGTGGAGGCCGGAGGCGGCGGGCATGCAGAGCTTGTTAAGAGCTCTCATGGTGGGCGGCGCTCAGCTTCGCATGGGAGTGGGCAAGGGAGGCGATGTCTGTGGCCTGGAGATGGCGGGGAATATAAAGCAGTGTAGACATTTGTTAGGAAGGAGGAGTGCTGGAGGAGACTACGCGGTGAGCTCAACCTAGGCTCCAATGGCTGCTGGTGTTCTAGCGCAAGCTAGAAGAGAGGCGAAAAGAGGGCTTTGCCTACATGCGAGCTCAACCCAGGGCCATGTCATGGGGCAACGGCTTTGCTGTGGGCTGAGTCCAAACAATGGCAATCGCGTGGAGGGCAGTGCTAGAGGGTAGCGGGTGCTGGTGGGGGAGGAAGGGAGGATGCACGCACAAAGAAGGTGAAGGAGGGGACGAAGAGGGAGGAAGTGGGGTGGAGGCTGACAAGTAGGCTCCACAGCAACATGGACGCCACATCAACGAAATCGCCGGCCAAAACCGCTCGATGGTCAAAGTTGAACAATTTCAATAGTCCGGACTTGGGCGATAGTTCGATGGTCAAAAATGGACTTCTTCCTAAAATATATGCTTTCATGATTCAATATAAGCAAGTTGTGTCATGATACAAATGAAAATTCTTTAAAAAATGTCAAAATATTGTTCAAAATCCTTGAAGACAAACATGGGTGAAATCACAAAGGACTAACTAATATATATAGTGGCAAATCTAGATGGATGAATTAGTCTTTTATATGTAATTTCACACTGTAACTCCTATAGGGCAAATGTTGGCTTTGTTTTGAAAAGAACAAAATGCACGGAACTTAAAAGTTGGCGAGGTGTGTCACGTAGGTCCCTTAACTCAGAAAACCATAACTCCAAATCTCTAAACTTGGTTATTCTGTCATCTAGGTCCAAAAACCTCTACCCTCTTCATCCGAAGGTGGTTTCAGGGTTAAGGTACATGTGGAATCTATATGTAAGATTCATCTTCTCTCTTTTTTTTTCCCTTCATCCTTGACGTGTGGGACGCCGCTTAAGTGAAATATTTTTTCTCTTCGCCCTCTCTCCCTCCCTTTTCCATCCTCCTCTCTTCTCACCACCGTTGTCCCCGTTGCTACCAACCAAACTCTAAATGCCGATTTTGAAGAACGCGTGTGCATTTTACTCTTTTGAAAAATTAAAAAGCAGAATTATGAAGTTTTAACAAGATATATTTAACATCATAATGAAATAAATATTTGACACAACCTGATGTGGCATGTTTTTAGTAACTGTGCCATAAAATCCCCATAGAAAATAGGCTAAACCTGACTTGCGCACTGTGGCCCATGCTGCCGAGGCAAGAACAATAATTTTTTAATAAGCGAAATGACATTAATTTACACGGCGCGACGCCGGCCGTGGGTGAGGCGAACCTGTCCGCTTCCACTCCTCGTATCATGGCTGTGCATACTGACAGACACTAATTGTATTATTATTTGACGAAGAATGCACCCAACTCAACCGCACCTAATACAATTTACAAATTAAACTAAACCAGCAACAAATGCAAGAAGCGAATTCAGCCAGTGACACTGCGCCTACTAGTTTATTATTACTTCATTTAAAAAAATCCCCGTTCCACCGGCCAATCATGCATTCACGTTGATTGGTTGTGTGGCATAAGTTAGCATGTGATGCTTGCAGTCGACAGAGAATCATGACGAGGAACAGCAGAGGGAAAATATATAATCTGCCGGTACCAGACACGTACCATGCACTTATCGACATAACTAAAAAAACATTAGACTGCAGGCGGCCGGCCAGCTGCGCAAGGGCCAAGGGGTCAATACAATGGAACCGGTCCCGGCCGACACGCTCAGTGAGTGCGAACTGGCTTTTGTATGTGACAGCTCATCAGAACTGATTGCCGCTTGGCGTTCGCAATCAGTTGTTAGCTGCAGTGGCATATTTGCATAGAAGGCTAAAATCTATGAGCCCGAAGAAAGAATTAAAAAAAAAACTCGTGGAAGAAAAAAAAGATAAAATGAGGAAACAAAAAAATGACTAACGTAAACCAAAAAGGGGGGAAAAAGTGAACTGAACGAATGATCTTATGAACGTACACATAGAAGCGAGAACAGAAAACCAGAAAGAAGACGAGCAGTCGAGCGGAACAGCAGGTCTATACTGCGCCAAAACAAACACACACACAGCTCCCATTCCCCCCAACAGGACAAAAGCACCGCAAGGAAAGGAAAGGAGGTGATGGTCGTCCGATGCTTTGTGTCCGACTGAGCAGCCAGACAACGCGTGTCGATTATTCGTCGTTGCCGTGATGAGCGTGCTGGGCCGATCGCATACACCGCGGAATGCTTACCGTTCCGCATATATGGGCCGTAGAGGTGAACGCCACAGGTGAGCCCAACCACGATTCCTATCTACCACAAGTTTATTACTAGCTCCCAACCGTAACTTGCAGAAGTTTGAGATTTGTGCAACAGAATTTCTATATATCTATCGGCAGATTTGTTATTACATTTTCTTCCACTTTTTTTACTCCTAGTTCGGATTTGTGGCCAGTGGCCTGCACACAAAGCCCACCAGCGGCCCAGCGCGCAAGCCCATGGGCGCAGGAGTGCCCATGCCGTGCTGGTGGCCCGTGCGAGCCATGGTGACCAGCTGAGCGCAGCACATGTCCATGAATTGGGTCTTTGTGTTTTCGTTTTTCTGTACATGTCCTTTCTTTCATTCCTATTTTTTTATATCGTGTGCTTAGTGCTCTGTTTGTGTGTGTTTTCTAGCGTGAAATCAAAGCTCGTGGCAAGAGCATTAGCCATGGACATAGGAGAATGTGTGTTGTTTAAAATATGGAAGATATTAATAACAAAATCTCTCGGATAGTTGACAAAATTGTTATAGCGCTTTTTGATCGTATGATGTGGCAGTTTTTTATTGGCTAGTAATGTGGAAGAAAAAAAATAGAAAAAATCTACCAGAAGATGAGTAGTCACTCCCTTGTGCAAGACCGTGCGTAGCCACACAGCTACATACGTATATCTTGCATTTCACCGTTGAAACGATTTTTTTTAAAATTATTTGACCGTTTATCAATTTTCAAATACATGTAAACCATAAACGTTGTTTAGAATTAATGTACAATAATTAGAGCTAACATTTGTATTTTTTTTATTTTAAAAATCGACATTGAATGTGCTATCACAAAATTTTTGGATATATCATTTCAATATTTCTGGATAGAAATGGTCGATTGCTACTGATTGTTGAATTAAGTTAAATAAACTGATGAACATATGCATAAATGTATTTTTTTTTAAAAAAAATCAGAAGATGCGTTGTTGAAAGTGTGTAGAAATGTAAAGAGAAATCAGAAGATCCCTTTAATTATTTTTACATATCAATAATTAACATGCTAGAGTCTTCCGCGGGTGCTCACCGGAGGAGTCGCGCCCACATTGTTTAACGGAAACGGTACAGGTGAAAACTATTGCTGGTTGGGCCTAATGGGCCTTAAAGATCATCGGCTTAATCAACTTGTACGAAGGCCTGGTTGAATTCATATATAATAACTAGCAAAATGCGCGTGAGTTGCGACCGAGAAAAAAAAATCTTTAAGCACATCAAGGTCAAATACATATAAAAATAGGCATCACGAATAAATTCCATGTTGTATTGTTTCGACAATTTCCATTGACTGTGCGGGAACTTTAGGGTGATGTCAGTTGATTGGAAAGGTTATCATTTTAGCTTTTCATTAATATATACATCGTAAAAAACAAAGTCGTGACCTGAGCGTCCGTTTTTGTGTGGGCACCTCCTGCAGTCTGAAGCAGTCTCGCGAATAAATTCCACGTTCGACGATTCCCGTGAATTGCCAGCAAATTTTATGGTAGTGTTAATTGGGTTAGAAAGATTATCATTTTAGCTTTTCATCGATACATAGAACGTCGAAATGGAGTCCGTATGCGACCGTAGCGTCCGTTTTTCAGGTTCGTGAATAAATTTTACGTCATACTGTTTTGACGATTCCCATTGACTACCAGCGAATTTTACGGTGGTGTCAATTGGATTAAAAAGATTATCATTTTAACTTTCCATTGATATATAGAACGTCGAAAACGGAGTCCGTATACGACCCGAGCGTCTGTTTTCGCGTGGGCTCCTCCTGCATTCCGAATTGGAGTCGCGAATAAATTAAAAATGAGATGAACGAGAGCTACGTATAAGATATACGAGATTGTATCACAGGGAATCACTCCTTTAGGTAGAGATACGCTTGGCACCCACAAAAATAAAGTACTAGTCATGTTTCCAAATGAAGCCCAAGTGAAGGGGAGGGGGGTGCACAGTGATGGATTTTACTCTTTTTCCATCGCCGGTTCGTTGCAAGAAGCAAGCAGCCCTGCCCCCCGAGACTACGTTCAAGAGCCAATCCAACCCTATCTATCTACTATTCTAATTATTTCTCTGCCAACGGTGCGCGTAAACCTCCAAAATAGGCTAGCTGGTGAACAGTCTGACGTTGCTGGAACTGTAAAATTCTAACAGCGACAGCGCAGTTACTTGTTCAACGTAGCACCTCACAAATGTGAGTACACATCACAGAACTACTGCATCCTGACAGTGATAAGGTTCTAACCTATCATACAAAGCACTTGTTTAGTGCGTAAGTGGCAAAAAAAACACAGCCCCTAACTACAGCTGGACTACACTACTTCATGTTGTAAGTGCTGGGTATCTAAAACTAGCTTACAATGCACTTGTTTAGTGCATAACTTAATAAGTGATACAGTTGTGCGTATTTCTTCATGAGTTGTCCTGTTGATCTGCAAATTTGAACCTCTGGAGTTCCTTTGGCAGCGGGCATATCTTCTTTCGGTGGAAGGAAAGGTAATACATAAGACCATCGCGAAGGTCTTGTGTGTCCTACGGATCATGTAGATATTATCATTCAAACCAATGAGGTGGTAAAAGGCTACAATAGTATAAAATGTCCATAAGCTAATAAATTGTTGTGAATGTAAATGGCATAGAACAAATATGACAATGGCATAAATGTTGTTTGATGGTTACATATCATGTGTAAACATGGATAAATACTGCAATAACATTTATCAGGTGCCTTACCGGGTATATATCATGTGTAAACATGGATAAATATTGCATTAACATTTGTCAAGAGCTTTACCGGGTCTATAGATGTTGTGACGGTCCATCGTTCTAATCATAGAACTGTATGTACCTCATAACAAAGAAACCGCGGTCATTGGAACCTGCATTCATGGTGGGGTGATAAGGTCTAAGGAAGAACGGAACCTTGCTTGAAAGCAAACTTTTAAGCCATGGAACGTAAATCACGAAAGAACCATGGGCAACTGTGTCTACATGACAGGTCCGTGTCTTGCTCCGGAATTGAGTAAAAAGAGCTAATTAGCCATATACGTATGTATAGACTGACATAAAAAACTACGAGTATAATTTGTGCTCAAATAAGGGAATGCACAATGACATCCAAGATTATTTTTGCTTGTACCACTAAGCAAATGCGTCCAATATTACTAGAACAATTACAAATGCATGAACTCAATGACATCGGTGGCAAGTGAACAACAATCTGTCATATATCATAAAGGCAAGCAGAATGTGCATACAAAACTATCAGAGGTGAACAAATGGAGCACAAGTGAACTAATCCACAACAACTAATGTTTCATGAACAGATCATAAAATTCTCAACTCAGTCTATGATGAGACACCAACATACTATCTATGAATCATTTTGTCAATGGCATCTAGTCAAACAACCATGAACATACATACATTCTTTGCTACATTCATGTCCACATGTGGATTTTAGTACTTTACACACACAAAAAGGAGAGGAAAAAAGAAACAGAATGGCCCACATGGCAAATTAGCCTATCCACCTGGGCTGCAAGATCAACTAAAAACAAGCGAAAAAATAAATCTTTCGTTGGAGTACTTACTGCTTTGCCACTTGGTGGATGAAGCATGCCTTATGAGAACGGCATCTTGTCATTCACTTCAGCGCAAACGACATGGCCATCAGCTGGCATAGACGCACCATTGAAGTCAGATGAGAATGAACGACTTCTTGCACAAAAGACATAAAAAACAACGAGAGGAATCATAAAAAATGCATAGTTTCAATTTGGAAAGGTGGGTATGAGACAAAATCTGGAATACTGTGCTAGTACTAATTGTAGTGTGAATTGGTATAGAGAGCAAATTATGTAATTATACATTGGCAGTTAATCATTGACTACAAAAGGAAAAGGCTTTAGGTACTGCATATTAGTATAAATTACAATCCTTTTTCCATGAAAGACAAAAAAACAAATCTCTGCTAATATGTTAGAGTTTATACATCTAGTAATTGTGGACTGATTGTATATAAATCAAAAGAGCATAGATGGTGCAAAGTTAGTCATAACTACAATTCTAGAGAAGCATATACATCCAGTAACTGTAGATGGATTGCATATATAAATCAAAATAGCATAAATAGTGCAAGGTTTTGATCAACAAGCTTTCATGCTGCTCTAATCATAAATCTTATACACCAGCTTGAATAAAAAAGGGCATAAAAATTAGTTGGGGCAATCGTAGAACTGACACAAATTTAAACATGCTAGTCAACGCTAATGCCACATACAGCATGCAGTCTATTGCTGTGGTTGGACATTGTTTTGGGGACTGGAGAGAGAATACCTTCTCCAGTATGTATGTTCCTACAACTTGCAATCCATCCTGGTCCAAAGCATGTGATAGCAAGCAGAGGCAGGTAATCATATCTTCTCCACGCCCAAACAAACCTTTTTTTTCCACACCATGTCACATAGAAACATTGAGTATATATAGATCTGAAGCTTGTCTGGGTGCAGAGGAGACGCAATCATGCAGCAAGCATCACAGGGCCAACCAAGCCCAAACCATGAAAGATGGATCGCGATTGCTGCTGCCACAGCAGAGAGGACACCACTCGGCCAACCCGCTCATGGATTCTGCCATCTTGCACGCCGTCGTTGATGACATTGGTTGCGTCTCTGTACCAGCGATGGTGGAGTCCCTGTTCTGGGGTGAGATGAGAGAAAATAACAGGTGAAACGAGTAATTGGAAATTGAAATAGAAAACTTGGGAGAAAGCAATTACCGAGATAGGCATCAGTAGCTCATCTGGAAACAATCTCATCAACCACTATAAATCTATTTGGAAAGCATTATATGCATCTAGAATAAAAAATATACTAATAAGACGACAGACGGAGGGGGTGGGTAAATTATATTGGATATGAGCTGAAGCTCCCTGCCATGAAAACCAACCTCAATATATGCTGAAGCTATGAATTTTTGGGACAGTGTTTTTTAAGCAGTTTTTCAGATTACATTGAGGGGAAGGAGAGGTAGCAACTGGGGCAGGTTGCACCAACAATTCTGTCCTTACACTCGCGAGATTAGAACATAAACAACTAGCTAGTAGTGATTTGCGCTTAAACAACTACTAATTTCCTATTGAGCCGTGAACCAAACGATGCAAATAGCAGGGATAAAGTTGCAAGAGGTAGGAGACCACGTAATAAACAGACCACATCGTACCTCGATCTGTCGGCACCGAGGCCACATGTCCACGTTAGGATCTGCACGGCACGGCTGCCGGCCGGACAGCGCTTCAGATCCACGAGCGCCTGCTAGCTGGTTGCCACATGCAGATCACGATCTACCAGCCGGATTGATGTTCTTCATCGGACGATGGTGGTGGGCCGTCCACCGCACCGTCACCGCCAATCCCAACGATGGGAGCATTTGTCGTACTGCCCCTCTCCCCACCGCTAGGAGCCACTAGATCCGCGCTAAGAGAGGTCTCGCTAATGGGATCAGAGAGTTTCGAGGTACCGATCAAACAATAGAGATTTGAGGAGGAGAGGGATCAAGGGGCCAGGTCCGAACCTTGGTTTCTGCCGTCGACCTTGGATCTGCAGGCGGTGAGGGGGCTCCGGCTGTCGGAGAGGATGATTAAGAGAAGCCTCAGCCGCGGGATCGCCGTCTACCGCGCCGGCAGCGGGCAGCGACGGGTAGGGGTTAGGGACGGCGGTGGAATCGTCGAAATGGATAGGGCTGTGACTGGGGAGGGGGTGCGACGTGGATTGGGTGGACCGGACAGGGGCGGTTCGACCGGGAAGAATTGAGGTGGTGCGGCTAGACCGAAATGCGTTGTTGAGTCCTAGGTGTCGGTGGGACCTCATTTCATGGATGCAGGCACTGCTAAACGGCCTGTCTCGTACGCGGGGCATCAGTTTTGCGGCCCTGGCGTACCTTTTGTTGTCGACACATGATCTCTTTAATGCCAATGTGTCACTGCTAACTCAATTTTGGAGAGAGCACAAACAACAACCGTTGCAATAATCCCTCTATAGCACAGCGCCCATAACTCTTATGGGCCCCACGTAGATGAATATTTTAGTCCTTGTTCCATCGTCTTCCCCGGCAAGTCACTGCCTCTTCTCTCTCTTCTTGACTCCGGAGCGCCAGCAGCAGGCAAAAATCATCGCAACGACAGTAGTCAGCAGCTCTGCGCCTCCGCCTACCCCGACCGGCCGCTGTGCACCAACTCGCTTGCCCAGGGCCGCGAGCTCCGCTTCCTCTGTACGGCTGCTGCATCCTACCTCGTTCGAACGCCATGATGGCGAGCACGGACGCCGCCCCTGCTCCCTATGCCGGTCGCTGCAGGATTTGTTGAAGCTCTCATTCTCAGGTACTTAACATTTTCTAATCTTGGCATTAAACTAACCAAATAGTGGTTCCGGTGGGAGGTTGGCCGCTAGCGAGACCCCATTATTTTCTTTGATTCGAATAGATTTTTAAACTCTGATAAGAGACGTACACTTATCATGAGTCCCGATTTCCAAAACTTTAACTCTTACCTGCACGGCATCACCCTAGTGATCACCCTAAGAAGAGCAAGGCCACCACCGCGTCCAAACCAAGACTAAAACATTTCCCCCGTCCTTGCCCTCCTGGTGCTCACCCCGCTCACCTGATAACATCCAGGCTAGCGCATGCAAGTTTGAATTAAGTGACCGCCACACACAATCTCAAGTGGTTGTACGGAATGAGTTAGGCAAGATGAAACAACAATTCAATCCTTATACAAGATAGGATGGTACTCCATCATAGCTTGACCTTTACCGGCCCAAGCCAATCCCTGGTAGTTTCACACCGAAACTCCGGCCAATAGGTAATCCAAACTAGGGTACCTACACCACTCGGCTACAATAACGAACCCTAAGATCAAGTCCAGCAGATTGTGTATACAGTAGTGATAACATTGTAGCTATACTGTAAATAAAATGCAGTTTGAATATAGGCAATAGGATAGCGGATTTACTGCGGACGTTAAATTCCAAACCGCTACACTGCAATGGTACGGTAGTAATTGATTTGCGAGGTCTCATGCAAGGTAATAAATAGCGTTGCAGTGTTAGCTATAGCGGCACCAACCCCATATCACTACTGCTAGTGTAGCGGTCTATGTATAGCGAATTGGAACTTAGCACCCGCTATTTGTCGCTATTTAGGTTTGCAGACCGCAATAGTGCCCATAATAACACTTGCCAGTCAACAATCGCATTGCGGTCAAATTTAAAACTAACAAATGAAACATGATGTCTTATTTAGACTTAGACATGAAGTACAATATTAATTTTAATTTTATTTTTAAGTTAGATGTATATTTATTGGTTAGTATATTTGTTTTTAGTAGGCTTTTAATCTGTTACAAAGTCATGTTTCATGACATGTATTAGTGGTATTTAAATTGCGCTATTGGAACTTAGTGTCCGCAATAGCGTCCGCTGTCTGCTATCCGTTACGCCGACACAAATCCGCTACGAACCCGCTATCCGCTATTTATTTGCTTGGTCTCATGCCATACACATCTAAATCAACCTGATGAAAAATAAGAATGTATTATTACTCACGTAATTGAGTCATGGCATGCTGTGTTAGCCTTCGTTTAGTCTCTTCAGTCATATAAAAAAACATTATATAATTGGACAAACTGTCAGCCTTACTTCTTCCGTGAAAATTTTTTTTTTGCCCCGCTCCCTTTTCCATCGGCATGCATCAAATTGGGCCGCGTGGGGTTCGGGACCGTCATCTCTCTCTGCCTGCTTGTTTCTATCGTTGGATGAGCAACAGACGGCATCTGCAGCTTCTACGTCCCGGTAACATTCAAGCTTCTACGTTAGCCGATCTCGTTCCCCGGGCTGGCTGGGGCAGGCGCGGAGCCGCGGGGCACAGTGGCGGCCGGGGCGGGGTCGGCCTCGGCGGCGTTAGGAAAGAGAGGAGTCGGAGATGGGCGAACGCGGACGGAGAAAAAGATCTAGAGCGGAGGAGATGCTAGCTGTTTATGACTTGCAAAACAATGGACGCAATACCATTTTGGCAAATTTTGCCATCTGAAAAAACATGTAATATGCTAGGTTTCACCGCAAACTTTTATATTAACCGAGTATCATTATAAAAATTGAGCTTTTTGCCACAACACACCGCTACAAATGAGAGAGATTGCAAGGAAAATGACCCTTTTGCCCTCTTCTTCAACCTCTTCCCTCTCCTCTCTCATGGCACCACTGGCACCACCCTTGCTTGCTTGGATGGCCGGCCAGCCATGGCTGCCGCCCTTCCACGTCGGCCCTGAACCTCCCGGCCTTGCACGCGTGTACTGCCACTAGCTTTCGGGACATGGGTGTGGAGCCGTGCGTGTGCTGCCGTTCCCCCGACGCATGCCATCCACGCGACCATGGACCACGGCGACGCGGCCTGCTATGACGGGTTCCTCAACGCCTCTGCGGGCCTGTGCCGCTGCGATGGCATCATTGTCAACACATTCTGCGCCGTCGATGCGTGGCCGCGAGCCGCTGCGCGCCGCCGGGCCACTCGACGCCGCCTGTCCACTGCGTCGATCCACTGATCATGTCGCTGGAGTTTGCTGAGGGTGGGGCCGAGTGCCCGCCGTGGCTGGACAGGCAGTCCAGGGCCAGCGTGGTGTTCCTCTGCCTCGGCAGCCTCGGCCGGTTCAACGCGGAGCAGACCCGGGAGGTGGCGGCCGGGCTCGAGGCGCGTGCACCAGTTCTTGTGGTTGTGGGTGGTCCGGACGCGGCCATCCGCTGCTGCCCACCGTGAACTTGCCTCTATCCAGTTGGAATCCGGCCAACTGGTGGGAGAAAAGAGGGAGACGAGGGCGCATACAGTGGCAGCGTGGAGGACGTGCAGCAGCGGAGGAGCACGCACATGACAGCGGCGGCAGGGAGCTACTAGGAGAGGTAGGGGAGTAACAGGTTGAAGAAAAGGGCAAAAGGGTCGATTCCCCTGCAATCTCTCTCCCAAAATCGGAAAAAATATTATTATATATGCGGCGGTGTGTTGTGGCAAAGAATCCAACTTTTATAATAGTACTCCAAGCCAATATAAGAATTTGCGGTGTGATCTAGCATATTGCGTGTTTCTTTAGTGTCCGAGGGCAAATTTTGCCTACGATTTTTGATATCCGGATCTATAAATCCATGACAGTATTATATGGTGTGTCATAAATATACCACCTAAATTAGAAACCGTCATAAATCTATATAAATAATGACATTGCACTGAAACATCACATGGAAACCGTCTTGTATCAACAAAATTCTTGTAGTGTGTTGGAATGAGTGATGAGCAGGGAACCGGTTGTGTGACCGGATTCTTGAACGGAACAATGATATAATGATCTAAATATTATTTATATATTGTGCTCGCATAGGAAGCCTAGAGCCTTCCACTTGAGCTAGCCCTTTACTTTATATGCTGCCGTTTAGGGAGTGTCATAGGGTGGCCTGCGTTCTAGTACGTAGGTTTTTGAGATGAGCTGGATGACGACCATTCCTACGACAGACGGTACAATGGAGGTTGCTGTGCTACTCTCAAGAATGTTTGTGGAGATGGACTTGAAGACCTACTTTCCACTGCTAGATTACGATTTCTACTTGATTCAGTCCTGTTGGACTTTACCGGCTTAGGCCAATATAGTATAAAGGCAATATTATTTGAAATTATGGACACATTGTTTCCAAAAGAACTTGTGTTGCATGTTGCTTATGGAATCATACCGAATGGAACTATGCATTATTGGAGGCTATTTCAGCTAGCTAGGATTTCAATATCTTCTTGCTTATGTAGTGCATTAAAAACACAAATATTAAATCTTCCACTGAGAATGGCCGTTCTCAATGAAAATGAAACATTTTATCCAATGGATGAACCATTTTGGTTAATCAGTATGGAGCAAGAAGTCTATAATAATTTGGGCCTGATTCTCTGAGAGACGAAGCCAGAATCTTATTTCCATTATCTAAAAAAACTTCCACTCATATGCATCGCAATTAAAGGATATGGCTAGCCTATGAAACTATGAAACAAAATTGTATTATGAAATGCAATTGTACATAGAGATTTTGTTTCATTCATCAACTCTAAACTATGAAATAAAAATCTCCATTAACAATGGCCAAGGCTATGCAATGCAAGTTGCACCTCCGATTCGGACGTACTCCTTTGTGCGCAGCAATACTTGATCAGTGTTTATTTCTAGTGTACGAGTATTTGATTCCATACGCACATGCAGTACAGGCTGTTCAACCTTGAGATCCACAACAAAATTGACTTGATGAGTCGCTCGATGTCCACGGCAAATTTGATAATAGTGAGTAGGAGTACTAGGATTAGATACAGTAGTTGTAGGACCTAGAAGAACTCAAAGCTGTGTGGATTTTATTGGCTAGTGCCCGAATTTTATGTCAGTGTCTACTAGCTCCCCTTTTGTACGGGAAAAAAGGGAAAGAGGAGAGCACTGTTTTAACTTTAAGAGTGGCCCAATAGTTGCCACTAAAAATGATGCATTTCTAGATGTGGTTCACCGTGCCAACCGCTTGTAGAGAGAGCACGCATCTGTATTTTTGCATGAAAAAATGCACAACTTCTAACTTGAGTGCGTGGCTGTGACATATGTCATTAAATGTTCGACTGGAGTGATCAAGCTAGCAGTTAACAGCTCAGATTGATTTGTTAGGACCTCGCACGGATCAAGCCAGTCTTGCATAATAAAGACATATGATTTTTTACCGTGCTTGAGAGGAACCTAGTTCCGGGTCTATATGTTTTTTATTCCGGTCTACAAGTCTAGTGAGACAAACAGATGATACGTTAGTTCCGGGGCCATGAGATCTAGGTTCCGGTCCACAGGATGTAAGTTCCGCTTTACAACTTCGGTTCCTTTGAATTGGTTCCTCCTGAGTTTTAGCCATTAGATTGGAGCCAATGAATGGCTACAATTTATTTCAAGTACCGTAACAAACCTCTAAAGATATCCCAACTTATAGCGGTTTTGTTCTTCATACCCATCTGCAGATGCTCAGTCGGAGCACACTCGCATAGCATGAACACCACGACTAGTTTCCACCTTCCATTACACACGGCCGGGAGAGAGAGCCCGAAAGGGGCCGGGAGAGCAATGGCGCACCTCGCCATCGGGATTTCCAAGGCGGTGGTGACGGAGCTGGCGAAGAAGGTGAAGAGCACCATGAAGGAGGAGGAGGAGCAGTGGCAGACCGTGGAGCGTGACATGGTGTTCATCAAGGAGGAGTTTGACATGATGCAGTCCTTCCTCGACACCGCCGACGGGGAGTGGGCCAAGAACAGGGTGGTGAAGACCTGGGTGAGTCAGGTTCATGACCTGTCTTATGACACTGAAGACTGCATTGATTTCGCTGTCCACCACCAGGATCCAAAGAAGCTGTTATATTTGGATCCAAATTTTTATGAGGCGGCCAAGTTGGGAAGCGAAGCGGAGGCTCGTCGCTGGAGCCCCCGCGGTATGGATTAGGGTTTGCTATATAATCCTCTTGTAAGCCACCGGGAAACATACGGCGTTTTGTAAACACTCCACGAAAATAGTTGAAGTTGTGGCTGGCTTGTGCTTGTGGTTTTTTTCCCTTCACCTTGGAGGGTTTTTCCACATTAAATCCTTGTATCTCTGTGATTGGTTTTGATCTTCCTCGCTGCGTTTATCTCTTGTCAAACTCTAACAAGTGGTACCAGAGCTTTGGTTATCAGATTCAGGAGTCGGCATGTCATCGGTGAAGTATGATCTACCGTTGTTGGACTGGGACACTAGGTTTTCATTGTGGCAAGTCAAGATGCGGGTAGTGCTGTCACATGCCGACCTAGACGATGCTCTAGAAGGCTTCGGGAAGAAGGACGTCAAGACATGGACTGATGAGGAGAAGCGTAAAGATCGTAAGGTGCTCTCACATATTCATCTTCATCTATCCAACAATATCTTGCAGGAGGTGTTGGAAGAGAAGTCCGCCGCTGCGTTGTGGCTGAAGCTAGAATCAATCTGCATGTCGAAAGATCTAACCAGCAAGATGCACATGAAGATGAATTTGTTCACACACAAACTGCAGGAAGGAGGTTCGGTCTTGAATCACGTAGCATCTTTCAAGGAGATAGTTGTTGATCTCCGGTCAATGGAGGTAGATTATGATGATGAAGACTTAGGTCTTCTACTTTTATGCTCACTTCCTAGTTCCTTTGCAAATTTCTGGGATACAATTTTATACATTCGTGATGAACTAACGCCGCATGAAGTATGTGAGGCTCTTTCACAAAAAGAGAAGATGAAACAGATGGTTTGCTCAGAAGAATCCACCTCTAATGGAGAGGCGTTGGCTGCTAGGGGCAGGGAGGAGCAGAGAAACTCAAAGCCTGGAAACAGAGGCAAAAGCCAGGGTGAAAGAGGACATTCCAAGTCAACGAATAGGAATAAGTTGTGCAAGAAAACCAACCATGTGGTTTATGATTGTTGGAAATTGCAGAATAAGGAAAAGAGAAGCGGTAACAATCGATTCAAGAAATCAAAAGATGATGGTAAGGCCACCGTTGCGTCTAGTGATAATTCTGATAATGGTGATGTTCTTATTGCTTTCACTGGTTGTGCCTCAATGAATTCTGAATGGATACTTGATTCTGCTTGCTCATATCATGTTTGCATTAACATAGATTGGTTTAGTACTTATGAGCCTGTGCAAAATGGTGGTTTTGTGCGGATGGGAGATAATACTCCATGTGAGGTCATCGGCATTGGATCAGTCAAGATCAGAACGCACAATGGTATGACACACACGCTAACAAATGTGAGGCATGGTCCAAACATGTTGAGAAATCTCATCTCTTTGATTACCCTTGATAATAAGGGTTACAAGTACTCCATTGGAGGTGGAGTTTTGAAGGTATCCAAAGGTTCTCTCGTTATTGTGAAAGGAGTCATGAAATCTGCAAATGTATATGTTTTTTGTGGTGATACTATTGCTGGTACCGCTGCTGTCATTTCCGCTGCTTCTTCTGTTACATCTGATAAGTGCAGTGATTATAAGCTTTGGCACATGCGCCTTGGACACATGAGTCAGCTTGGTTTGGCAGAGTTGAGCAAGAGAGGACTGTGAACATTGTGTTTTTGGTAAGCATAAGTGGGTAAAATTCAATACTTCTGTTCATACAACCGAAGGCATATTAGATTATGTGCATGCTGAATTGTGGGGGTCGTCTCGGAAGCACTCACTTGGTGGTTGCCGTTATATGCTTACTATTATTGATGATTACTCCGCAAGGGTGTTCTTTTATTTTCTGAAACATAAATATGATGCATTTGATGCTTTTATGGCTTGGAAGGTTAGGGTAGAAAAGCAAACCAAGAGAAAGGTAAAGGTTTTGCGTAGAGATAATGGTATGGAATTTTGTTCCCCATGAATTTAACATTTTTCTACGAAAAGAGGGCATTGTCTGGCACCTCACCATTCTGCGTAATCCACAGCAGAATGGTGTTGCAGAAAGGATGAACAGGACCATTGTCTCTAAGGCACGTTGTAGGCTGTCCAATGCTAGTATGGGCAGACAGTTTTGGGCGTAGGCTGCTAACACAGCATGTTACTTGATTAATCGTTCACCTTCCATCGCCATTGATAAGAAAACACCTATAGAGGTATGGTCTGATAGTCTCTCAGATCTTTCTCAGCTGAAAGTTTTTTTGTTGCACTGCATATGCACATGTGGACAATGGTAAATTAGAACCTAGAGCAGCAAAGTGTGTTTTTCTAGGTTATGGTTCAGGGGTAAAAGGATATATGCTGTGGAACGCTGAAACTAAAAAGAGCATGTTGAGTAGAAGCGTGGTTTTAAATGAATCTGAAATGTATTATGCTAATCGTGCTACTAACGCTCATGATGATGTGCCACAGAAAGTCAGTGTGCCGGTGGAGAACTTGGATGAGGGTGACCATGTAACTCATGATGATATTGACGCCCAAAATACACAGGTTCTTGATGTTGATTCACCTGATGTTGTGCACTCTACTTCTGTTTTGCTGTCTACACAGCCTATGGCAGTTGATAGGCCTGCAAGGATTCGGAAGCCAGTGAGAAGTGGAGAAGTGGATGTTTGCTACGCAAGAAGAGATGCAGTCACTCGAGAAAAATGGCACATGGGACATTATTCGCTTGCTTGCAGGGAAAAAGGCAGTACGCTGCAAATGGATCTTAACAAAAAAGGAAGGTTCTTCTCCTAGCGAGGCTGCTAGATATAAGGCAAGGTTGGTTGCCAAAGGTTTCAGTAAAATACCAGTTATTGATTACGATGATGTGTTTTCTCCGGTTGTAAAACATATTCGTGCTTTTTTTGGTATTGTTGCTATGCATAATCTTGAGATTGAGCAGTTAAATGTGAAAACTGCTTTCTTGCATGGTGATTTGGAGGAAATTTACATGGATCGGCCCGAGGGCTTCATTGTGCCTGGTAAGAAAAATTTTGTATGTAAATTGAAGAAGTCATTGTATGGTCACCTAGACAGTGGTATAAGAAGTTTGATTCCTTTATTATTGCTACTGGTTTTAAAATATCCTTTTATGATAGCTGTGTCTACATTAAATTTGTTGATGGATCACATATATACTTGTTGTTATATGTTGATAACATGTTGATTGCTGCCAAGAGCAAGGTTGATATCGCTAACTTAAAGGCACAGTTAAGTAGCGAGTTTGAGATGAAGGACATTGGTGCTGCTAAGAAAACTCTCGATATAGAGATTAGTAGAGATAGAAAATTTGGTTTACTATTTCTTAGTCAGCACAGTTATATTCAGAAAGTCATCCATCGTTTTAATATGCATGATTCAAAACCAGTAAGTACTCCCATTGCATCTCACTTCAATGTTGTGAAGTGGATTTTCAGGTATTTGCGGGGTACGTCTGATGCTTACTTGCAGTTTGGCAGAACAGGACTTGTGGGCTATGTTGATTAAGATTATGCTGTTGATTTAGACAAGAGAAGATCGCTAACAGGTTATGTGTTCACTATTGGAGGATGTGCTGTCAGTTGGAGGGCTTGTCTATAGCCTATAGTTGCTTTATCTACCACTGAGGCTAAGTTTATTGTAGTTTGTGATGCTTGCAAAGAAGCTGTTTGGTTGAAAGGCCTGTGTACGGATTAGGGTTTGCTATATAATCTTCTGGTAGGTCACCAGAAAACATACGGCGTTTTGTAAACACTCTACGAAAATAGTAGAAGTTGTGGCTGGCTGGTGCCCGTAATTTTTTCCCTTCGCCTTATGGGTTTTTTCCCGGAGGAGGAGGAGCAGCCGCGCGCAGCAGTCGCTGCCTGTAGATGAAACAGTGGCGGAAATATAGCTGCTCAAGGCCCGTGCGGAGGATCTGAGCAAGAGGCGGAGCATGCGCTACAATCTCATCACTGACGCTGCTGCCTCCAAACCGGAAGCGCAGATGATGCAACCCACGGTAACTCAAGGGCACATGACTTGTTCGTCAAGGAAGCGGAAGCCGACATGGATCAGATCGCCGTCATGCAGCTGAAAGGCCTGATAGCCACCGCCAACATGGACCATCAAGTTGTGTCGGTATGCGGTACAGGAGGTGATGATCTTGGGATAACATCCATCAGGGTGTTTGAAGATCCAGAGATCTGCTCACAGTTCAAGTGCCGTGCCTGGGTGAAGTTGGTTCATCCTTTCAATTCACACGAGTTTGTCAAAAACTTGGCTGATCAGTTCTACGCACGCACTCACCGGAAACCGCGAGTTGCGCTTGTAGAACAAGATTTTGTAACAAGGATAGAGGCACCTGCAAAAATTATAGTCGACGAGTTTACAAACCAAGTCAACGCGCAGAAGTATCTCATCGTCCTGGAAGACCTATCCAGCATGGCTGAGTGGGAGGCCGTAAGGATGTACCACCCGGACATGAAGAATGGGAGCCGGATCATCGTGACCACACGCCGGCTCGAGATTGCAAGCCTGTGTGTCGGGCACCCGTACCTAGTGTCACCTATCAGACACTTCTCACCTAATCACTCTGTCTGCGTCTTTTTCAAGGTGATTTGTATATCATTTACTCTGTATTCTTTTCCTACATATCATGCATGGTGCCATCTGTCTATCTGTTGCGTGCTTTATATCTTTATTATTTTACTCCCTCCATTTTTAAAAAAAATCTTACTATCTTACTAATCTATTCTATAAAAGAGTGATTTTAGGGATCTACACATGTAGTCTCAGAATTTAGGGACCGAGATGAACCACCTCGACAACTTTAGGAACCGGAGACGTATTTTACTCTTTTTTAAAAGTATGATAGATCGATCTAATGGCTATTATTAGTAGAGCTAGTTGATGAACGGCTAGATGTTTCTAATGTTTGTGAGAATTTATAGGATTTATCTTTTTCCAGTGCATCAGGTGGGGGATTAACATAGAGTCTTAAAAACACCTCCAATTAGTAACAGTAAGATTAGCTGCTAGCTAATGAGATAATTGTTAATTAGGTTTCAGCTAATTGTTATCGATTTATTAACTGTCTCTATTTAGTTTTTTTAACTATCTGTTAGCCATAGGAAACAAACAGACCCTTGACCTATCGACCTTACCGCGTCGTAGGTGTAGATCATTTTTTTCGCCTCACCTCACCGGAATTGCAGCACTGCATTTTGACGCCGAAACTTTAAGGCCTAGGACATCGATCGGTTCGCCTCTGAGCATAGTGCTTGTGCGTCGTCGCCAGGGTTACACAAAATTTATTGTTTGTTTTTGCCACACAAACTGCTGGAAGTAAACACAAGAATATTTGATATGGAGCAGCACACGAGAAGTCTTATTACTGACATGAGGTCCCCGGATATTATACTGTAATTCAAAGATCAATGCACGCCGGATAATTTTGTGAGGAAGAAACCTTCTGCGCCAAACTATGTATACACAAATCTGTATATAATTTTGATATAAAAACGAATCGAAAGCAAACAGCTTTTTTCTGGCAGGTAGTAGATAATCATTTCGGTCGGCTAGTTGGTAGCTAAATATTTTGGCCGATACTCTATCCATCCATTAATATATGACTTTTTTAGTCCAATATTAATGATAGGATGGATTACAAAAGAGACATCGGACATTGTTATTTTCATCTTCCAAATAAAACTAAAGAAAATAGTGTGTAATTTTCTCTATCTGTGACAAATTAACTCTTATTTTCTGTCGGTTTTTTCCGTTAATCAAAAGCCAACGAGAATACCCTAACGCAATGTTGGGGCACTGTACGTTCAATGGTTGGCAGCGCTGCTGGTTTAAATGGTCGGCACTATGATCCGCTATCTTCTACTCTCTCTATTTTAATTTACAGTAAAATACATCTCCGATCCCTAAACTTGTCTTGGTGTGTTAACCCGGTCCCTAAAGTCTCAGAGTGACCATCCCGGTCCTTAAACTTATCTTGGTGTGTCATCCCGGTTCCTAAAGTCTCAAAGTGACCATCCCGATCCTAAATTTGTCCGGGTGTGTCAACCCGATCCCCAAACTTGTCTTGATGTCTCAACCCAGTCTCTAAATTTGTTTTGGTTTGTCAACCCGGTTCTAGTACAAATGGTCAATTTGAGATTTTAGAGGCCTATTTGATACACCAAAATAATTTTAGGGACCGGGATGGTCACTTGTCAATTTGAAATTTTAGGGGCCTGGTTGATACACCAAAATAATTTTAGGGACCGGGATGGTCACTTTAAGACTTTAGGGACCCAATTGACACACCAAGACAAGTTTAGGAACCGGGATGGTCACTTTGAGACTTTAGTGACTGGGTTGACATACCAAAATAAGTTTAGGGACTGAAGATGGATTTTACTCTTTAATTTAATTTATAGGTTGTTTGATATTTTTCAACACTAAGTTTGACCACTTATCATATTCTAAAAATTATATAAAATAAAAAATCAAATATATGACAGTGAAAAGTAAATCACTATAAAAATAAATAATAATTATACTTTTTTAGTAAGACGAGTGGTCCAAGAACTATAGTTTATTTAGAACAACCCTGTAGCTATAAAGTTTACTATGAACAACTCGCGCTTTGGTGCCAAGCGCGTTTGTTGAATGGAGATTAACTTGGCTTCCGTATGGTATGTATATTGGCCTCTCGTGGCCTTGACAATGGTATATTGGTACCAAATCATTTACCTGAGAGTGCGCGCGTTGCTGCACACCGCCCTCCACTCTACGGTCCTCTGCTTCGATTTTTACTCGTGTGGCCAGCAAGTGGGAGCACTACTTGCCCAGCTAGTGGGAGCACTTGCGCGCTGCAGCGCGCATTGCCAAAACGTTGAGCGCACACGTGGCCTGCTGAACACGGAGACAAGGATGGCCCAACGCAGACTCAACTAAGTCTAGCAATTTGCTCACCGTGTTGTTTATTTTGTATAGTTTGATATCTCTGCTCTCACAATATATGGACTGTCTAATAATCGATTCTCTAAAATACACATACACAATTGTTTGCACAATTTGCTGAACTCGTACCAGACCATCTATCTAACGACTATATTTTAAACGTCACTCTGTCTATAGTTGCATGCATAGTGTTTTTCACGACTATTATTTTGTGTACTCCCTCTGGTTTTTAATATATGTGGCGGTTAACTTTTTTTCGAAATTTTGACAACTCGTCTTATTCAAAAAGTTTTATAAATTATCATTTATCTTGTTATGATTTGATTTATTATTAAAGATATTTTGAGTATGACTTATAGTTTTACATGTTTACTTAAATTTTTCGAATAAGACGAATGGTTAAAGTTTTAGACAAAAATCAACCATATTAAAAACCGGAGAGAGTATCTTCTGATGACATCAGGCTTACGCTGCGGACGCTGATGAATGGATTGAATGCCAGCACTGCACGCACGATACATGTCACACATGGACGGCACGCAAGACGCAGGAGCCGCGGGTGTCTGCCAAACCTTATACGATTGAAGATGTACAATGGTTTGGACGCCAGATCACTCACTCACCGTTCGTCGTCAGGGCACGTTGCGGAGAAACGCGCCGAAGGCCGGGCTGCAGGAAGCTCCCCGAGTCGTCCGTGAGAAGCATCGAAGGGTAGAAGTTTTCTGCACGGAACCCTAAACCCTCGCAATGGGCCTCGTGAAGAAACAAGCCTCGCTATCGCATCTGACGACACTATAGCAGTCTCTACGAAAGAACAACCAGCCGTTGGGACTAGCTAGGATACATGCACACGCCACCGGAACGACGCATGTAGCTGGAGTTAGGATAAGGATCAAAATTGTTTTTTTGGCATTGACAAGGATCAATATAATTGGTTCAGAAGCTAGAAGTTTTGTTTTGTTTTCTGCCTTAAAAAAGAATCATTTTGCTTTTCCTTATAGGGAAATGCTCCAATGAACCTCTTTTTCAGTTTGCACGGATCTGGATTACTCCGTTAGGCACCAATAGTTAGATATAAATGTGGAAAACACTGTTTGCGTACTATACACTGTAGACAGTACAAATGCACGCCCTGGTGACCTTAGTCTTAGGGGCTAAGCTGGGCTGGGCTTAGGGTTGGATACGGTCAGACCCTAATTAACCCATCCGAAATTAATTAATTTAATTACTCAGGTTTGCTTTAAGATCCGTGCAAACTAAAAAAGAGGCCCATTGGAGCGTTTCCCTGATAATTTTTGCATGACATATGTATGTGCATGTGGCGTGGATACACATATCCTATATTTATACCAGTGATCATTAGAAAATAAAAAAGAACCGATAGGCTATAAAAGAACAGTATTAATTACGAGACACAATAGGAAAAAACATAAATTCTATACGCTCTCACAAAAATTAGAAATATCTATATCTATCAGATAGCATCTAATAATACTAGACATTGTATCTATTATGTTTTCTAAAAAAACTATCAATCATGTCATTATAAAAGATCGATCAAAGTAACCCTCTATATTTGCATATAAATTACCAACCATGCAATTACGAAGGATCAATTAAGTTAACTCTCTAAATTTACATACGAATTACCCACCATATATCATTATGAAAGATGACTTCAAGCAATTTATTGAAGTTGCATATAAATTACCCATCATGCCACTATGAAAGATAAATTAAACCATTTAAATTTGTATAAATTATCTTGTCATTGTGAAAGATGAACTAATGTAACTATCAACTTTGAACATAAATTTATATAAATTAAATTATCCCTTAAATTTACATATATTATCTCTTGTGCCATTTTGAAATATAATTTAAAGGAGCCTCTAAATTTACATATAATTTATCCACTATACCAGTAAAATGTAATTATTAATTACTTGAGTCAGTTATAAATAGATAAGACTAAGAAAATTATATAGATAAATGACCTATTCAGATATGAACATACAAAAGATATTAAACAATAGTATTTTTTTTGTTAATTGTTTGTCTCAAATTTATATTTAATTTTTTAGATTTTTGTTCCATACTAGTTAGTGCTTCGCACAAGGGTTGATGTACTAGTTATTACTAATTGTTATAAAACATGATCCAAAAAATGATTAAATCATAGAAATCCTAAAAAAAAAGAAGATATCTAGCAATCTATTTAGTAAACTCTACCAATAATAGCCATTAGATAAAGATTGTTAAAATAACGCCTTCATTTGCATTCAATTACCCACTTTGCCACTATTACAGATAGTATAAAACAAACCTTTAAAATACATTGAAATTACCAACTCTACCATTAGAATATGATTTAGAATAATCAATTAAAATGTGCATTTAAATTGGCCATCTATACTATAAAATATAATTTAAAGAAGCCCATACAACTCTAATTTGGAAACTACATTTTATGCATGTCATCTTTGTAATATTATAATATGTGCCATAATCAAGTTGACTTTGATAGAAATAGTGGTTGTTAAAGGGAAATTAGTCTTAACATATCACATAGTAGACGTAAAGTACATTACATACTCTCGTTCACATATTCGATAAGTGAAGTTTTGGGCATCAGATTGGTCTAAAAGACTTGAGTCACACTTTCATGTGACAAAATATCTATAAAAACATTAGCAGACGATGTACTTTTACAAAGTGTTTGGTTCGAGGCATCAACCCATGAGGAATGGGGTGGTGATGATCAACTCTTACCACAAAATTTGGTGAAATGCACATATTCCTCATGACTAACTAATTTTTAGCTTGTGAGGAATGAGATGACGATGGATCATCCCATTTCATTTCACAAACAAAACAAAAAAGGTGAGGAGTACATCAACCCATGAGGATTCGGGTCGCAATGAATAGCTCATTCTATAAAATTTTGTGCAACGAACTTATTCCTTATGACTATACTAAGTATTAGCCCGTGAGGAATGAGGTGATGTGGGATCATCCCATTATGTTTCACAAACCAAACAAAAAAGTAAGGAGTAAGAAGATGATGCATCAATCAATTCCTCAAGACAAATACCAAGTTATAGAATTACGTTATTCAAAGATAAATGTATTAGCATCCTTTTCAATGTATGGGCATGTGAAAAGCACTATGCAACCAAAGTTTGGTATAGTAAATTTAAAACAACACAAAATTTGTTTATATAATGATCAAAGGGAGCCATAACAAACCTCAAGCACAAGAATCACTATGGATATTTTGATGGAGATATGCCCACGCGGCAATTTCCTAAACCGACTCTGAGTCGTATCGGCTCTGGGAAGAGCCGGTACTGATATGCCCACGCGGCAATTTCCTAGACCGACTTTGAGTCGTATCGGCTCTGGGAAGAGCCGGTACTGAGTCCGACTGGAACTCGACCAAGGGGTCTGACTCGGACGCTCGCGTATTGTACGTGCAGTTGGACCTCTATCTGGACTCGGATACTTGATCTGCAAGCAATTAGAGTCCTGATGGGCCTTTACGAGGTAAAGCCCATTATTGGAGCCTATATATATGCATGAGAGGGCATGGCTCGAGGTACGATTGTGCGTGAGAACCATCGCAGAAAAGGTTTCTGTGAAACCCTAGCCATGCCCTAGTCTGATCTCTCAAGATCCGCCACCAAGTTCGTGGTGCTAGCACACTAGAACTCGGCGTCGCCTTCCTACACGTGTGGATACCGTAGAGGCATTGCTATGACTGCTACGCTCATTAGCCGATTGGTCCCCGACTGATCAAGGGCTCCCGACTGATCGCCGACTGATCCTAATTAAGATCGGCTGAATGACTCGCCGTCGGCTCTTCTCCACCGACAACCACTTGACGCGCGACGTCAAGCACTCGGCTGCTTCAACACATCTTCCGCTGCACTGCACGTCTAGTGGTAACGATCTATAATCTCTTGCTTGTATGTATTCTTGTGTTTACGCGGTAGTAGAAAATCGTTTTCATGCTATGGTAGCCTACCCTGTAACCCCACAGTGATATCAGAGCCGATCGTACGTAGCTTTACGATCTAGATAGATGTAATAGATTGGATCTATTACCGTAGCAGATTGGATCTACTGTAGCTCCATGATAAGAGATTGGATCTGTAATAGGCTCAACACATCAATTCATTGGATGGATTGATGGTAATAGATTGGATCTGTTACAAGCTCCTCGTGCTGGTTCATTGGATGAGCCGATGCGAAGTACATGGATGTAACTTGACTCGGCTAGATTGGATCAACCTGATGAGTTATCATAGATGTGATCTATGGTCCATAGTTTTGTTATCACTACCTGTTCTTTTTTGCATTTGATGTGTTAGAATAGATTCCCTTAGAAAAACTCAAGAGTTCTTGATCCCCTTCCAATCGCTACACCTATAAGGATTTCGATCGTTGTTTGGTGAGTCTGCCAAAGCAGGGTGCCATCAACTATCTTATCAAATAGGGTGGATGTTGGACATCTGAACGTATGGAATTGGTTTACTTGATGAGGCTATCAAATCGGATTTAGGCCTTGGGCATGACGTTGGATGTTCGACATGGGATGTCGCCCAACAAGCGAGAGTCACATAGGATGTGATTGACAATGGTTGTCTACCGGTTTCGCTAAGTTTCTAGCAGTGATGCCAAAGGTCAGTAGAACTTAGATAAACGTGGATCTCGTCCACTTTGTGTCGTGTAAGGGAATACGATTGCAAACATACAGTGGGAGTATCTTTTGTTAAGTTGTTTAATGAAAGATCTACATAAAACATTGTGCTGAAATCTTTGCATATTTACTTCCTGTTAGTGCTGATCATGGCCAATCTCGCTCTGAATTCTAGCTTTAATTTGCGGTCTATTCTTGATAAACAGAAGATGTCTGGAACGAACTTTACAAACTGGTATCAAAACTTGAGAATTGTTCTCAAGCAACAGAAAAAGGAATATGTTCTTGAGAAGCCCTATCCTGAGGATCTTGCGGCTGGTGCTACTGCTGCTGAACGCAGGGCTCATGAGAAGCACTGCAATGACTCGCTTGACGTTGGCTGCCTCATGCTTGCCACGATGTCCCCTAAGCTTAAGAAGCAATATGAGAACTCGGATGCCTTCAATATGATTGAAGGGCTCTGTAGCATGTTTGAGAGCCAGGCAAGGGTCGAGAGGTACAACACCTCAAATGCCTTGTTTGGAAGCAAGCTGGCTGAAGGGAATCTAGTCAGCCCTCATGTGATCAAGATGATTGGTCACATTGAGGCACTCGGCAGACTTGGTATTGAGCTTGAGCCAGAGCTTGCGACGGATGTGATCCTTCAATCTCTGCCTCCTAGTTTTGAGCCGTTCATTATGAATTTTCATATCAACAACTTGGATAAGACTCTGACCGAGTTGCATGGGATGCTTAAAACTGCCGAGGATAGCATCAAGAAAACCGCAACTCATGTGATGATGATCCAGAGGGATAGCAAGAAGAGGAAGCGCAAGGGCAAGGGCAAAGGTAAGGCTAAGGATAGGATCTAAAAGCCAAAGCCTGATTCTAAGCCTAAGGCTGGTCCCTCTCCCTCGAACAAGTGCTTTCATTGTGGTGACAGTGGGCATTGGTCGAGGAACTGCCAGAAGTACTTGGAAGAGAAGAAGAAGAAGAAGGGAAGCGAGGCTTCCACTTCAGGTATTAATGTTATTGAAATTAATCTTGCAACTTCTTCTAGTGAATCATGGGTATTTGATACCGGGTCGATGATTCATACCTGCAAATCGTTGCAGGGACTAAAACGGACTAGAAGTTTTGCGAAGGGCGAGTTGGACATGTGCGTTGGCAACGGAGCAAAGGTTGTTGTGTTGGTAGTCGGCACATATCACTTGTCGCTTCCCTCAGGATTAGTGATGGAATTAAATAATTGTTATTTTATTCCATCATTGAGCAAAAATATTATCTCCTCTTCATGTTTGGAGGAAGATGGTGGTTATGAGATAATAATAAAGAACAAGTGTTGTTCTTTTTATTTGAATAACATGCTCTATGCGCGTTGTCCATTAGTGGATGGATTGTATTTTCTTGATATTGAGGATGCACCGATTCTTAACATTAATGCGAAATGACTCAAACCAAGTGATTTGAATCCTGCTTATGTCTGGCATTGTCGCCTTGGCCATATTAACAAGAAACGTGTTGAGAAGCTCCATAAAGATGGACTGCTCGACTTATTTGATTATGAATCATTTGAGACATGTGAATCTTGTTCATTTGGCAAGATGACAAAGGCACCCTTCACTGGTCAGAGTGAGAGGGTGTCCGAGTTATTGGCCCTTGTACATACTGATGTATGCGGTCCAATGAGTTCAATTGCTAGAGACGGTTTTCAGTATTTCATTACTTTTACTGATGACTTTAGTAGGTATGGCTATATCTACTTAATGCGACATAAGTCCGAGTCGTTTGAAATGTTCAAACAGTATCAGAATGAAGTACAGAATTACTCAGGCAAGACGATAAAATTCCTACGATCTGATCGTGGTGGAGAATATCTAAGCCATGAGTTCAATGACCATCTAAAGAGTTGTGAATTGTTCCACAACTGACTCTACCCAGAACGCCACAATGGAATGGTGTGTCTGAGAGGAGGAACCGAACCTTGTTGGACATGGTGAGGTCAATGATGAGTCAAACTGAACTTCCATTGTCTTTTTGGGGTTACGTTCTAGAAACTGCTGCGTTTACACTGAACCGAGTTCGATCAAAGTCTGTGGAGAAGACACCATATGAGATATGGACCAGAAGGAGTCCCAGGTTGTCTTTCCTTAAGATTTGGGGTTGCGAGGCTTATGTCAAACGTTTGACGTCTGATAAGCTTCGTCCTAAGTCAGACAAATGCTACTTTGTGGGCTATCCTTGGGAACCAAAAGATATTATTTTTATAACCGGAAGGAAGCAGAAGTGTTTGTTGCTTGGAATGGTGTCTTTTTGGAGAAAGAGTTTCTTTTGAAAGATGAAACCAGTCGGAACCAGGTGCAACTCGAAGAGGTTCGAGAAACACTGGAGAATAGTTCTGATCCGACTGATTTCCAACAGGATGAGTCAAATGTTGAGCACTCTGATGAAACACCATTAGCCCCGCGTAGGTCACAGATGGCGCATTGTGCATCCGACCACTACATGTTCCTCACCATAGGTCGGTATGATGTGTTGTTGTTAGACAATGATGAGCCTAAGACTTACGAAGAAGCTGTGATGGGACCCGACTCTGGAAAATGGTTGGAGGCCATGCGATCCGAGTTGAAATCCATGGCTGACAATCAAGTTTGGAACTTGGTCGAGCCACTTGATGAGGTGAGACCTATCGAGTGCAAGTGGGTTTTCAAGAAAAAGATAGACGCTGATGGAAATGTTCACATCTATAAAGCTCAGCTTGTGGCAAAAGGGTTTCGTCAGATTCAAGGTGTTGATTATGATGAAACATTTTCGCCCGTAGCTATGCTAAAGTCTATCCGGATCCTCCTAGCAATTGCCATATATCATGACTATGAGGTGTGGCAAAGGGATGTCAAAACGGCTTTCCTTATTGGAAACCTAAGTGAGGATGTGTACATGACACAGCCCGATGGTTTTGTCGATCCAAAGAACGCTAGGAAAGTATGCAAGCTTTTGAAGTCTATTTATGGACTCAAGCAAGCATCTCGGAGTTGGAATCTACGTTTTGATGAAGTGGTCAAAGGGTTTGGTTTCATCAAGAACGTAGAAGAACCTTGTGTATACAAGAAAGTCAGTGGGAGTGCACTCGTCTTTCTGGTCTTGTATGTAGATGACATATTGTTGATCGAAAATGACATTCCTATGTTGGAGGCTGTGAAGGACTCATTGAGAAAGAGTTTCTCGATGAAGGACTTGGGAGAAGCAGTTTACATTTTGGTCATAAAGATCTATAGAGATAGATCTAAGCGCTTAATTGGATTACGCCAAAGTACATATATAGACAAGGCGTTGAAACGGTTCAACATGCATGATTCCAAGAAAGGTTTCGTGCCCATGTCATCTGGTACGATCTTGAGCAAGACTCAGTGTCCATCGACGACTAATGAGCAAAAGAGGATGAGTGAGATCCCATATGCCTCCGCAATTGGATCCATCATGTATGCCATGATATGTACTCGCCCTGATGTTTCCTTTGCTCTGAGTGTCGCGAGCAGATACCAGGCAAGTCCGGGTGAAGGTCACTGGATTGCTGTAAAGAATATCCTTAAATACTTGAGAAGGACTAAGGATGCGTTCCTAGTCTTTGGAAGTGAGGAAGTGCTCGCTGTAAAGGGTTACACCGATGCTGGTTTCCAAACAGACAAAGATGACAGTAGATCGCAAGCCGGATTTGTATTCTGCGTTAATGGTGGAGCGGTTAGTTGGAAGAGTTCCAAGCAAGATACGGTGGCTGATTCTGCAACAGAAGCTGAGTATATTGCAGCTTTGGAAGCTGCAAAAGAGGCAGTTTGGATCAAAAAGTTTGTTTCTGAGTTGGGTGTTGTTCTGAGTGCTTCATGCCTATTGGACGTTTACTGTGATAATATCGGAGCCATTGCACAAGCTAAGGAACCTAGGTCACACCAAAGGTCCAAACATATACTCAGCTGATATCACCTGATCAGAGAGATTATCGATAGAGGCAATGTGAAGATATGTAAAGTACACATGGATCTAAATGTAGCCGATCCGTTAACAAAGCCTCTCCCACAATCCAAATTTGAGGCACACACGAAAGCAATGGGTATTGGATACCTGAGTTGACTCTAGTGTACGTGGGATGAGAATTTGTTATGTTTTATTTCGAATAAATGTTATCCATCCTTGTTCTTTGAACATGCTGCTGTAAACAATGGATCAACGAGTACATGACTTGTTCGTGAGACTCTTGTTTAAATGTTGTGTTCTAGATGATCCCTAGCCTATAATCTTTATGTGGGACAGTAATGATTCAAGGGCTAGCACATGGATTGATTGATGATCATGTCTTGCGGATCATAGATATTGGATATCAAATCAATGATGTGGACAGATGTTAGTGAGCATGGTGTCGGATCTGACTCGCTGTGAGACGTTGCTGGGATTGTTATGATTATACGTGCCATCAAGCGCTCTCGAGTGATATACTGCTAAATCCTTTGACCTAAGATCACCATTGTTTCTCACTGTACGTAGTGGTGTACTTAGGGGTTACCAAACGCTACTCTGTAACTGGGTAGTTATAAAAGTAACTTTTGGGTGCATTGCAAAACATGGATTGGGATGTGAGTGGATCGAGAAGGAATTTGCCCCTCCTACATAACGGGAGAGATTGCCTCTGGACCCCTCGAGATAGCTGGATTAGAAAATACATGGCCGTGCTATGTGAATAATGGTTAATCACATTCGAACTAATGGTTAGTCCAGTAATCCATCATTGACGAGTGAAATAAGTTGGACTATCTAAAACAAGGGTGGCACAAATCTCGCCTTGGGTCTCACTGGCGTCGCGTGGCAAAAGGATCTAGGACGAGTTGTATATCAAGGTTCGGTTGATATGATCATTGTGCTTTCGGGGGTCAACATGTGTTGCTAGGCACCGCTGTTGATCGATTGGCTTGAGAAATGGTTTTTCGCCATGGCCGACTGCATGAGACCCTATAGGGTCACTCACTTAAGGGATTTGTGACACTAAGATATTGCCCCTTGGGCAAGTGGGAGATTGATGGAGATATGCCCACGCGGCAATTTTCTGGACCGACTCCGAGTTGTATCGGCTCTGGAAAGAACTCGACCTACGGGTCTGACTCGGACACTCGCGTATGGTACGCGCAATTGGACCTCTATCTGAACTCGGATACTTGATCCGCAAGCTATTAGAGTCCTGATGGGCCTTTACGAGGTAAAGCCCATTAGTGGAGTCTATATATATGCATATATATATGCATGAGAGGGCACGGCTCGAGGTACGGTTATGCGTGAGAACCATCGCAGAAAAGGTTTCTGTGAAACCCTAGCCATGCCCTAGTCCGATCTCTCAACATCCGCCGCCAAGTTCGTGGTGCTAGCACGCCAGAACTCGGCGTCGCCTTTCCGCATGTGTGGATACTGCAGAGGCATTGCTACGACTGCTATGCTCATCAGCCGACTGGTCCCCGACTGATCAAGGGCTCCCGACTCATCGCTGACTGATCCTAATTAAGATCGACTGAACGACTCGGCGTCGGCTCTTCTCCACTGACAACCACTTGGCGCGCGATGTCAAGCACTCGGCTGCTTCAATACGTCTTCCGCTGCACTGCGCGTCTAGTGGTAACGATCTATGATCTCTTGTTTGTACGTGTTCATATGTTTACGCGGCAGTAGAAAATCGTTTTCATGCTATGGTAGCCTAACCTGTAACTCCACATATTTCATTGTGAAGTAGATATACTCATTTAAGCTTATATGTTAATCCTCAAGAGACAGGGTAGAAAGATCTTAGAAACTCTGGCATTAATTAGAAATATCCATACATACATTCCGTACACCAAGACATAATACTATTCTAGTTTCTGAATAATTACCCATGTCTACAGTTATGAAAAAAGTAGCACAAAAAATGCACGTACAAATTACCCACATCTACTATTACAAAGAGAATACCAAATAATCACCTAAATTTGTATCTAAATTACACACATTATCTATTATGATTGATAATATAAAAGAACACCTTAAATTTTCATCTAAAATACACACCCTTCTATTTCTAATGATAACTTAAAACACTACTTGCATACAAAAATACTGTCAAATGCTATTAAAAATAAATAACAAAAGATAGACTTAGATATGTTCTAAATGACTAATTTCTACAACTACTGGTTATATGGACGAACTTTTAACATTTACTCCCTTCATCCCACAATATAAGGTATATAAATTTTTGGCACGGTCTTTAAAGCGGAACTTTGACCCTTCACTTCTTTCAAAAATGGCATCACCAAATATAAAATTACCATTATCTTAAAATGTTGACTTTTCCGAATACATGGGCGCCCTAGTATATGGGATGGAAGAAGTATTTTACAAGGCTATAATCTGTGCGAAAGCATGGGATGATGCATTAGTTATTAATAATAATATTTAGAATGTGGTGAATTGATGGCCGGATGTACATACATAATATTTATAAAATTACAAGTTTTACAAACAAATGAGAGCCGTTTATCGAACGAGATCTAACGGTTAAAAATGAAACAAGTATCGGCAGGCACTAATAAACAGGTTGGACCGATACTTAAAAAAAATGTGGGACTTATGTGGATATAAATTTTCTTTTCTCTTTAATTCGCTAAAGACCTCATTGGGAGTGTTAAGTAAAAATTCATAGAAGAGGTATCTCCTGGTACTGGTGGATACTTTTCCACCCGCCATAAAATGTTATACTAGAATTTATCCTTTTTTAAGCACAACTCGCAAATGTAGAAAGTTCAAGTGCATACTTTCTCTAGTAGTAACAAGATCGTACGTAGCAAGTTGGTTTCGTTTCTGTTCACGTGTTTCTCTCCACGGTAACGTCAGCGTCCACTCTCGAGGTGGCCTGGTCCTATAAATTGCCGTGTACCCCCTGTAGGCTCGAAGCATTCTCGGCATTAGCTAGCAGTCACTCATCACTTGCAAGGTTTTGCATCCACCACACACGCGAGAATAAAGTAGTAAACACATCGAGGAACCCAAAGAGTACATAGATAGCAATGGCTGACCTTGTGCTTGGGTTGGCCAAGTCGGCGGTAGAGGGGACGCTGACTGCCGCCAAGTCGGCAATTGAGGAGGAAGAGAAGCTGAAGAAGAGCATGCAACGCGACCTGGTGCTCATCAAGGAGGAGTTCGAGATGATGCATTCTTTCCTCGTCGTTGCCAAAGAGCACGCTGCAGCTGACGAGATGGTGAAGACCTTGGTAAGACAGGTCCGCAACATGGCGTTAGATGTGGAGGACTGCATCGAGTCCGCTGTCCTCGTCGATGTTAACAAGATTCGCCGCTGGTGGTGGCGCTGCTTGATCCCAGCCTCAGCCTGCATGCCGGCAGGTGCGCCCGTGGCCACCCTGAACGATGCAGTCGCCGCTGCACAGCTGCTCAAGTCCAGGGTGGAAGCCATGGGCCAGAGGAACCAGCGCTACATGCACATCGGCGACGCCACAGGCGGCTCCAAACCGGCTGAGAACGACAAGACCCATCAGCAGGCCGTAGCCGATGCAGCAGCAACTGGCATCCTTATGGAGGCGAGGAAGGCAAAGAAGAGGCAAGGCAGCCCACGAGATCTCGTGGAGCTGATCAACAGGCAAAACGATGTCCGTCCACTTCAAGTAATCTCAGTCTAGGGAGCAGCCGGCGACCTTGGGGTCGCATCCATCGTTAAGAAGACCTGTGACGACCCAGAAATCTGCCGCAAGTTCAGTTGCCGTGCTTGGGTGAAGCTGTCACAACCCTTCAATCCCCATGAGTTCCTCAGGAGCTTGATGGCCCAATTCTACACAAACAGTCCCCCACAACAAGGACGTCCCGTAGATTTGCTGCAGCAGATGGATGAGATGATGGCTATGGAAGCCACACAACTCACCGACGAGTTCCTGAAGCAAGTGACCGATCACAGATGCCTAATCTTCCAGGAAGACGTGTCCTCCACGGTTGTCTGGGAGGCTGTCAGGTTATGCCTACCTGACAAGAAGAATGGTAGCTGCATCGTCGTGCACACTCAGCAACTCGAGGTCGCCAGCTTGGTCGTTGGAGAATCACACGGAGTATTGGAGCTGGAGCAGTTCTCGGCTGGCCACTCGGTTTGTGCCTTTTTCAATGAGGTATGCTCGAAACATCATCAATAACTTTCAGAGAAAACAAAATTTATTACTCCTTTTTTTCTCTTCCTTCCTTTTTGTAATTTTCAAAAATCAACATGATCTACAATTCCCATATCTGACTATCATATTTTTCATAACGATGAGCAGAAGAGCAGCAGCCTAAGTGACCTCATCGAGCTTATCAACAAGGAAAAGGAAAACGATGTCCGTGCTGCGCTTCAAGTGATCTCATTGTGTGGAGAAGTAGGTGATGATGAGTTGGCATCCATCATCAGCAAGACTTGTCCTGACAACATTAAAATCTGCCAAAAATTCATGTACCGCGCTTGGGTGAAGCTGAGGCATCCATTCAGTGACCTTGAGTTCATCGAAAGCTTGCTGGCTCAAATCTTGACAAACTATTGTCCCCAACATGGAAGCGCCCAAGATTTTCTGAAACTAAAAGTTTTGAAGATGGTTAGTGAAGAGGTACTCATCAAGGAGTTCGTGAAGCAAGTCATGAGCGATGAGAGATACCTAGTCTTGCTGGAAGATGTCTGCTTCAAGGGTGACTGGGACACCGTAAGGAAATACCTACCTGACGCTAATGGCAGCTGCATTGTGGTCCATACCCACCAGCGTGAAGTTGCAAGCTGCAAGCTTTTGCGCTGGACAATCACACAGATTATTGGAGCGGGACCTGTTCTTAGCTGAACATTCTGTTCGTGTCTTTATCAAAGAGGTATATATCATCAGCAAATCTATGAAAAACTAACTCCATATTTTCTCTCTCCATTTTTAAATTTCAAGACATCTTGTCTTATCTTATTATTACTAACTAGTAGCACGCCAACCTCGTGCAAAGCATGGGCTAGTATATATAAACTTGAGACCCATAATTAATCAAAATTGCTAGTATTCAACTACTTCAACCGTTTATATACATACTTTTTTACCTTATCTACGGGCTCTAGCTAGTTAACATTCATATTTTATAACGATATAGTGGTAATTTCTATGCAAATTTAGGGGTGTGTTTTAAATTATCTTTCACAATGGCACATCAATAGGTAATCTGTATGAAACTTTAGGGATACTTTAATTTATATTTCATAATGGTATGAAAAAGTATTTTATGTACAAATTTAAGAGTTACTTTAATTTATCATTCACATTCACATTGGCATAGTGAGTAATTTATATGCAATTTTATTCATTTTTATAATTGCATGACGGGTAATTTATATGTAAATTTAGGGGTTTGTTGAATTTATCTTTTATAATAGCAGAGTGGACAATTTATATATAAATTTAGGAGGCTACTTTGATAAATCTTTCGTAATGGTATGGTAGACAATTTATTTGCAAATTTAGAATCAAATTTCAATTTATCTTTCATTTTATAGTGGGTAATTTATATGCAAATTTAGACTGTTATTTTAATTTATCTTTTATAATGGCATGGTGGGTAATTTATATACAAATTTATGGATTACTTTAATGCTCTTTCATAATGACATGCAATGCCAAGTATTATTAGAGACTACATAATAGACGGTTAGATGTTTTTTTGTTTTTTTGGTAATTTCTATGATTTATCTTTTTTAACATGCATAATAATTCATGTTTTTTAATGTCTAATTAGTAATATTAAGTGGGCGTTTGGATCGTGGGCTAAAATTTAGGTCACATCACATCGAATGTTTTGAGGCTAGTTAGAAGTATTAAATATAGTTTAATTATAAAACTAATTATACAAACGATGACTAAACTGCGAGACGAATTTATTAAGCCTAATTAATCAATGATTAGCAAATGATTAATCATGGATTAATTAGGCTTAATAAATTCGTCTCGGCGTTTAGTTCTCGTCAGTGTAATTAGTTTTATAATTAAACTATATTTAATACTTCTAATTAGCATTCAAATATCTGATGTGACAGGGGCTAAATTTTAGCCCAGGGATCCAAACACCCCCTAAGATTGGAGACACTTTTAGCCTCCATGTTAATCTTTGCTAGCCTCACTAGAAGAAAGATAAATCCTATAAATTAATTCTATTATAATTTTTTAATACATTAGTTCTATTATATTTTCTAAAAAGATACCCACCATGCATTATAAAAGATGAATTGAAAACCACTAAATTTGAATTTAAATTACCCACCATGCCATTATGAAATATGAATTAAAATAATCACCTCTAATGTTAATAAATATAAAATAATATCTAAACTCTAAACTACAAACATATATTGTTATAAAATTTAAATAATAAAAATAGACCTATATATATGTTTGCAAATTATTAATTGATGCTAATATTAAAGTTTTCTCTCAAATTTTAATACATGTACCTTCTAAAACTCTAACCCTATTGGTTATGTGTTGCTATACCTATTTTTGTCGGGGAAAATTAATCTAGCTTGACATATGTCTGAATCATGTAATAAATATATTTGGTTATAGATGTCAATGCATTTTTGGATTGAGAGTATATAGATCAATTGCTTCGGATGGGCCTGAATCTGTTATTTAGTTAACTACAGCTGGGCCACATGTATTTTTGATTAATCATTTAAAAATGGGCTCTGGTTCTTCTATCTAGATTTCAAAGTAGGCATTTTCAATTGGCAGTTAGAAAGTTATTTAGATCCGCACGTTGATCACCCTCAAACACGACCACAAAAATGAAGGACAACGTGCTTTGCTTTTTTTTGTTTTTTGCAAATTTCAGCCGGCGTGCATATTACGTGCAAAACACTGTTTGCGCACTATAGACAGAGTGGAGTTTGAAATATAGATAATGGAATAGACTAGCTGGTGACACCAGCCTTATACATTGAAGGTTGTTCTTCTTCTCCTTTCATTGTCAGTAGGAATGCCATTTCAGTGCATGAAACGCAGCTCATTTTGTTTCCCTGTCTGCAAAATAGGGTGAGGACGAGGAGAGGGCCATCAAGACGAATAATGCAAAAGAATGGTTACTGAAAAATCCTCCACCGCCTATCGGTCGCGCAGCAGATATAGACTGGCTTAGCAGCAACTATCCAGGGGTGCAACCCGTGTTCGGGATCGCTGGTGTTGGTAAATTATATATTGTCCAACACATCTACTACAATAAAGTGATTAGCGACAAAACTTTTGAAAAATTTGGTTGGGTGGATATAACACATCCATTAAATATAAGGGACTTCTCATGGACCTTACTCTTGGATTTACACTCGGGATCCCTCCAACATGGTAACATGTTGAGAATCAGAGACCCAATTCAAGAGTTTCAGCTTCTGAAAAACCGTACCTGTCTCATTGTTATTGACGGTCTGCAGTCCAAGGAAGAGTGGAACTCAATAAAATCAGCCTTGGCTTTTGAACCCGACGAAAATCGAAGCCGTATCATAGTGATTGCATATGAAGAAAGTGTCGCTACATACTGTTCAAGAAATTGGTGGAGCGTGGAAGGCCTAGAGATTGAGGACGCATTTGAGCTTTTCAAAAGAACGGTAACTTTACTCATTAAACAGCCATATCCCATATGCTCATATTCATTAATTGTCACTGTAGTGATTTGTTTACTGTTCAAAAATAAAAGTACAGCCTTCGGGCTATGCACCGGGATATGTAAGTATATACTCTAGTTAGATATACATTTATTTTTTGGGACAAACGAAGTACTGCGTATATACAGTCACTACTGTAGTGATATATATCCTTAAATTCCTTTGATGCATGATGACAGGCATCTGGATGTCCTGATAGTATTTGGCCCTCTGAACCGTGCCCCGCCGACAACCTGATTGCAAAATCTGTGCTGCATAAGTGTGGCGGACTTCCCAAAGTGATAGTTGCTGTGGCTAAATTCATCGCCACCAATGGATGGTATCCCAACTTGGATTATTTTATTATGCAACTGTTGGAGACGGACGAAGCATTTGGCTGTCTAAGAGATTTGTTTTCCTGGGTGCATTCCTATATTAAATCCTGCCCAGATGTGCTCAAGCCGTGCATCTTCTGCCTCTCAATCTTCCCTGCGAACCATAGAATTCGACGGAGGCGTTGGATCGCGGAGGGCTACTCCACGGACACCAGAGAAAGCAGCGCCGAGGAGAAAGGCAGCAAGTTCTTCGAAGACCTCTGCAACCTGAACATGGTGCAGGTGCTAGGATCCACAAGTGTGTCCTATATGACGAGGATGTCCTCGTGCCAAGTCAATGGCTTCTTCCGTGAGTACATCATGTCGCGGTCAATGGAAGAAAACCTAGTGTTTGCACTGGAGGGCCATTGCAATGCCAACTCGCAACGCTCTGGGCGCCATCTCACCATAGGGAGCAGCTGGGACAGAGATATGAGCGTATATCGGAGCATCGACCTCTCGCGGCTGCGGTCACTGACGGTTTTTGGCAGGTGGGAGTCATCCCTCATCTCTGACGACAAGGTGAGGTTGGTCCGGGTGCTGGATCTGGAGGACGCATCATATCATCAGTAACAGATGATGACCTCAAACTTATAGTCAAGCTGCTACCCCGCCTCAAGTTCCTCTCCCTCAGGGGATGCAAGCAGATCACCCATCTGCCGGACTCCATTGGTGACCTAAGGCAACTGCAGACTCTTGATATCAGGCACACCTCCATAGTCAAGCTTCCACGAAGCTTCACTAAACTATAGCCGTACCACTGCCACAATGGATGATTACTCCAGCATTGTTGAAAGCCCTCCACTGCTGCTGCCAGAAGCAGCATCAACTTCGTCATCGACATCAAAGACGCCCGGGCTTCAGGTACCAAGGCTGTGGACACTCTACGGCCACTACCGGAGAAAAGTCAATCCGTCTCCTAGATCCTTCCCAGCATGAAATGGAGCCAGTATTGATAGAAGAACCGGTTCGGTTTGAAAAACATCCTCTATGTAGTTAGATGTGGCAGTGTGTTGCAGTGGTTGGATAGATCTAGAGTGATGCTGCTGGGCTTGAGTTTGAGCCACCCCAATGGAAACATACTTTTTCAGCCTTTTTACGAATCATCGGTACCGGTTTCTACAACCGGGACTAAAGCCTGAAAACATAGTCCCACTTCCATAGCATCGGTTGGAAATCCGGGACTGAATAGGGTTCTCAATCGGGACTGATGTATTGTTCTCCAGTAGTGGGCCAGCGACTTCCTACTAGCTCTCCTAATGGTGGCATTGAGCTACCTCATGGTATTGGGATCATGATGGCCTTACGCAACATAAGTGTTATCGATCGACATCAGCATTGCAAGTAGGCGATGGCCTGCAGCGGTTATCCTGGAAGAGCTCAATGGCCATACCCAATTGTGAAAGTTTGGAGTATTTGGCGTCAACTCGGAAAACTGCAAGGAGCTGTGCTCTGCTATTTCGGGACATCCCCATTTGGAATATTTGTCAGTGTGGCTCGACTAGGAGCGGACCTAGTGGGCTGCCAAAGTATGGTATGTCATACCCTAAGCCCAGCCCAAAATACAAAGTCAGACTTAGAAAAAAAAGGAACAACTCTCCATACCTGTTCCGGTTGCCTAGAGTTCACGTTGCGCTTGTTTCTTCGCTTGCCCCGACACATATTTGGACACAACTTTCTTTTATGCATATTTGGACTTAATATGTTTGAACCAATTATATTGTAATCTGTGCAACCTTGATCCTTTTGCTGTTGATTCTAAGACAGTATATGCCTATTTTGTGTTTGTATACCGAATTGGTTGACCCATTTTATCGTTATTTACCAAATCGTAAATGGAAAATTTTGTGTGGCATACCCTTTAAAAAAAATCCTAGGTCCGCAACTGGGCTCGACGAGAATCAAGGTGGCTGTTTGGATGCCATTTCCTCGCCCCCCCACTCCCCCGAAAAACTAGAGAGCCTTAAGCTACATGGACATGTAGGCAAGTTGCCAGCATGGATCAGTCGGCTGCTCAATATGACCAACAACATATAGTGGATAAGATCTATGTTCATCTATGCCCTAGTGAAGTTTGATATCACTGCTAGAAACTTTGTAGCATAGGGCATAGGTAAGCAACCTTTGCTAATTACATCCGATGCGTGTCTTGTTTGTTGGGTGGCATGAGATGTCTCGGCTCCTAACACCATGCCCAAGGACCAAATCCGATTTGATAGCCTTGCTAAGTAAACCAACGGCATGCATGCAGGTGTCCAATATCTAGTAGTTGGAACGGCATCGTAGTTTTCTAAGGGAATCTATTCTATCACATGCATACATATGAAAGAATGGGTGGAATATACACCTATGCAATAATACTTAATATGATGGTCTCTCATTGCTTTCTCGATGACTTAGACTGCGTCTATTGAAAACATCACATGATCGATCTCAACCTGGGATAGATTAATTCAGTTCATCTCAGAACCAATCATTAAAGATTGTAATAGATCCAATCTACTACCAGTGAGTCGTAAAAGATATGATCTAATATCATCATAGGTCCAATATGTTATTCCCAATCGAGATCAAGAGCTATGCATGATCGGCTCTAATACCTCATCTGCAAGGATATGGACACAAAACAGGAGGAAAAAAATAGTTTTATCTACCACATAAATAGATAGTTACCACTCGACGCGTAGATATGTTAGTGTGCATGCGTGTGTGTTCATGTACATGCGTTTTGCGTCTCTACTGTGTAATTCAAAAAATTGAATAAATTATATTTAGGTGTATTTCTAGTCTTGTACATTTCTTTATGTTCCGTTTCCCAAATTCACAATCTTATTGGGCTCCAATCTGTCAATCTTTGTCTTCTACAATAATTTAACATACTAGTCCATCAATCTATGCTCTCGCACGGGTTATTGTTTTAGGAGATATATTAAAAGTTGATACATAATTTAATAGTGGTAAATCGTATATAGATGTATTTTAAAAATTTTAATTTATTCCTAGAGGTTTTTTTACAATGATTGGCTTTCAATTTTGTATTAACAATTAAACAAGGGTATAATGGTAATAGCCTGTTGTGTCCCCAGTCCCACAGCAAAGGCGATCGTGCTCATCCCATCCCCTCGTCGCCCTCCAGACTTCCGCTCGCCACGGCTTGGGAGAGGGCACCGACCTCCGAACCCATCGCCTCCGCCGCCCTGCCAGGTCGTCCTCCTGACGGCGCGTTGCCTCTGCCCCACGGCAAAAGGAGACCGTGCTCGTGGATTGCCCATCCTCCTCGTCCAGAATCCCGCCACCGGCATCGAGTTCATCCTTCTCGTCCGAATTCATCCGCCCGCACCTCGTCCGTCCGCTCGTCCAGAGTTGTGCAGTCGGCCTCTCATCCGGAGTCCGGATTTTTGCCGTCATCCTCACGTCCGGAGTCCGTAATCGCGCTGCCCGCGTCGAGTCCTCATTTGGGCGCTTGCCTGCCTCCAGAACCGCAGGGCGCGTCGCCTCCAGATCTGCAGTCGGCCCCCTTGCCGGGAGCAGGAGCTGGACTCCGCAGGCATCCTCCTCCATCGGCATGGCTGCTCGTCCTCAGCCTTGTCCCTTCCTCCATCAGTAGTACTACAGTGGGCGGCAGCACGCGTCCTCACGCCGGAGCTGCAGGGTTTTGCCGCCTCCGGCGCCCAATCCTCGGCTGACTCGAATCCCAGTCGACCTTTGGCGCCGCCGCGGCCTCCAGCCAACAGAGGCACCGGCACAATCTACTGCGACGGCCTGTTGTCCTCGCTCCATCGACACCGCGGCCTCAGGTTCAGTAAAGTACAGTCATTAGAAAGTGATTTTTTTGGGGGCACTCACTAAACTGTGGACATGTTGCTGCCGGTTGTTTGTGAATCCTATGATGGGCGTGTTCAATCCAATCTGAAGTATCGTAGTCAATGTAGGCAGAGTGGATAGCAAGAGATTGATATGCCATTTTTACTTGGTTTAGTCTTGAATTATATGCCACAGAATTCACTAGTTAGCTACTTAGCCTGCAATCGTGGTTCAGTGTAGGACAATTAGGTGGTAGAGGTTTATCTCATGGGCCTTAATTTTCCGTTGTCTATGTGAATGGTTAATTATCATGGTCGTATAAGTCGTCACCACTTAGACTAATGAAAGTTTTAAAACTAGTTAGACTCACTGAGTGCAGATTCATTTTAATCTGTGATTTCTATGCTTGAAAGGAGCTATCTGAACACGGTTTGGCAGTTCATCTTTTCAATTGTTGTAGCCTCACGCTTCACTTGTATTAACAGTATTTTTCTTGCATAGGAATATTGGTTTTAGCATAATTTCAATCTGATATTGTTATATATAAGCATGGTTTGTCAGTTTTGGTGGGCAGGTTTGCATATACAGTAATGTAGGCTTAGTTATCCCATGTTATATTTAAATCAATCACTATGTGGGCATATGTACAATTTGTTTTAGTAATTGTCATGTGTATACACTTGGCGTATATGTTAATGTGGTTGTTATACGCAGTAAGACAAGGCATGGCTGATGCAAGTTCAGAGTCTCTGTCAGAGTACTATGACATTGTGAGCAAGGTGTTTGGTTGTGAGGATGAAGGGTTTCGCTTCTATAACAAATATGCTCTTGAGAAGGGCTTTAGTGTGCTGAAAACCTATGTTGAGTGGGACAAATCTAACCAGGAGATATGCCTAAGGAACTCGTATGTAGTCGGGAAGGATTCTGTGAGGTCAAGTACATGAATAGAGAAGACAGGAAAAGGATGGTGGACACTGTTATTTAAATGCAAAATGGTGAAAAACATTTGGGAGGGACATGAACCTTGAAGATGTTCGGCTACAGCTTGGTGCGATAACAAGTTGGTTGGGTCAACATTTTACTTCAGCTTAAGTGCCAGATGTTCCACGTTCATGAAATACATGTCCACATTAGTTAGCAGGTTGGAGTTGTGTTGAGACTCGGATTCACCAAATGTTTGGTTAAATCTCCTCCCTAACTTTGTATTAGCTTGCTTGAATTGTGACCACTCTAGTCCTATGAAGTAATATGAGGGGAGTGCTGTAAAAAAACAATCTGATTCCGTCTTTGTGATTTGAATAATGTAACTGTTTAAATCAGGGATTCAGGCTATCTCGACATCAATCTACTTGCTGGTCCAGCAAATAGCATACCATTATCGGCTTGAGATAAAGGATAGAGTTGTTTTGACATTACTAATCCTTGCCGACATCTCCGGATCCGAAGAAGAATGTGCTCCACCCCCTCTACGTGGCCGCCGTCATCACCTGGCGACTCTCTGCCCACAGATGGTCTTCTTGAGCTCGGCTGGCGATACAGTAGTAGCACAGCGCGACGAAGCTAACACCACCACTGCACCACACGAACCAAAATCCCAGCTCAGGGTCTGTCCACATTGTAGCACACAAACCATCACTTGGCTGGCTCATCCGTTGTCTGTTCCTTGCCAAACGATGGAATCAGAAAGCGATGGAACACAGCATGTTCTTTGCTTTTGTGACGCGGGGAGGGGGGCGTGGAAGGCCGGTAGGCCGGCGGAGCCAAGGGAAGAGGAGGAGACTGCCGCTGACTCAAAGCTTTGTGGAAGAGGGCAATGTGGCGCCTGGACTCCTCTTCGAGCGGGAAGAAGACGACACGTGCGACTATGTTCTCCTCCATCACGTCTAAGGAGGTCAACGAGTTGCGAGAACGACGAGGAGAGCGCGCGGGCTGCTCCCGCCGCCACGAGGCACCGCCGGTCGAGATCGTAATCTTTCCCTACCGCCCTGGATAGGCCGCGAGCTGGCGGCACGCCGGGCTGCCCCCTCGGCGAGCAGCCGTGGACACCGACGCCAGGAGCTCGGCCGCGTCGGCAGCGGAGAGCGGGAGGCGGGTGTGGGCACGGGCTCCATGCCTCCACCGCGAGGTCGTGGTTCGGGATGAGCTCCTCCGCCCGCAGCGAGCGGCCGGCGACGGAGCACGTGGACTTGCCCCGCTCCAGCCACCCCTCCACGTTGCGGCCGCATGAGCGGAGTACGCAGCGGAGGGCAGGGTCGCTGTGGATTAGCTCCTAGCGCGGGACGTCGTCAGGGAGCAGCCGCCGCACGGGAGGGGGAAATGGTGGTGGCGGGGATGCGGCGGGTGGAGGACCGCAGATCAGCCGTGCACGGGGAGGGCTCCTCGACGGCCGGCCGGGTCTTGGGCAATGGGGACGGCGGGGCCGCTCGGTGGAGAGCAAGCTCGAGTGGACAGGGGAAGGCGAGGGAGGACGAAGGATTGGGGACGGATGGACTGGGGCAATGGGAAAATGCAATTCCATATTTACCCCTCCGACTAAAAATAGAAAAAATAATAGAGGTACTGGACCCACCTCTTTTTGGTACTAGACACAACTCTTTTTGGTACCGGACCCATGTATTTTCGGTACCGGACCCACACTTTGTACTTTTCGATTGGTACTTCCTAATTTTTTAACCATCGGATCTATTAAAATGGATGGCTCACGTTAATGACAATCATTGTAAAATTTCTCTTATTCCTAATAGCATGTTAATTTAGATACAGATTTTGTCTATTTTTTGTTTTTTTTTTACTTAGTAAGAGTAGAGGTGGCTGATTTAGATTTAAATTTAAGATCATATGTTCAATTATCTATTATCATAAGAAGTCTGTATAATTTAGACATAAATTTAAGGACTTATTTTAGATATCTATTATAGCATCAAAAGTAGGTAATTTTATTGTTTCAACCATTTTTGGATTTTTGTCTTTTTTTTTCCTAGAACATTCCATGGGAATTGACATATAGGCCGCAATTGGTTGTATATTTGTTTATATTTTTTCTTTAAGTTCTAATGCAATATCTCTACAATTTTTAGGGTTATTTTATGTTTGTAATGGCATTGGTGGATATTACTGGGCTAATTTAGATATTTAAAAAAACAGAGGTGGGTAATTTTGGATTATATTTAGTGTGTTACTCTAGATTATGGTTTTATAATGAAAAGGGCGGCATATATGTGAGGTTACTCGATGTTATTTTCAATAATTGGCTAAGATTGCTAATTTATGATTAAATTGTAACCGGTTAATCTGTAAATGATATGGCTAGTTTGTAAGATTGCTAAGAACATTTTTTATGATGCCATATGCAGGTAATTGAGACGAAGTGTATGGTATACTCTATCACCTTCTTTTATTAAGATGTCATGTCATATGACATATGTGAGCAACATTTTTGGGAAACATTTCGAATGAAATAACCATTAATTATTGTGAATCATGATTATAGATAAATTGTAAATGTTTAATAGAGGGAGTATTTCTCTTTTCGTAGCTCAGAAACGTATTGTTAGAATATTTGGAGCAGGGGCCCTTTTATTTTAATTATAAAATTCCAAAGTACACGTTAAATACTGAGAGCTAACGGGAGTTATTCCTTTTGAGGTTATTAAATTTGTCTGGTCATGAATGCCCACTAGTAACAGCTATTTGATGAATGATAAATTACTAGTAACGATCATTTTAATGACCGGTCTTATGGGCAAACTTACGTCGTCTCTTAATCTCCTCATTCTTTGTTTCTATATATGTAAAAGGAACAACTCCTGTAGTAGTTCTTCTTGCTTCTCCACAATTGCGTTGCTTTCCAGTATTCCCGGCTTTGTTTCTTGCGCACACAAGACACAGACTAAGCAGGCCTTCAGAACCATCGTTGCTGTAGAGATCCTGCTCGGGATAAGCGGCCGATCACGTTTTTGGGAGCGCACAGCGCGACTGCTTGATCGGTTTGTTTGTGGGATCGGCATCGGCTTGTTCTTCACTTTGGCATTGGCTTGTACATGGAATCAACATCGGCATCGGCTTGTTCGCCGCTTCCTCCTGGTGGGCACCGTTAGCGAGATCGTTCATTCGTGCTGCTGCTCTTCTTCCTAGTGGACGTTTGAGGGACGGCACCCGATTACTACTTTTGATTGACTACGTCGAACAACTCACTATAATGACCAATGGGAATGGAGCAACCGGTGCCTTGAGCATGGTCCCTCCGCGGGGTATAATCCTATACCTTTGTTGTTCATGATTCGGTTTATGATCAGGATGTTTTGCGTTACTATTGCGTTTAGTAGTCTCACACACGTACGCATAATTGTCGTCACAAATCCCGCATGGTTTATGTTCATTAAATTAATATGAAAATGACTAAATTCCTAACATATATATACATATATATATATGTATATGTATATGTATATATAATTCATACATATTTGTTCCTGGGTCGGGATCTCATGGTATATATTTGTTTTGATTCGAAGCAAGATGCTATGTAGTATACGGCATGGTGCGTGCATACCTGATCAACCACGTCGTAGCAATAGTGTCTGTGTCTAGCCTCCAAGTTCGATCAACCACCGGCCTTTGCCGGTAACTTGATGTATTGGGTGGCGCACTGCACGGCATGCGTGCGTTGCGGCGAGTAGCTCCTGCTCCATCCCTTAAATCTGAGCCCACCATTGTTGCGAGGACGCGCGTGGCCGGAGAACCTGAGCGCATAGTTTGCAGATTAGAGGAAGAAGAACGGGATATCCGGCCAACATGCTACCCATCGCGCCATGATGCCGCCGCCGGCCAGTTCCTACTGGCGATGCACCATGTTGCTTGTACATAGAGACGACATAGAGTAAACCTAGATGGAAAAAGAACTTATAAGAATTTTAATTGATCGATGGCTATCTATCCAATGGTTATTGTTTTTTATAATAACTAGCAAAAATGCCCGTGCTTTGTTGCGGGTACGATCAGAGGCGGGTCTAGGGGGATACCCATGATTTCTAAAAAATAATGTATATACATTGTACATATGCACTTAGCAAGTGTAAATTCTATTCATTTTTTGTAATTTTGAATACATATAGTAATTTTGAATACCCATAGTTCAAAGTCTTCTGATCTAACCATAAGTGGTGCATATGCCCCGATTTGGGTGATGTATAGACATATTTTTTTCAATACTGGCTTTAGTTTGTTTTTTAATTTTAATGTATAATAACATTTCTGGAACTCTTATCACCAAGAAGAGGCCATGCACTCCGCTAGCGCTAGTGCAGCCGAAGAGCAAGTGCGCACTGAACAGGAGATAGAACGCGATCCCATACCGGCCAAAAGACGTCCTTGAATGCAAAGCCGGAGGCCAGAGACGACGACTGCTTGCCCATCTTGCGCGACGGCAACCTGATCCCATGTATCGTGCCTCTCAAGTACGCCCGCGCCATCGGTGCCAGGGCAGTAGCTCCCTCATACTCTGTGTTGAGTAGCATGGTCGCGGCAAGACGGACCACGCACCCGACCAGGCAGAGCACGAACCATGCAGCGCCTGCAGCATCCTTGTGCTAGCACCACTTGTCCTCCGCCCTCCTCCTCGCGGCGCCTGCCAACCAGCAACGGCGTCGCGGGCTCGGCGCGCGCTCTTTGGCTCCGGTGCACACGCGGGGTGGCCAGCCCGCACCGCGTCCCTCAGATGGCGCAGGTCGTCCTCGAGGTCAGTGCGCGCGTACCGCACGTAGGCACTCAGCCGGCCTGCACAGAGTCAACGCGGTCCAGCCACAACTTGCATGCGAAGCAGATGGCGGAGGCGGCGAACGCGGCGCTGTACGACAGCAGCGTGGTGTCGCATGCGGACGCGGTGATGCAGATGGCAGACCCGCAGGCGAGGCGGGTGGAAGCAGGGAAGAAAAGCTCGGGACAACGACGGTCGTGGCACTGACGCCCGCATGGTGGGCTGCCGGGACAATGTCAATGGCCATGTTGATGCAGCTGCTGGGGTGGGGCGTTTCGTTGCGTGCAAGATGCTATGGCTATGGCAGCGGAGGTGACGAGCCGAGGCGCATCGGTGGTTTGTGTATATGATGGCGCACAGCACTAGGTTTCCGGCAAGTTAAAATTTGCGTATAACTCTGCAGTAAGAAAGAAACAGATCGCGGAGATGTGAATGATCTCGTCGGGAGGCTAATTCCATTGGAGTAGCAAGCAATATATTGCACGAGAAGAGTTGGACTTGGATCGGGGACGGAGCCGCCGCCTGGGTCTCTAATCTTGATCTCGGAAAAACAAAAACAATAAAGTGACGGGGAACAAAACGGTCATGATGGGTCCCACATGTCATGTTTTTGAGGAGATAGACTGAGAATCTTTGCTTCCTTTAATATTAGATATAGATTATAGGAACCAGATGGATGGCCGGATGTTTCTGATTTTTTAGTAATTTCTAGGATTTATCTATTTTTCTAGCACATCTCTATAAATGAATATGAATATCTTAAAAATCTCTAATTAGTAATAATAAGATTCGGTGGCCGGTGAACCCGGTTATATTTAGATAGAACAGCGTCATCATGGTCGGATCATCTGCTCCTGTCATTGCTTTTTTAATATGACTACATTGCGAGAGTCAAGTCAATAAATTCGCTGGCACACTTCATTCAACAAGCGCAAGTAGCCATGTTGCTTTCGCAGGAGGGAATACGTGAAAAAAAAAACACATGCACTGTCCCACAAAGCAATGTAGACGTGCAGCCGGAACATGGCATAGTAGCGTGGTCAATCGGCAACCGACAGTTAGAGTAGAATCAAGCGAGGGATCTGACTCCCCACGTCCGGCTGTCTACAGGCGGTGTCTATGCGTAGTTGAGATGCAAGCAAAGCCTGTCCGTGGTCCTGTGATATGCCATTTTTCATGGTTTTTACGTAATCCTTTATAAAAACGATGTATCTTAAAACCTCCGGATAGGCCGCCTGTTTTTTAAGAAAAGAAAGATTTTGTTGATCTTAGCATATTAGTATATTACATTAAAAAATACAAATACTAAGATTTCGATCTCTACACAATTAAAATGTACACAGCCAAAAATAAAATAAAAACCATGAGAACCACTATCTAATTTTAGAAAACTATACCACACAACTTAGCCCTACGGTGATGCATCGAACAAAGGGCTAAAGGGATGGTCAACGTCGACATGAGTTAGTTGCTGACCAATCGGACCCGATGATCTCCTACGGGCGCGCACGTGACAGCACGTGATCCGAATAAGCACAGGCTGTCACCCTTGAAACAGAACTCGATAGAAGTTGACCCCAATTAATGCTTATAACTACTCAATAGAGTAATACTTTCCTTAGTAGATATTGTACGACCTCAAAGAAACCATTTGCTGTGCAGGTCTTCCTGGCTAATGCGAGTAGCCAGAGAGGTCGTTTAACGCGTGCGTGCTACATTTTGCGATTATGCACCCTAATATATGGTTTTCTTCATGGGATAGAGGGCTTAAGTAATTTGTCGATTCCGCGTCCGCTGACCAGTTTAGGCTGTCTCTAGGCGTTTGTCTGTATGGGCTGCTTATAACACTGTTCGACGCTGTAAAATCACTGTAGAGAAAAGAGTGGTTAGAACAGTGATAGTCAATCTGGATATACAGTGTCCTGGAGACGGTCTTAGCAGGGCGACCTCGAAATCAGAATTCAGAACCTCTGGCTTCTTCTATGGACGTACTGATCAATGCCCTGCATGACAGGATTTTATGGTCTCTTCTTAAAACAACCTCGGTTTTAGTGTATGTCCAACTGGTGGGGCCCATACCAGCCCACTCCACCGACTATCAATCCACATTTCAGTTTTGAGGTTGTTTGGTTGCAAAGTCAACAGTACTGAGTCAATTTAGCATCCATCCTCTGTTTAACTCGTGTGTAGGGGTGTAAATGGTACAGATATTATCTATCCGTATTCGAGTTCTGATCTGTTACGAGGGTTAAAACCTGATCCTATTCGAATTCAGATACTTAGTATTCCATCCGTATCCATATCCAAGTATTCAAAGTTGGATAAATATGATATCAACAACCATTCAAGTTTTATCTGATACATTTGATCAATATCCGTATCCGATCTGAATATGAAAAAAAAATACGGTATCAGCGATATCTATCCGTATTCGATCCGATTGCACACATGCGTGTGTGTCTTCCACCTCTCTCTTTATCATATATGTTTTATCTATAGTTTTGGAATTATGAAAAAAATTCATTTAACAAATCACATTTCGATGACTGCTAATTTTTTTAAAAGTAGATTACTAATCTATAGCCACATGACGATCACATAAGACTATATGTGCAGTGAAACGTGTAAAAGGACTGCATATATACAGTAACGCTATTATACACAGAGTGAAAGATGGTTGGAACAGTGAATAGGGAAGCCATATAGACAATCTACTGCACATAGTCTAACATTCACTCATTGATACTGTATACCTTTAATACCCTTCTGGATTTTAATATATATCGTGGTTGATTTTTTTCTAAAATTTCAATAATTTGTCTTATCCAAAAAATTTATACAAACTTGTAAAACTATATGCCATCCATAAAGTATCTTTAATGGTAAAAAAATAACAGCAAAGTAAGTAATAATTTGTGAAATTTTTTGAATAAGGCGAATGATTGAAGTTATAGAAAAAATCAGCTATGTCATATATTAAAATTCGGAGGGAGTATATCTTTATTGGCAGTTCGATTGTAGGTATTCTACTCGTTAGAGGGAAAACACAACTATATGCCTAATTCTTTGCTAAACAAAATTCAATGTACATCACGGTGGACATTAAAATGATTCTTTATGAATATACAGAATAAAAGGTACTAAACGATAAGGGAAAAAATCAGTTTTGAAGTTTCAATTTATAAAATGGCATTAAAAATTACAGCAAGCGGACCAGTGGGCAGGCGTCACCGGGAGAACGGGACCGGCAGGTGGAGACACCATGAGGGAAGGTTGCCGGCGCCTCCTTAAGAGGCACCTGAAACCTAACAGGGGCAAATATTAAGAGACACCCGTAACCCAACTAAGTTCCAAGCGTAAAGGAGATAGGGCAAGGCTACACGAAGGTCAGCTTTGGCTGCACGGGCCCTCGTACTCCTTCTCATGGCAATGGATTGTGAGGAAGAAGAAGACCCCCTTCGCTATTTATAGTGGCAAGGGGAAGGGCGCGGAAGGCAGAAAGTTACCCCTAGGGCTTCCACGGGGTAACTTTGCGCTCTGGGAAGCGCGCGACGGAAAGGCTGCGAAGCCAGAAGAATTGCTGCACCTCTCAAAAGGTGGGGAGCAGTTACGCCACCAGTCCGCCGGACATTAAGGAGGTGCCACAAGACCATACATCTCCGTATCTGTGCCCCACGATCTCAACCGCAGGGTGGAAGGATCGAAGCACCACACTTGACCACGGGAAATACCCCCTCGGCTGACTTTCCGATTCGACCGGTGGATCGGGGGCTACTGACGTGTACCCGTACCAGGAGTACCCTCAACGGCCCACGTAACAGCGGTGGGCCGAATCCGGCCAAGCAAGCAGGCTCGGGGCCACGAGACTCGCGGACGAACGCCAAGCTCCAAGACCCCGCGACGCCCGGCCGACGGTCGCGGGTCACTCCGCACCACGCTGCAACGGGAGGGGCTGACCTAACCACCGGGAGGTCGGGAGCTTCCCCCTCCCTAAGCCCTCGGTCGCTTCGGATCCCTTCAAAGGAAAGTCAAACACCCGGGAGGCGGGCTCAAGGATCGAGGGCGCGTCATGTGCGGCAGAGGGACAGCTGGCGCATGGTCCGTCCCTCCGCCCGCATGACCAACGCATGGAACCACTGCGCCGGGCGAGTGGGCCACTACCCCACGTCACCAGCCACCATCATTATGCCGCACACCCGATAGGCACGACCCCTCACGTCCCCATCACATCCCCATCGCATCGGTGATCAGGGTGAGGGGACGCAACAATCACGGCCCCCTCGACCAAACTCGGTCCAGGGGCGACAACGCTGGAGTGACTCTCGACTAGAGAGGGTCGAGGCCTTCTCAGTCGGTCAGGGTCTGGCGCTCGCCACAACGAGGGGCCACACGCCATTTCCTTGCAATGTAGTACCCCCTCCTTCTCTTTCTTTCTCTCTCTGTGAGCCCTCAAGGGCGTCCTCCTCCAAGTATATAAGGAGGGAGCGGCCACCCTGGGAGGGGGAGATAGGATAGAGCACACTCACACGAGAAGCTAGGCTCTCATCCTGTAACACCAAGAACTCTCAATACATCCTTTGCATACATAGTGGACGTAGTGATTCATTCTGAACCACTCAAAATCCCTGCGTTCCCTCTTCTTGCGATCGTTCGCGAGCCGCTAAGGGTAGGCCATCGAAGCGGCAGCCTGCATAATCCCCCGTACCGATAACAAATCTACTTGTCGTGGGCATGAAACCACAACAAAAGGGCACCAGATACCTGCGTTATTTGCGCGGATCACCCGTTGGTCTTTATGAGAGAAAAAAATTGTAAAGGAAACTTGAGTGTGGCAGTCTCGTATGTCCTGCTAGTTCGTTCCAAATTACATGGACATATATTTTAAGGAGACTCGTTGCAAAATACCAAGTCCTATACTTTATATTACACTAGTAAAAATGCACGTGTATCCCGCACGTGACTAAATTAAGATACAATTAAATTTTATTTTCTGAAATATTCATTTAAGGGAAAAAAAACAAAGGTTTGTGTAAGAAAGAATTGTGCAGTTCTATGTAGATTTACATATAAAAAATATTTGGGATATGTATAAATTTTTCATTAGAGCAGTGCATAAATGCTTCAATTTATATTTCTAAAGGATGCTTACAACTTCAAATTCATTTAATTTGAAGTTATACTCAAAACAGTGCAATTAAATTCTGAAAATAAAATAAAAAATTTAGAAAGAAAATTAGACTTGGTCGCAAGGACCAAGTCAGCCAAATTAGAGGCCCAGTTCCGCTCACCGTTCGATATCCCTAACCCTAACACCCTCGCCCAGCCCCCTGCCTCGCCACCCTCTTCTCTATCCCCGCTCTTTTCTCTCACCGAGCGGAATGGAGGCGCCTGCTGGTCTCTTGGATCTTGGATCTTGGCCCTCCTTGTCCTCCTCCCCACTCTTTCTAAGTTTTTTATTTTATTTTCAGAATTTAATTGGGCTGTTTTGAGTATAACTTCAAATTTAATGAATTTGAAGTTGTAAGCATCCTTTAGAAATATAAATTGAAGCATTTATGCACTGCTCTAATGAAAAATTTATACATATCCCAATTTTTTTTATTTGTAAATCTACGTAGAACTGCACAATTCTTTCTTACACAAACCTTTGTTTTTTCCTTAAATGAATATTTCAGAAAATAAAATTTAATTGTATCTTAATTTAGTCATGTGCGGGACGCACCTGCATATTTTTACTAGTGTAATATAAAGTATAGGACTTGGTATTTTGCAACGAGTCTCCTTAAAATATATGTCCATGTAATTTGGAACGAACTAGCAGGACATACGAGACTGCCACACTCAAGTTTCCTTTGCAAAGTTTTTTCTCTCGTAAAGACTAACGGGTGGCCCGCGCAAATGACGTAGGTATCTAGTGCCCTTTTGTCGTGGTTTTGTGCCCACGACAAGTAGATTTGTTATCGGTACGGGGGATTATGCGGGCTGCCGCTTCGATGGCCTACCCTTAGCGGCTCGAGAATGATCACAAGAAGAGATGGCCTACCCTTAGCGGCTCGAGAGTGATCACAAGAAGAGAGAACGCAGGGATTTTGAGCGGTTCAGGATGAATCACTACGTCCACTGTGTGTGCAAAGGATGTATTGAGAGATTCAATCCAAAAGAGACCAAATCCAACCCAACTTTAGGAATACAATCCATAGGCCATGTTGAACATATCCCCAAAAGATCTCACAAAAAAGATAAAAAAGTCACCGCCTTTCACTCATACAAAGTTGGATGGGGAAAGATTGGTCAAGAAAAGGGAAAATGAAATCCGAGATTTGCTGGGGAATTTCAGTCTAATCCAAAGGTTAGAATAGGTTGCCACATAGCCACTCAAGCATCCAAAGCCACACGAACAAAAGATTTCTCCACAGAACAAGATTTGGCCGAAAATCACCAAGAAATTAAAAAAATAGACCAAAAGAGGAGAAAGGAAGGATTGATGCACTCAAGCACAAGACATGGCTGCAAAAATCACTTGGATTAAGATGCAAGTACAAAGGTTCTACAGCCAGCCACCCTTCATCCACCCAATAAGATAGGATTTACAAGACCCTCAAACACTCATCTCTCTTGGATCTTAGGCTCTCCCTTGCAATTAGCATTTGGCTGCAATTTCTCTATAAACTAGGGATTCACCAAGTGGGAGGAGACACCCAAATGGCTGTCCACTCTCCTATGTATAGTATAGGTCTACCCACGTAGTTTTACACTAAGACCCCTAGTCTAGAAATGCCTGGAAGGGGCTGAAATGAAAGAGGTACAGTCATGTACGCCACATAGCTAGTAGTCCGAAAACTTTTTTCGGTTTTGAAGTCAGAAGCCGAGAAACTTTATTCTGCTGACTTCCTAGGCCGGGTCTTGGCCCAATCTTTTATCTTACGAGTTTCGACCCACTCGCCAAGTCTTGGTAGCTTGGGTGGCAGTTTTGAGCATAAGCCGCCAAATCCCCCTCCAAACGCCTTCGCGTCATGCACTCGGATTGGAGTACCGTGGTGGCACCCAGCTTCTCCTGTCGATTGGAGTTTCCTTGCAATCCATCGAAGGACTTATACCGCCGTTGCTGAACCGCCCCTCCGTGTACCAAGCTCCCATGACCGACCGACGCCGAGCATCGTGCCTCTGGTCCATCGGAGGGCTTTCGCCTCAGTCTGTCGAGGTCTTCATCTCCTATCTCCAGTCCATCGGAGAGCCTCCTGGCCTTGCACCGTTGACAATCACTCGTCGCATCAAGAGAGTAATGAGGCCGGTCCATTGGCTCTCAATCTCCTCCATGAGTGCATTATCAACACCGTTAACCTGTAACCTGAAATATCTAACTTTCTCTCCATTCTTGTAATTTTTTTACCAAATCCCATTGAAATGGAGGTTTCCAAACTAGCCCTTATAGCCTATGCTAAATTCTCTGAAAATTGCACAACTGTTGGAAAAAAATTAAGAAGTGCGTGGAATCCATTGTATTAACTTTTGCTAAAAAGGCCATTCATATTCTAAAATGAAAATTTTGGAGTATGACATGTTTCTAATATATTAGCAAGGCTAACCTGTGATTTCCATGAAACGTATTGCTGCGGTCTGTAACGTTGACATTCGACCGAAGCAGAAGACGAACAAAACACGGGGTAATGATAGGCTTACCAACTGCAAGGCCAACAAAACCTAATTTACATCAGCAATTTGCGACTACGCTAATTGGCGTCAGCTTGTACACTACCCAGTGGAGGGAGACGCAAGAACCACCATGTTTTTGCTCTTGGAAACTGATAACATTGCTGACCATCATATATATTGACGAGACTCGTCATAAAGCTCCTGTACATACGTAATCCACAGTTGGCTCATCACCTCATCAAACTTATTGAGATCAAGCTAGCTCTCTCTATATAATGCACATCAGAGGACTCGCTGCTTGATCAAAGTTGAGACGACAGTCCCAGCAGGATCCCCCAACAAGAGTGAGGAATAGGTGGCTAAAATGGTCTCCATCGGGGATGTGCTTGTGTACATATATCAGTTTCTGTACATAAGCGTTGCTGCCGTTGGAGACCTATCGCTAGGACCCGGGGATAGCTCGCCATCGCCGGCGGTCGACGCCGGCATTCCCCCGCCGCCGCCCAAAATGAGCACCGCCGGCTACCTGTTCACGAGGATCCGTACGGATAAAGGGTTGCTTATCAACATGCTCGCGTTGGCCAGTGCTTTGCTGATCGGTTTCCAGGCGCTGCTGGGCTCCCGGCGCCGGTGCTTTGGCAGCAAGGCATTCGTCCTCCTTCCGCTGTGGGCGTTTTACATCATATCCTTCCCAGTGTACCATCGGCCTCGTCCAGTCGGTTCAGGCGAGCGACATGCCCGACAGCCAGCTGCTGTGGGCAGTAGGGCTCCTCCTCCTGCTTGGCAGCGTCAACGGCATGTCGGCCTTCACCCGGCACGACGTCGAGCAGAGCACGGGCATGCTGGTGCAGCACGTGTTCCAGACGCTGCTCGTGCTCTGGCTGCTCTTCAGCCGCAGCGATGTCAAGGCCGGCAGGTGGGTCTTGCTCGCCTACTTTGTTCTCTGCTGGATCTACAGCATCTTGAGGATCGCCCAGCGGATGAAGGCGCTGCGCATGGCGAGCTCGGCTCATGGGCTCGTGCGCAGCGCCAAGGTGGTGGCCGACTACATGGAAGACGCCGTCGAAAGCAGGACCCATGACCCCGAGTCCATGGCCGAGTGCAAATATCTGGTCCTCAGCGACGACGAGCGCAAGGACTCCATCCCACCGTCCGTGCCTCCGTACCGGACGCAGTTGGTGGGCAGGGTCGTCACCGTCGACATGATCTGGAACCATGAGGGCAAGTTGCTCAGCTCCGGCGACAGATGGGCGAGTGCTCTCAGGGACACATGCCTCTCCTTCGCGCTGTTCAAGCTGCTGAAGCGGCGCTTCTGCGGGCTCTACATCGCCGAGGCGGCCGCCGACGACCGGCGGCCCAAGGCGCTGGGGTTTGTTCTTGACGTCCTCCTCGCCGATGCCGGCTGCTACGAGCGCGCCTTCCGTCTCGTGGAGGTGGAGCTCTCTTTCCTGTACGACTTCTTCTACACCAAATACCCGGCGCTCTTCCCAACCACCAGAGTGCTCGGCGTGGTCCGTTTCTTCGTCCTTGTTGGGTTCTTCAAGATCCTCCTCACTTTTACTTTTGAGGGCGCCCTCACGATGTGGGCTTCCTCTGGCCCTGACGAAACCTTTATCTACTTGAACAACATCCTCATCATCGTCATGATCCTGAGCATAGACATCCTGCAACACCTGGCCACGGGATACACCAACTGGGCCATTGTTCACTTCGTCTGCGACTACGTAAAGCCCAAGACGGACGACGCCGGCAAGAAGAAGCGGTGGTGCAAGTGGAAGTGGCGGGGCTGTGGCATCCGTCAAGCACTGATCCAATGGATGGCGGAACGGCGGACACGGAAGTCGTCGGCACACTGCTGGGACAACAAGCTTGGCCAGTACTCGCTGCTCAATTCCTACGGCTGCAACCATGGCAAGACGAAAGCCCTCTCCAAGCTGTCCTTTGGCCTGATGGAGCCGCCACGCTCAGGCCTGCAGCGCGGGCGAGATGTCCCCGTGACGGCTGAGGTCAAGAAGGCAGTGCTCGGTGCCCTCAAGAAAGCCCGTGGCCTGCCGTCTGTAGGCCATTCACTCATGGAAAGCCCCACCAATTTTCAGTTGCGATGGGCATGCGACCTCCACAGGGTCACTAACGCGCACACTCACACGGTCCTCGTGTGGCACATAGCCACCACCACGTGTGACCTCAAGGACACTGCCACGGATAACTGCAGATCTGATGATGAACTCCGCATCGCCTCGTCGCGACCACTCTGTCCGGCTACTGCGCCTACCTGCTTGCTTTTGTGCCGGACATGCTGCCGGACAACAGTTATAAGGCCAAGCAGATCCTGGATGCCGTCGTGCAAGAGGCCCTGGACTATCTTGGCGTGCTTGTCGTTGGGGATGCCAAAGAAAAGTCAGAAATGATATGCACCAAGATGTTTCAACCGACACCCGCAGACGTCACCACCAGCAAGGCCAAACACACGCCGATCCTGATCCTAGGAAGACATCTAGGGAGTCAGCTCTTGCTCTTCGACAATCGGTGGGAGATGCTTGCAGTCTTCTGGGCAGAGCTGCTGCTCTTCCTTGCGCCCTCCGACAACGCCGACATCCACACCGAGCACCTCGCCACCGGGGCAGAGTTCATCACGCACATCTGGGCGCTGCTCACCCATGCGGGAATTGTTGATCGAAGCGTCATCGCTGCTTCTCCGGTTTGACACGACACTCACCTCCTCTCGGAATGTTTATTGGGATCAATGGATCATCGGTAAATGGGGTAAAGCATGCAACCTCTGCACAGTGTTTCAAATAGATATATGTCGGGGGGCATGATAATTAGTGTTGGTATGAGATTAAATGTTAGCATACGATTACGTTTTTTTTAATTCTAGTACAACACGGCATGTGCTTACCTTTACTATTCACAAACACTATAGACCTACTCTATATAAGTGGATGATGTACCGAAGAAAAAGATGTGAATCCAGAAGTCTACCTTGTGTTTAGTCATACATGCTCCGGTCAATCTTCCTGCGAAGATGGTCTTTTGCTATGAGATAGAAGTCTACATACTACACTAACTATGCTTAAGTCAAGTAGAACCTGCCCTTCCATAACATCACAAAAACTTTATCCTGTGTCAATGCAATTTATAGTAAATTAATGTAGGGTAGGTGATTTTCTGTCCAGTCATAGAAAAAAAATAACAAGAAAGCGGGATTTAATTATATGATCACCAAATCTATGGAGGTGGGCTCAAGGATATTTAATGATGTAAGGGAGAATTAAAAGATTGCTTAGGTTATCAAACGATGGGTTTTAACGGGCGACATGACTTTACAATCAATCAAAAGAGCAAGCGAACCTGCATGTACTCCGTACTTATGAAAAAACAATGATAAATATCCTAATCGTGAGGTAAAATCTTTCAGCCTATGCTTTTAGTTTGTAAGTAATATATTTTTGTAACTTGGTTGGATAATTGGATGGCCATGGCGCCACAGAAAACACGCATGCTCCTCCTTAGTTTAACTTCAATGAAAGACTTTGGTCTTGTGTTTCTTCTCTTATGCGGTACAAAAGAATGACGAGCACAGAGTGCCCAGTCAATTTGTTGAACGTCAGCTACAGAAGGGTGTACACAGAAACAACCTACCACTAACAAATTTTGAGTTTATTTTGTTTCCCGGCAGTGCCTGCGCGTATTCTTAAGATATTGATTTAACTTGTCAGCTTATAGCAGGTATCTATATATATTTTTGAGTGGAGAAGGTATTCCCTAGTTTCAACAATGCAAAGCCTGAATTATTTTATAAGAAGTTTTATTTTCCTCAAACGTCTGCCCAGTAAGTTCAAGTTGTCCAAATCTTCAAGTTCCTTTATTTTTGGCATTTAGAACTCTCTGCATCAAGTTGCCTCACAGTAGGTGGTCTAAGTCTTCAAGATTCTTATTCACATTTAGAACTCTATGCATGAAGTTGCAGGACAGATATTTCACAAACTATCCATCCGTCCAAAAGGTTCAAACAACATTTGGATAGCAAATCCAGAAATTCGGATATCTAATCCGATAACGCATATGGATATCAGATACGGGATGCTCGATATCGGATATCCGATCGGATATGTGTCTGGATACCCAAGCCATTATCCGTTTGGACTACAGAAGCACACAAAAGTGGACACCAAAATCGCATACGGACTCCATTTTAGACGTTCTGTATATCGATGGAAAGCTAAGGATATACTATTTCCAATCCAACTAATTTCATTTGAATTTTTAAGGCTATTTGTGTATTATTAATTGTTTTCTACAGTAAATAATGAAAAATGATATTAAATGCATAACTATTGTAGTGTTGTCTGTAAAATGCAAATAAATTACCAAGACCAATAAACATGCTATAATAAAGTAACATCAATTCCCTATATGAAACCGATAATGTAAAATATTGGTTATGTTGAAACTTAGATGATTAGAACGACATTACGTGTAACCCAAACTATGAATGGAAGCCATATGATAGAAACACAGGCACCCTATGTAGTTTCTTGTGCAAATTTTTTAAGGACTCTAAATTGACATATGTTGCCCCTCCGCCGAATATCCTTATATTATTAATTTATTCCGGTAGTAAACCATGAAAAATGATATTGAATGCAGAAAATATTGTGGTGTCGTCTGAAAATTGCATAAGACCAATAAGCATGCTATAATAAAGTAACCTCAAGGCCGTATATGAAAAGGATAAAGTAAAATATTGGTAGACATTTCGTCCGGCATGACATTCAAATACTTTGGGTGCCCTAAGCTCCTGGCTCCCTTGCGCATTATTAAGGTTATCCATTGAATTATTCATACATGTTGGATGCAGCCCAATCTATTTGAGTTTGCATATTTGGTGGTAGGTAACTACCTTTCGTTCAAAATAAATCTAACGTGTTTAATTTGGTCTTGATCAATTAAGCCTTTTGTAACTTCAATTAAAATTTAAAAAAAATATAAGTTTTCTTGATGGCAACATGTACATATATTTTGACTTGCTAAGAAATTTCGTTTGGTCTGAAAAATTACTACCTCCTCCCTTTAGTATATGATATTTGTTTATTTTAAAATTTTATATACTTATGACCGGATGGAATACCAAGTTAATTGATGAAAATCCTAAACCACTGAATTTTATGAACATCTTATCATCCATATTAATACAACTTTTGCAATGGTTCAAAAAAAATGATAACCATCCATCCATTGAGCGAAATCTAATGGTTTGAAAAATAGTGGTACTACGTGGTATCAAGAGGATGGTACTAGAAGGTACCAAATTAATGGTTCTGTTATCAGAACAAAATAGGACCGATACCATTTGAATTTACTTAATTAAAACCCTTCTTAGATCAACGGTGATAAATAATCATTGAAAATGGTACCGGATGGTACCAATATAAATTAAATATTATATATAATCCTACTTAGAAAAAGATAATGGTCTACAAATGATATAGATGATCGTCTAATGGTCTAATTTAAACTAAATATTTTGTATTAAATACAAATAATAAATATTTAAATTTCAAAAAGGGCAAATATGTCTAAAACATTTTATGTTAATAAAGGACTGTTCAAATAAACCACCACATACATGTTCAGTGGACTAGACATTATCATGTTAACCAGAGAAAAAGAAAAGTGTTTAAAGCATTAAATCTTACGAGCATGTTCTACATTAACTTGAATTAATTATATTAAATACAAATGATATAAAAGTGTGTGTTTTTTTAAAAGAACAAAAAAAACTCTATTATTGGTTATAAAAATAACATGTCACAAGATGCAAAGCTAGAAAAATATGATCGAATGCATAGGTCTATTCTCCGTGCTATATTGGGATCCACACATAATAAAATATCTCATATCGCACAACCAACAACATGCATGTGTAGTGGATGGAGAGAGAGTGGAAAAGAAAAAAGAGTATTTGTTTATTCTTATCACCAGGTGAAAAAACAAGCAGCAGGTACTTGAAGTGTCTAAGCTAGCACCACCTCCCATGTATAGCAACTCATTTTTCTTTCTCACTCATGCTAGCACCTTTTTAGAAAGTACACTGGAGCTGCTCTTATTGGCACCTCCAGTTGGTGGGCGTGTGTATGTCAAGCTTATTGGGCACCTCCATTGAACTATGCTTATTTGTGTATACAACTTACATGCAGTGGGAATCCCGTTTTGCATCAACCTTGATTATTTCCCGTTTTAAAGACTTGGCTTTATTGAAATTTTGATTTTTTTTCCTTGGGTAAAACACATAAACATTCAAAATATAAGACATGCTTCAGCATGAATGCATCCATATACGTTAATGAAGTGTATATCATATTAATTTAATTTATAAAATAATTATTTTCTATGCTAAACTCACTGACAATAAATCTACAAATGTTGGAACTTTTTTGAAAAATATCCAGCGGGTTGAATAGTTATTCAACGCGTTGCAAATATCCTAAATAAAAATTTAAGGATGTGACATGAAAAGTATAGGGTTGAAGAGGTAGTTTAGCTAAAATACAACTTACATGCCTTTTTTGGGTGGTGATTACATATACAGAGCTAAATTACAGGATAGTGGGAGAAATACAATTGATAAGAGCAAACACAATGGTGGTGTTTTTCTGTATCTACAAATTTTTTTATGCGTGAGCTGATCCTTATTAATCACTCTGCAGTTGTGGCCCATTTCCATCTGCAGTTGCCATGCACGTACGAAGCGTGTGTAACCTGAGAACTACCATGCACACACATATATAGATGTGCTGAAGCACTAGGCCGGCCGCAGGCACATCTTCACTGTACCTACGAGCACAATCTAGGTCAGCTCTTTCCTCCCTTCCGCCCGGGACCCTTTTGCGAGGTGGCGCGTCGATCAATGTAATGCTAGTATGATGGCTTCGTCCTCGATCTAGGACCAGCCACCGAGCACCGTCCACCACCATAGGCACCAGCCACCAGGTGGCCAAACACGAGCGGGGTCAAACAGGGACATATCATCGGGGCTGGGTCGAGAATCCAGATCGATCAGCAGCGGTTCTGTGCTTGTTGGAGATCCCAAAATTAATCGAAGTTGTCGAACTGTCTGAGAGGTGAGAGGCGACCGAGCAACGTTACTGAAGGCCGGCAGCAGTCAATATATATGCAAGCACAAAACAATGCGCATTGGCAGGTTAAGCTATCTCTAGGAGGAGGCCACGGCGGCAGAGTTCGCCATGACATGGGGAGGAGTCCGGCGGAGTAGGAGGCATGGGGAGGCTGAGTCGGCGGAGGAGGCGTAGGGAGGCTGGGTGGGCGGGAGGTGAGCGAAGAGGACAGAGATCTCAGTGGGAGAAGAAAAAGAAGTTTAAGGATGCAAATGAAAAGTTCGTGGGTGACGTGGACTCAGCTAGGGAGGACCGATCGAGGAGAGACGACGTACGTGCAATGCAGGTCGAATTGAAGAAGACAAATTAATTATTGGCTGCTCTAAAATTAAACCTTAATAACTGCCACCAGTCACCACAGAGGTGGATTGGATGGATCATGGGGTAAATCAACGATTTCTATTCATCTTCTTTGATTACCCCCCTAGCGGTTTCCACCAAGACTCCCTCACCTGACGTCACTACTATCCCCGCCGGCCTTATTTGCTTCAGTTTCATCGGATGAGCAGCCGGCGATGCTAATTTTTTTTGTCTCCTTCAACTTGTGATATATACCGTCATCTATCTATACATATATATACGGCGCGCCAGACTTCTCAGCACTCGATACACATCGATCGATCGGCCACCAATTTGCTCAACTTTGCACCAAAACTACATAGCAACTTACATGACGCCTTCAAGAAAGAATCTCTCCTTCTCCGCCGCCGCCGCCGCCCTTCCCCTCGTCGTTGTCATCATGGCCGCCGCCGCCAGCGGTACGTACCTGCACGTGCGTGAACTGATCGATGTATATAGGAGTACTACTAACTAACGACGTCCTTGCATCGTCTATATATGTTCATGTTGCAGGAACAATGGCCTCCGCCGCCGCCGCCGCCGCCGCTGTGGCGCCGCTGGGCGAGTGCCGGCACCTGAGCGGCAACTTCCACGGGCCTTGCCCGGACGAGGAGACGTGCACCAAGGTGTGCGTGGCCGAGAGCAGCGACAACATCCGGGGCGAGTGCGACAACCACCACCCTTTCTCCCGATGCGTCTGCATCACCAATTGCCTCCGAGCTTGATGTGAGAATATTGCTGCTGCATGCTGCCGCCGCCCCGGCCCGTCGGGCCATTATATAAGATGATGATCCCTGCCTGTCTAGTGTGTCCCTTAAATAAGAAAAATAATGGTCCCCTTCCCAACCATTGTATGATGTAATGGCCGTACCATCAATAATAAGTATTTATATATGACTAGCAAAAATGTCTGTGTATTGCACCGAGTTTTACGTTATGAATATACTATATCCGTTTTTGAATATTTGTCGTCCGCTAGGTATGGCAAATGCTTCTCGGTGAAAAAAAACGGACAGATTTGGCAGAAACGCGTAAGGTAAACGTGATGCGTAATTGTTTTCCAACACCGTTCTATGCCCAGTCCGAGTAATTAAGCAAAGATTGATATTGCTACTATTGTTGATGGACTCAATAGGACTAAATAGACGGTTAGATCAACAGATACAAGACAATATGTGGATATAAATTTGGGTATAAAAAGATTGGGTGCAAAACATATTTAAAAAAAACTCGTTTTTTTATAAAGTAGATATAAAAAAGACTTAAAATTTGTCACACGTCCTGTGGCCCGAATTCACGCATAGGCCCACGCGCAGCCCAAAGGCCAGCTGCGGCCTAAGTTTGTGTGGCCCATTGCGGGAGCGACTCGAGCCGTTGGATTGGATGTGTGGCCAGGATATTTATATATGATTTGTCCCACCGACAACACAACTTCTAACCAAAAAAAAAAGGTGTTGTAGCTAGTAGCTACTTGCCACATAGACAAAGCTAATACGCACCTATAAAGCAGGGAGTATAATTTCGTTGGGAAATTTTTGAAATTTCGGTGATGAATGAAGTTTTTTTAATTTCAGTCTGAAATTTTGGAGCCATAACAAAGCACCCAAAGAGCATTCTTTAGCCTTATAACTCATCTAAATCTTCTTCTAACCCTAAAACAACCATGATTTAGTCTTTTTCTCCAAATTGATTCTCTCGCCGTCAACCGTCGGCGATGCCCTACGTACTTCACAGGCTCATCCTTGCCTCATAGTGCACTGTTACTCGTCAACTCATTATTCACAAGCTGCTTGGGCACTAGTATCATCATATTTATCGGAATTTAGATTTATTTAAGTTCTAATTTGGCTGAAATTTCTGAAATTCGCTGCTTTTCGGTGGGTAGCGAAATTTTATTTTTTTCTGAAAATGTGAACCCTGCCTATAAGAAATATTTTGGTATATATTTGTTAAAAAACAACATTATTTCTTGAGAGCCAAAGAGCTCAGAATAGCCTTGCTGGCTGTTGCTCCCATCAGTAACGACGACCCTTCCGCTCTTGTTCTGGCCCTCCTTGTTTCATTCAACTGCTAAAAAATGTTGGATATTTTGTGGTGGACGTATTCCAAAAAGTCGTATATACTGAACGCCAAAGGATCTTAGTGTATTTGCATTCGAAAAAAAATTACAAAAATTTATCATCCTGCCAGCTGACGTTCTAAATTATCTTTAGTTAACACCACCTCTTTTTTATGCACCATAAATTTTATTATATTTAATGGCAACCTTGCACGTGAAACAACTGGAATCTCTACAGAAGTGAAGTACTCCAAAGAAAGCAAATTCCTAATCTCACTTAAAATCGCTCCACCAGTCGAGCAATCGTACACATCACACTATGCAAGGCCGATCCAAGGCAGGTGGAATCCGTTTCCACAATGATGTGCTGCTCTTGCTACTACATACTCCGTCCATTCTTCTTTGTTTAACGCGATTGATTTTTTTTTCAAACTTTAATCCTTTATCTTATTCAATAAAATTTATATAAACATATGCAAACACAAATCATACTCATACTACCTTTAACAATAAAACTTAACAAAATAAATGATAAGTAATAAAATTTTTAAATAAGATGGAGGATCAAAGTTATAAAACAACTTCAATCGCATCAAATAAAAAAAGAGGAAGTACTACAAAAGAGAGTAGGCAAGGGAAGTAGGGATCATGCATGGTGAAGCGAGCACAATCTTCTAGGTGTGGGGCACAACTTAGTAGAGGTAAATAAGGCCGACTCCAATAGGATGACCATCCCAATTTTGCTGTCTCAAAAGTCGTGTCCATTACTATTCTTCTCTACTTTTTAACTACTCCTATATTCTATCACTAAATTTAAAATGGTCTACCAGTTTGGCCCTATTACTGGTGTCAGCCTAACAAGCCCATTGAGGCACGACCGTCCGTATAGGAGAAGGGACACACGAGGGAGAGCCTGCGAGGTAGACAGTTGGACAAGGCTGCTTTGAGGTTGATCGAAGCCCAGTTGGACGTGTGCAGGGGCAAGGTAAGGGTTGGTTTTTGAGTGTGACTGGCCCAGACTTAGTGTGGGCTTGGCCTGAGGTGACTTAGTATGACCGAGGCCTTGTTATGGCTTGGTCTAGGACGCAAATGCTATACATCTTCCGCAAGAAAGAAAGTCTATGCAACTTCCATTGTTTGAGATTTGTGCGCGTAATCCCAACCTTCAGATTATATGGCCTCGTCCTGCGCCCTGTTCGGTCGGATGGGCCGGCTCACGGCAACGACCCACATCGGCCATCGGGAATAGACACCGCTCCAAGCTCTGTCATGGGAATTGTTTTTGTCTTCATTATTTTCACCCTACTCCCGTGGACGAACATTGCTACAGCCTTTATTTTTTTCATGGTGCTACTGCACTCAAGTCAACACTTATCCACCCTACTAATCTACCATTTCAACATTTGTAATACACTAATTCAACATTTCATACATAAATTGTTGAACTAGCATTTCTAAAATGTTGAACTCAGCCAAATGAGATGTTGAATCAGGTACTTGAAAATGTTGAATACATAAACATATATTTTTCAACATCTGGTGTCTAATGTTGGGTGTAATTTTAAAAAATATTAACCCAGCATTTGAGTTTTTGGTGCGCATTAGGTTGGCTGGATGTTCTTTGTCTTGTTGGGCCAAACTAGACTATAATGGGCTTTATAGTTATCGGCTTAACTAACTTCCACTGGATAGATAGGAAGTCCCGGTCTAGGATCAAGCTGAAGTGAGGTATGTCTTTTTAAGTCACACATCCAAATATTGTTTAAATTCAGACTTGCATTCGAACCATGGATAGATAAAAGAATCAATGAATCAAGCATATGAGCTAAGAACTTTATAAGGAGTTGGAGTAGGTTTTTATCCTAGACTTCATTTTACTGACTAGTATGGTGCGCCCATGCCTTGTCACGACTTCTTTGAACAAATAGAAGCACTTATGCATATGCTTGCATAGGAGAAAATAGCATTGTGTGATGCCTCGACGTCGTGCCACGTGCTGCAAAACTTGATACCACGCTTCAACTTTGAAAACAACTTCCCCGTCGAAGATAAGCTCTGATTGATGAAGGGGTTCATTTCTTTTTCGACTTCGCCAACAATGGTTACGTCAACTTATTCACCTTCACTGACATGCTTCGATTCGAGGGGCTCACCAGAACTTTCGGCATCTACTTTGAGCTTGCTAACAATGTATCAGTTAATTTCTTCACCTCTGTCGACATGCTTCGGCTTGAGGGGCTAACCAAAATCTTTGGCATCCTCGTTGACCATTCCAACAATGACCCTATATCAACTTCTTCCCCCTCCACAAATTGAACGACCTAAGTAGCTCGAGGGCATAGCTTCAATGATTGCTGCACTGATTCCATCAACTTCTTCACCTCTGTGGTTTGACTATGGTGAGGGGCTCACTGATACCTTCAGTGACAACACATGTCTTTGTGATATTTTTTTACCTAGATCCTTATGAAGTAATCTCTCTATTCTCAAATAGATGCCACTTGAAAAAATAGATGGGATGAAACTTTGGTGGACAAAATAGACAACAAGCGCCAGCATTTTTGGTGGAGGAAATAGACAATGTTGTGAGGTCGATGGAGCAAATGTTCCCCGACACAAAGCATGGTATTTTTCACATTGATCTTTGCGAAGCAATAATCTCTCTATTCACAAAAAATTCCATTTGAAAAAAATGACACGATATTTAGAAACTTTTAGTACAAGGGTATACAGTTAGGCACCAAACAGTGATTACATACACTTGCATACTCTGAAAAATGATTTTTTTTGTAAAGTAGTTAATTTAAAACCTCAGAATCTCAGTGCAGATACCCAATGCCAAGGGTGAATTGACAGTTTGACACCCATCGGAGCGATCATGCATTAGGTGTAAAATGATTCTCACGGTCCTGTCCAGTGTTTGAATTACAACTCCCCTACAGTAGTCTTTGTGGCAAAACTTATGACAATGAGGAGATGGACTCCAACGTAGAATACCACCGCAGCCACCAGAGCAACGATATAGCTAGAGGTCTCCCAGTCCCTGCTAGAGCCAGCCGCGTATGCACCAAGAGGCCAGTGAATTCCACAACCTGAGGACTGTGCTGCAGGGATCAAGAACTTCTCATCATAGCCCCCATTCCTTGTTTGCTTGAGCATTGCTAACAGCACAAAGGGTAATGACGACCATGGATGCCGCGAAAGAAGCAGAGTTGCAGAAGAAGAAGATGGGGGTACCGATGGTGGTCGTTGTCATGCAGAATAGGGTTGCCCAGTTCCCACCGCCAGGCGGCGCCAGGCCTTCCTGATAGCTGACGCACTGACGCTCGCCGCAAGGATCCCAAGAAGCATCAGGCACCTTCGCTTAGTATGCACTATGCATTAGAATAACATTATTGTCAGTAGTTGTACAGGGTGTTGGGATCCACGATAACCTATATAGCTGCAATTAGTTGGCAACTCGGCCCAAATGGACGTCTATGTTTTCGTTTCACATCTCAAGGGCATACTGAGAGTCATATTGACTCCAGTGAATTCACATTGACTTAATACGCACTGGAGTCATATTGAAAAGGTAATGACAATAGCAGATATGACCAAGTCATGCTGCTATATCTAAAACATGCTCGTTTCATCAAAAGGAATATCTAAAACAGGTCAAGTGAATTCTTTGACTTGACTCGCACAGGAGTCATATTGAAAAGGTAATGACAGGAGCAGATGACCTAGCCAGGATGACGCTTCTATATATATCTAAAACAGGCTCGTTGCACCAAAAGAAATATATCTAAAACAGGTCGACCGGACAGGCTCTTTGCGGTGATCTACCGAATTCGCTAGGTGCAAAACATTTTCTTTTGTGTTGTCTAGCTGATAGCCTTTTTTTTTGGTCGGTTGTGAGCAGCACAAAAAAATCTATCGAGGTGTTTTGGAAGTAGAAAACACACGGATTTGCAAACATTCAATACAAATCAACAGCGGTTATAACAACAGATAGATTGGACAGGGTAGTAGAGACGGAAAAATAAAAGGGAAACGAACAGCAAATCAGCAATAGCTACAAAGCTTATATTCAGCACAAACGCCTAGCAGCAATGCAACACAACACGGGGGGACGACGAAGCTAATTAATCACGATGTCGACGCACTGGGCGAACGCCTCTCCTGCTGCTGCAACTCGAAAAGCAGGTTTATTGGGATTCTTGTGAAGCTGCTGCTCCAATGCGTCCTTGAGCGCGTCGTCAAAGGAGCCGTGAACCCAGACAAGCTTGAGAGATTTCTGGTGCTCCAGCCCAGAGAACTGCATGGACGAACCGTCGTGGGCGCACTGAACATTCAGCACCTGAAGCTTCTCCATGGCTCCTTCGAACTCGACATGCAACCTGGATTTGCACATGATTTCGAGGCACTGGAGTTCACTGAAAAGGCTAGCTGAAAAATGGAGCTCACCGTCTTGCCCCTTGTTGATACGAAGGCAAAGGTACGCAGGCTTGCATTGGTAAGTTTCCGAGCACCTGTTTGTCATCTGGTGAGCCATTCCTTGCCTCGATCATCAATTCATTTGGACGCATTGCACTGAGTAGTTGCCTCTGTTCTTTTGAGTAATTTGGTGAGCACCAGTACGTATAAGCTAGTATTGTTTATCCGTGCCATGTTTGTGTGGTGAATCAATTTCTATACTGTTGTACTATTGGTGGAGGAACTGGTGATATCTTGATTCTACTGACCAAGAGACTCAGAATCCTTGAGGAAGACATCTATTACATAATATTCAGTAGCTCATGCTGTCTGTTAGTGTGGTTTTGTAAGACGTACGTAAATCAGTAGAGGAGTACAAGTTAAGCTGTACCTTTGGGTGTCGACCATCTTCATTCGCAGCACTCAAAAACTTTTGACTTGGGTACTTTCAACTTCCTGTCCATGGAAATGAATGGTCAAAAATGCAAGAGCTGAAGAATGTGGTAGCCTGGCCTTATTCAGTGACCGGGACTGATCGATGATGTGGCTCTGCTGCGGGTCACCAAGACAGCAACAATGAGCAGCCGGTGAGCAATGAGAACAGAAGGGCGAGCTGTGCGATTACTACAGGAGGGAAGTAGGGGTTGAGGGCACCGAGGGAAAATTGGGGGAGGTAGAGCTGACAGCCATTGGCAATGCAATCAACGCTGGGCACTCCAGGTTCCTCACCGTCCGCGTCGTCTCTTGACCCTGCAAACTCCTCTCCCATGACTGCTAAGTCGCAATCTGCGGGTGGACGGCGATGCCGTGGACCCCAGGATGGCTCCGAGCCGGCTCGACGGCGGCGACCTGAATCAGGTGGCGCCTGGCAAGAGCGCGATGGACGCAGCAGCACCACGGCAGAGAGGAGAGTGGCATGGCGCCTCAGGCCTACGGTGCCGCCTGCCGGGCTTGGTTGGGTGGGAAGAGAGAAGGGATCCGGCAATGCGTCCAACGCACGCGGTGCCTGCGGATGGCGTCGAGTGCGGGGGCCTCACAACCTCCACACGCCGGCAGTGGATGGCAAGGGCAGCGGCAAGTCGGATCGTTCGTGGCGTACGGTACGTTGTCCTTTCCTGCCGGATTTGGTAGCGGCGAGAGTCAGCGTCGGGGAGGGGACTCAGAAAATACAGAGGACGACGATGCTCGGGAGAAAACAGAGCAGCAGCCATACGGGGTTTATCATGGAAAAAGACTGTTTCGCCCTTTGAATTAATATATAAATAGAAAATAAACCTATGGTACTAGACCCACTTATTTTTGGCACACTGACCTCCCCTAACAGTACTTCTTAGACGGTACTTCATATTATTTTTATCCGTCGGATTTTTTTAAATGATGGCTCATATTAATACCAATCATTATAAAAATTGTATTAACCTTGAATAAAAGGGAATACTACAATAATTATTAAGGTTTTCATTTCATATACAGGAAAAAATACAGCGACTAATCTTAATAGAACGAACGGTGGCACCAAATCTAAACGGGTAGGATATCCACGTCGACAACCAACCCGTTAACCGTTGGATCTGCTCGACTTGTGATCAAGGCCGTCCGATGCGGGTGTATGCGGGTTCTCGCACCCATTAGTCTGCGAAGCTCCCTGCTCGGCCGAGCAGTCCGTGTTCATCTCCCAGTGCCGTGCTCTACCCTCCCTCTTCTCTGCCTGCTACGACTCCCTACCTCGAGCTCGGTGTCGCCTCCACGGCGACCCAGCCCCACGGGCCTCGTGCCGCTTCCCAATGACCATGAACAACGCGGGAAACATCGGTCTCCTTCTCCGTTCCCACGCCGGCGGCGGAAACGAAGCCGGATGGCGGCTAGGCAGGTAGCCACCGGGTGCGAACCCGCCGCCGCCACCTTCGGGCTCGCTCAGCCCGGCACCTCCAGTTGCAGCTCTGACGGGCACTTCTTCATCCCCTCCCGTTGTTGCGCCGTGCCGGTGGACGACTGATGAGTGCTCCGGGGAGAAGCGTACCCATGCCGCCGCGGGCAAGCTCTCCGACCTCAACCTCGTCGATGAGCAGGTCTAGATCCATTCCACCCAACACCCTTAGACCACATCTTCGCCTCTAGCAGCATGAGTCCATGGGAACGTTTGGCTAATTTGGGTGCAGGTGTTGCGTGCATCCCTTGCCGAGATCCCCCGAAGCACAAGGAATAGTTGGAGGCCATGACCTGAAGCTACAAGAACCAGTACTGCAACTGGCTGTCCGAGCTAAGATTTCTTCCTAAAATCCGCCTATATTACTGTCATGGTTAGTTCTTCCTTCCCTCCTCCCATACCCCGCCTTCTGATGACATTCTAGATTGATTGGTTGTTCCTGGGACATCACGCCAAGAATCGGTTTTGTGTGTATGGCTTAGGCTGTCTTCAATGGGTTGCCCATATATGTTGTATACAGTATAAAACGACACTGTAGCGTTAATGTAACGGAGAGAGAAGTGATTGGAATAGTGATAGGCAGCCCATTTGGGCAACCCGTCGGAGATGGTCTTAGCAAGAAGAAATAAAAATAACTACGAAAAAACTGCTAATGTAAGGAATAAAAATAACTACGAAAAAACTGCTAATGTCTATCTCTGTTCCACATCACAATCTGATCGCTCTCTTTTAGTTACTAGGTTGTCTATAAACAAGATTTGTAGGTAGATTTAATAGCTAAATGCATAAAATTTATTTGATACTATGTGAACAACTGCTAGCTCGTTTGATTAATGATTGCCACCTTCTGATAAGGACATCTACCATTGGTGTGTTTTTCTTGGAATCCAGTGAGTTGCTGCTTGCTCATATCCTACTTTGGCCATGGATGCCCTCCAAAATTTGTTCCTCTCTATAATCCACTTTCTTCCACTGAGTTTCCACTTAATTTTGGTGCTCAAAAATTGGCTATGGAGTCATTGTCAGGCTGGCCACTATGCTCCTGTAACCAAGCTCACTCATTCCTTAAGAAAAACCCCAATTCTCAGTGTCAAATGTGCTTGAAAAACTGCAATCCTAGAAATCAATGTATGACCTGCAGGAAATTGTAATGTCACCACAGAACAAGCAAAAACCCTCTGTTATTTCAGATTCTTGAATTTACATATTTATTCTGGATATTAAGCACATGAGAACAACGTGACGGTATCAAGGTGCTTAAAAACATATTAACACCTTAATACACAGTCCTATCCTATTAGAGAAATTTGACTAACACAGCTGCTTGTAGGGAACTATATGGCACTGCAATATGAATTTATATGACAAAAAATGCATACCTCAAGCAGCCCTGACTTGAAATGAACAATCTCTGTATTCTCTTCTTGCTTCTCTATTGCCTCTGTTTATCAACATGAGACACAAGATATGCTTGTGAGAGCGTTGGTTTGTTCAAGATTGATCGATGGATTTTTCTGATGCAGGTGTAGTAATTACCTACCGGACTAAATGTTCTTCCATACCTGAATTAGGACATCATTTGATTGAATTTTTTTAAGGAAAATTCGTAGGTTCATGCTGGGCTATTTTTCTCTATATCTTGATATTGGAGTGGTTAGTTCAAGCCTGTAGCAATAAATTATCTCTACTCTCTCATAAACCTGTACTGTTAGATGGAGTCCAATGTTTGTTTGGATAATGATTCCCATTAACTCTACGTCATACCTGATGGCTGCTGCACATTTCCTACTACCATGGGATTGGCCTGTAACTATGTACTTGATAAAGAGAAACCATGACATTAAAGTGTGTTCCTCTGGTGACTGCAAAGACTCCTAACTTGCCCTTTTGTTTTTCCATGGACCATCTCAGTTCAAAAGCCAAACCTGGCCGAGAAGAACTCAATGAGAATGATCAGAGGTTGTCCATGCCACCAGCTCTCGTAATCAAAACACAATGCTCTATGCTTACCACTCTGTAAGTTGAATACCTATCACTCTGTAAGTTGAATAGTAATAATCGATTTTTGCATATTGGGATATTAAAATGCAAAAAGTTTCACAACCCGTAATCTGCACGTGCAATTGTTTAGGAATTTTTTCTAGGTATTTTCCTTTGTTTGCTTACCTAAGACCCTCATGTGTTTATGATTCTACAAATTCTCTCCGTCGGTTTCACATGCTTGTGAACTGTCTGTCCGTGCTACATCTGGAATGCAGAGATCGATGTGCGTCACAAGAGCGAAATCCCCAGCTCGACGAAAAGGACAAGAACGAGATACACCGGGGGTACAACATGAGGAACTGGGAAAGCAGCAGTGGTGCAGCACGCGCTTGACAAGCAGGGCTGTCATGTACGTTCGCGTGAATGGTGTTTCAACCTCTCCCACACCACGGTGACAACCAACGCCAAAGCCCCGATGGTAAGCTCTTCTGTTTTCTTAACAGTGCATGGCAATACGCCATTACTACTCTTCCATAGCATGTTTAAATTGAGTTCCTCATTACTAGCAGCACCATGCCCAATTTTATCCACAATGTGGATATATATGACATGCTTGATGTAAATGCCTTGAGCCTTGACAAAGCTATATAATTACGTAATAGCTTGCAATTTGGGCCTTTCCATTTCGGTGGCATATGTTCTCTTGATGAAAGATTACAGTTTCACCAATTACCTTTACTTCTTTTGCCTACCCTTTTCACTTTGCATCTGGTTTATCATCGTCAATTTAGTTGTACATATCTTTGCCTATTGAAGTTTTGCAGGCTGATCAGAACATACTGAACCTATATCTATACTATAAGTGACTATGTGCTCTTGCCTTCTGCCCCTCCTTATAACTAATATTTTTTAATTCCTTTTATAGCATGCTTCCTCATAATTTTTGTATTACCTTATGATAGTAAAAGGTAGAATGTTTGAGGCTTTACATCAGGAAGTTATGCATTTGGTTGACAAAAAATGTAGATCTCTCAGAGTTCATCTTGCAGATCAACATTGGTGCACAACTGCAGAGACCCAACAAAAATAAATGATTGGGAGAAAATGCTGACAAAAATTAACATTTTTTCCATTGCAACACAATCATTCAAACTGTGTAAAGAAATTTTCCAGTGATCCAATAGTTTATGCATCCACACTGTAAAATATCCATATCTTGTTAGATAACAGCAATGCTACAACACCAAGAGCAGAAAAGTAAAATTAAAGTTTTCAGTGAATTCCAGAAAATGTTGCACCAAGAAAACTAAAAGGGAAAAACCTTTTTTTTTCCAAAAATGATTTTTATAATTTCTCCTAAACTTGATATAATGAATGAAGAAGATGAATATAAGCGCCTGTTTGGATCCACTAGAGATTCTCATTATAGCTAATGGGCATTAGGTAGTATTAGCTAGATAAACTTTAGTTGGATGGATAATAACAGAGAGTGTTTGGATCCACAGATAATGGATTGGCTAAAAAGTCAGAGAAAAGTGAGGAAGTCTACAATACCCTTGGTTTGGGAGGCGACCGAGTCGGCCTCGGTAAAATAGGAGGAGTACCGTAGACATATCGGCCAAATATTCTCCCGTATTTAATATTATCTGATATTATCTAGGTTTTGGTGGATTATGAGATAATGAGAATTTGGTTGTAGATAAATTTTATCTCCCCTATTATCTAGGTATGTTTGGATCCTTAAAGCTAAACTTTCGCAGATTATGATTATTTGGCTGGATCCAAACAGGAGTAGGAGAATGTTGCATAACAATTGCGAACTGTGCCAATCTCTAAGCTATTCATAGGTGTGACTGACCCTGAATCTCTTGCAGGCACCAGAGTGTGATACTAACAGCTAGCTTGATACTCAGGAGGGAAAAATTACGAAGGAGACTTGTAAAAATACTACCCAGAGATGACTAGAAATCTTCTATTGTATTTAACTTCACAAAAAAAGCTAAAACATGCAAATGAGGAGCATACCTTCTTTGCATATATAAACTCCAAGTCAGCACTACCATTCTCATCAAGGCTGATCTGACTATGACAATTGGCAGTATCAAAATCTAGCTGACTATCGGTGGCAATGTTGATCTCTTTCCATTTTTGTAAGGCCATATTTGTTCATCATTTGTTCTCATGCATAAATAATGAACTATGCAGCACTCATTAATTTAGCGGTGCACATGCGCAGTGTGTCAAAAAACTTACATATAAGCTGCATCTTTCGGTGCATGTATGTTTGTTCTTCAACTAGAGATTTTTAACCCCAAGCTAAAGAGAATAGCTGTCTTCAGGTTTCTTTGGCACACTTAATTCATTCAATAAAGTAACAAGTTAGGGTCTATGTCTTGACATTTAGGGATATAAACGAACAATGGTCAACAAGAGACGGACCCTTGTTAGGTGCGGCGTTCACCCAATGCTTTCTAGTAGAATCGAAATCTGAAACCCAAAACATAGATCCATTATGTAATGGCACATGGGTTTCAACAGCAACCATCGTAACTCATGCTAAAATACCAACTAAGCACATATCAGAAATACATTGAGGTGCGGTCTAGCGGGTCTATAAATATAGATGGAAAAATATAAGGTGATCAGTAAATTTATCAAAACCAAATGAAGGATTTGTATGTTTGTTTTCAAAAGCGTAGCAAGATGTACAATGTTCTAAACTATTGAAAACACAAAGACAAACACAAAGGAGTATTTATATTGATATTAGAAAATATAAACAATGAAAGCATACAAAGATGTACAATGTTCTAAACTATTAAAAAGGCTAAGACAAACATAAAGAAGTATTTATATATTGATATTGTATTATAAAATAAACAAACAAAGCATATGAAAATAAACACTTTTAATTTGTTATAAATACTAAACTATCTATAAACTCTTAGTACCTTTGTCCCCTAAGATCCTGGCCCATGTAGGAGACTATAAAAGAGTGAGTTTTCATATACCATTTTTCACCCATAAGTGTACATTACATTTGTTATCTTTATTATCTTATCTTACACTATAAAAGAGCCATTTTTCACGTACCATTTTTCACCTAACGAAAGCATCTATACCCCTCATATTGACCCCGACCCACTGTACATGTCCGAAAGGATTAGAAAGGTTGGAAAGGGCCTAAAGCTAATAGAAGAAAAATATTTCTATCTTTTAATATTTTATTTTCTCATCTCGTTTTGTATCCATACCGAATAGTTTTTTTTTTCTTAGAATTAAAGAAAAAGAAGGACGCTGATCAAAGTAGGTCTGCTTCATTTTAATTTCTTATTTCTCTTTTTTTTTTCTCCTTGAGTGTTGGGTCGGTCATCTTCTTGTTTTTCCTCAAACGCCTTTCGCTCTTCACATGATTCACGTAGACCCGTTTAAGTATACACAGGTGACACATGGTTTACAGCATGCGTGCCGCACATACATCTACGCTATATTTTAAAAAGAGTAAAAATCCATCTCCGATCCCTAAACTTGTCTTGATGTGTCAACCCAGTCCCTAAAGTTTCAAAGTGACCATCCCGGTCCCTAAACTTGTTTCGGTGTGTCAACCCGGTCTCTAACAACCTGATCCCTAAACTTGTCTCGGTGTCTCAATCTGGTCTCTAAACTTGTCTTGATTTGTCAACCCGGTCCCGGTACAAATGGTCACTTTCAGACTTCAGGGACCGGGTTGACACACCGAGACAAGTTTAGAAACTATGATAATCACTTTGAGACTTTAGGGATCCGGTTGACACACCAAGACAAGTTTAGTGACCGAGATGGACAATTCGAGACTTAAGGACCGGATTAACGACAAATTTAAGGACCGGAGATAGATTTTACTCTTTTAAAAATGACACTTGGAATACGCCTAATGGCAGGAAAATGTTGCCCATCTAATTTGGACTTCAGTAGTACTACTAGGACAAAAGCAGATCCGTGACCTCTATAACCAGGAAACTTCTTCAACCACGGAGCCCCAGTTAGATGAAAATCCACAGAGACAGCCAGACAAAGGACGAAAGCTGAAACATTGAGACCCTTTTGCTTCGTTTCAGCTTGAGCAACTGACGAAAGAAGAATGCAACAAGAAAATTCTTTTATGGAAAAAGTTGTCTTCTGATCTTCCGAAAAAATTCAACTTCATTCATGCATGGTACATCAATAGTCAGCACGCCAATAATAATCATACATTATTGTTGAGCTAATAAGCCATACTCTCCTTACAACCCTATTTAGGTCACAGGAAATACTGGGCTAAGATACAAGATAGTGAGAGAAATACCATAGCAATGAATTCAACATAACCAATGAGGTCCTTCGGTTGTTTTATCTCCAAAACGTTGAATGCATGAGCTGATCCTCATCACTAGTACTCCGTAAAGACTAGGGGTGTAATCGGATCGAATACGGACGGATATTGCTGATACCGTATTTGTTTTCATATTTTTTTCTTCAGAATCGGATACGGATATTGATCAAATGTGTCGGATAAGACTTAAATGGTTATCGACATCATATTTATCCAACTTTGAGTACTCGGATACAGATACGGATCGAATACTAAATATCTAAACTCGAATACGGATTAGACCTTAATCCTTTTAAACGGATTGGAACTCGAATACGAACGGATAATATCCGTACCATTTGCACCCCTAAGTAAAGACTACGACATCATCAATCAAGTGGACTAGATGCAACCTTGTAGGGCATATTAGTACAGTTCTTGTCCAGTCGATACGAATTCAATTCATATACATATATATATGCAGAAGATTTTGGGATGAAAATCATAGAACATGCATGCATCTATTGAATTTAGAAGCTAGAAGAATGAACAGAGTAGTAGGTAGTTTGGTACAAGGGGAGACGAACAGTGCCGTTCAGGACAACCAACCTACTAGTCCGATTTCAAAACGGGCTTCATTTCGCTATGATGCTCACCAGGTTGGCTCTGCAAGTCATTCTTTATTTTCTCATCATAGGATCCGCTGAGTGAGACTTGCCTGAGCTTGCGTAGCTCCTTTAGCCCAGAAAACTTCAAGGATGAAACATTACTGCAGTGGATCTTGAGGACCTCAAGGCCCCACATTACACCGGACTCGAACGTAACAGACTTTAACCTGACGTTGCAAGTAATCTCGAGGACCAATAGTGGGCGGAAGCAACCGAGTCCCATGAACCGGAGCTCGCCATATTGGAAGTCCTTGAAACAAAGTCAGAGATTATTCAGTGTTGGCAAATCCTTGAGGAGATCCACCTCATCTTGCGTTATCATGGTCAGGCTTAGCGTCACGTTTCTGAGATTGGACAGCAGCTTGATCCATGCTGGCAGCTTGCCTACATGTCCATATAGATCAAGGTTCTCTAGCTGGTCAGAAGGCGGGGAAGTGGCATCCAAACAGCCACCTTGATTCGTGTCGAACCACACTGACAAGGTTTCCAAATGGGGGTGACCCGAAATGGCAGAACACAACTCCTTGCCGTTTTCCCAGTTGACGCCAGACACTCCAAGCTTGCGCAATTGGGTGAGGTTTTTGAGCTCTTCTAGGATAGGCCGCCCGCTTGCAACAGCGATGCTGACATCGACGACGCTGATGTTGTTTAAGGCCATCATTTTTCCAATCCCTTGAGGCAGCTCAATTCCACCATGATAGGAGTATGGAAGCGGCCGTGCCCACAGCCTCCGTAACCAGAGATGTGATGACACCAGGCTAGCATGACCATCACGTGGCGCCATCAATGACGCTGAAGGTGTTGTCGTCGTTGCTGGCTCTTCAACAGTGGTGGAGTAGTGATCTATTCGCATAGTAGTGCCGGCAGAAATGAGCTGAAGCTTCTGTAGCATATTTATGCTTAGTGGAAGCTGGACTATGGAAGTGTGCCTGATATCAAGAGTCTGGAGCTGCCTTAGGCCACCAATGGAATCCGGCAGACGGGTGATCTCTTTGCATCCCCTTAGCGAGAGGAACTTGAGGCGGGGAAGCAGCTTGACCATCAGTAAGAGGTCTGCATCTGTCACTGACGACGCGTCCTCCAGATCTAGCACCCGGACCAACCTCATCTTGTCAGAGATGAAGAATGACTCCCACTTGCCGAAAACAGTGAGTGACCGCAGCCGTGAGAGGTCGATGCTCCGGTACACACTTATGTCTCTGTCCCAGTTGCTCCCTATTGTGAGATGCCGTCCAATGTGTACTGTGTTCACACTGCAATGGCCCTCCAGTGCAAACACTAGGTTCTCCTCCATTGACCGTGACATGATGTATTCACGGACGAAACCGTTGACCTGGCAGGATGAGATCCTTGTGAGGTAGTAAGACAGATTTGTCAATCCTGACACCTGGACCATGTTCCGGTGGCATAGGTTTTCAAAGAACTCCCCGCCTTCCTCCTCAGCGGTGTTTTCTTTGCTGTCCTTAGAGTAGCCTTCCGCGATCCACCGCCGCACCAAACATCTCCGCTGAATATTATGGTTGGCAGGGAAGATTGAGAGATAGAAGATGCACGGCTTCAGCGAATCTGGGCAGGACTGGAAGTAGGAGTGAACCCAGGAAAACAGATCCCTTAAACTACCAAATCCTTGGTCGGTCTCCAACATTTGTATAAAACAGTAATCCAAGTTGGGATTCCATCCTTCGTGGGCGATAAATTTAGCCACATCAACTATCACTTTGGGAAGTCCACCGCACTTATGTATTATGTTGGACAGGTTTTACTGCCTCAATCTGACCAGGGCGGCTCAGCTCAGAGTGAGAGAACCAGGACCAGGGAGTCCCAGTCAGAGTTAACTGACACCGTCAAAATGAATTTAAGGACAGGCATTAGCGTACATCCTTGCAAGGGCTAAAGTCTTAGAAGCATAAATAAATCAAAAGTTGGTAGATAAATGTGAATTTAATTTATAATTGTTTGTTAATAGTACTAGTCCATCAACCCGTGTTCTCGCACGGATTAAAGTTTTAGGAGATATAAATTTGATCTTTCGTAACATTAGAGGTGATTATTTTAGCTCATATTCCGTAATGGCATCATGGGTAATTTATATGCAAATTTAGAAATTATTTTAATTTATCTTTTATAATGGTATATTGGGTAATTTATATACAGATTTTAGGCTTATTTTAATTCATCTTTTATAATGACATCGTGAGTAATTTATATACAAATTTAAAGGGTTATTTAATTCATATTTCATAATGGCATATGTATAATTTTTATGCAAATTTAGGAGTTATTTTAATTATATTTTATAATGGCATGGTGGGTAATTTTTATGCAAATTTAGGCAGTTATTGTACTTTATCTTTCATAATGGCATGGTTCGTAATATTTTTAGAAGATATAATAGATCTAATGGCTACTATTATTAAAGCTACATGATCGATGGCCGGATGTTTCTAATTTTTTGTGAGGATTAACATGCACCGAATGTTGTTGTTAATACCCATTTCAGGTTTTGGAGCACCTAATTAGTAATAGTAAGATGAGATGGGGAAATTTAGAGATAGATTATTTTCCAGTAATCTATGGTAATGAAAAAAATACCATTGGTCTGACATAGCTAGTGATACAAATTTGGTTGCTTAACTTATGATATATACGTACATTTGTGTCAGAAAAAAATAGCGTAACACTAAGATAAGTCCAAATAATAGCTTTATTTTGTATGGTTTCATGGTTTGCGAGTAAAACGTACCGTTTTTTTGAAGAGTTCGAATGCATCATCGATTTCTAGGCCTTCCACACTCCAACGCGGTGAACAATGTGAGGCGACACTTTCTTCATTTGCTACGACAATGATACGGCTTTGACCTTGGTTATCTTCAATGGCCAAGGCAGTTTTTATGCAGTCCCACTCTTCCGTGGACTGCAGACCATCAATAACAATGAGACAGGGATATTTTTTTAGAAGCCGACCGCACTCCTGAATCGGGTCTCTGATTCTCAACATGCTACCATGCTGGAGAGAACCCGAGTACAAATCCAAGAGTAATCTCCATGAGAAGTCCCTTATATTGAATGGATGGGATACATCCACCCAACCAAACTTTTTAAAAGACGATGTGCGCCAGTCAATAATCACTTGCTTGCAGTACACGTATTTGACAATATATGTTTTACCAACACCAGCCATTCCAAATACGGACCGCACCTCTGCCCAGTTGGAGCGAAGATTCTCTATATCTGCACTGCGGCCAACAAGTTTAGATCCGTGTTGGCTTAACCATTCATTTGCTTCTTGTGTCTTGACACTTTCCTCGTCCTCATGCTCGGTCTCATCTTCATAGCCATCCTCGTTCTCATCCTATTATTCAATCCAAGTAGAAAATCCTTATTAAGTGGTTGCGATGCATTGAAATGACATCTAACTATTACTGATTGGAGCCTTCTTTTGGAGTCTCCACGTTAATCTTCACCAGACGTGTCAGAAAAAAATAAATTTTAAAAATTCTCATAAAAATTAAAAACATCCGTACGTCCATCATGTAACTCTAATAATAATAGCCATTAGATTTATTATATTTTCTAAAACATTGTCCACCATACCATTATTATGAAAGATGAAATAAAATAATCCCTAAATTTATATAAAAAAATTACCCACCATTATGAAAGAGGAAATAAAATAATCGCCTAAATTTATATAAAAATTAACCACCATGCCATTATGAATACAAATTAAATTAAAATAACCCCCTAAATTTGCATAAAAATTACCCATCATGCCATTATAAAATATAGATTAAATTATCGCATAAATTTGCATATAAATTACTCACCATGCCATTATAAATGATGAATTAAAATAATACATAAATTTGCATATAAATTACACAATATGACTTCATGAAAGATAAATTAAAATAATCACTAAATTTGCATTAAATTACCTACAATGCAGTATAAAAGATGAATTAAAATCATCAGCTCTAATATTACTAACGATTAAATCTATATCTCCTAAAACTCTAACCCGTGAGCACGGGTTGATGGACTAGTTTTGACTAATGGAAAGAGATGAACCTTCAATCATGGTTGTTAAAAAAAGAAGCAGCAAAACATGACCCTTGCTTTTCTTTGATTAAGATAGGGTAATGAAGAAACTATATACACCCTCTAGGTACAAAGAAGATGTCGTTTTGGACAAGATATCAGTCAAACTTTTAAAACTTTGACTATAAAAAACTCTTATCTTATTTATACTAAAGGTCACATGTGTCAATAACGTATAAAGTTGTGACAATCTTAATGTTACTAATTAGATGTTACAAAATAAGCACTGCTTACGAGAAATGCTAGAAAAAAGATAAATTCTAAAAATTTTCACAAAAATCAGAAACATCTATCCATCTACCAGGTAGCCTACCAGATAGCCTGTAATAATATTAGCCATTAGATCTATTTTATTTTCTACAAAAATTGCCCACCATGCCATTATAAAATACAATTAAAATAACTCCCTAAATTTGCATATAAATTACGGACCATACCATTATGAAAGACCAATTAAAGTAACCTCCTAAATTTGTTTTTAAATTACTCATGCCATTATAAAAGTTCGATTAAAGAAACCCCTAAATTTGCATATAAACTACGCATCATGCCACTATGAAAGATCATTTACATATAAATTACCCATCATGCAATTATAAAAAGATGAATTAAAATAACACTAAATTTGCATATAAATTACTCACCATACCATTGTGAAAGATGAATTAAAATAATGCCTAAATTTACACATGAATTACTTTATCATGCCATTATGAATTAAACTATCCCCTAAATTTATATACAATTCACTTACTGTGCCATTGTGAAAGACAATTTAAAGCAGCCTCCTAAATAAGCATATAATAAACACTATGACATTATAAAAAATAAATGTTAACTATCTGGAGCCTGTTATAGATAGATAAGATAATAGCAATTTTGATTAACTGTGGTTCTCAAATTTATATACAGTAGCTTGTGCTTTGAGCGGGGTTAACGTACTTGTGTTTATTAATATTATAAAAGAAACACATTAGTCAAGTATAAATTGTACAGTACAAATGTTGATGTTGAAAATGATCAAAAAGGAAAAACACCGAGTATAACTTGTTCAGAAATTTATTGATGGCGTTCGAGCATATATACCTCAATGACAAAGAGACCATCAGAATGGTCAGCTGAGAACTCCTGTGCTTGTGGGATGCACAGTCTTGCTACTTCGAGCTGCTTTATGTGCACGACGACGCAGCTACCATTTTTGTTGTCGGGAAGGAAATCCCTGACGACCTCCAAGTCATCCTTGCTGGACAGATCTTCCAGGAAGATGAGGTATCTCTGATTGCTCAGCGCTTGCTTGGCGAAGTCCTTTATGAGTGCGCCTTCAGTATCCTTCACACTTTTCAGTTTCAAGAACTTTTCAAGAATTCCATGTCGTGGACAATTGTTTTCCACACTTTTCAGTTTCAAGAAATTTTCATGAATTCCATGTCGTAGACAATAGTTTTTGTACAATTCAGTTAGCAAGATCTTGACGAAGACCTCTAGATCGAATGGATGCATCAGTTTCACCGAAGCACGGTACTTGAATTTCTCGCAGATTTCTGGGTATTTATCACAGGTCTTGTTAACAATTGATGCCTCCTCAAGATGGTCTACTTTTTTGTACACTGAGACAATTCGAAGTGGAGTATGGTCAGCATCTTCCTTGATCAGATCGATGAGATTTGTAATTGGGCGGCTACGCTTCTTCTTCTTATCCTTGCAAAATACAACAGGAGTATTGTAGATCAGAGTAGGAAGGAGTAAAATTTTTATTCACTGACGATGTTTGGAGCATACCTCATTGAAGAAAACAAAAACAGAATGGTCAGGCGAGAACTGCTCCAGCTCCAATACGCAGTGCGATTGTCCGACGCACAAGCTTGCGACTTCAAGTTGCTGCGTGTGCACGACGATGCAGCTCCCCTTCTTCTTGTCAGGTAGGTACACCCTGACAGCCTCCCAGTCAAACGCGCTGGGCACATCTTCCAGGAAGACTAGGTACCTCCGATGGCTCACTCGCTTCATGAATTCCTTTATAAGTACGTCTTGATCAGCAATCATCACTTCCGCAGGATCGAGGAGATCTACAGAGCTTCCTTGTTGGGAACAATAGTTTGTACAGAACTGAAGCAGCAAACTCCGGATGAACTCACGGGAATTGAAGGGATGCATCAGCTTCACCCAGGCACGGAACCTGAAGTTTTTGCAGATTCCTGGGTCGTCGCATGTCTTCTTGATGATGGATGCCACCCCAAGATCGCCTGCTGCTCCCCACACCGAGATCACTTGGAGTGGAAGAGCATCGTCTATATTGTTAATCAGCTCGATGAGATCTCTTGGGCTGTCATGCTTCTTCTTGGCGTCCCTCGCCTCATTTAGGATGCCCGCTCTTCTGATGCGCCTTCTCAGTGGTGGGCTTGGAGCCAGAGTCGCCGACGATGCTCATGTACCGCTCGTTCCTCTGGCCCATGGCTTCCACCCTGGACTTGAGCAGCTCTATAGCAGTGACCGCATCGTCCAGGGGCGCAGCCGGTGCCGCTGCAAGCATGCAGCAGGATAGGAGCAAGCGGCGCCACCACTTGGACTTTTTGATGTCCACGAGGACAGCGGACTCGATGCAGTCCTCCACTTCTAAGGCCATGTTGCGGACCTGTCTTACCAAGGTCCTTACCATTTCGTCAGTGGCACGCCCTTTGGCAACGTTGAGGAAGGAACGCATCATCTCGAACTCGTCCGAGATGATCATCAGATCACGTTGCATAGTCTTCTTGAGCTTCTCCTCTTCCTCAATCGCTGACTTGGCAGCGGTCAGTGTCCCCTCCACCGCCGACTTGGCCAACCCAAGCACTAGGTCCGCCATTGCTATATGCTCTCTGTTTCTTTTTGCTTAGATTTGTTTGTTGTGTGCTGGAGTGGCAGCAACAGCTTACAAGCGAAGCAGCGGCTAGTTGAGGAATAGCTGGAAATGTTTTTCAGATGGGTGCGGTGGAGCAGCATCACAATTTATAGAAACACTGGGCTGATCGGTTGTACTCATTTTGATCTACTGCTGTAGCTTATTTGGCTTTTTTCATTGTTCATATGCTTGATTGTACTGTAGTGGCTGCACAGTCCAGCCAAAATAATCTGTAGTGGCTAGTATGTCAGCGCCGTCCAAAACACAGGCTAACATATGCTAATTTGAGACCCACGGAATATCAAAATTGCTATTATTTAATTTATATATATACATTTTTTTAATCTTATCTATTATAATAGGCTCCTAGTTAACATTTATATTTTAAAATTACATAGAGGTAATTTCTATATAAATTTTGGAGGTTCTTTTAAATTATCTTTTACAATGGTACAATACGTAATTTATATATAAATTTAGAGATATTTTAATTCACATTTCATAACAATGCTGGCATCCGGTCACACTGTGGCAACATTGCACGTCTTTGGTAAGCCCTAGTCGCTGGCCTCGTATTTATGCCCCTAGTATTTGAGTCCGACTGGAACTTTATCTTGAATTTGTTGTAACCAAAACATACACATATTCAACAAAATCCACCTTGGTGAATATGCCGACCACATTGAAGTCAACCATGTGCAACCTCCATATACCATACATGAGTCTATCCCTTCAGGTGCCCACGTATAATGCCCTGATTAGACTGATCACATAGCCTCACCAACTCCTGGATAGAACACCGCCATTGTTGCATTTCCATCCATGACTCTATCTTCAGCAACACTCTACTTCATCTTGTACGGTGCGCGCTTGACTTCTCACCCAAAAGGACTGTCTTCCCGCCTTGAGTGGCTCTCAATGTCGTCTAACATTATCAGGTGACACCTAATAGAACTAACATTCCTCATGCAAAAACCCAAGGAAAATCATATTCCTCATCTGCCCTAGCACACATGACTCATACTTTTGAATATTACCTCTTGTGTGTCACACATTGTGAACTTGATGGTGCCTGCCTTCATGGTGTGGTAAGCTGAGTCATCTCCTAGGTAAGCAAAATCACCTTGATAATCCTCAGTGTACGATAAGAATCTCCTTCCATGTTGCATGAAACGAGCTTGCCGAATCCAACAGGCACACTTTATAGCACTCTTCAATTGATAATGTGAGAATATCATCATTGTTATTCGAATCAACCCTCTTGTTGGCAATCATAAGATTTGTAGTCCCTCTTCAGCCCTGCACAAAATTTCTCTTTATATGTCTGTTGACGCAGAAGGCTAATAGGGGTCTCTGCGCTATCAACTATAGAGCTGGAAGATTTTCTTGCTTCTGTGAAGCGGGTTTCGTGCTCTTCTCTTTGGTAGGGTGTGCATGTTGTTGGTGTGCCACCTAGTTTGACCTAACTAGGAAGGATGGATGCCGTGATGGTGGATCGCTTTGCATGCATAGACATGGAAGAAACATCAACTTAGCCGATCATGGTCAAAGAATGGATTGGCAATGATTTTGGATCAATCGGCTAGTAAGCCAATTATACGTGTTTCGTCGATTAAGAATATTAAAGGAATCACTTAAACCTAACTAGATCAAAGCTGTTGACTTTTTTAATACAAGACCGTGAACACATGGGCAACCAGAACATCCTTCTTCAAGCAAACTAACTCCTTACGTATAAGATGAGAACATCCCGCTTAAGAGGCCCAGATTAGTCCTATGCAAGTCATCAGAACATCAATTAGAGCGGGGCCAAACCACATAGATGGTAACGACGATGTTCTAGATAGCTTTACTAGCTAGGGCAAACAACCAAAGATCATGAGATAGCTTTTAGATTCACTGAAAAAAATACAATCTAGGCCACGCATCATACTTCGAACTCAAGAAAGATGCTTTCCAGTAAAACATATCATAAATTAGCATAAATCCATATAACAAAGCAAGATGATAACTAATGATTTAATCGTGCACTACAACGTACAAGACAAAACCATCAAAGTGGCCACAAACATATTGGCCCAAAGATCTTCTGAGGTACAGCTTTAAAGCTACATGACACTTACCGAGAAAACCCTATAATAGGGGTGGTGGTCAGGGATGTGCCGAAAGTGATTGTATTCGGAAAAAGGACCCTATTACAATATTAGAAAATTATATTTATAAACTAGAAACCCCAAGAACGTGCGACGACATGGGCTGCCCATGAAGATCATTGGGCTCGATCTCCACACACTCCATCAGCCCATTACCATTTTAGCCAAATGACCAAATTATGGTGTCAGCAATGTACCTACTCCCTGCACTTGTAGCACAGTTACCCCTTCTTCCTCATCTTGCTCTTCTTATCACCCACACTATAATTGACCTTGACATTCAAACACTAATAAAAAATCTCTCCAACTATATTGTTCTTCTTCTTGTGAGCACGAGCAAGCAAAACTGCAACATCTTCTACCTAGACTGATTCTTTCTCACAGTAACCAGATGCTCATAAGAACTCTGTAACGAAGATATATAGAAGAATAATTGTCGTGTTATCATCATCATTTTTCCCCCATCTTCACTAGGCCAGTGGTCAATTGCTTGAAGACAATGATGTGCTCTGCGAGATGTGACCCCTCCTACATACTCAACCTGAATGACTTCAATTCAGGTACAACTTCTAAGTCAATGTCATGGACACGAACTGAATTGGCAGCTTAACCTCATCTGTCAACGGTCCAAAAATAGGTCCTTCACCCTCATCTGTCATGGTCCAAAAATCTTGGTCCCATCAAAATTCACCACCTCAAATTTGATCGATGTCATCCGCCAATTGCCACATACCGCTGAAAAGATTTCGCTTCAACGCCTTTCTTCAAAACCAGCATGACCACCTTGTTTCGAAATGCTGAGTTCAACACTGGGCGGATCTACCATCATTTGTCAATGTCAGACAACCCTGATAACATTTCTAAAATCCTTTGTAATTTACTAATGTGACTACTAAAAATGTACAATAGAGACTATGGCAATTAACACGGAAAAAATAACATATCAAATTTTATACGTGTAAAAAATTACAAAATAAGCTTGGCTAATTTTATCTTGATGACATCTGCGCAATGTAACTGACTTTACATGTAAAATGACCACTTTGTTCCTGTTTATGTTAAATATAAATATATAGTCCATTGTTACTTATACCTACTATATTGTACATCTAAAAGCCTTACAAAAATGCCATTACTCGTGTCAGGCTATATATTTACATGTATAAATGTATGATGGTTACTGGTAGATTTTTTTAAGAAATGTTGTATTGATGAATTAAGCCCTTTTAAATGGAAAGAAATATGGCTTGTTGTAGTACTCAGTAAATGTCATAAAAATTATATTGCACTAGTCCATCAACCCGTGCTCTCGCACGGGTTAGTTTTAGGAGATATAGATTTAATCCATAACAATATTAGAGTTGATTGTTTTAATTCATCTTTTGTAATGTCATTGTGGGTAATTTATATGTAAATTTAGAAATTATTTTAATTTATATTTATATGCAGATTTTGGACTTATTTTAATTTATCTCTTATAATGGCATGTTGAGTAATTTATATGCAAATTTAGGGGGTTATTTTAATTCATATTTATAATGTCATGGTGGGCAATTTTATGCAAATTTAAGGGGTTATTTAATTCATATTTCATAATGGCACGATGGGCAATTTTTATACAAATTTAGGGGATTATTTTATTTCATCTTTCATAATGTCATGGTGGGTAAATCTTTAGAAACTATAATAGATCTAATGACTATTTTTATTTTATTAGAGTGAAAACATGTTTCTGATTTTGTAAGAATTTTTATGATTCATCTTTTTTTAGAAAATAGATCTGTTATTAGAGTTACACGATGGATCTTGGGATGTTAATTACATAGAAAACATATCTAATGACTATTAAGATTTTAACAATCAATGATAGGATGTTGTTTCTGATTATATGAGAATTTCTATGATTTTATGTTTTATTTAGCGCATCTTGTGAGGATTAAAAAGGAGGTTCCAAAAAGAATTTTCAATTAGTAATAGCAACATTTGGCACAAAATATCTGTTTTATAGAAAGGTTTCTAGTATCTTTATGAAAAAAAAGTTATGGGATAATTTAGTAGTTTAAATTTTTAAATGGGAAAATTTTTGACAAAAACTGAGAGTAAATTTGAAAATAGAAAAAATCTAAAAAAAGAAGAAATTTGCTTTGATTGAGAGTTGAACTCATAATCTCTCAAAATGGCAGAGGGGGTAATTACATAGAAAATAAATTGAAAATGGAAAATATGCCAAAAAAGAAGAAATTTGCTTTCATTGAGAGTTAAACTCAAAACCTTTCATAATGGCAGAGGTGGGTAATTACTTAGAAAATAGATACCAATCGATAGTTGGATGTTTCTGATTTTTGTGAGAATTTCATGGATTTATCTTTTTTTCTGGTGCGTTTCGTGAGGATTAACGTGGTGGCTCTAAAAAGAGCCTCTAATTAGTAATAGTAAGATGTACCTTATTCCGTATATGTATGTGTAAAGGTTTTGTGAATAGTACTTTCTGTTTGGGGTTGAAATAAATGTAAATGAGTTTTAGCTTTAAATTTGTTTTACCCTTTAAACATGGGCAAAGTGGTTAATATCAGTCCCAATGCATTGATCTCAACAAGGCAAAGTTAACAAAGTTAATTTTGTAACTTTTTGCTTCGTATATGATTTGATATAGTTTTATACTAGCATTAAATGCAGTATGTATTTATGTGATATACTTTAAAAAATCATGGACCCAAAACTGTACTTTCAAAGATATGACGGAGTTATGCCACACCCAAAGACAAGTTAAAGGACCTCTGCTACAGGAACATGCGTGTGAGATGTGGTGATGCAACAAAAATTATGCCACTCGTTTGTACCGGCACTATATACAACCGAGGAGCAGCCAGCTTATTGAATGCTTTTGTTTTCTAAAGCTGAATCGGATGCCGTATGGACGAGTAAAGTAAGGAATGCATGGATTCTCTTTTAGGAAAAGCTCGACATCCTTTTATGTGCATAGCACAAGAAAAGGATCGCGGCATGCACACTGTCTTTCATTCATCAGGCAAAAGGAAAAACCAAAGAAACGTATGCTCAAGCAAACGGTGAAGTGTGAAATCATAGTTAAAATAATGAAAGGGGGAAAAACAAGCTAGTTTATGATTTCACTAGTTAGTTTGGGCCATAATCGTGTTTTTACTAAAGCTTTTGCATTCATATGCATGTGAAACGCTTCTCCACCTAATTCAGTGTTTATGATTACAATTACAATAGTTGTCATTTACAAACATTATAACATTCTGTAGATGTTGTTTTTGTGTAGTCTCAAATAATAAATTCTTCAGTGATGTATTTATAAGACGTTATATTCACCTCTATATTTACAAGTATATAATACACACACTGACATATTATATAGAGAGAGAAATGGACAAAGCCTCAATATAAATTTTCGGGCCCCCAAAATGTCTGGACAAACGCTGCCTAAATTCTATGCTGACGGCCCTGCTGTCCCAAAAGGGGATAAATCAAATGAGCTTTCATGGGGTTAACTAGGTGTTATACCATACCGTTTCCTATGCTATTTGTTGAAACTTATACTGAAAGTTTGTCCAATCATATATATTGCAATTAAATACTATGGTTAGCTATGAAACTGTGGGGGTGCAACTATGCTTCAAGAGATCATCTCTTGTTTCACTTTTTGCTCAAACTATATTCAATGATGTGACACTTTAAAAACCACGCGAAATAAAACTTACTGGTTCCCGTGTACTTCGCGAGCAGTACTGTACTGTAGGAGCAGTAGTACACATGTAGTGGTATATATAAGTGCAATTAAATATTAGTAGGTCCACTTGGACCCGCACATAATACCAGTTTTCGTGTGTGTAATAGGCCCGTTTGAAATGAGCACGTTACTATTAGGTAGCCTGTCAGCTCCTCTGTACTTTGTTATTTGTATCAATGAGGCTGGTCCTTTGTGCTTGTTTTTCTTGCGGCTGTACAGTCACTGTAGTTGAAACAATAGTACGTACCAAGTTATCAACAGTGAAGAGCAGCGGATGTAGTTGCAGCTGCAGCTAAAGAAGCACAACCTATCAACCCTGATGTATATCGATCGGGGCCTTCGATAGTAGGACGATTCGATCCATTGAATCGCGCGAATTTTAACGTGGGTTGATGCCCACACTTTGGCATCTGCTGGTATTGCGCTTGCACTGTCACATGCACAGTCTCGATTCTCATGGGCACCACTGTGGCGTAACTGTGTAACAGGACAGTGATCGTTGATGCCCTCCACCTTTGTTGGCACTCATCCACGCGCGCGCACCTCAATAATTTATGCATGATAACAGTTGAGTACTTTGCTATGTTTGCATCGCATCGCGCTACATATAGTGTTAATTGTGTGGGGTACAGATCAACCTGGAGGGAACAATATAATGCGCACTTTATTTCTCTGGTCCTCCCGACTGTCCCTGTCCTCCTCTGGCGGGAAGAGCGGTGTCTGAGGGGGGTTTTTTTTTTTCACAATAAGACAGATAACCACCAATCAACTGCTAACAATTGTGGATTAGAAAAAAAATGCTAAGCATTGTTACTCGAGAGACATTAAGGATTTTCGCTCGGCGGTGCTTCATGGATATGATGAGTAGTTTAGGAAGCAATTTAGTGCCCGTCTGTGAGCGGCTGTGCTGTATTACTCATCAGCATATGGCATTTCGTTCTCGTTTTTCACCCCGCACTTTTGTAATGATGTTTTGTTATTCTTTCTTCTACGGAGTACTCCATCCGTATTCAAATATAAGTCACGGTTGATTTTTAAAAAAAAAATTCAATCTTTCGTCTTATTAAAAAATTTATAATTTGTCGTTTCTTTTGTTGTGGTTTGTTTTACTATTGCATATTGTAGATAGTTTGAGTATGACTAGTTTTTTTATATGTTTACACAAATCTTTTGAATAAGACGAATGATTAAAGTTTTGGATAATAAAATCAACCGTGATTTATATTTAAATACAGTACAGTGCAAAGGCAGAACGACTGCCATGGCCGTACGTGCTTGGTCGCTTTGGCAGCAATGAAATTCGATCTCTCTTCTGCCAGACCGCCAGCAGCGTGACTCCTTAGATTCGCTTCCCCCAGCAGCTAGCCTGTGGTCCAAGAAGATGCTACGGCATGCAGACAACACAATTAGAACAGACCCCGAAAATTAGTGAAGGCTCGCTATTTCTCAGATTTTTCCATTTTTGCATGTTTTCTTTTTCAAAAGTTTCCATTTAAATAATTATTTTGACACAGTTATTCAAAAATTACGAATTATGCACATAACTTATGTCTTTCGCAATTATGCACGTGTTCTGTAACTTATACGTTCCGTATAACTTGTATCTTTCTACATATTATGCACATAGATTATACATATGTTATTTACATAACATATATATACCTTCCACACATAACTTGTGCATCTCAAAAGTAATATATGTTGTATTAAAAATAATGAGAGATTTTACAGCGCTTTGAATCATCCATAGCCTTTCATTGGTCTAGATCAAAGATTAAATTGAAGGAGGAACCAATTGAGAGAAACTTAAGTTGTGAGCCGAAACTTAAAAAAATATGCTAGGAACTCAAATTTCATGACCATAAAATAATTGTAAAATGGTATATAGATACTTTTGCATTGGCATCTAAATAGACCGGTTGGTTTGGTTCATTTCAGGTTCTGTTCTGGTTTCACTTGTTAGCAGTCGGCTCGCCACGCGGCCGCACCATTTCTCAACCGCGCCGCCCCTTGCCGACCGCCTCCTCCAGCACCCTCTCTCCCCCACACTGCTCTCCTCCTCTGGCGCCTTCTCTCACCCGCGCCGCTCCTCATGGCCTCACAGTCCACCCGCCGGCCCCCTCCTCTGTGCCCTCGCTCTCTCGCGCCGGCACTCGCTCGCTTCCTCCCCCGGCGCCCTCTCTCACCTGCGCCGCTCCTCACCGCCAGCCAGCCGCTGCTCCTGTGCCTAGCTCCGCCATGCACCAGAGCAGACATGTGGATTCGTTGATTGGAAGCCGCGCTGGCGAGGAACAACCAAGTTGACGTGCCGGCGTGGTCTGCCGGCGGCCCTGTGAGAAGTGGCGGTGGGCGCCTGCTCTTTCGTACGGACGGTTTGTGCAGGCCGGTACTTGCGGGTGGAGCGGACGAAACGAGTGGATGGTCCCTACGGGCAGAGACTCCCAGCGGTCACCGGTGGCAGCCTGCCTCTACGGAAGCACCCCATGCCCGCGGCCGGCGTCCTGCCCCTTCACTTGCTTCCGCGGCCGGCGGCCAAAGAAAGACGACGCCTAGCTACTACTCGCTGCCTCCCTGGGTTGGATCGGTGTCATCCCAAAAAGTGCATTTACTAAATTACCCTGGGCCTAATTAAATTAGGCAAAGCGCTCATCTACGGTCTATATTTTTTTTCAGTCAGAACTCGTAGTTCCTCTCAAGCACAGTAACATTTCAGATAAAAAAGAATAAAGAATTAAGAAAGAGGAAGGCGAGGCGCGAGCCCACCAGGCCGCTTTCTCCGCTACATGGCACAACCCCCTCGAGCATGGTACCGATTCGGCTGGCCGGTGGGACCTCTAGGCATCTATATTTGTGAAAATATAGAAAAAATCAATTTATATTTAAAATATATTATATGTTAAATTAAATCACAATGAAAGTAAATAATAATTGTAAATTTTTTTAATAAGATGAGTAAGTCAAATTTAAAGTCAAAAAATCAAACGACGTGTAAATTGAGAAGGAGCGAGTGCCAGTGTGTTTTGTTAGCCATGCGAGACGACCTGGAGTCATCAGAACCTGTATGGGAGCCTAAACGAGTCGTTTGATTGTCGTCACGGGATGGACTAACAAAATCCCAGCGTACAACAAAATCACAAAATGGACTCATCCCTCGCGAAACCGCCGGACGAGCTCGTTCCTCGCTTAGTTCCACCCAGGCGCAACTGGCTTCATCGGCGGCGGTTCGTCCGATCCTACAGGGAGTGAAGCCATGCCAGACCAACCAATGGGCCGGGGCCGCTGCCCAAACCAAACACGTTGTAGAAGTCCGAATGAAAGCACTGAGGATTAAAGTTGTTTTAATACTGTACTATATTGTAAAAAATAGGGCATAGACCTAAAAAACCTTTCACAATTTAAAAGACTACTCCTCTAAATATTTTTACCGTTTAAGCATGTGCAGAACTGCAGATTGAGCCGAGTCTTCTAATATATGGAACAATATTTAGAGCTACTCAATTTAATTAGTTGGGAATGTTGGGCTATTCTTGGTGCACAGTTGCCACATCAACTTATCTCCATATATGTAACTATATACCTCAAGTTTATATTGTCTCTCTTCGTAATCTCCTTGCCTATCACTAAAATGCTAATGTGCCATCCATTTTACTCCTCTGAACTTGTCTCAGTGTGAAAACCTCCTAAGCTCATATACCGAACAAAATAAATACTTGAACTACGAAAAACGCAAACCCCCCCCCCCCCGCCAAAGTGGATTTGCAACGCCTTCTCTCTTACATGTGACCCCCACAAAATGCCTTCTTCCTCACTCTCTCTCCACACAGCAACAGCCTTCTCTGCCCCACACAACCCCGTCTCCATCGCCGCCACAATGAATGTCGGCCATGCCACGTTGCTACTCATCCATGTGGGCCATCAGCAATTGTACTCCTCTCGCACTGGCAAACAGGCCCTGCGCGCTGCTCCCCCTCCCTCGTTCGTAGCCGCACCCAACACCCTACTCCTCTACATACAGCTCCGACCGTGCCATGCTACTCCTATACCACCACCGGCCACACTCTGCACCCTACTCCTGTGCATGTTACGCCCTCTGCTTAGCACCGCTCCTCCTCCCCTGCCGGAGAAGAAATGATAGAGAAAGCTTACATGTGGGGCCAATATGCCTATCATGGTCGAAACCACGCTAAATTGGTCTGGGGGCTCCCTTGCTTGGTCTCAATAGTTGAGGGATATAGTATGTTGGTAAATTAAAATAGACTCCACTATTATAACATTTAATAAGAATAGAACTTGAGAGGAGGGATGAGCCGTGGATTCCGTAGTTCGATGGAGACCAGGCTAGCCATTGAGTTGGAGACATGTGGGACAACTGGTGGGGCAGGTAGAGAATAGAACGACCAACAAACAATGATCTACCGGTGTTTCGCTCACCAAGGTCTAGTTTAGCAACACTTAATTTGAGAGGGATTATAGTGGATTGGGTAGAATGGAGAGAGATTTTGATTTGTCGTAGATTTGAACCCACATCAATCTCTCCAATAAACTTCAATTCAATATAGTTGCCAAACTAGACCGATGATGGTGACAGTACTATGCATACGGTTTCGCGCTTAACAATCACACATGTTGGTGCATTGTCCAGACCAATGTTGGTCACTCCAAGGTCAAGGACACCTCTGAATAATGTGGAAACGAACACGCTCTGAATAATGTGTCGGACAATACGATAGATGTCCACCTGTAAAAGGTTCTCATCATGTATAGCAATGACACATGCAGTAGAGCAAGACCAATATGGCTGGAGGCAGCTGCAACCAGACATATACTATATATGTCGTGTTCTCGTTCTCTCTTCATCCGAGAAATTCCGAGATTTATTAGCTCAAAACATCGATCAGTCAGCAATGCCCAGCAAAGAAGATGTTCTTGTTCTTGCAGTGCCTCCTCGCAAAAAATCATGAGTAGAAAACACCGACCCGCCTCCCTCTAGCATGTTGGGGATTAATGTCAAGTTATTATCAGCTGGGCCTACTGCAAGGCCATGATGACCGGTCACCTCGTTTGTTCGGTTCGGCCTAGGCGTGGCGTGTTGTAAAGGGCTCTGAAATTTGTACTGTGCTGGACTGCTGGGCAGATCAGGCCATACAAAGGCCAGGCTGTCTGGATTCATATGCTTGGCTATGTTTCTGAATGAAGCCCAAGTGAAGGGGAGGCAGTGTGCACACACCTCTGATGGAGTTTAGGCTGGTCGCACACCTCCTAGACCCGTAGAATACCTGATCTGAGATTAAAAAGGAAAAAGTATATATAACCCATATACTCTCAAAGGAAGTATACATAACACCCCAAACTAGAAAATGGCGATTTCTTGCACCCCTAACTTTGCAAAACCGAACAAATCAGCCCCTAGAGTGGTTTTGGACGATGGTTTTTTACCACGAGGCATGACACGCCAGACTAAGGTTCCACTGTGGCATTTGGGCCCACCTGTCAGTGTATAGCTTATTTTTTTGTATTTTGTCTTTTTCTCCTCCTCTCCTTCCTCAAGCTGCCTCACTGGCGGCAATGCACTTCTTCTCCAACAGTGGCGGGCGCCCGCTCTGACATGCTCCTCCCTAGCACCTCCAAGCCCAAGGTGCACCACCACCTCCGCTCTAAGTCCTCCCTCTCTGCACCCGACTCTCTCTACCGTCGTGGGGGCCTGCACCCCTGACGTGCCCTCTACCTCACCGCCACTGCCTTCGTAATGCTCTTCGACCTCATCTTCCTTGGCCTCGGCTCCACAGGCGGCCGTCAACGAGGAGGAAGCCGTTGCACAGAGTGGCAACGAGCGACGATAGTCGTGGAACATGGGGATGGCGCCGGACATGGGATGGGATGGAGCTTGGGGACATTGAGGATTGAAGAAGGAGTGGCAACACCGGCCCTAGGAGGCGAAGGGGAGTGGTGTCAATGAGAGCGGAGTTGCCGCTGGCGTCGACGATGGCATGGGGGAGCGCAGCGCGTATGCGGCTGGGCAAAGGACGGCTCGTTGGAAGCTGTCGTGCTATCTAGGAGCGCCATCTAGACGCGGAACACCATCGAGGCTACCCTCCACGTCGAGCGATGGCGCCGTGTGTGGGCGTAGAGCTTGTCATCACGCACGAGGAAGGAAGGAGTCGATGGGCTCCTCTCCTACCTCCTTGGCGGTGGTGGCGACACCCGACACAAGTGGCGGGCGGTGGCAGAGGGAGCACGACGACAGCAAGTGGGCTGGTGGCGGTGATGGAGGGCGGACGGCGCCGTGGAGAGCGGGCGGGCTGGCGGCGGCGACAATGCTTCGACGAGCGCGCGAGCGAGAGGCGGCCACAGCAGCGGATCCGGCAAGCACACTGATGAAGCGAGAGAGGACATGAGAGGGGGTAAGAAAAATCATATGACATGTGGGCCCACCGATACGTTTGCACGGCACATCAGCAAAACTATATATGAAAACCAACAAGGTGGTGTTTTGTACGGTTTTTCAAAGTTTAGAAGTGTTAAAAAACCGATTTTCAGTTAGAGGTTTTATTATTCCACCCTTTAAACTTCATAGGGTGTCAAAAACGTCTGCAGCGGAATCCGGTACCTCGTCCCATATTATCCAGGGGGCAGTTCCTCCCGTAAATGTGTGTGTGTGGGGGGGGGGGGTGGGGGGTTGGAGTCCGGCAAATCCTCTGTCTCTCGGCTCCCCCCTCTAGTTTTTGTGACCGGGAGGAAGACAGAAAGACTCTGTACTCCTTTGCTGGCCCGGGCAAAAGATGGAGAAAAGCAGTAGCTGAGGCATGCAAGCAGCGGCGGCGTGCGCACATCCTGGCGAAGGCGCACAAGCAGCGGCGGCAGGCCCGCGGGTTGGCGGAGCCACGCGTGGCCGGCGACGACTAGCAAGAATAGGAGCTCCAGCGGACAACGACCAAGAGCTCGAGCGGGCCATGGATCTGAGATACGAGCTCAAGTGGAGCCACGCCCTTCACCCTTCACCGCTGCTCACCACCATGCCCTTCGCCACCTCCACCGCCATACTGCCCCGCGCTAGCTGCTAGTGTGCTAGCGCTAAAATAAGGAGACTTGCACAGCAGAGTCATGGTCGTCGAGTTGCATTATTGGTCTCGATCGTCTCACGGTTCCATCCATTCCATCAGTACAAAAACTGCACACACGGCGTGGCACATCGGTGCAGCTTCCACATCAGCCACTGACCTAGTGACCTCTCTCTCTCTCTCTCTCTCTGTGACTCCCTCTCTTGCTTACTCGTCGGCCGGCGAGATGGAGAGGAACGACGAGAAGGCTGAGAAAAGCGAGGAGGAGCCGTGGACCGGCCGCCGTGTCCTCGGCGTGGCCGCAGCGGGCGCCGTCGCGGTCGCTGCCGGCGCCTTCTTCCTGCTGTCAGCGATCGGGGACAGCAGCAGTAGCAGAGACCACCAGCAGGAGCAGCAGGTCAAGGCAGACGATGGTCCGCCAGCCTCGGCAAGGAGGAGGACGATGAAGGCGCCGGGCTCCGGCGGCGAGAGCATCGTCCGCGACAGGTTCGAGGAGGACCCCAAGAACTACTTCAGGACCCAGCGCCAAAAGGGACCCAAGGCCGCTGTGGACCGCTTCCAGTAATTGACCGACGACGACATCGCTGCAACTGCAAGGCTTCTTCATGCCTTTCCCATTCCCCGTGCTTGCAAGTATATATATATACACTACTGCTGACAATCTGCATATGTATACGTACGTACCACTGTATTAGTCACTATATTCCTCTGAAGGCGTGGTGGGTAATTAATATGTAAATTTAGCAAGTTATATGTATGGTTTTTTATGATAGTATGGTGGGTAGCTGTTTAGAAAATATAATGAATCTAAAGGATAATATTTAAAAAAATCTCCATTTTGAAATATGAATTATATAAATTAATCATACAATTTTAAATATGGGTTAAAATAACTTTTACATTTGTATATAAATTACCTACAACGCTATTATGAAAGATGAATTAAAATAACTCTTAAAATTGCATATAATTCCCACCATGCCATTGAAAGATATATTAAAATATCTTTAAATTTGTATATAAATTACCCATTGTGCTATTATGAAATATGAATTAAAATAACCACATCTAATATAACTAAAGATAAAAATATATACCTTCTAAAACTCTAACGAGTACGAGAGCACGAGTTATGAATAAGAGCTGAGTGTTTGGTTGAGGGACGTCATCTTATCCTATTATTACTAATTACAGATTTCTTTTAAAGCCTCCAGATTATTTCTTACTGGAGGCGCTAAGAAAGAATAAATTCTCGAAAATCTAAAAACCAGAACATCCGATCCTTCGTCACACAGTTCTAATAATATTAGGCATTATAATATTAGTCATTAGGGCGTCTCCAACGGTGGCCTCTAGCTAGCTGACTCAGCATTTATTCATACGTGGAGGACAGAGAAGAACCAAATAACTCGTCGCTGGCGACGACTTCGTCGCTCGGTTCGCACAGTTCCCGTGACAATGCTGGCTTCGGCTCTCTCTGCATGGCTGTCTGCCACAATCTGACACCAAGCTGCATTATGATTTTCAAACTTTTTTCTGTTCTCTCGGTGCCACGTAGGCCAGCGACTTCGCCATCCTCGTTGTGGACGCCTTTAGATATATTATATTTTCTAAAAAAATTATCCACCATATCATTATGAAAGATAAAATAAAATAATCTTATAATAAATTATATAATGTAAAAATTATCCACCATATCATTATGAAATCTATATACTCTATGTAATATGTGATGCCCACTCAAAATCATTAACTCCAATTCTCTTGATTATCGGCCTATCCACGTCATCTTCTAATCACTGTTGTCCATCACGTTGTCCTAAGTACCATCTGTCCGTCCAAACCACTGCCTGATCAATTAGGTACATGACATGGCTCCATGATGTACGATTCTTCTATGTCTTTGTTCAGTTTCCTATTAATTGCTGTCGATATGTCTTTTGAGGCTGCCGCCCTGCCCGCCCATGACCATAGCCACAAATGCAGCTTAAACGGCTGGGCCATCATAGCATTCATCAAAGCTCTATTACCTTGCAAATGTGGAAAAAAGAGAAACTGATGGACGAAATTGATTCAATTAAGAGGCCATCATCTCTCCACGCGTCTACCTACAACAAATCCATATATTAAGATTGCCATCCACTAGCCTCCTGCCTCCTCGCATCGTGCCAGGCTCCATTGTGGTAGTATGGTAGATACTTGCTCCAGATTTTGTTTTCAGTCTCCATGCTTTCTCTTACTCAAACTTGCAGCCTGCTTTCTCCTATTCTTGAACTTATTGTTTTGAATTTATCAGATTGTGCTAAATCTCCAAAGGTGCTTGTGTTTTGCTGGCAAAGGGTCACTTTCTGAGTTGTTGTTGACATTCATATGCAAACTATGATTATTTCTAAATTTCCCTATTCACATAGGATGACCACCATGTCACCTCATGTATGATTCCATAAGTATTAGATTAGCTAAATACTTTATGCCATTTGTTTCCTCATCCTATGTTTTTTTCTTAGAATTTTTCTCTTTCTATGTCTTCTCTGATGGCAGGCACACATTGAGGCAATGGTAGTGCCATACCAACAGACGTAGACATCAAACAAAGTGCCACACCGTGCAGTTGGACAGCGGTGGTGCGGCATGAGGTTGATGGTGTTGATGTATGTGGCACTAAGCATCTGCGCTCCAGCTTTGTTGAACATTGGGCATGCAGATCCATTCTCTTTGTTTCATTCATCCAAAAGTCCGTACTAATTTCCTTCAAGAGTCAACAATACAAAATACCAGTAGCAACACGTGGGGTACCATCTAGTATGAATTAAAATAACCCCCTAAAGTTGTATAAAAATTATCCACCATGCCATTATAAAAAATAAATTAAATAACCTCTAAATTTGCATATAAATTACTCACCGTGCCATTATAAAATAAATTAAAATAACCCCTAAATGTGCATATAAATTACCCAATATGCCACCATGAAAGATAAATTACAATAATTCCTAAATTTCCATATAAATTACCCACAATGTCATAAAAATAAATTAAAATAATCAAATCTAATATTACTACGTATATCTCCTTAAACTATAACCCGTGCGAGAGCATGAGTTGTTGGATTAGTTTCTAAAGTGGAGATTGTTTCTGCGCTTCCATAGTTGAGAATAGAAGATGAGGATGAAAGAGCTGAATTTCGCAGCCGGGTGACGGTCAGGACCTTCCATGAAGGGCAAGTTCTAGACATGTAAGTTGTTGGATATGCTGAACCCAAGTGCTCTCCATAAGCTTTGGGCAATGGAGGGAATCGCTTTAAGAACTGTTCCTTATGGAGAGTGATAATAAACATCCTAAATATGTGTTCATATCCCATTTACAACAAAATAAAAGAACAAGCTTTAACATGAAGGGACCTTTGCAAGCACAGAGCATTGCAAAAGTTTGTGTAGAGGTATAAACAACAAATGTTTGTATAGAGATAAGTTTGATAACATGAGTTTAATAGACAGGGGCATTTGCAAGCACATAGCACAACAAATGTTTGAATAGAAACATGATTCATAAAAACATATTCATTTGAAGCATAGCATGGATTATACATTTGTTTAGATTAACACTAAGCAAAGCTACCCAACTTATGCAAACCCAAGTCATTATTAGGATAAATTTGGCTACGAATCATCTTTATAAGCTCACAAAGTTTAGACTCATGCAAGAGGTGACATGATTAACATTATTAGGGTTTAGCCTATGTTGCACTTGCCTTCCTTGAAGTACTCTTGTTGCTGCTCAAACACGTTGATCCTCAACACAAACAACCAACTGAAAAGCAAACAAGTAAATGGAACTAAGAACAATACACCATTCAAATAAATAATTTTATAAAGCACACAAAAAGGATACTAGTTGCTATACACATTGGATCATATAAACAACTAGAACAAAACCATTAACAAGAAGATATAGATGGTGAGGAAGGGAAGGATTCAATGCACTGAAGGTACAAGAAAGGATTGGGTAGAGTGTGGAAGACATCAAGAGCAAGAGGATGAGAGTTTGAGATTAATTTGTCATTGGTTGGATAGTCGATAAGTGATGTACGAAGGGTATGGATTAAGGTACATAGATGGTATAGATGGTAGTAAGGCATTGGTTAGGATATTGATCTTTATTTAGAACTTGAAATACCACGATAAAGAGGGAGGCAGTTTGGAAACTTGATGAAACTTATCGAGGATGACGGTTCTTGGAAAAGGTGTCGGTTGATGCATCAAACAGATTCTTTGTGTTTTGATCACCTTTGAGGCATATGGTGGGGGATCTACTCTGGATTATGTTGGTTTCATATGGGAACACATTTTGACAAGAAGATGCATCAGAAGGACTGTTAGACCAACGGGGGACACCGTTTAATTAATCGAAGCACGTGCTGAAAACTGGGACTGTGGAGCAGTGGGTACAAAGATCATTGAAAACAATGTCTAATCTGATCCAATTGCCACCAAATTTTGCGGAGACATGTTCAACTATCAGACACATATTTTGGTAGAAGGGTTTGATGATTGAGCTTAAGGATTGATGGAAAAGCACTTGTCATTGAGTGGAAGCTGGGCTGTTTGGACAGCAGTTCTGTGCATCTTCAGGTTATCCGGTTAGCTCAAGATTTTTCTGACATTTGCATGTTGCACTGGTTTTGACTTCTATCATCGCCGGGCTTCTTCATGTGTTCTTCCATGGTGCCGATGCCTCAGATACATGATTTTCTCCTAGCGGAAGCCCCGTTATTAGGGGCGGCCCTTCGGGCCTTGCCATCTACTCTTATTTTCTAATAATGTCTTGGACCTAAAGACCGAAGAATGTGCATCTAAACAAGTTTATTAGTCCAGTGTTGTTTGTCATTCAATCACCAAAACCATAGATACAAAATATGGCATGACAGGCCATTTTCGCTACAACGTGGCTGCCAACGCTGCCGGTGACGTGGCATCATTGGTGACTGGATAAAGGGGGCACGCGGCTAAATTCTATTGGTTGGGTTCTAATCTTGGCTGTCGAGGAAATCCAATGGCTGGGAACAATTGATTGTCGGGGCAGCGCTTGGGTGCGGCGGTGCGCAGCCACCCGCGGGGATAGCTCGTGGGCCCTACTCACGTGGCTGTTACAGGGTCCAAAGTTCCACGTGCAGGCGTTTTGGAGCAAGCAAGGGCTATGGAGAAACCCACAAGGGAGTTCTAGATGCATGAGACTCACCGGTGCGAGATCCCATTAGTGAGGGGTGGCTGGTGGATCAGGGTGCCCACGGGGATGCTCGTCACTGCTCCGATTCCACCCTTGAACTGACCAAAAATATGCGTCTATATGTGGGGAAGCTAAAGGTCTCTAATAGAGGCCGATTGGAGCATTGGAGGGGGTAATTGTGGTGATAGGGTGCGCTTGGCTCACCGTCTCCAACGAGCAATTGTGCCCATGGTAGGGAACAAAAAGAGGGGAGAAGAGAGGCTTGGGGGTTCTTCGGCGGCGGTATTGGTGCCACCGCCTTAGGCATGGAGACCACCGCCTTTAATGGTGCGGTGGCTGTTATGGCCATTGGGGGAGGGAGTAAACGGGATGGAAGTAAATCCCCTACTTCAAAGGAGCTGGAAAGCTGGGGAGGCGGTGATGTATGGTTGTTCTCCGCAGCTGGGAGGGAGAGGGAGAGGCCAAAGGGGAGACGGAGTTGATGGGGGCCGTCACCTGTCAGCAAGTGAGAGTGGCGGGGGCCGTCTATCAGGCAGAGAAGGAAGGGGTGCGGGTGAGAGGCGCGGTGCGGCTGGGCCACGTAGATGGTTTGGGGGCCGAAACCATTCGGCCGCGTGTGGAAGAGGGAGGGGAGGTGAGGTTAGGTGGGCCGCGGGCTGGGGAAAGCAAGGGGGTTTTGTTTTTTTATTTTTATTCTTTCCCCTTTTACTTTCCTTTTTCCATTTATTTTATATAGGACTTTTTATTTGTTAGGTAAAATAATTTTCCCTATTCAATAAATCATTTTTTCACATATATAAAAGAATATGCAGGCGGCATGAATGCGACAATACATGTATATAGATTTTCTTTAAAATACTTATATATATTTGCTATTTCTAGAAAAAATCTCTAAACTTTTGATATTAAGGTTGTATTAAAATTGATTCTTTACTACTACTACATAGTTCTCGGAAGACCTGGCCGTGGTGGTGCGAGTCTTTACGGTCAACGACGCCTTCAACGACAGTCAAAATCGACATCACCATTCATTTTGTATAAGGGTATGGTTAATAATAGAGTTCACCATAACCTCTAAATTATTGCCATGTCATATGGAGCTAACAATGATACTGGTCATATGATAGGAGGAGCTCTAAGGTTAGCTTTTAAATTACTACACTCTTTTTTTCTTTTCTCTTTTATCGAGGGGCTCATATAGGGGCCAGCTCTTGTATGAGAGCTTACCTCTCTTACTTTCTTACACTTGTCTCCTCCATATAAGTAAAACCACCTTGTAAGCGGGCTCATTACTCTACTTAAGGAGGCAGAGAGAAAAGTGCAATAACCAACTCGCTAAACGAGCCTGCAATAGCCCGAGGTCTGACTCGTTTGAATGGGGGCACTCAATTTTAGTTTGCAACTCCCCTCGTGAGAGCACGTGATTTCAAATTTTTTACTGGCACGTTGGTTTCAAAGAAATCGCGCGCACACGGTTTCATAAAGCACTGCCTGCTGCTCAGCGTTGAGATTTGTCAGAAACAAAAAATGACTTGGACGACTTCCTCGATGTCGATGTCGGCAAATTTGAAATGGGCAACCTCTCGGAACGCCCCCCGCTAGCTACGCGAGCCTTCCTGGCTCATGCCCACAAATTTTTACGTTAACTCAAGGACCCACACGTTCTTTGGCCATGGTGATGCACATCACGTGAAGTAGCAACTAATTACGGAGAAAACTACTTGTACCCTGGGTGTTAACAATGCCCTAAACCCATGGGCAGCTAAGGCTACCTCTAGCAAACCGTGCATATGGACGTGTATGTGCAAAACCGTACACTTTTATGTATCGTAGCAATATTAGACAGAGTGATGTTTAAAAATAGAGATGAGGATGGAAGATCTTCACGGAGACAGCCTAAGTAGGCATATAGCTAGTGACGGTGCAGTAGGTATGCTCGCGTCCCAATAAACATGTGGTCACCGACACTCTGGTGCGAGTTACTTTGTGCTGTGCGCTTGTTTATTTTCTATTTTGTACCATTTCACTGTAAAAGACGACCTAATTCCTATATTTTTACAATTGTTCATGATATTCATCAAGATGCAGAAGTTTTTAGGAAAGTGGCACGAGGAACTTCCCTGCATCGTCTGGAGCTTGACAACACAGCCGAGAATAACACTTAACACCAACACACCTTTGTTGATGGTATATGGTTCAGGAGGGTACTGCCTACCGACTTGCTAATTGGAGCACCTAAGGTGATCTTTGACAACACAGCAAACGTAGAGCAGTCCCGACTGAAGATATCGACCAGAGAACGAGGAGGAACGCCTCAACACAGTATTCCAGTCCGCGAGAAATCATCAGACTACGGAGGTACACGACAGAAACATTACAGCGAGATCTTTCAATGTTGGGGATATAATACTTCGCCGAGTACAATCCAAGGAGGGTACGGCACAAGTTATGCCACATTGGGATGATCCCTTCCGTGTGGCAAGAGTCAATCAGCTGGGATCTTACATACTCCAGTAGGAGGACGGAAGATTGGAGCACCGGTCATGGAACAATGAAAATATATGCAAGTTGCTACCCATAAATCATGTACCTTTGATTAGCGAGAAAGAATGTAAAGTGCACAAGTTCGTGCTACGAATGTTTTGAATATCCTATGGTGGAGAATCCAGATTATAATTTCAATTACAATTTGCCGTTACATATCCATTACATCAACTTATCAACAAATATATAATTCCTTCTGGCTACATTGGTTTTGGTTGACACTAGTACACAAAGCATCTATGGGCTATTTTCAGGGGCGGGTCCAGGGACCGCCCCTGCGCAAACGTCGCTGATAATGTATATCGCGGGCTTTCGACCTCCCCTGAAAATATATTTGTAGGGGCGGTGCATAGCGTAGAGCGCCCCTAGATCTTCTATTTTAAGGGGCGACTTGTAGCTTAGACCGCCCCTGCTATTACATTTCCAAGAGTGGTTCGTAGCTCGGACCGCCCTTGATATTTCATTTCCAGGGACGGTTCGTAGAATAGACCGCCTCTAAGTTTCCTTTTTAGAGGCGGTGTATATTAGAAACCGCCCTTACAAAGATTTAAAAGTTCATATTATTTGGCGTCAATATTTGAACCACGCTGTGTTAGTATAGTTGTTTTCTCACCATATCACACATATATTTAACGTCATCTGAATACAATTTATACAATGACCATTGGTTGCATATATGTACACATTCAATAAGTATTGTTTCTGCATGCATAATTAAAATCTTTGATTGACCCACTCCCTAAGAGATTTGGCTGCCGTACTCGTAGCTAAATCGGACTCTGGATGGAAATATTTGCCTCATGGAGACGGAAATGACTGAGGTATGGGATAACATCCATGAGATCTTCCTCGGTGAGATAGGTGTATTTAAAACGGATTTGGGGCATTTGCATAGAATTTTGTTTGAACACGGATCTTATCTGAAAAATCTAAATGATGCCTCTCTCCTTGGGCATTTTGAAACGGCCATGACCTTTCACTAAGGGTGTCTCCAAAAATCCTTTCTGTATGCTAGTGTCACCTCACCCATCATTCTATCACACCTTTTTTTATTTTAAATTTTACATTATCTATAGTGCCTATAGTGCAGCTCGCAAGCTTTCGTGGCTGGTGAACCAGTTTAGATATAGCAGAGTCATCATGTATAGTTCGGTCGTGTCTTCTCCTGTCATTGCCATCGCGAGTCAAGTCAACGAACTCACTGGCATGCGTCGTACGTACGGCTAACTACTTCTAAGAAATAGTACATATGAAAAGTGCATGCACCGTCCCACGTAAAGTAATGTAGACGTCCAGCACGAACCGGCGGGGACAAAGCAGTCTGCACGCTGCAGCTTTTTATACTGTAGTAGCCAATGTGGGCTTCTTCGAGTGGTCATGGCAGCTACATAGCATAGCGATATAGCGGGGGAGATCGTGGTGGATCTCAAGCAAGATACGTAGTCTAGCTAGGGTTGCGCCCTTGCCTGATGCAAAGCCCGGGCAATGGGGCGGTCGCTGGTAGCGGCGAGGAGGCTGCCGCCGGGAGCGACAAGGTCATGCTGGACATGCGCAAGTACGTTATGATGCTTGCCATCCTGGCGGCCACGGTGACGTACGTGGCGGGGCTCAACCCACCGGGCGGCGTCTGGGTGGACACACAAGGCGGCCACCTCACCGGAGACCAGATCCTCGTCGTCACCTACCACACACGCTACAACACGTTCAGCTACAGCAACGCGACCGCGTTCATGGCGTCCGGTGTCGTCATCCTCCTCCTGCTGCTCTCCATCTGGGCGAATGTGAGCAGAGGCTCCTTGTTGGTGGCGCTGCGGTGGGTCATGGTGCTGGACATGCTCGCCCTCATGGTGGCCTATGCCGCCTCAGCTAGCCGGAACATGCTAACCACAGTCTTGGCCGCGGTGCTGGCTTCGCCCATCTTCATCTACGTCATGGTTCACATGCTGTGGCACTCTTTCCTGTTAGAGTCCCTAGCATGTAGTGGCGAAGCCGAAGCATGTTCCTCCTGTGGTGGCACGTACCCTGCTGCCTGCGACAAGTGCAAAGAAGTCAAGAGACGGCGCAAGATCCTGATGCTGCTCGCCATCTTCGCCGCGATCATCACGTACGCGGCGGGGCTATGCCCGCCGGGTGGCTTCTGGCCGGACACCAAGGACGGGCACCGCGCGGGGGACCCGGTCCTGCAGAACCGCCACCACGGGCGCCGCTTCGTCTGCAACACCGCCTCGTTCGTGGCATCCCTCGGCGTCATCATGCTGCTGCTAACCAACCGTTTCTACAGGAGATTCCTGAATGAGCGTGTCGCCGAGTCTACGCCGCCGTATGTCTTCCTCCTCATATCGTTGCTGGGCCTCGTGTTGGCATACGCCTTCGGGAGCTGCCGGGAGACAGCATCTACCGCCGGCGTTCTTGTCCTCTATGGGGTCGGCCTCGCGCTCGTGCTCATCTACTGTCTCTGCCTGCGGTAAGTACCGTACCACTTCTCTACGTATAGAATTATTGCCATTACAATAATTGATAGCTCTTCGAATTTTAAGTTTTTATTACATATACTGGGCTCATGTCAACCTGGCACAATAACACATTTTCTATATGGAAGTATCTTATCTTAGTATACTCCCACGTTAATCCTCACGTTAGAAAAACAAGATTCATTCAACAAATTCCCACAGTAAATGGAAATATCCAGCCATCGATAAGATTGCCTTAAACAATAATAACCCATTATATAAAGATGCTTCATAGTAGACTTCTGAACTTGATCTAAATGACAGACTTATGCAATTATAAAAAATAATTTAATTTAACAAAATTGCCATATTTAGCATTATAATATCTACAATATAACCTCTTAAGTTTGCATTAAATAACCCATCTCCATCGTTACTAACAATAAAAAAATTCACATGTTTATCTATAGATAACTTTCAACATCCGTCATAAATAAAAGTTTAATGAATACAAAGTAAACATACATATATGTTTCGATCTAAATTACCACTTTTTCCACCAAAATAATATATTAAAGAATAACTCAAAGTAAACATATGTTGTATCTCACCATATAGACTATGCAGATATACATATGTTTCTAAATTACCACTTTTTCCACCAAAATAATGTATTAAAGAATAACTCAAAGTAAACATATGTTGTGTCTCACCATATAGACAAATGAAAAATGTATACTACAGATTTCTGTACTCTTTCAAAGATAGAAAATAAGACATGCATAGATGTGGTCCAAAAGGAAAAATATAAATATAGATGTAAAATATACGTGCTACCTCATTAGTTTAATGTAACCAATATTGAATACCAAGTATATAACCAGTATTAAGTTGCAAATCGACATATATAGACATAGCGTTCAAAGATATGTAATTTAGATTAATTTTAGAAACTTAAATTATCTACAAACTTCTAATATTAAGATATATGCTAATATTCTAACCCGTGCTCCACACGGGTTGATGAATTAGTATATTTTCTAATCACAACGGAACCAATTTCCTCCATGTCTGCTCCACCAGCGCAGGACCCTGCTGGCCACCGCTGCCACCAACAGGAACTCGCCTGAATTCAGGTGGTGTATGGCGTTCGGTGGCAGCATGCAAGCCCTGATCCAGCGGTGTCGAACTTGAATATGGGCAGTGTGTGTCATCCGATAGTAGCGAACATAGATATGGGGTGGATGGGGCGGTGGTGGGGGTGTTGGAGTTCACCTAGGTTTCGTCCATCCACCTTTTGTGAAATTTTTTAATTTTTTTAAGACTAAATTTCATTTATTTTGGGTCACACACTCTGTCTCTTCTTTCCTCTACTTCCTCCTCCCGCCGCCACCTGCCCCCGCCCCGCCCACCGCCGCTCGGAGGTCGCCGGTGCCTCGGCACCTTCGCCGCGGCCTCCCCACCCGCAGGCCACTATGGCACCCTGCCCCAAGACCTCCTCCGCCACCGCCTACCCTGCCCACAGGTCGCCCCCGCCGCCTACCCCACCCAACCACTATCCTACCCTGCCCGACTGGAAGCGACCTCGCTGCCGGTCTTAGCCGCCGACCACCCTGCCACCATTGCCGGGCCACTCTCGGCCATCCCTTTGAGGCCGGAGGTGGAGAGCTCGTCGGCTTCGGCACCCCCGAACCCGAAGCCGGTGGTGCTTGCGTGAGGAGGCCATGGTGGCAGCGGCGTTCTAGAGAAAAAGGAAGGGGAGAAGAGGTTGTGGATTGATTTGGTCTGAATTGATGTAAGAAATAGTAAAAAGAGGGGATGGGTGGACGCCAGATCCCGTCCATCTGGGTGGAGGATAGGAAGATTTGTGGTGGTTATGGGACTTTCTTGTCCCTAGTTTCCATGCTCCTCGCACCTACTACCCAAAGACCCTTGTAGCATATTATTTTATCCGGCTATGGTGGGCCCCATTCCAGCGGTACAGAGCCTAAATCTGGGTGGTGGTGGGCCTGCCTCATAAACTAAGATCAAGGCCCTGGCGTTAGCGCCCTCTGGGACCTCCACAACGACAAGGAGACACCCAACGGTGAAGGCTCGCCACTTTCCAGTTGCTTGCAGTAGCCCGATGGGTCATGGTCTTTGCCATCATATCGCCGTGGGCCATGCTGCTATCATCGCGCTGAACTGGCTGAGGGATGTAGCTTGTGGCAGCGGCCGGTTTTGCAACCATATCACCCACACCTAGCCATAACTGGCTACGGGCCTCCCACATGATGTTTTCCCCACAAATTAATACAAACAACCCCTTAAAACTAACATATAAATTACCAACTAGACCATTATAAGAAGAATTAAAATAACCTCCTAAATTGAAATATAAATTGCCCATCATGCTGTTATGCAGTATGAATTGAAATACCACACAAATTTGCATATAAATTAATCAAAACAAATTTTTTAAAGATAAATATTAATTAGAGCTCATTATAGACATATTTATTTTAAAAGTACTATCTCTGTCCCTAAAAGAATGCAAATCTAGCATTTGAAATTTGTGCCAAAAAGAATGCAATCCCAACACATGGGCGTTAGTATTTGTTCTTTTTCTAAGGGTCATGTGCGTTTAATTGTTTGGTTTCCTATTTAGGGTGCATGTGCATTAAATTGGAATACATTTCTTCCTTTTCTAGTTGCATGTGCATAATTAGAGAGTATAGAGGTAGTAATGTGTCCTAGAAATGCTAGATTTGCATTCTTTTTGGGATAGAGGTAGTATGTGTATAAGTATTCTGTTAGAGTATAAAGTAGAAGAGATGGTAAAGAATAATAGTTTTGATTAATTATATATGCAGTCTTAAATTAAATGTGAATTTCGAACGCTAGCACGTGTAGAAGCACGGGTTTGATGTACTAGTTTCAGCTAATTTATATCATGGTCCCAATCACGGCCCGTGATATCTAGTAGCTCAGAAAGACAATACAATGGCCATCTTCCTCTTCTTGTCGACACCTTGAGCGACAATCTCTAGGGATAGATTGAGTTCCAGTTTCAATCCTCCAAATCAGCACCTGTTTCAGTGGTTCCAACCAGTATAGAATATCCTGCCTCGAGAATTTGCTCAGCACGTTCTCAAAAAAATTATTACATGCACTTTGTTTCGAAAGGTGTATATTAGATGACCTTCAATGCACGCATTGACTTGGTAGGATAAATTATGGGTCACTTATTCTCTTTGGGCATTTTCGCATCCCAGTTGAGTCCTTTAATAAACTTGCTAGCCTATTTGCATTATAGGGGAATTTAATATGCACTGCTAGCCAAGATTACAAATAGTTAGATGTTTTGTTTGTTATAAACTTATACTAGTTTTTGTTTTAATGCAATTAATGAACATGAGGCTCTTTCAGTTTTAAAGCAGGTAATCGGGGTGCCCTGATAAACAGCAGGCGAGAGAATAATGATCATGGCAGTGTTGGATTGGTGGGGAACGGGCCGGGAGAAGCCCGCAGGACGGCTCCGGATGTTCCACCGACCGGACTCCAAGTGCAAGTGGCGCGAACACTTGGCGGCTCTGATGGTGTGCCTGTGCTTGTCAGATTTCGCTCTGTCGTCCAGTTGCTTGCCATCCTTGGAGTCACGGTGACATACGCAGCTGGGCTGAACCCGCCCGGTGGCTTCTGGCTGGACGACCGTGGTGGCCACAAGGGCGGCGACCCGATCCTCCTGACCATGAACCCCACGAGGTACAGGGTGTTCCTCTACAACAACTCGACGGCCCTTGCGGCTTCCATGGCCGTCATGTTCATGGTCCAGAAGAACTTCCTAAGCACAGACGGAAGCTTCACTGCTAGACGTCACCGAGCAGTGTGGGCGGCCTTTGTTTGTGGACATGATCAGCCTCATCGTTGCATACGCCGCTGGATGCTGCCGGGACCTGAAAACCTCCATCTACGTCATGGCACTCGCGGGCGCGGCGGTGTTCTACATTGTCCTCCACATGGCGGGCATCTTGCCGCCTTCCGGCCGCGACGACAATTCCGTACACCGCCGGCACACGGACAACGGACGGGACCCCGTGGAGGAGAAACGCAAGCTGCTGCTGGAGCTCGCTGTCTTGGCGGCTACGCTCACCTACCAGGCTGGGCTGACCCCGCCGGGCGGCTTCTGGCTAGAGTCGCTAGGCCACCGCGCCGGCGACCCCGTCCTCCTGAGCAACTATCCTAGCCGCTACAAAGCCTTCTTCTACCTCAAAGCGACAAGCTTCATGGCGTCCGTCGCGCTCACCATCATACTTCTCAACCCGAGGCTGTACAGGCATGGCATCCGGTGCCACGCGCTGTGCGTGTGCATGGTGGCCGGCCTGCTGTGCTTCATGGGCGCCTACGCTGCCGGGAGCTCCCGCCATATTCGGACAACCATCTTCATGATCACGTTGATTGCTCTGGTGTTCATCTTCATAATCCTGCTACTCCTCGTGTTCTGGATCAGGCCCAATTGGATAAAAGCCGGGAGTAGGCAAGGTGGGGGAAGCATGTCCCCTCGTGGTTCTGCTGGTGGTAATGGTGCTGTCCAAGTCCAACAACCTGCTGGATCATCAGAGGCTGCTGGTAATAATGGTGCTGCTGCTGCTGCTGCCGCCCAACAACCTGCTGGATCATCAGAGGCTGCTGGAAGGCGCTATGGTGACATTGAGCCTCACACTGGGAAGAAGTACCTGACACTTCTCGGAATCCTCGCAGCCAGCATCACCTACCAGGCGGGCCTTGTGCCGCCGGGCGGCGTCTGGCCAGACAACCGTGACAAACACGCCGTGGGCAACCCGATCCTCCGCGACAGCAACAGCCTCCGGTACCTCCTCTTCTTCTTCTTCAACTCCACTTCTTTCGTGGCGTCCGTCGTCATCATCACGCTGCTGCTGTTAGTGGAGCTCATCCCTAATAAGCTGGCGGAGGACCACAAGTTCCAGGCGGTGCACGGCATGATGATAGTGGACTTGCTCGGCCTCCTGGGTGCATACGCTGCTGGTTCCAGCAGGGAGTGGAAGACTTTCGGCTATATCCTGGCTCTGGTGTCTGCCCTGCCCTTGGGCATTGTGGTCCACGTCGCCGTCTTTCGTCCACGGCGCCGCCCCGGAGCACTGACGGCTAGGGTTTCCTTCAACAACAGGACACCACGACCATGAGAATGCTACCGGTGATGTATGAATGATGCTAGCTATCCGGTTTCTATTGCTATGAGTTGTAAAATGGATCCAACTATCCTTGACGCTGGGTGTCTGCACCGACAGATGCTTGCTGGAGGTTTTAGTTCACTCAGAGTTTTTCATTTTCCACGTTAATTAGTCTGCATGCAGGTGTTTGTGTATTCACAATCTGGTAAAAAAACTAGTAGAATTTCTTACACATTTAATTGCACGTTTTTTTTATTTTGCATATAGTTGATTCTTTCCCCAGTACCACAAGAAATTGTGTCTTGTCAATTACATTTTTTCTGTTTATAACAAACTAATAAAAAGAACTCAAATGCCATATGCACTTTGGTATGTGCTGCAATTATACTACTTCCACCTCAGAACGTAAGGAAGGCATGTATTTGAAAAAAAAATTATACCTCGAAATCTTTGACCAACAGTTGCTCTATTAGTTTGAAAATATTTACAACAAATATGGTTTCATTCGACTCTTATTTTGAAAAACTTATAATGAAAAATGATTCAATAGTATTAACACTAAGGTTTCATTGAAACCAGTAATTAGTGGTAGTTATGTAAAATTTCAAAGGATTAACATTTTTTGGTCCCTTTTTCACAGATGTGGACTATCCAAGTTATTATTATTATTTTCAATCACAGAGTATAGACATAGACGCTCATAAACATTGTGGGTTATCCAAATTATACTTGGGTAAAATATAGTTAAAAGGATTGTACCTGTTAAAAGATGAATGACAGAGGGTGAGAGGATGTGAATGAGATGATTCTATTGATTAATGAATGAACAGTGACCATACATACTTATATATGACGAAGAGACATGAACATGTCCATTAATATCTACTAATTATACCATTAATATTGTAATTGATCACAAGATAACTATTTCTAACACTCCCCCTTGATCAATTTGCTTCATGTGTTCTCCATGTAATCTTTATGCTTTCATTCTTGATGTCGATGTGTCGTACATTCATCTTGAAACCCTATAGAAAAAAACTGAGGAATATATTTAAAAATAAAGTTTGCCTAATACCTCCCTTTAAAAACCCGATGGGAGAAATAGATGATATGACATATTGACAATCCTTCTGAATTCATGTAGGAAGACAAGAATTATTGATATACCATGAATATTTCTTAAAACCCCAATGGAAAAAAATGAGAAATACATCATGATATATTGTTTGTCTATGAACAAAAAATTTCTAATATCATCATAACAAACCTCTATGGTAGAAATATATGATAATGACATATACCTTAATGTTGATATTGTCTCATTAAAAATTTTACATGAGATTGTCTCATTAAAACCTTTATATGAAAAACCTCATAAGAGGGAAGAACTCATGTAAAAAAAAGAGTACAATATTGTGTCTGAACAAATTTATAAATCGAAGAGAAACTCCCCCTGATTCCCTCAACATATTTATAAAATATGGAGTATGATAAATAGTTTTTGAATATCTCTACAAGGTTATCAAACAAATTAGTTTGCAACATGTTACCTTCCCATTAATTGGAGAAAATAATCTTGAGCAAAAATGTATAGCAAAATTGCATCGAGTATAACTTGTCTACATCTAAAATACATATGGTACACAGTTCAAAGGAACCAATACCATATTGCTAAAGTATGTGTTTTTCCCACGCCTTTATTGTTCTGGCCACATGGCCTCCTGTTGTGGCATGTGGCGGCGCACCATGGCGTTTAGATAACGCCTGCTCGAGGTGCACCCTTGAATGGGCTTCCGGCCTTCTGACAATGAGGACCATAACATTCAAATGCGTTCTCTTAAGCGTATAGGACAATGTTTGTACTTTAAAGCTGCTAGCCGGGATCTTAATATTACTAATTGAAGGTTTTTTTAGCTTCCACGTTAACTCTCACGATATGCGTTGAGAAAAAAGATAAATCTTAGAAATTCTCACAAAAATAAGAAACATCCGGCCATTAATAACCATATGCGTTTAATAGTGGGCGGAGGCGACTCTGGGAAGGGACGGCGAGGCCTGCATCAGGTATGCTACGCCGCCGTCACACTCACGCCGACCTCCACCATCCGGTTCCTCCGCCGGCCTTTCTTCGAATCGTCTGGTTTGATCTCCGCTTGCTCTCGCGTAGGATGTACGTGCAGGGCACGATCCTGGGCTACAAACGGTCCAAGCCGAACCAGTACGAGAAGACGTCGCTGCTGCAGATCGAGGGTGTGAGCACCAAGGAGGACGTGGCGTGGTACGGCGGCAAGCAGATGGCCTACGTGCACAAAGCCAAGACCAAGAGCGATGGCACCAGCATCTGCTGCATCTGGGGCAAGGTCACGCGCCCGCACAGCAACTCTGGCGTCCTCCGCCAAGTTCCGCTCCAACCTCCTGCCCAGCTCCATGGGCCTTCTTCTGCTAAATCTCCGCTCAAGTATTGATCCTCCTGCGGCCTAATTGATCGCATCTGGCCAAGTAACAACGACATATTATATTATCTCACAAGGGTTTGTTGGGTTTGGAATCGAAGGAGGCGCTCCGCGTTACCAGCAGTGGGCAATGCAACGGCCGATCAAACTTTGAAGGCTAGCGAGGCAAGCACGACTACTACCACCAAGCTGACCAGGTACGTCCGCATCCTGTCATGATTGGTACTGTTTTGTTTATGTTACCTTTGGTGGATATAGACAAAATAAGTTAATCCCTATTTTACTATTACTAATTAGAGGTTCTTTTTGAGGTCTCCACGTTAATCCCCACTAGAAGCGTTAGAAAAAAAAATATTAGAAATTCTTACAAAAATCAGAAACATCGGACCATCTATCATGTAGATCTAATAATAGTAGCCATTAGATCTATTATATTTTTTGAAAAAAAATACCCACTATGCCACTATGAAAAATGAAATAAAATAACCCCCTAAATTTATATAAAAATTATCCACCATACCATTATAAAATATAAATTAAAATAACCCTATAAATTTGCATAAAAATTACCCACCATGCCATTATGAAGTACGAATTAAGATAACCCCCTAAGTTTGCATAAAAATTACCCACTACACCAATATAAAATAGGATTTAAATAATCCCCTTAATTTGCATATAACTTACTCACCATGCCATTATAAAAAAGAAATCAAAATAAGATCTAAATTTGTATATAAATTACCCAATATCTCGTCATGAAAGATGAATTAAAATAATTTTTAAATTTGCATATAAATTATTTAGAATGCCATTACGAAAGATGAATTAAAATAATCACATCTAATATTAATATAGATTAAATATATAACCTATAAAACTCTAACAGGTTATTGATGATTAAATCAATATCTTCTAAAACTCTAATCCGTGTGAGAGCACGGGTTGATGAGCTAGTAACCTTAAACAACTCTGCCTTGAGCCGTGTCGCCCTGTGGGATGTGTCAGAGGCCCAAAAGGTACTAATCTGAGGTATTAGCTTGCTTTATCACATCAAGCAAGTCGGCAACCAATTTAAATGACACGAGACAATGCCAGAAAGTACCATATGAACAAGTCATGTAGTAATCGAGATAGTGAGAGAGTGGGTATAGTTGTTCCTAAATATGGCGGTATTTTATTTTAGACATTTAATGTCAGTACTACCTATAGAAAAACATTGTACTGATTGCAAGGAAGGTAGAGGAGAGAGTCAATAGTGAAAGTAAGTTGGCACTATTGCCAATGGCTCGGAATGAAGCAATTAGGCTCCCATGCAAGAGCCAGCTTATACACGGGCTATAATAAAAACAGAAAAAACAAAGAAAGAGCCGAAATGCTGTTGGCGCTAAATCCTAGCTGATTTAGGGCTTTTGGAGAATCGGTTGATTGGTTTAATGGACCATCCAAATGGAGGCGGTTTGTAATGTGTCAAGTGGCCCGATGGGCCGTGTATCCTTAGATACAAACCTTGTTAGGGTTAGGTTTTGGTTAGGGCTTGTCGTCTGAGTCTTCGGACTATAAATATGTACCTTTGCATCCATAATAAATACGACAGTATACGTTCCCAACAGCATATGTCTCGCAACTATCTCGGCACATTGCTACCCCTATTCTTAGGGTTTTCAAAGTAAGCGTCATGCTACTCTATTAGGGTTTTCTGGCGTTTGCCTTTACCACGGTAGATCATGTAATAAGCGTTGTTGTTGTCAAGATCTATTAGTTATCCTGTATGTTATCAATCTGATATGTGTTTTATGCTTCATGTTATAGATTGATATCATGTGGCCAAGTGTATGTTACCCATCTGGTTGCTACAATCCACAATGTGCACTGCAACACATGCATACAGCAACTCGAGGGATCAACCTGCACTTGGCACCTTGTTTTTACATGTCCTAGATATGTTTTCTATCCTTGGATGACTTTCTTTGAATACTCGGATTAGTGTTCATGTATATGAACATCGGCTCGTAAGTTATAGATGTTCCTAGGGTTGTTTTGATGGTACATGTTGTAGATCGGTTTTGGGATGTTCATATATTCACTTTGCTGTTTACTAGCCCTGGGATCGGTTTACGACACAAGTAGGAAAGATGCCTCTCTGGCCTGTTTCTTTGTTGTTCTGTTGTATGCGTAGCATAAGTCTATTCAAGATAGATAATTGTCTAGATCATGTTTTAGATAAGGTTTTCTATCTTTGTGCTCGCATTATTATTACATATATTCGTCTACAAGAAGGGAATCGGGATATGTGTCGATCAGCTTGTGCACCAACACAGAAGCTACTGGGCTATCCACTCCAGCTTGAGCCCAGCCACTGCCTCATAAAGAGCGAGTGGTTGTACTAGAAGAGTTAGGCAAGATGAAAATCATAGCGGTCCTTACGGAGAGCTCGGGTCTAACCAACCACCGTTCCACTTTCTTTTACTCGACACTGCGAGCATCCACATACCCGGTCTTCCCCACGAATCCTGAGACATGGGGTAACCTCAGGTAGCTAAGTTACCCGTCCAACCCTGCTATTATGGCTGTTTCGGCTCGAAGCCGAATTCCGACCAAGTCGGTTGCCGGGGTTCTTCCCTATTTTATTTCAAAAATCAACCCAACAACCTCCATCCCCATACCCATCACAACCCATATCCATAGCCTCTTATAAACGTTTAGTTCGTGTAGTTGAATGAGCGATCCCTCCTATGCGCACTACCTCTAATTAGGTTTTGATAGCTATCCTACCAGGGTTCTCCTTAGCAAGCAAAATATGCAGGTTTTAATTGGTTGAACTGGCCAAGATATTTGTTTTGCAAAACTAGGTACTTCCATGCATCAAGAAAGGGTTCCAATGGACTTGCCGTCGTCTAGGTCCTCATTGCAGTGGAGGTCGGTACTAGGGTCATCGGCCTCTTGGTCCGCAACGGTCGGCTCTGGCTCCTGGAGTTCCTCTGGTTCAGCGTTTAGCGTGCACAAACAATAAACACTCAATAATTGTAAACATTCATGCTCAAAATGCTTAAAAAAGAGGTGGGTTGGGTAGAGGGGAATTTTAGAAGGGTTTGGGTGCAAGGATCACCTACAACGGTGTTTTTTTTGGAAAGGATAGGGATTTTTATTGAAAAGAAGGGATTAAATAATTAGAAAAAGGATTTAAAGCCCTGCGGGCCGAATCTAGGGCACGGCCCAAGGTTTCCAGGCGGGCGTGGCTTGGCTCCGGCCCACGCGCGGCGCGACGTGGCGGATAGGCTGGCCCATCGCGCCAGCGCACGCGTTGGGAGGGGCTTAACGGTGCCCGGGCTAGGCCCACACGTCAGCGATGGCAGCCAGGTGACGGCGTCACCCACCAACGGTGGTGCTGGTCCGTCTGAGCTGGCAGGGTAGGGGGGCAGCAGCTCGCCGGCGCTCCCCTAATGGCGAGGCGGTCCCAGGGGCCGAGGCATCGGTCCGGTGGGGTGGAGGGATGGGGGAGGGTGCCTACCTCAGTGTCGGAGATGGGGTCTTGCCGAGGAGGGAGGGTCGATATCGGTGGCGGCTGGGGGGGGGAGAGCGACGGTGGAGGGGACGTGTCACCGCGCCTGGATTCTTCCCGGGGCGGGTATCCAGGCCGGGCGGAGGGTGGCGTTGGGTGGGCTGTCGTGGCGAGGCGGAGAGCAGGAGGGGGGATTTATAAGCGGTGGGGTGGGCTGGTGGCGTCGCCGGTGTGGGGGGGTCGAGCGCGGTGCGCGCCAGTGTCGCGGTGCGCACTAGGGTCAGGGCGGGGCCGGGCGTGGTGCAGCTCTGGCGCGGCCCGCCGCCGGGTTAGGGCCGGGCGTGGCGCGGCGCCGGGGCAGGGTCGAGAGCGACGCGGACTGCGCGTGGCGCAACTCCGGGGCGGGGTAGGGGACGGCCCTAACAGGTGGGGTCCGCTTGTCGGGGGAGAGAGGGGGAGCGGGCGTTGTGGGCTGGTGGGGTGGCCCGAGCGGCCCAGGTGGTGGGGAGAGGCGGAGTGGACCGAGGGAGCCGGTGGGCTGGGCTAGGGGTGAGGGATGAGGCCTTTTCTTTTATCCTTTCACAAAAAAATTCATTTGGAATTTAGGAAATTTTGAGTGGGGTTTTGGTGAGATCTTTTGTGGGAATTTCTTAGGGAGATATTTGAAGGGTATATGGTGAGGGGGTTTTTGAGAAGTTGAGCTCCTATAATTGATAAGCGCATGATTTTTTTTAGAATTGATTTGAGTTAAGGGTAAATTTAGGGGAGGATTTTTGGGGTACTCAATTTTGGGGTGTTACAAAGGTTTATTGGTTGCTGCCAGGTAGAGATTTGTCAGATGGATTAAGGGTAATAGTATTAGATGAAGATACACTGGTTATGACAGCATTAGTATAGAAGGTGAAGAACTTTGTGCTTTATATGGACCATGTTGACAACATTGCTGGTTTGAATTGGGAAGACATAGTGACGAATCCTCTGAGTTCATTACCTAAAGTCATTAGCCCAAAGAAGATGTCAGGAAAAGACAAAATGCAAGGTGAGAGCCTTCCACATATGCCAGCTGAAGACATTGGTAGTGGAACAGAGGATGGTTCTAGTGAAGATGGCTCTGTTTTTTCTGATAGTGATTATGTGGTGGATCATGATGATGAAGACCTCTTTGTGGATAATGTCGATGAACAAGTCATAGACCAAGGAGTTGCAAAAGGGAAGAAAATTGCAGTAGGGAGAAAGAAATCTGCAGATGAGTCTACGGATGAAGATGAGTTAGAATTACCACATGGAGAAGAAGATGATGAGATGAGTTGAGGTTGTGCCTGCCATCCCCATTTTGCCTATGTTCAAATGTTCCTTAAGAAAACTTACATAATCCTCTTCCCACCGAAAGAGCAGGCATCCACCAGATTTCTACAAGATACAAGACAAAAAATGTCGATTCAACCTATTTCAGATGCAATCTGCACCGCATTCCAATTTCTGAAATTCCAACTCACCTGATGGTTAGGGCAGCAGTAGAAGATTTCCCCAATACTCCATGGCTTCCCTGATGTGCGCCGCACCACATTCCTCATCCCGCAATCAGGGCAGATGATGAGAGGGAGCCTCCCTGTGCGTTGGTTGGAGGTTGACGAGCTCCATTGTTGGGCCATCACACAGATCTAGAGGGCAGCGGCGTTGGGGTCTTGGGGAGCACAGCCGCTCGCAGGAGGAAGGAGACCGATCGGGGAGAGAGAAAGAGGAAAGGAGTGGCAAAAAGGGGAGAAACCTAGAGGGCCTATATGCATATTGAAACCTGACTAGGCCACACAGGCCACCTCACCGCCATGTCGGATTGAGAGCTGGGCGAGGGGGTAATGGACCTAGCATGAACCAGATGACAACATTAGGGGCTCAAAAATGCATTTTGAGAGTTCATGGATCTAAATGACACAGGCGTGCAAATTCATGGACCTACCATGCATTTTACTCTTGTTTTTATCCGCCCACGTTTTGATGGAGAAATTGATTTGTTTTCGCCCTATTCAATATGCAGCCACGGTTTGCAGACTGCAGTCACTAGTTTGATTTTGATCTGGGTCTGGGTGTCTAGGACACAACTCCACGGCGGCGGTGCCCTCTTCACATGTGCATCCTCCTTCCCATGGCCTGTCACCTACGGAGTACTCAGTAGTAGCTAAAGGCCGGGTAAGGGTGGATTCGGTGTTCTCCGATCCATTCCGGTAGCCTCGGTCAACACAGACCAATGATGGCTAGATGATCTGCATGTGCAATTCCATCGTGTTATGATTTGCCAGGCCGGCAAGTAGGCTAGATTATTAATTTGGAGAAAGATCATTCGTGATTTTGGTGTGCGGATAGGATACAATGTGTTTTAGATCTGTCATTGACTCCGCTTCTCAACGAATTTTTCTCTGCACGCCAGCTGCTCCGTCCACCACAAGGAGATGGATTTTGCCAGGGCGGGCACAGAACTTTTGATGCATCTTTCTTTTTCTATCAGTTGAAGATCTGATGATCTGTGGCTTAATTTATGTACTTTTCTCTTCTGTTTTATGCAACTAGGTTTGTGATTTGAATTAAGGCACTCTTTACTAGGATTTACTTCTTTTCATTTCCGCAGGTTCTTGAAATGCCTTTTCTTGAAGATCCAGGGAACCAAGGACAGTGATGGCAGCATTGGATCTGTGTTTACGCAGTTCGCCCTTTTATTTTTATTTTTCTCTTTGAACAATCTGTATAGTGTTTACATAGTTTTTTTTTTTTAAAAACAGTACATGTGATTGGAAACTATGTAATAATTGAATATCATGGGTTGATGTGGTTTCAAAACGATGTATCGTGTTTCTCAACACAAGTTCCCACCGGTGTATTAATACAAATAGTAGATGACGGTCGTAAATATCATATATAAAATCTTCACTTGTATGATTAATTGCTTCTAATGTTCCTCATTCCCCAACGATGATTTTATATCATTGGGATGACCTGACTTTTACTGTCTCAATGATTTTTGCACAACCTATGAAACATTACGGTTAAAAAGAAACAAATATTTACGGTTCTTGAGGTTTTACGATCATGGGTGCTTGTTTTATTGAGCTGGTTTTATGCTCACAGAAAACAAACATTTACGATTGAGCTGGTTTTTATGGTCATAAAACCAAACATTTACGGTTTAGGAGTTAAATAACAATTCAGCGCACCAGTCAACCGCAACAGCAAAACTCGCTCCCACAATCGTAAAAGGTAGGTGTTTTATTCCGGTAACCATACATGGGTGTCTTCAACACCGGCATTTGACTATTACAGGAGGGAGTTTTACGATTGCGGGAGGAAATTTTACGATTGTGGGTGGGATTGTGGGAGGAAATTTTACGATTGTGGATAGAGATTGAGTTGTATGTAATCTTTACCAACATTTTACTGTTGCAGGAAGGATTTTACTGTTATGGATGAGGTTTTTACGTTCGCGGAGGTTGGATGGGTTGAACGCGTTGAATAGTGTTTAGCGCGCTGCGCGCTAAATAGCGTTGTCCTGTGTGTGTATATACAGAGAGAAGAGTTTAACTACATGCGTATGTAGCTACACTCATTTTCAATAAATCAACAAGGGTATGTCAGAATACTCACTTACCAGTTTGAGTATGTTCACATGCTATTTTAAGATACCTCAAATGTCACAAAAAAAAAATACAAATCAGCCTATGATTTTAATTTATTACGAAAATACATTTATATTAATACATATAATGAGGTATGTCCACATACCTCAGGTATACTCGCATACCTTATGCACATAACACCACAGATATCCTAGTATCATTGCGTGCTCCATGTACATACCTTTCGTTCGACCAGATATCCTCAAAATGTTGAGATACACAGGTGAGTGTAGCTACTTGCGCATGTAGCTACACTCGCCTGTGTATCTCATGATTTTGAGGGTATCTGGTCGAACGAAAGGTACGTACATGAAGTATGTGATAAAACTAGACCATCTGTGGTGGTATATACGTGAGATATGCGAGTATATCTGAGGCATGTGGACATACCTCATAATATATACTTATATAAAGGTATTATTATAATAAATTAAAATTAGGTACTGTTTTGTAATTATTTCGCATGGTGACATTTAAAGTATCTTAAAATAAGTATGTGAACATACTCAAACTGATAAATGAGTATGCGAACATAGTCTTGTTGGTTTACTGAAGGTGTGGGTAGCTACATGCGCATGTAGATAAAACCCTTTATATATATATATATATATATAGCTGCCCCACCATGCCATAGGATAGCTCCAGTAGTCCAGTCTTTTTTAGCAGGGAAATCGGTCACCTTTGGCGAGGTCGGCACACAGGAATAATAAACAAGTGGAGGACCAGGGGTCAAGTAGGCGACGACTCTGCGCGGCGAGTCGTCGTCTTGACTCATGCGCCTTCAACGATGACGGCAGTGTGAGAAAAAACCAAGTGTGGAATAATTGGTGTTGTACGTGTTATGGTGCTGCTTTATTTAGGCTTGTAAACACTGAGTCAAGGCCTCCGTGGGGGTTGCTGGACCCCTTCGGAATTGCAGGACGTTCCTACCGTGGCCCAAGGTGCCAAAAGTCCATAAGGTCACAAGTTGGTGCATGTGTAGGTGTAACCTGGTGGCACATGCTCCTATAAATATTACTCCCTCCATTCAAATTTATAATAAGTTTTGGGCTTTATATATATGTATATATATATATATGTGTATATATATGTATATATATGTATATGTATGTATGTATATGTATATGTATATGTATATGTATATGTATATGTATATGTATATGTAGGAAGATTTTTATCTACATGCGCATATAGCTACACTCACTTTCAATAAATCAACAAGGGTATGTCAGAATACTCATTTATCAGTTTGAGTATGTTTACATACTTATTTTAAGATATTTCAAATGTCACCACACGAAAAAATTACAAATCAGCCCCTGATTTTAATTTATTATGATAATACATTTATATTAATACATATAATGTGGTATGTCCACATACCTCATGTATACTCGCATACCTCATGCACATACCACCACAGATAGCCTAGTATCATTGCATACTCCGTGTACATTCGACAAGATACCCTCAAAATGTTGAAATACACATGTGAGTGTAGCTACATACGCATGTAGAAAGGAATTTTCCTATATATGTATATATATATATGTATATATATATATGTATATGTATATATATGTATATGTATATGTATATATATATGTATATATGTATATGTATATATATATATATATGTATATGTATATATGTATATATATATGTATATGTATATGTATATATGTGTATATATATATGTGTGTGTGTGTGTATAAGAAGAGTTTTATCTACATGCGCATGTAGCTACACTCACCTTCAATAAACAAATAAGGGTATGTTCGCATACTCATTTATCAGTTTGGGTATGTTGACATACTTATTTTATGATAACTCAAATGTCACAATACGAAAAAATTACAAAACAGTCCCTAATTTTAATATATTATGATAATACATGTATATTAGTACATACTATGAGGTATGTCTATATACCTCAAGTATACTCGCATCCCTCACGTATATACCACCACAGACGGTCAAGTATGATCACATACTTCGTGTACATACATTTCGTTCGACTAGATATCTTCAAAATCTTGAGATACACAAGTGAGTGTAGCTACATGCGCATGTAGAAAGGAATTTTTCTATATATATATATATATATATATATATATATATATCTTTATCAACCAATAGTTCATCATTTATTATCCGTTGTTTTTTAGAGAAATACCGGAAAGACGCCCCCTCAATTTATCGTCTGCCATTAGCCGGACACATCTAATATGGGTTATTTGGGTGTAGACCTTGTATATCCGTCGTTAGACCTGTGTCCTGGATTAGACTGCATGATGGGTGGGTGAGTGGGTCTTGATGAACGAAACGTGACAACACGGCAGGGAATGAGCAAAACAAACCATCCCGGAGCCGTGATTGCTGACCAGCAGCAGCTCATGTCCAACGTAACGTGCTCTGCTTCGTGGAGCAAAGGTCACTGCCTCAGCCTCAATAAGAAGGCCAAGTCCTCCAGGAACGGAGATGGAGAGCCCCTGCAGTCGAGGCAAACTCAACCACCAGCCGCTGCACTTCACAACTCCGCTTCTTGAAGTGGTGAGGCAGCCATGGTCGTCGCCTTCCTCCTCATTCTCGGGTTCGCGCAGCTTACCCCCTCAGCCGCCATTGCTGCTGATCCCATCTTCCATTCCTGCGGCACCGGGAGCAGCAGCTACTACACGGCCAACAGCCCCTACCTCACCAACATCGATCTCCTGTCACGCGAGCTCGTCAGGAACGCCTCGACGACCACCAGTCCGTCTGGTTTCGCCAAGGGCTCCGTCATCGGCGCAGCGTCGGGCGACACAGTCTACGGCCTCGTCCTCTGCCAAGGTGACACGGGCGCCTCCGGCTGCAGCCAGTGTGCTGCCACGGGGTTCAATGACGCGCAGCGCCTGTGCACGCGCAACAAGGAGGCGACCGTGTTCTATGACCAGTGCGTCGTTCACTTCTCCAACCAGAACTTCGTTGCCCATGTGGCTTCTTTGGTAGAAGATGATAAGATCAGCACCGTGGACCTCCGGGGCTGGGCAGACCTCGTGGCGGCCGGATCGGATTGGGATGCCAACAGCACCGAGGGCATCGCCGTCCTCTCCGGCGCCGTCAGGACTCTGCTCAAGGAGACGGCCAGCCATGCGGCCTACGACTCGGCATGGAGGTACGCCACTGGCCGCATGGATGTCAACGGCACCTTCCGGCCGCTCTACTCGCGGGCGCAGTGCACGCCGGACTTGGCACCTGGTGACTGCTGGGCCTGCCTCGCTTATATTGGAGATACGGCCTTGAAGCAGCTCAGATCCCGTGGCCCGCAGCCACGGTGGGCTCTCGCTGTACCGTGTAACCTGAGGTACAGCACGGATAAGTTTTATCAAGGGAAGCCCATGTGGAGCATCATGCCGCCACCAGTCGCCCGGCCAAGCCCGAAACACAAAAGTAAGTACTAACAAGATATGCATCATCGAGACATCGTGGATCTAGATACTATCTTTCAATTCGGATCATATTGGTTGCCGTAATTCTTTTAACAACGTAATTATTAAGTTACAAAACTCCGATGCTTATGCAAACTTTCATTCAAGACTTGTCTATTTTATTCTACGGTCAAAATGCACGTGCGGACGTACATGTTTAAAAAATTCATATAATAGTGCGTCAATTCATAATAGCACTATAATCATTTAGTCAAAAACTTATATTGAATAAATATAAAGAAAAAAGAAACAATCACTCAAAGCCCATCATCGTACAACCCATTTAAATATCATCCTAAGTTGGCTCAGGCCGAACAAAACCGGGGGAACCGGCCGGACGGTACCCTAGCCACTGCCCACCCCCACCTACTCACCACTCCCTCATTCTCTCAGCCCACCACTCCGCCGCCGCCCTGCCCCTCATCGTCCTCCTTCTGTCGGCCGGTGCGCCTCTTCCCCGGCACACGGCACTGTCTTGTCGGAGTGGATCTGGGACAGACCGACAATCCTCAATTTTGCTCCTTTGATTTATTTTTATGTACCAATCTCGTATTATTGTGTTTCGATGAACATGTTGATGGATTATGTGTCGGCACATCAGGATCTTTATAGGCGATTTGGTATTATATCTGCAGCATGTCCTGTACTTGATCGGTTTTGGGCTGTTTTGTGCACCACATTTGTCATGTATAGACTTGTTGTTGAGCCATCAACTACTGAATGCTCGGATTTGATAATTGATTCCTTCTCTCTCTGATTTGCTTTCAGTTTTGTTGGCGAGGTTGGAGCAATGCGGGTAAAATTTTGCATGAAAAACATTAATCCAAAACTGGCAAAAACACGTAAGACATACTAACGTAGCATACTTGCGTAAGATTCATAACTCCGAGTAATACACGTGTGATGGTGGATTATGCCAACAATGTTAGTGGGCCCAGTTGATTTTAATCAGCCAATAGATCAAGGATAAAAAAGAATGTAAAGTTGGGTACATCGTTGGCTAGATAAGAATTAGGTATAAACTCGCTCTTTTATAGGATATTGTATTCTATGAGAAATATAGATCGCGTTGTAGAGAATACTCTTAGTTAGTACAATTACATAAACATACATTTCAATCCAATCTCCACCATCATACTCATGAAGTAAAATTTTCTTCGACGAATAATTATGTGTGTACTAGTATATTTTAAATTTTGAACAAGTTCATTTTTCACCATTGAAAAACCGCATGAGTCTCATTTTGGTCATTGAACTCTAAATTCAGATATTTTTAACCATCAAACAATGAAAACAGGACAAATATGGCACATACATGGCTTCAAAGGTGATTTTTATCAATATATGTATTTTCTAAAAATTAAAATCTGCATTAATATCTAAAAATCATAATTTGTTCATTGAAACTATAAAATATAGCATAAAAATTATTCCACATATATATTAGTCTTATATTTGGACCATATTTTTTAATCCTACTTTAAATATAAAACACTAGCAACAAGTAGAAATAAGATTCAAATAACTCCAAATAGAGCATCAATAGGTAGATTATTTTGATAGCAAAAATTTAGTACTAGTTTTGTATACTTTTTATTTAAAAATAAAACAATTTAGAATTTTAGGTAAAAAAACCTTATGTATGTATGTATATTCTTATATGTATATACTGTATATATTTATATTGGCAAAACCACATATGAAACCATGTAGATGGTAAAAAAATGTCCGGTTGCAGTACTTTAGTGGTCAAAGATATCTAGTTTTGGAGTTTATTGGACAAAAATATGTGAAATGATCCATGTTAATATGTCAAGGAACTCCATCGCAAAATATAATACGCCCACATATATTTCAAAATTCAAACTTAGTAATATTTGAAAAACATAAAAAATACCATATAGTTGAGGTTGCATTGGGTGCTTTAGAAATACTATCTAATAAGAATTTTCTATTTCCATGAATAATACTCCCTTCAACCCAAAAAATATGGCATTTTTGACAAAGTCAACCTTTCGAATCAACTAATAGTTCAGTCAAATCCACATATTTTTTTAGGGTATGCATGTTATATACTTGGATTCATATTTAAAAGTACTTTAACATGATGATAATTTTGTATTTGCTGATGACATATTTTGAAAGAAAGAATGGTCAAAGTTTTGTTTAAAGTACATGTAAAAAACTATAGGTTATATCTTTGGATAGAATGAGTATATTATAAGAGAATTTGGTCATCAAAGTACAATATTTTGACTGAACCAAGTTAACCCCCGCCTTGTATTTTGGATCAGAGGGAGCATTGCGTAGTCAAAATGTATAAATTTATCTAAAGTATCCTCTCACATAATTTATTGTCATAGAATTTGATAAGTTTTAGTGTCACCAATACGTATTTCATTGCAGGAATATTTTTCATGATTGCTAACCCATAGAAATAATACTTATCACTCATGCACTTAACATGTTCATAATAATATATATTGGTAATTTAGAAACATACACTTTTGGTTGGACTGTGACGCCCTAATAAGAGGATGTGAATTAGGCGTCTAAAAACTAAGGCTCACAAAAATAACTTATCAAAATCTATGCAAAATACTATCTATACGTGCACTAAGGTTTTGCTAAGTGCCGCTACATTTTCCGCAAAAAGAGACTTGTAACCTAAGTTCCAATCGTATAATCTATCCTATCAAGCTAAATTATAAAATGTAAGTGTTCAAAGTAAATATAGTGACAAGGAGAGCAAACTCGGATATTCATTATCGAGGTATCAAGAAGGCGCGCAAGCCTTACTCTAGTTATTGTTGAATCTTTTCCCCCTAGGCCTCACTCTTCCTTTATCTATGTAAGGATCAAGGGAAAGGTTGTCATGCAAGAGTTAAGCTCCCAATCGGTTAAACTCCATGGACAGTCACAACTCTCCACCACGTTCAAGTGGGAATCCGGCAACCTCTCCAAGATGCTCATCATTTTCTTCACTAGAGAGCTTCGGTTAAAATGCTTAGCGCCTCTTCGCCCACTCACAAGTAAGGTGGCAATCACTCCACACTTCTTCAGACAATCTCACAAGACATACAATCCCAACACTTACAACAATGGTGTGTACAAGCACCAGCAATAAGGAGGCATGCAAACCTCACTGCAAACTTGGTCACAACCAGGAGCAGTGTACCAAGCAGCCTCTAGGCAAGCGCCTGAACTCTCTATGCTATGCCCAGATATGCACTTAAGTACTATGTGAAGCTGGAGATCTTAAGAATGCATAGCAACAGTAGAGTGTTTCCTAATCATCTAGCTAAGCCAACTTAAACTGCTTGGCAAGGGTGTATTCATAGCCCAAACAGTCAAACTAGAAGTTTGAAAAAGCAATTGTACGTAGTGAACATCGGACTACCCGGTGTAGTGTTCACCGAACTATCTGGCGCTCTCTTTTCGCAACTAGCCGTTGTAGTCAACCATTGCTCCACCTAATCATTGGATCATCCCATGCACGTAAACACACTGGAGTCTTCGAGCCTCTAGGCTTCGATCACTTTTGTCTAGTGCATCACCGGATCATCCATCGGACCATCCGGTGCGGGTAAATGCACCATGATCAATCTTCTTTCTCTACCAAGTCCTTAGCCTTGGACCTTTTGGTTGACAAACTTCCTTATCACCGGAATGTTTGGTGTTATGGGTTTGTGTTGTTTTGCTTTGACTTCGTTCTTTGTGCCTTCTTTATTGCCGAACCATTGGTTGTATGGTTACTAGATTGTCCAATGCTCGAAAGTGCTGGCCCACTAAGTGCCTTGTTAGGTCTTCTAGGCTTCTAGTTGATCTTCTAGGTTTTTCCTTATACTCTTAATCATCCTTTGAGGTTTATTTCCCATGTCCGTATTTGCATCCCTAGAATAACAACAAATATTGTTACAAACAATTAGTCCCATTAGTTGTGTTGTCACTTCAACCACTGAAATCATCTTAAACATTAAGCATAATGCTTAGGGTTCGTGATCCTTACAACATTTACCTATTAGTAATGAAAAAGTTGAGTAGTTTAGATATCTAGTTGTTATGTTAGACTGTCATGATAGTAGATGTGGGCAACTTAGATAATTATTTCATACTATATTTCATCATGATAAAGGTGGTACTTTAAATGCAGCTTTAAGGGTTATTTATGCTATTTTCATAATTGTTGACATTGGTAATTATTCATAAAATAGAATAGATTTAATGCCTTTAACATTTTAGTCTACCGAATAAATGTCCAAAAGTTTGCTGGTATCATGAAAATTCTAGGATTTATCCTTTTCTTCTAGCACCTTTTGTGAGGACTAGTGCAGAGTCTCTGCTGGTTCCTGGAAAGTTTACTAAATTGAAAATTCCATAAATGTTACCAAATGTCCATTCAGCATACTGCAAAACAATAGCATCCGTTTGCTAGTGCAATGATTCCATTTGTACTTCGAGCTCAAGTAATTAACCTGATTGAAGCAGTCTTGTCTGATGGATGACAAAAAAGCTATCAACTCTAGCAACAGTCAAGTGTCAATAATTTGGATTTCATTTTCAATTTAGAAAATGAACAATAATAAGCTTTTTTCCTCAAATGCATTGGAGAAACCCCTTATTATTTAAAGAACCCCTTACAAACACCACATACTCAGCCGTTACTACTCAATAATAAGCATTGCATTTTAGCTTGAAGTATAGTAAAAGTTGGGGACTTAATTTTTAATTGCGTGTAAAAGTTTAGGTATTTTCAGATTTTTTATTACATTTAAAATGTCTATCAAATTTCAAATCAGTTACAATTTTTCAACTGAACCGCTCCTATATATATGGGCAGCCCATAAGGTGTTGATGGCAGAGGAGAATAGAATTGATGCACTAAGAGTATGATGCAGATTTTACTGATCACATGGTAATTTTCTACTTAAATGGTCTTTTTGTTTTATGTCAGGGATCACGAACAAAGGTTTGGTCATTGCCTTGGCCATACCCCTACTTGCATCAATTTTTTGCTTTACCCTATACTTGAAATTCCTTAGAAGGCACAGAAAAGGTAAGTCATGTAGGTGCGTAAGAGCCACTCTTCTCCCTTCCTTGGCCAATTGTGTGTCAGTTTTAACTGAAAGGATTTCATCAACCACTGGATTTAGTTTCACAAGATGAAGCCCTAGTTTGGGGAGTGGAAGGAAGGAATTCAGAATTCACACTTTATAACTTCTCCCAAGTACTAGAGGCTACAGCTAACTTCTCAGAAGAAAATAAACTTGGACAAGGTGGCTTTGGTGCTGTATACAAGGTAATAGAGAAAAACAATATGTCTATGGTCCATACTCACCGTTTGGAACATTAGAACTTTTCTTTGGTTCTTCAATAGAATTTAAGTGCTGTTTCTTACATAGTTCCTGTATGTGTCATTATTCAGTTCCAAGCGTACGCATAAGCATCAATATATCATGCATGTAGATGTACCTTTTTTTTCTCAGTCATGGCCAGAACACTATGTCTAAATAACAATGCAAATGAAAGACTTATCGTTTTCTTCTGAACTTCTCTTTAGGGCCAGTTTCCTAATGGGTTGGAGGTAGCAGTTAAGAGACTTGCTTCACATTCAGGGCAAGGTTTCACAGAGTTCAAAAATGAAATCCTGCTCATAGCCAACCTCCAGCACACAAATCTGGTTAGGCTGTTGGGATGCAGCACCCAGGGACAGGAGAAAACACTAGTGTATGAATATTTGCCAAATAAAAGCTTGGACTTCTTCATTTTTGGTACTCATTTCTTACAACACCAGGTCTACAGATTATGGGTTTTGGTCTACAGATTATGGGTTCTTTCTAAAGGTGTTTTCTATATTATATGTGTGTTTAACTGATTTGTAGATGACACAAGGAGAGCTTTACTACCTTGGACAAGACGCCTAGCAATTATAGAAGGGATAGCACAAGGACTAGTTTATTTGCATAAGCACTCACGGTTACGAGTCATTCATAGAGATCTTAAAGCAAGCAATATTCTCTTGGACCGTGAAATGAATCCTAAAATTTCAGATTTTGGGCTTGCTAAGATATTTAGCACAAATGACACTGAAGGAAACACAAGAAGAATCGTTGGGACATAGTAAGTTTTCTTGCGAGTCTCCCAGCTATAGTGAACATCACCATGTATAATTACTTGACATGGAGGTTTGTTACATGTATGCGTCGTCTTCAGTGGTTATATGGCACCTGAGTATGCTTCTGAGGGCCTTTTCTCAGTCAAATCTGATGTATTCAGCTTTGGAGTGTTAGTTCTTGAGATCATTAGTGGGAAAAGAACATCGAGCATTCATGGATATGGAGACTTCATCAATCTTCTAGGATATGTGAGTCTTTCAATATTATTCAAACGATACATGTAAATTTTCGTGCTCTAACCCCACAAAAAATATGAAACGACAAATTCAAAGCACGTCAATGGCTAGATTTTAAATATCCTACTACTGAACTGCTATCAGTATTTCATTATGACTCATTTCTTTCATCCTTTTAATTAGGAACCCATAGACACACACTTGAAAAAACTTATGAAGTAACCTTGTACTCTGTTGATCATACTCTTTGCAGGCATGGCAGTTGTGGAATGAGGGATTATGGCTTCAAATAGTGGACTCGTCACTAGTTACTAAGGTTCATACACCAGAAATGATGAGATGCATTAACATCGCATTGCTGTGTGTGCAAGAGAATGCGGCTGATCGACCCACCATGTCACATGTTGTTTCCATGCTAAGCAGCGAGAGTATGAGGCTACCTCAACCCAATCACCCAGCATATTTCCACATAAGGGTTGCAACTGAAGATGTGTCCACAGTTGTTGAGCCATATAGTATTAACGATGTAACAATATCTGCCCTAAATGGGAGATAATTATCATTTTTGTATTGCATCTCGCCTCTCCCATGTCACTCTTTCGTTCTTCACTTCACTGGTGACTGCATCGTGGGTTCTTTCGTTCCAGCTTTTTCTGTGACCTAATATTTGTATCTAATTGAAGATCAAGTTCTTGTATGCTCATTGGATTTCATTTTTCCTCGTCTGCTCCCAAATGTGACCAACGAAGCAAGGGATTGTGACTCTGCCTTGGGTTTAAACCCAGCATTGATTGGCTGAACGGGATTAACCCAATCCAACGGTGAAGCAGGCATATGTGTTACCTCCCCCCGCATGCCAAACAAAGCCTAAGTCAAAATAACCTTCAATCCCTTTCAAACCACTTAAACCGCATCCAATTTGACAATTGGCAAACTAGACATAGGAGAAGGATTAACTGAACAAGGCCTCTGAGAAGGAAGATGATCCTCTCCTCGTTTTGGTTACAACTCCCACACATATGCCCAGTGACCGTAAGACAGGAGGCGGCAACTTGTAGTCAGGAAAAAACGCTTTGATACTTACCAGTACGTCCATCTATAGGTGTGTGGCCATAGTAGCAGGCAGATTTGATCATTTAATCTGACTTTTTAGGAACTGTGTGATTGCCTCTCTTGACGTGGCATAGCTCCCAGACTTGCTCAGGTTGGAGGATGAGCTGCCGTATCAACTAGCTTGGGTAAATCATAGACTCTGGTGCATAATCTGGTATGAAAGGCTTCAATTGAAAGACACCGGAAAGAATCCGGTTGCAACGTTGCACCATAATAAGCAGTTCTCTAGTGCATCACTTGCTTGATAAGGCCCAAATAACTTGATATCCAGTTAGGGGTGCGGACAATTAACGACAGATTGCTGAGCATAGCGTTAGAGTTTTAGGAGTACCTACTCCCCACTACTGAGAATTGACGATCAAACACTACTGCTATCAGCGAGCAGCTTTATTCTGTTCTGGGCAGAAGGACGGTTCAGTTTTACTTGTACAGAAAAGTATGCATTTTCTCATGCAGTACTAGTCTATGAAGCACTGATTCTTCACCAAACTGCCGTACCGGTATCGCGATACATATCCGATACTTTGATACACTGATACTTCTCCGATACCGTATCAGCAAAGTATCAAGAAATACAAGAAAAAAATAAAATAAATAATTCCAATACTTTTCCAATTGTTATGTGGGGCCGGCAGTACACCAGGAGGCCCAAGGCGGCGAAGGACATGCAAGAGGTGAGTCCAAACGCCGCATAGATCACATTGTATCAATGTATCGATAGATAAGTCAGGGTTAGTTGAATAAGTTAGCTAAAGATTGGTTTAGAGGAGTTTGTTAGGGTTTAATGGGCCAAGATGGCCGACAAGAGGCCTATGTAAGCCGAAAGGCAAGAGGGGACTGGAAAGCAATAAAGATCAATCTATCATCTCCTACCTCTTCTATTCTAGTCTCCCTCGCTGTTGTCACCATTGATCGGAGGCGCTCTGCCGATGATCACCACTACCTACGAAGCAAGGGCCTTGTGCCTACTCCTCCGCCTCTTCTACCCTATCGCAGTAACATCTTGGTATCACGAGTCACCGAATCCTCTTCCACCTTCGCCACCGCCACCATGTCAGACCCCAAAAACCTTGACGACATTACCAAAGCCCTCCGTCACTCATCATCTATCCCAGCTTCCGACCATGGCGGCTGCTCTTCAATGCTTGAAGCACCAGCAGATCAACCAACATGCCTCAATTTATCGTCTAGAACAGCACAATCGTGAGGTGCCGAACCAGGCACCTGAAGCCAACCGTGGGCATCCACCACCGCATGTCAACCATGAAGACCACCCTCCATCCCCGCTTCCACAAGGTGGATTTCCCCAAGTTTGATGCCAAGACCGATCCTCTACTTTTCATCAACAAGTGTGAATCATTCTTCAACCACAGCGCATCCTGGAAGAGAGAAGGTTTGGATGGCATTCTTCAACCTCGACGGCATTGCACAGCAGTGATACATGAGGCTGCAGCAGGAGGAGGGCACTATGTTGTGGCGCAAGTTTGCAGAATTCCTCAATGTTCGTTTTGGGCCACACATCCGCTCCAATCCTCTCGGCAAACTGGTATCGTTGCGTTGCACGGGGTCTGTGCTGGAATACGGGGAAATGTTCCTGGAGCTCCTTATTCGGGCTAGACCTCTCTCAGAGGGGCAGCAAGTCTAGCTCTTCACTACAAGTCTCCAAGAGACGTTGACCATTGACGTCCATCTACAGAACCCCATGTTCCTAGAGATTGCCATGAGTTTGGCACGAGCGTATGAATGACGGGAGCTGTTGATGGTTCACTCCTCTAAGGCTAGTCCCGCAGGATCCTGCCAACACCACATGCACTAGCCGTGCTGCCACCGCCGCGATCCAACCCAGCGGGTCCATCTATCACTCGCCCTACCATCACCATCGGTCATCGGTCCTGCCGCCTCATGCTGGAAGAGATGGATAACCACCGTCGGCAGAGCATCTACTTCAACAGTGATGAAAAATACGTCCACGGCTACAACAATACATGCAAACAACTCTTCATCCTAGAGTTGGCCAATGCCAGTGACAATAGTGATCCCCGCTACCGTGGTGCCTATGATCTCCCTCCACGCCATCTCAGAAGTCTAGACGAACCAAACCATGCAGGTCCCCCTATGCATGCCCTCCTTCGCTCGGGCTCCTCCCACAGCTTTGACACAACTTTGTGCCAACCGCAGCCGCTACAAGCATAGGCATGCCGTTCCATGCCTCGGCGCATTCAATTGCATGGTGTTTTCCATCCATGGTGAGCCCTTCCTGCGGACTTCTTTGTGCTGTGACTCCCTGGATACAACATCGTCCTCGGCACACAATGGCTTGCCTCCCTTGGCCCGGTCCTCTGGGATTTTGGCCAACTCACAATGCAATCTGGCTGCATGATCACAGGGTCCGGTGGCAGGGACTAGGCAAACTAGAGTAGCTACGCCTCCAGGTGACCACCACAAACAATCTCATGGATGCCCTCCTAGTTAATTTTTGCGATCTATTCACTGAACTATGCAGTATTCCGCCACCGTGCCAATGCAACCGTTTCAGCAAGTACACCCTACTTCAATTATGTCTGACTGCAACCTAGTGTTTACATCTACTTCCTGGATGGCTCTCTTTAAGTTTCTCGGCACCAAGATTCACATGAGCTCGGCATTCCATCCCTAGTCTGATGGCCAAACGGAGGCGGGGAATAAGTCATCGGGATGTACCTCTGTTGCATGACCGGTGATAGGCCGCTCTAATGGCTCCGCTGGCTCCCATGGGCGGAGTTCATGTACAACACGGCCTACCACTCTACTCTTCGTGAGTCATCGTTCAAGGTGGTCTATGGTAGAGACCCGCCCACCATCTATTCCTATGATTCAAGGGGCTCTCGGGTGGCTGCGGTGGCTCAGTCGATGGAGGAGCACGATGAGTTTCTTAGCGATGTACAAGATCGTCTCACCCAAGTGCAAGAGGTGGCCAACCGAAGCTATGAACTTGGCCACTAGGCTCTCTCTTTCGCCGTCGGTGATTGGTTGTGGCTACGTCTCCATAAATGAATGCCTGCATCTCTTCCTGCTGCCAAGGGTAAACTACGACCATGATATTACGGTCCCTACAAAGTGCTGGTTGTGATCAATGAGGTTGCATATAAATTGGAGCTTCCATCGTGGGCACACGTTCATGATGTTTTCCATGTGGGTATTCTGAAGAAATTTGTTAGTCAGCCCCCAACGCTCCCCCAGCGTTGCCCCACTGCATTTTGGTGTGGTGCAGCCCACACCGGCTCACACAATTCGAATGTGCATGGCTCGTGGTGTTCGACAAGTCTTGGTGCAACAGGCTGATCATCCAGCGTCAGCAACTACATGGGAAGATTTCAAAGATTTTCAGCACCGTTACTCTCTCTGGCAGCTCGCGTGTGACCTACTTGTCGAGGGGAAAGGGATATTATGTGGGACCGATAGTACACCAGGAGGCCCAAGGCGACGAAGGACAAGCAAGAGGAGAGTCCAAGTGACACATAGATCAGATTGTATCGATAGTTAAGTCACGGTTAGTTGGATAGGTTAGCTAAATATTGGTTTAGAGGAATTTGGTAGGGTTTAGGGGGCCTACATGGCTGGCCAAGTGGGCTATGTAAGCCGAAAGGAAGGAGGGGATTGGAAAGCAATAAAGATCAATTTATTATCTCCTACCTCTTCTACTCTGGTCTCTCTCCCTGCTGTCACCATTAATCGGAGGCGTTCCGCCGATGATCACCACTACCTATGAAGCAAGGGCCCTATTTATACTCCTCCACCTCTTCCACCCTATCACCGTAACACCAATACACTTCAATAGCCTTTGATACTAAGTACCACAAACTAAACAACAATAAAAACCAAGCCTTTTAGTCCCAAGCAAGTTGGGGTAGGCTAGAGTTGAAACCCAACTAGAGTCACTAGCAAGAGGAAACATGCAAGAAACAAAAATGGGGAGGGGTAGAGCCTAAAACAAGATTCTAGCATATGGATAGCATCTTTCCAAGCACTTCTATCCAAACACAACTCTTTCGGAACATCCAGTCTTTGAGGTCCCTTTTGATTGCCTCATTCCATGTTAAGTTTGGTTAGCCCCTGCCTCTTTTCACATTATTGTCCTATCTTACGATGCCTCTATGCACTGGTTCCTCTAAAGGTCTCCTTTGGACATGTCCGGACCATCTCAACCGATGTTGGACAAGTTTTTCTTCAATTGGAGTTACTGTTAGCTGATCATATATCTCATCATTCCTCACTTGGTCCAACCTTGTATGCCCATAGATCCAACGCAACCCATACATCTCCAGTATTAACTGTTGAACATGCTGTCTTTTAGTAGGCCAACACTTTGCCCATATAACATTGTAGGTCTGATTGTCGTCATGTAGAACTTGCCTTTAAGCTTTTGTGGTACCCTCTGGTCACATAGAACTCTACATGCTTGACACCACTTCATCCATCCCGCTTTAATCTTATGTGTAACATCTTCGTCAATATCTCCACAAACCATAACATCTTATTTTGAATCATGTCATCACAATAATTGAAGTAACACTATGTAAATGTGAAGAAAGATAATCTCTGTGACATGGATGTTGAACAATCTCAAGTTATAGTCTAACCACGCAACTAAAAGTTTTTTACTATCTCATATCAATTATTGCGCTATTAGAATTCATATTATTTTACTATACTATTGAACTGTTGTTTATGTTTAAGAATGTGTTGTTATTTTATTGATCAAATTATATATATATACTCGCTGCATCAATGTATCCTTGTTTTCTGAAGATGAAGTATCACATCACGCTGTGGGAGCTCTTGTGCCGGCCTCTGGGTACACCGTGGAGCTCATATCAGTAACACCCCAGCCATCCACACAGCTAGGCATTACCAAAAACAGCACACCTTGCAAACTAAGTCGGGAGATTAAAGAAAATTTTGACACAGTTTCCTGTAAAGTGGTTATCCAGAACAAACACAAATAGATAATAAGATACCATTGAGTCACTAAACATCACAGCCCAAGCCCAAGCGTAATTAACTAACCAACCGAGCCATAAACCATCTCAACACAGTCAAAATAAACGAAGTTAACCACCACTAAACTAAATTATGCTACTATGAATGGAATCAAAATAATTTTCTGTATGGGTGCTCCAAAGTGTGAACTACTCCCAGTGCCCATGCATGCCACAATCAACCAGTACCTAAAAACCAAATAAAAACAAGGGGTGAGTAAAACTACTCAGCAAGTACAATTCAGAACTAGAAACAAATCATGACATGAATCCAAAAAACGACAATCGACTTGAATTTTGATAAGACTGTAGTTTCTTTCTAAAACGGACGATCCTGAATTTCTTTTGCATTTACCGATAAAGCCGAGCAAGTAGGGCCAGCACTTACTCATAGGAACATGAATGAAGATCCAAATTGCATGGCCGGATTCACCGGGACATGAATTGAATGTAAAAAAATAATTTGAAACTTGAATTATGAATCATGAACATTTAGGAAATCAACAGAAAACACAAGGAACAACCAAATAGCGATCAGGTCATCACACACGTTCGTCATGCACTTGCTTTTAACAGTGCAAGGTAGCGCCTTAAGTAGAAGAGTTGGTCCTGCCCTCTAATTCACCACGTCGTGAACAAACGGAGTTTAGCTTACTCAAAAATAGCGCTGAACATTGCCATGCCAACAAAAGTTATAATACAAGCGTTGCCGCATCTCCTAGTTCGGAGGTGTACATCTTTTTTTTTTTCATCCCTAATAGTCTATTCAAAAGGTGACCTTAACCTGTACAAGGTCTTTACGCTAAAACTGATAAGCAAATGAACCATTTAGCCTACCTCAGATAACTCTAATTCAAACACGCTCTAGTAATAAAATATTCCTTTGAACGTTATTTTCAGCAGAAAAAACTCCCATCTGTAATTCTTCCTATAACCTTTTGTCAATGATTTCTAATCTGTACAGAAAAGCTAATCAAAACAATTGACCAGCCTCCACTAGTTCACGTCCCTCTAATCTACTAATTTTGTCCAATTTACTAAACAACAGACAACACGGACTAGTATAGGAACAGAACCTAGAATAACCCAACAAGGACCAGATCGATTCCCGCCTGTCTACTCCTCCACAGGACAGGTAATTTGTCTAGATTGGAAATAATCTCACGGTAGACAAGGCCTAGAGATAAATCAGCCACCAAGATTTCTGGATCAATTACCTTAGACTGAAATTCGAGCGGATAATCTCTTCCCTAGATGTACCCTCTCCTTGGGAAAGAAAATTCCCTACGCAGCAGATGTAGGGGCAGCAGCACAGGCGCCGCTTCACCAATCTCAATGGCAGCCCTAACAGCTCACAAGCAGCGGCAACGGCAAGAATCAGCAGCGCACAAGCAGCCAGATAGCAGCACAACCCCAGAACCAAATGAGAAGCAGATCCAGCGCCACTCACCAGCAGGGGCAGCAACACTTCGAGGTAGCAGGGACGGTCAACGGCGAGCAGCAACCAGCGGCGCACAGCGATAGCAGCAGGAGCAGCAACGCCGATAGCAGAGGAAAAGAACAGGGCAAAAGCAATGCGCAAGGGACAGGAGAAGATGGAATAGGAGGCGGCGTCTCAGATAGGGGTCGATCCCCTTGGCTGGACGAAGAGGAAAGGAAAAAAAAACCTAAGCGATATCCAATGGCCCACGTTCCATGGCTCAGTTTCAATTAATCAGATATCCGAACGAGACACATGAATAGTCAAATGAAATCGTTTTGACGAGCTCTACGCATCTATGGCCTCTGATTATCTATGTGGCATATGAATAAAATAAATCAATTTTGGCTCTTGGTCAACGTCTTCTAATTACAACTAAATTTATTTATGTATTTATTTTGAGGTATTACAATATCTCGGAAGGTGGCTTGGATCGACGACGCCTACTTCCACTCGTTCGTCGACTTCGTGAGCTCCAGCGCGGTGGAAGAGGGGCTGGTGCCCACGGCCGACGCGGGGGAGGCACCGCCGCGCACGGGCATCGACGTGGACAGCCTCCTCACGATCCCGCTCACCAGACTGGACTTCGGCTGTGGCCCACCGTTCTTCTTTCGGCCGGCTGTGGTCGAGCGCCGGTCGCTGGTGCCATATCCGTCTTGAAGTCCTTCGAGGGCCATGGCAGCTTGGATGCTTACGTGCCGTTGTTCAGCCGCAACATGGACGCCTTCAAGAAGTGCTGCTACTCCCTGCTGCCGATGATGGCCAATGCACGGCTCTAGGTATTTGCTTAGACCATTAGACGCCAGTTCAATGGCATTTTTGTCGTGGAACACACCATTTTTATGGAACACGGCTTGCAGAAGGCATGTAACATGAATTTCTACTCTGTGCTTTTGAATAGATATCCAGGCTTCAAATTAATTTCCATAAAAATGAGTTGCACTGCTTTGGTGAGCCTAGGATGCATGCTCTAGGTTAGTTTATGGAGATCTTTAGCTATAAAGCAGGAGAATTCCCATTTAACTACCTAGGCATTCCGATCCACTACAAGATTGATAATTGTGGATTAGAGGAAAGCTGAGGAGTGATTTCAGAAATGACTTAGTTGTTTGAAAACGAAATATCTCTCTATTGGGAGTCGGCACTGCTCAACTTTGTGCTCAACATCTTACCACTGTATATGATGTTTTCTTTGACTTTAGGGAGTTTCAACAAAGCTATGTTATCTTCACTCACGGAAGAAATATCACCTTGCTAACTGGAGTGTGCTTTGCTAATCTAAGGACGATCTTAGTAGGAGTTTCATTCTTATTAAATGAGATAACATATCAGCGATTTTATGATGTGGCGAGTTATCAATCAAAAAAGAGATGAAATATGTTTCATCTATATAAACTCTGTCTATACTGTTACCTAGTAATGTTGTATCTTGCATGTTGCATGTAAAACCACACCAAATACTGAAACCATGCATTCTCAAATGATTGTTTCAATCATAATTTTATATGGGAAACACAAATATGAAAACTTCTACTGAGAATGGCCAAAGGACAACATGATCTAGTCTAGGTATTTGGGATCTAGGCATTAAGAATGAATCTTGACTCGACAATGGTCATTTAAGTTCCTCACCTCAAATGGATGTCACATGGCAGCAATTAGTCTAAATATTTTTTGTCGGAGCGGACGTGCTCCTGGTCAGGTGGCGGAATGCACCCGGCCGAGATCCTAAGTACGGAGAGTAGTTAGGGGGAGCAATCGTTGTTAGCTGGTCAATGGTGGCACGATGGTGGCGAGAGGATTTAGAGTGGTTCGGGCTGCCGGAGCGTAATACCCTACGTCCATTATGGGGTGTGTTCTTGTATTCCTGTCTGGAACAAGAGCCCGTCGAGGGAGTGTGAGTGTGTGGCTAGAGGAGATGGAGGAGCGTATATGCAGCCTGTGTTGGGTCTGTGTTCTGTGCTGCGTATGCCTCCCCTTTTATAGCCCAAGGGGGGCATGTACATGGTGGCCGGGCCCCGACAGGTGGTCCCGGCCCATTTCCTCAGTGCTACAGTTCTATCTTGTGCCTGATGTCCAACGCTCCCATGCCTTGCGTCTGTACCACTGCCGTGACCTGGTATGGCCTGGAGATCCGCCATATCGTCCTTCCTTACACCGCCCTGTCCTATCGGCCGCTAAGCCCGCTGAGGGGCTTCAGAGGCCGAGAGGCAGGCGATGCGCACGCGTGACAGGACGGGACGCTCGTAGTAGCGTAGCGGCGCCGCTACCTAGTATTAGGCTGAGCGCGGCCGCCGCGCGTGGCGCGGCTCATGATGCGTACAGCGTACTTGTTTACTCAATATAGCCCCCAGTGTAGCTGGGGAAATCAACTGTAGTGCCCTGTAATCGCCGCCGTGCCTTGGTAAGGCGCGCCCCTTTGCCTCGGCGCCGCCGCCTGACAGCGGCGGTGCCAGCGGCGATGGGAGGGCACGCCCGCCTGACAGCGGCGGCGTCGGCGGGCGACGGGGGCACGCCCGTCTGACACTCGTGGTGTCAGCAGCATCGGGGCGTGCCGGCCTGACAGCGGCGGTGTCAGCAGCATCGGGACGTGCTAGCCTGACAGCGGCGGTGTCAGCAGCCTCGGGCACGTCCGCCTGCCCGCAATAAATGCGGCAGGTGGGCGGGGCGCCCGGTTGAAGGCCCCGCCACGCGCCCCGTGGGCACGTGGTATCGCGAGACCCTCCCGTGCCTTGTGGGCACGTGGCGGCTCCGGACCACTGAAGGTGCTGGCTCCGGGCCTCCACGTGCTCTACGGGCACGTGGTGCCCTCGGACCACCGAGGGCGCTGGTCCCGGACCACCGAGGGCGCCGGCTCCGGACCTCCCTGTGCTCGGTGGGCACGAGGCGGCCCCGGACCACCGAAGATACGGGCTCCGGCCCGAGAGGTCCGGACCTCTCCTCGCGTGGCTGGGGGAGGCTCGGTCCTCCAAGGAGGTCCGGGGCTTCCCCTGTGGGCCGGGTGCGTGGCCCAGCTTCCCCAAGGAGTGGGCCAGGCCCATCTGTCTGCGGCTTTAGGCCCTTCTTGTACTGCAGAAGTTACCTCCCATGGCGATCTTCGTCCAGTGTAAGCGGGTACCCGGTTAGCTGGGTACCGACATTTTTGATCTGGCCTATTGAAGGCTAGGCAAGATACCCTACTTTCGGATGCTTCAAAGTTCAAAGCGAGGAATGGTTAAAAAAGGTTCGCTTTTGTGAGAATAAATCGTTTGGGAGCAACAATTTTAAGAGCTAATTTGTCAATCTCTTTTTTTCTAAGGAATGGAGAAGATTTAGATGAATTGAGGGAAAAATGAACTATTTTTTTCCTTAATTCCCCTCCATTCCTTAGACCATCTCCAATAGCACTCCTCATCCTATTTCTTCAAATCACACTCCTCTCTATACATAATGCCAGCTACAGTGCAAAACAGTGTCAAACAGTTCAAAACAGTACCGCTACAGTGTTTTGAGATTCATTCAGAGAACAACATTATAGATACCCTTAAGCAAATGAGGTTGCAATACCCTCGCTCGTCTGATCTTCGTTGCGACGGGCTGCTCTCTGTGTGTCAGCTTCTCTCAGCAGTGCGCACAGCGCGACAGCGGCACACTGCGCAGCAAGCAGGACGGTACGGTCGGCATGCATGTGGCCAACACGCAGCAGTTAAACCAAACGCGACAAACAGGACGGTGCGCATGCATGTGATACGCACGTACACGCAGCAATTAAAAACAAACATGATCGATCGGCCTTCAAGTCCGATGCTCCATCTAGCTACCGAACTGTCCACTGACTAAGCTCGTCTTCCTTTTGAACTGAAAATTTATGGAGTTGCTACTTAGTACTCTGCTATAAAGTTTTAGTAAACCTTTCAAAAGTTTTAGAGCTGATTTTGGGAAGATTTGAGATTTTCTTTATTCATAAGTTGTTTTATGCTATAAATTCAACTTGCTCCAAATAAACTGAAAATTTGTGAAGTTGATCCCTGAATAGTTCTGAGCCTACAGCAAATATTTCACAATTTTTAGAGTTGGTTGAGGCAGGTTTTGATATTATTCCTTATGATGTGTCAGCCTCTCAAAACCGGGCGATCTAGTACTATATCATCTGATGGTCTGGTGCATTTAACTTGTTCCAATCGATATGAATTTTTCAAAAGGTATTTCACATGTTGTGATGATCCCCTGGTATTTTTATGGTGATTTTTTAAGGTTGTTTTGACGGGGTTTGGTAATTTTCTTTGCAAGCCCGGTCAGTGTGTTTTGAGGAGGTTGTCTAGCCAGTTGTGTCCGTACGTGTTTGTGAACGTTTATGCAACCACTTCCATGATTGCTTTCGTAGACATTTTTTTAGGGTTAGTAGCTTATCTTATCTTATGTCACGTAACCTTGCACGGTGCTGTTTCGGATTGAATTTTTCGAGCAGCTCCTATTAATCTTCCTAGTCGTTAATCTCAGTCCTTCGGCAAACAATCATCGAATCTATTTATGAATCTCTATTTTTGAGAAAACTATGCACCGCCAGCATCATTGTAAAAATATTAAGTAACCTCTCAAATCTATATTTAAATCGCCCATCTCTAACATTATGAAAACAATTTAAATTAACCCCTTAATCTTACATGAAATTGATAATATACATCACGTAATAAAATAAAAGTGCATATAAATTATCCACATCTGCCATTGCAAAACAACAACATAAAGAAACACCGACATTTTCATCTAAAGTTACCAAACTCTGAGATTATAAAAATCCAAAAGTACTTTATTTATATATTTTATTATTATTAATTGAAAACTAAACTCAAGGTATACATGTATAATATGTGCTGCCGTACAAAAATATGTATGCGAAAAAAACAACAAGAAGTAACCAACACCTATGTCAAACACTAGATCAAAATCATGTTTCAACAGAACATATGTCAAACTGACAGAGGTGTGATGCAAAAGAGAAAAATGAGAGAGCATCCATAAGAACCAATGGCAGAGAGTAAAGATAAACATCTTTGATCGACCTCATATTTTATTCATTAATTTAATTAATTTTTATGTTTCTTAAAATTACTAGCACTGTGTGCAAGAAATGTCGATGGACCAGTCCTGGCCCAGAAGCGTAAGCAATTGCCGTTCGAGGCATATTTCCATTCGTCTCGCTAGAGGAAGAAACTGGAGGTTGTGATGAAAATGTTAAGGACCAAACTGAGCTAATGGTGAAACTTTGGGGACCAATTCGACTATATATGTCACCATTACATTTTTGCTAGTATTGGCTTAGAATGTGCATGGCATGCACCAAAAGGTACCACTTTTTTGGGAACCAAAGTTTATGTTCCCCACTGTGACATATACAGTGCAGATGCAGCACTTGTCATTACCAAAATTTTGATCATCTTAGCTTCAGATTCCAAGGAAAAGGATCTGTTACTCCAAAGACAGTATTATATCTCACATCGGCAAGAGGCGGCGTGGCAAAGAAATGCAATTTTTTTTGGAATACTACTAATAATTACTAACACATCCCGCGGATCGAGCTAACGTCGATGCATGTGGACATTGTTTTTGAGCAACGACCTTGCTCGATCCATGCATTTTTTTTTTTTTTAGCTTTTTGAATCACAATGCAGGTACCTGCGGAGGACCAGAAACTCACGGCATTCCTAGGCCCTGATGACAGAGTTCCTGAGCCTGATATTTTGTAAATATATGATAAGAAGAGTTTTGTTCTTTCATTTCTCGTTCAGGGGATGTAGCTCAGATGGTAGAGCGCTCGCTTAGCATGCGAGAGGTACGGGGATCGATACCCCGCATCTCCATTTCATTATTATTTTTTTGGTTTTTTCAGATTTTCGCTGGCCCATTTACAGCCCAAGTATACGCTGCTTCCTCCACACCAGCCCAGGGTACGCCCCATTTACAGCCCAAGTATAAGTGTCAAATGTTTTTTTTTTCGATTTTATTTTCGCTGGTTCCTCCACACTAGCCCAGGGGGGACAGCCCAAGATTATGTCTGCGTTTCCCTCGCACCAGCCCAGGGAAGATATTGCACATTTGTGTTTTCACTATTTCTCCGTGGAATCAGTTTCCACAAACTCAGACTATATTAACGGCCAACAATGTATCAATTACAAACCTAACTAAACCCAGCTGAAAATCAAAGCAGTGAAGTGCCGAAAAATATAATCCTGTCTGGTATGAATATCAGCAGAGCCAAAATTATCTAGCATAGCAGTACTATTTTTGTCTGGGCCTCCCTTAATTAACACTTCAAGGACGAAAAAAAAAGTCGAGACCAAAAGCAGATATGTTTGGATCAGGAAAAAAACACATTTGTTTTGTCAAAAAGACACGAGCGGATATTGTACGGACATATTCGGACTGTCAAACAACCTAGAGTTCATGCTTATGTGTATTTTTTTAATGACGATAGGCGAAACCAAACCAAAGCAACCAAGCACATCAACACAAGAAGATATTTGTAGTACTACTAGTTCGCTGTCATTATCCGCGAATCACAAGCACATAGCCAGCTGAATATAACAAGCAGCAACCTAATAAGTACTGTACTCTACTTAATTAGATAGGATACGTTAATTGTTTGCTACTTTTTCGTAAGATCTTGAAAGGTCGGGCGAAAACGGAAAACCAGGGGTGACAGGGGTAGACCGGCAGTTGACGACGAGTCAGTTCCAGGCTCCAGCATCACCAGCACCTCGCGGCGCACGTATACGTAGTCGTACTGTCGTATTTATTGACGCCCGCCGGAGACGCCACGCGCTTTGCAGGCTGCCTGCTTCCTTCCTGCCAACCAACTATGCTGACCTCTTCTATGCATGGGCAAAGCTCCCAAAACGACGTACGTGAGCACGTGACCGTCGCCGGTACACGCAACGCAACTACGTGCTCCCTTCGTCCGCTAAATAATTTGGTCGATTCGCCTCACTGGTCATATTTTAAAAATATGTCGTAATTGTTATTTATTTTATTATGATTTAGTTCAGAATATAATATCATGGTTTTTTGAATAATATGAGTTGATGAAAATCAATCTATAATTTATAACGAAGGTAATACTATATGATAGTATACCGTAAGTCTAAATCTAGCAGATCGTCAGACCATCTATGCGGTCGTCTATAGTACAAAAATTCCTGTAGTTATATTATTATGTACAGATTAGAGTTTGAATATAAACAATCAAATCGAATATAGACGTTCCGCCGGGTTCAACCTAATTAATCCGGTGGGGATTCCTAGCTGAGATTGGCCTAGGTCACTAATGGTTGTGCTCATGCCTAATTGCCTACACGTCAGTAACCGACGTCAGCTCGTCAAGGCATGACACGGCCAGAGAATTAGTCCGCGCGCCATCTATATATAGATACTGCAAAAAAAAAAAAAAACGTGAGCACCCGCAAGAATATATATTACGCGTGCCGTTGTGTAATGGCGATGGCCACCCAGCACCCAAGCATCTCTCTCCAGCTACTATACTCGTGGTGCTGAATGCTTCATTGCTTCCCTCCAACTTCCACGCCTGTCCATGTCTTGTATTTTCCGGGTGAAAGTAAACCGCCCTCAACCTTAACTAACCGGATGATGATCTACAGCCACATCTATCATCGCCATTCATTCACCGGCCGGCCGGCTGATTACTGTTCCCAGTAATTCCTGTAATTTATAAGAGCGTCACTGCTCATTTTTTCCCCCTCTAAAATGATCAGAGAAGAGGTCAAGGCTTTGGTTGACTGCAGTGCAAAGCTACCACACAAACGGACAGCCTTGATTCTTCATCGTCTCTGGCATTAGTCAGATCGTTTGCGTTTGAATGTTGAAGATACATGCCATGTTTGTGAGGTTTCCGATAGATACCCACATGAAGAAGTGACCACCCTTGTGAACTGAAACGGTCTGTTTGAACCCATCATTCAAAGTTCCACACACCACAATAAAATTTCTTTCCATGACCACAGAAATAGATACATATCCCTCTAGTTACGAAGGGAAAATATTTTCCCCTCATTACTAGATTGATCTAGCAGTATACTCACGAAAAAAAATTAAACCTCGATCGGTTGCTCCTCCATTGGATCTCCTCTCGCAGATTTTAGACCGACTCATGGACAATGATCTATTGACATTCAAATAACTTGGTAGACGGTGTCATATGCATGGTATTTCCTTTTATTCTTATTTGGTCGATTTTCGTTGCACGGTTTGATTGTGATAAAACTATCTATAGTAAGTTGGGCGTACTGACTTTTTTTAGAGTCTGTGTGTACAAGCTCTTGTTAAAGCATATGAATGTGTGTCCATAGGTTTTTCAAGCATCTCTAGGTGCCTAATAACACTAGGTTTTTGGCAAAGTAAAACAATTCGATGGATAGTAATAGATAGCACCATAGGTAATTATTTCTCATCTTGCTTTATCAACTGACACGCAAAGCATATGCCCATGAGATAAATAACACAAAAGAAATCATGTTTGATAAACAAACGAGAAGATAACTCTATTGTCGACTAGCGTCTGAAGCAAGATATTCACCAAAAATCATTTTCAACCCTAGCTTTTAAACTAGTGCTCCCTACCACACACACATAAACGTCATGCATAGCCCGGTAACATCGCAATCGCCATCAAATCGATATTTCGAAACACAAATGTCCATAGGATCATGAGCCATGCAGTACACTGAAAACCACCGCTGCCACATTTCACAGGTCACCCTTCTACCACATCACCCAGCTCACCACACGCTAAATAACACGTTCACACGCGGCTTGAAAACCAGCAGTTGCAGTCCAATTAGTTGAGCTGCGCAACCACCCACGCGACGCACCGGGTCGAGCCGCGTCAAGGAAGGCAACCCATGCCGCCGCCAGAGGAGGAGGAGGAGGGGGAGGAGAAGCCGCTGCCGAAACCGAAGCCAAAGCCAAAGCCAAAGCCGCCGAAGCACAGGACGGCGCCGGAGCCGGAGCCGAAGCCGATGCCAGCGAGGCCGGAGCCGCGACACGACGTGACCGCCGCCCCGTTCCCCCCGGACCCCAACCTATGCGGCGGCGACGACTGCTCCGGGCCATGCGCTGTCTTACCCCGGTGCCAGCCGCCGCCGTCCCCTGCTGCCACCACCGTGCACCTCAGCTCGACCCGGCTGCCCACCCCGCTCATCGCGGTCTCCGCGTCCCTGCTCGGCTTCCTCGCCGTGCTCCTCGTCGCGCTGCTCGTCCGCCGCCTGCTGCGGCGGCGGCGGGCGCAGAACGCGGCGCTGCTGGCTCAGCACGGCGCGGAGGGGGGCCATGTGCTGGCGGGCGCGGTGGCGGAGGTGCTGGGTGAAGAGGACCAGGAGGCGGCTGACGGCGGCGTGCACCACGTGTGGTACATCCGGACCAAGGGCCTCGACGAGCGCGCCATCGCGGCCATCGCCGCGGTCGTCTACGACGCCAAGAAGCGCGGCGCTGTGGGCGGGGACGACGCCAGCTGCGCCGTGTGCCTCGCGGAGTTCCGGGACGGTGAGACGCTGCGCCTGCTGCCGCGGTGCGGCCACCCGTTCCACCGCGGCTGCATCGACACCTGGCTCCGCGCGCACGTCAACTGCCCCCTCTGCCGCGCGCCCGTCCAGCCCACCCCCGCGCCGGCCGCCGCGCCCGCCGCCGCTCCGCGCGGCGAGGCCGAAGCGGATCTTGGCGCCGTCGGCGGCGCTCAGACCGAGGCGGCGGAGACGGCGCGGACCGGCGTGCCCGAGCGCGCCGTCCGGCGGGCCGCGTCGATGGTGGCGCTGCCGCGGCGCGCGTGGCCGGACCTCTCGTTCCGAGCGCCGTCGTCGAGCAGCGGGCGCGAGGAGGACATGAGGGGGCTCGGCAAGATCATGAGGCTTCTCAAGCTCTCAGACTCCGTGGAGATGACCGGCGTCGGGGCAGGGAGGTCGGTCTCGTTAGGCGCCGGGAGCTGCCAGCGCTTGCCGACAAGGTCCGGGCCCTCGGCCGCCGGCGTCAGCGCCGACGAGATGTCACAGTGAAAAGGGTGAGGCTGGTGTTTGTATGACAAGTTTTGTGTGTGTGCTGTGCCACAGGGGAAGGTAAAAATGCCATCTTTCCAAGTTCCGTGTATAAATTACTTGTGAGTTTGTGCATACACTGCAGAGCGTCAGAAATTGTAAATAAGAATTCCTGACAAAAAAGAAGTTTTTGTATGCGATATTACACTATGTTCGTTATGGTTGGAGAATGTCTGAATGATTTGGGTGCTCAAGACATATGACATATGTTGCCCAAATTTGGCCTACTGATCTCTAGTTTCTCTGAATCTATCATGACCCACAAGGACCTGTAGTTCTCAGGGCTGTGGCTTATGTGGTCATTTTTTGTGAATGAGCTTCAGTTGCTGGAGGAATTAGGACCATAATTCTGTCTTCATAAGCACGAATATTGCTCTTCTCAAACATCAGTCTCAGATTTCATAAGATTCAAATGCAGACACCATTCCGTGGTAAAGTTTACAGCATGAAAAGAGGCTTGCGGATCATGGTGACATGGCAAAAACAAAACCTGTTATGTTCTGTTCCAAATTCGAGTCCACCAAGAATTGGATTCTGTCCCAAACCCACTCGCCAAAAGCTCACCAAGCATTGCACATATGGGGAGACTTGTTGGATTTGTCTGCCCAGCTCAGGATTCCCAAGGAAGCTCTCTATTGACAGGCCACCACACCCGTCCTGCCATGTCCCTGTCAGCGCACTAACACCTCATTAAAAACGATGCTTCCGTTTGCAACGCTAATGGTTTGAGATTAAAGTAGACAGTTCAGTCCCAGTCCCTCAAGGCAGTGCTCTCCTCATCAATTATTTGGACCGGAAGGTTGTTGCAGGTCGTTGTTGGTCATCAAGTGAGATGTGGAAGTTGCAGTGTCTTTTGCTGTTGGTTGTGGGGGAAGCTTCTTTGAGAGAGAGTAAAAAACATCAAGGAGATCAGCTTCAAGTTTTGGAATTAGGGTGCACAAGTGGTATTCTATTTTTTCCCTGTAAAATGTTTGGTGCACCTCCCGTGATTAGTTTCAGGATAAGGTTATGCATAGTGCACATCTTGACCCTATTGCTACTGGGATATCTGTTCTTCAACCTAGCTGTTTTGTGTCATTGTGCCAGTCTAACAGATGTTCACTCAAAGGTCTCGTCTCAGTGTACCGCACTGCACTGCACTGGGAACCTGCATAGATATTGTCACCCAACAAAGTTTGGCCATTACGTTATAAAAAGAAAGAGTGGTATTAACATGTATAAACACCAGGAGCCCTTTGCATTCTTTTCCTGTACAGGTTCAATAGGCATACATAAACAATTGCTTTGTCATACAAAATAAATTGTTTCTGAACTCTCTATATTGGATTCTTAGGGCAATCTACTCGTAACTCATGGGCTCAGCATGAAGAAACATTGATACATACGCCTATCACTTGTGGCCATTGACTTACAAAACTTTGACAACATGAGTACATGACCCTTCTACAACCGTGACAAGGACTGAGCACCTTGCTGTATCTGGCCTTAGAAAATAATGACAGTTGACCTAAGTCCAAAATTTTGTTCAGTCTCTAGCAAAACTACTTACGGCTCCATTAGAGGATCAGGTAATCACAGAGGCATGTAAATGAGATCAGGCCAGCCTGGACAGAAATCTATATCAACGCTGCAGCATTGCCATAATGTCTTCTTTGCGCGGCAGCTTTGACAAAATGTCTTCTTTGCGCGGCAGCTTTGACAAAATGTCTTCTTTGTGCTGCATATAGTAGTATACCAAAACAGCAAGAATGATAACTAGTAGCACAGGCCATATGCTTGTACCTGTCAGGACACAAGCATTCATCTTTTAGTATATGGTTTGCAAAGTATGGCTGGGAGAATCAAATCTAAGAAATAAAGATGCAACATACCACTACTCTTTGGGGACCCAACTGACGTCACCCTTGCAGTTGAGTCAAAGGAAGTTGATAGCAAGGTTCTGAAATGATGTAAAGCAACTAAATTGAGAAATTTCCTTTTTAAGCATTCGTCAACTCAGAAGCTGAACCAAGACACTCACCTTGAATCCTGGGAGAAGGCCAGCGTAGTGACGATGCCAAGATGTGCCTTTTTAACTGTTAAAAGTGTCCGCATGTCTTTTGAGCCTAGTACAATGATGCTCCCTTCGATTGTTCCTCTGGAAACCAAAGGCAACCAAATAAGATATTCAAGAACATACAGCCATGTTATCTCCACAAGCTGATTACTAAATGAAACCAACAGTTGTTTTCCATTCTCACATTGCAAGAAGAGCAGCATTGGGTGACACAGCGAAAGCTGAAATTGCCTCACGGGTTATTTTCTTGGATCCCGTTCTCGTCCATGAGGTAGTATCCCAAGATATTATTTTTCCATAATCTCCTAAAATGCAAAATTATACCAGTGTTGTCAGGCCTCAAGCTCATTGACTAATTCAGTTTGTAACTAGGTCAACTTAAATCTTAATGTCACCTTGCATTGCTGTTATAAATAGGATGTGACTGCTGTCGGTCTTATTAGAGAATCTGCAGAATCCAAATATTTCCCCCTGGAAATGCACAGATCAGAAACTCACTTAAAACAAGACACATAATAATTAAATTAATGTATTTCGTCCAAAAGGAAACTCACCACTTCTCTTGGCAGATTAGCTACAACTTCAGATGACTGCAAATCCCACACTCTACATGGGCCACTGCTCCTATTCACAGCGAGAAACTTCTCATCGGAACTGAAAACATGTTCCAAAGCAGCCCGTCAGTACCATCTCATCATTATTCAAGTGGGAAGAGAGTTTTATTTCACTTATTCACCTGAAGGTAAGATCCTTAATCGATGTTTTAGCATCAGTTTCTGTGAGAATAGGTCCCATGGCAGGCCACTTGAAGACCCTTAAATGCCCATCCTAGATACAAATAGAAAGAAATGAACATGTAAGTAATTGTAAGTTTTAATTAGTGCCATGAAAGAAGTCCCGAAAGAAATAAGAAAATTCGTATATGAATTATACAAAAGCTCAAAGCATAGATTGAAGATCAAATTTAAAAATATCTACTCAAATGAAAGCCAACCAGATTTGCCTTGTTATAAGGTACCAGCACTTCAGTACTAAAGACCTTTCTGCCAGCATTCTGCCAGCAGGAAATGACTACTAAAAAGAGTCAACAGTAGACAAAACCTATCGGAACTGATAAATGTCTTTGCTTTCAACTATAAATTAAGGTGATGGCACAGCTATGTTTTAAAATAAGGACATATCAGAAGAAGCGCACCTCAGGAACTACTTAATGTTATTTTGTATATCCATATTTTAAAAGACCTTAAATGCAGCATTTCATTCAAAATATACTGGCTTTACTTTCTTGCCAAAGATTTCTTTCAAAAGTTGACCATGAAACAAGAAGAGTCCTTTTGGTTAACAAAACGATATACACCCACCTCTTCAGAGACCTCAACATACTATTGGAATCCCTATACATACTGTTCTCATTTTTGGCAAATGCTTATTAAGTTGCCATGATGTGCTAATTATTTGGATACATCAGTCTAGATTGTTGGCCATTTAAGATGCCAGATTCAGAAGATCAAAAAACAAATTACAATATCTTGCTTAGATTATTACTAAAAAAAGTTGAAAATCAGGATATATTCCTAACCGGGTGCTTCAAGAACCTATATTTTTCCCTTTGGAAAAACTCACAACAGGAAATGAAATAAAGAGAAGCTAATTACTAAATCTATCAACAAGAGGTACTAAAAAGTAAAACACAATGAACAGTATGTCATATTAACTTACCTCGCCACCAATGGCGAGTACTGAGCCTTCTCCACTGAATGCTGTAGCTAACTGCAAACCAACATCTTTCAGCTCCGCTAATGCATCCTGGTCAGGCTCCAAAGCTAGGCTATGTGGCCCCTTTCCTTCCTGTGATTCCCATCGATACAGCCTACATGAGCATTTTCATAGTAAAAATTACAAAAGGTGAAATTTTCAACCAATTTAAATGCTTCTTGCTCACATGGAAACAAAACGACAAGATAGAATCATCTTGGCAAAGCATATAAGGTACATTCTGCAGCTGATAATTTCTGAACCGCAAATTCATCTATACTAACAAACAACCGAGCAAGCCCAAGCTAAGCTTCAGAACGGACCACAAAAAAAAAGCTAGGACATTTAATTAACTAAAGAAACAGGAAATACTCCTACATGCCCCAAAATGCAGCTTGTTACTAGCAAGACTTCAACAGTAGATGGGCTATCTTGTTGGATAGCAAGGCCTAGGCTACACACAAGATAATTCACAAATACCTTTCCTTCAAGCCGTCCAAGTTGTTACTGGAAAGGGCAAACTTTAGAAGTACTCTTCTCGAATGGAATAGCCTACGCTAAACAATCGCACATTACCTAGACTAGCCACGGAAGGACATAAATGTATCACATTTCGATCATTTGCGCTGATGAAAAACTGAAAATTCAGAACCAAACAACACACTACCAAGCTACAGTACATGAGGAAACGCGGCGCAGAGTAGGGAACCCCAAGGACGTGATCCTTGGCGACGAGTGCGCCTACCTGCAGCCGTTGGGGAAGGCGCAGAGCACGCCGTCGCCGCGCGGGTGGACGGCCATCCTGTACGGCACCTCCTCCTCGGTCCTCACCTCGACCACCTGCCCAGCACACACCACAAAGGGCCAAATAAGCACGGATCCGAGCGGGATCTGGGAGGGAGGGGCGCTCACCTTCTCGGGGGAGAGGGCCACCGCGCCCTGGCCCTCGGTGGGGGAGAGAGCCGCCACCACGAGCTTGTTCGGCACGCCGCTCCGGCCCTCCCCGCCTCCGCCGCCGAGCACGGCCATCGGGGGCGGCGGCGGCGGCGGAGGAGGGGCCGAGGGCGAGGCGGAGGCGTCGGTGTCCGCATCGGCTGCGGGAGGGTCGGGCTTGAGGATGTGGGCGAGAGGGAGCCAGGCGGCGCAGTAGATCGGGAAGCCGTAGGACTGGCTGCCGCCGCCGCGAGACGCCATCGTGAGGGGAAGCGGGGTGGGGAGCGCCGAGCGGCGGAGGGAGGTGGGCCGGCTGCGGTGGTCGCCGGTGGGGACGCGCGGCGGACGGTGCAGGGGAAGCGCGCTGGTGTCGGGAATACTACTAACGCGGCTGACCGGCCCGCTGTATGAGGGTGCGGAATAGTGTTGGGCTGACAACTTTGACCGCTAGACAAGGTTTCCCTCGCTTTGAATGTGGAATTTGGGAATTTTCATGCTTTTCCGTGTTTTTTACTGTAAATTTTCTATATAATTCCTATGTTCTAAAGGAGGACAATTTTTATATTGAGTCCTTTTCCAAATGTGGTAAAAAAATACTCCTATATTTTGCCTGAAGGATAAGTTTCTCTTCTTTGTAAAAAAATATATCAAGGATAATCTATATGTTAGATAGGAACACCAACTTGAAAATATCAATAAAAATATTGTTTGCACAAGTTTTACATGCCTAGAACATGTTAGTCTTTTGAATCTTTATTGAACTAAAAAAACTTTTAATTGAAAAATTACCACATAGCTTATGTGTTCCAAAAGGATATTTTAGATTGTTCCGAGGTTGAGGAATAATACATTAACACAATCCATATAGCATATACTCTAATTTATCAAACAATTTAAGTAAAATATATTATATTTTCAATCTTGTTGATATATACTAATCTCTGTTTTAAATACTTGTCACTTTTAAAAAAATTTATTTGTGTTACAGATAGTGCAAGCCCATATTTTTCTTGAAAATGTTTTACTATTTTGCCCTTCGAGGCTTTCTATGGAACACATCATTTTCGCAAAAATTGTACATGAAATAGTTCAAAAACACAGGAAAACGTAGGAATTCGGGGAAAATTCCTCAATCCAAAGGAGGCATTAAAATGCTAAAATAATGTTCTAGAAACACAACAAACTCATTTAGAAAAGACATTTTGGTGATTTCACTCTAGAAAAGTGAAAACACCTTTTGCATGCATATTTTTTGTCAATCGGCTAGGTATTTTTTTTTAAAAAAAAGTTATTGAATACGTTTGGATAGCGTCTTGGCATACGTATCTTCAACAGTAAAACTAACCATGTGTCTTTTAAAATTGCCAAATTGGACAATGACTCTCCCATGAAGCCACGAATCAAACAGGAAGTCTCCCAAGAGTGCGTGCATAGTTTGTGCTTGGAAAAAAAAAAGAAAAATCTCATTTTTGAAAGTTTTAGCACGACAGCAAACCAATTACTCCCTTTGTTCAAAATGCACGACGCGGTTGATTTTTTTCAAAATTTTATCTTATTTAAAAGATTTATTCAGACATGTGAAAATATGAATCATGTTCAAATTTCATTTATAGGTAGTTACCATTCACCGTTGCCATCCACGTGGACCACATCCCTACGCTACGGCCCCGTGCGCCCAAAAGTCCAAAACCCCACCCTTATCCGCCGGACCGCCGCCCGCCGGACATCTAACCCCTCCACGCCGCCGGCAAGATGCTGACCTGCGGCCGCTTCCTCTCCTCCTCCGCCGCTGCCACCACCGCCTCCTTCTCCCCGCTCCGGACCTTAACCCGCTCCCTCCTCCGGCGCCCCCATCCCCGCCTACTCGCCTCCGCCTCCGCCGCCGCTGCCACCGCCGTCGAACCCGACACCAAAGGTAAAAGCTTTGACCTTCACTCTTCATCTCGGCGACGTAGGGCTAGCTAAGCTCCCGTTTTGCTTGCGGCAGGCGGCGGCGGAGCGGGATGTGGTGCCGGTGCGGCGAGGCCGCAGTGGAAGGCAGCGATTGATTTCAAATGGATCCGGGACAACCGGGACACCGTCGCCGACAACATACGGAGCCGGAACTCAGCCGCCAATCTGGACCTTGTCCTCGAGCTTTACGAACAGTACCTCGCTCTGCAGAAGGTCAGGAGTTTGCCAATGCCGTAGTTTTATGTTGCAGCTGTTCTTGCTGTTCTACTGCGCGGTGCTAGATTGGGTGCTGGGTAATCTTTCCCTGTGACTGTGAGGGGGTTCTAGTGCGTGAATTGGCTAGATTCTTGCTTCTTGCTAGGATTTTCATCTGAACAACTTTAGTTTTCAATGTCCTATGATATGATTGATGATCTGGCATGGTTTAACTCATTCAGTAATGACTAGTCGGTGTAGCTATTGTCTGCCCTGTATTTGTCTTGGCAGAAAAAGTTAGAAACATAACCCAAACGTTTGAATATGGATCAGTATAACCTATTTGTAATATGACACATTTTTATCTTTTAGCATAAGTCACAGTTTTTTCCCCATTGAGTTGACATCCACTAAGAAAACTCTTTATTTCCATGCATATTCAGGCCATGTTTGGAATGCGGGAAAGTTTCCCCATTCTTGTGTTTTTCAAACTGTTTCTTGCGAAATTTTTGCACAAATCATCTTAAATTCCTGCGTTCCAAACAGACCCTCAATGCTTGCCAAAGATTGCTTAAATTTTAAGAAATCAATTGCTCATGGAAGTTGAATCTAGGAATTCATACAGATCCTGTGCTTTTTATGGAGCTCTCTTCCAGATATGCCTTGTTTTGCATTACGTTAGGCCAATATTATATTATTGGAAGCTTAATATTTTGTTTATCTTGGTTGGCCCTTAACTGATTTAGGATTGTGCTCTTAGCAATTTGCCATTCATGACAACAAAGCTAAGTTGCACAGCTGCACAACTTTTAAGATCATCAGGTTCATGATCCTCTTTCATGTGGTGTACATCTGCTATTTCCCTTTAAAATGTTCCATTCTAAGAGTTTTATATTCTGCTGATGACATGTGCAATAGTTAGATAGGTATCTACACATGCAATTTCTGAACACAATTGGTTAAGTCAGTTCCAGACTGTAATATGGTGGTAACAAAACCATGGCAACAATTCCTAATTATGACAGATGGCAGGAGGTTGAACGGCTCCGAGCTGAAAGAAATGCAGTTGCTAACAAGATGAAAGGGAAGCTAGACCCATCTGTGCGCCTTGCCCTTGTTGAAGAAGGTAGAATAAGTACTCTTTTTTTTTCTAATTTAAGAGTAAAGATATGGGTTTATCACTATATTAGTTTTTATTCATTTCGAGTTGCTACAGGTAAGAACCTGAAAGAGGGGCTTATTGCACTTGAAGATGATCTTGTTCAGTTGACTGATAAGCTTCAACTTGAAGCACAAAGTATTCCTAACACTACACATCCAGATGTTCCTATAGGGGGTGAGGAAAGCTCTGTTGTCAGGAAGGAGGTAGTTTGTTGCTGTATATGCTTCCTGCTGCCCTTGCACTTTGTACATTCTATAATTTTCTCTAGATTGAACTGTGTAGGTAGGCAGTCAGAGGAGCTTCAATTTCAACATCAAAGATCATGTTCAGCTGGGAAAAGAACTTGATTTGTTTGACTTTGATGCAGCAGCTGAGGTATTACTTTGATAACTTTGCTTCCACTCTATATTTAAATAACATATTGTAGCAAGGTGTTCAATAAGAGATTTGTTGATGCACTAAGAATTTGAACTGCATGACATTAAGTAAATAGATCTAAAATTCTCTCCAAAGAATTATTTAGTTAATTTGCCTTGTGTTATGAAGGTCTTATATAAGTGGATATGTTGTTTGGTCTTCTCTTTTTACAAAAGGTCCATACTGTTTTGCACAGGTCAGTGGTTCAAAGTTCTACTACTTAAAGAATGAAGCTGTTTTATTGGAGATGGCCCTTGTAAATTGGGCTATTATGGAGGTCTCCAAGAAGGGTTTCACACCACTCATAACTCCTGAGATTGTAAGGTCATCTGTTGTTGAGAAATGTGGCTTCCAGCCAAGGGCCCAAAACACTCAGGTACGAATTTTGCTGTTAACATAGCATATATGTTAGTCATTTATATCATAAAAGGCACCAGAATAGCCACTCTAGCACATTCTTTGGTCTAATGACATGTTTTGTTTCTTTCCGTATGTTTGTATTAGCAATTGTTTGGTAATTTGGATTAGTCACTGTGACCATAAAAGAGTTTCTATGGGCACCAACAGAGTTGTTGAAACATAAGTACATAACACTAACCATTAATTTCTGTTATATTGGATTTGCTATAAGCGGCAGCAAAATTATCTTATTATGAAACTGATTTTCGACATAAATCTATTCATATCATCCAGAAGGATGTCAATGATCAAGTTTTAGTAAATTTGACTACATGTGCCTGAAGAAAACACCCTTGCCTAGAGGAACTGTTTGATTACCCGTGATAAGTTGCTGTGGTGTTCTACGCTGTCCGATTTAGCAATTTTAGTACAAATTTAGTTGTTATTGTTTGGCATGTGCTAAAATGATTGCATTCACTTTGCTCCGTAGGTCTACTCAATTGAGGACAGCGATCAGTGTCTCATAGGCACTGCTGAAATTCCTGTCGGAGGCATCCACATGGACTCAATACTTGCCGATTCTGCTTTACCTTTAAAATATGTAGCCTATTCACACTGCTTTCGCACAGAAGCTGGTGCAGCAGGTGCCGCCACTAGGTTGTTCTGCCCCCCCCCCCCCTTTTTTTTTTACTTAGGTTATGAACTGTTAAGTTTATTGGTTTATGATGTCTGCCATAGTATGAATTCGGTTGCTCTATTTTTCGAATGCTTAAAACACTGTGATAGGCAGACTCTCTCATGCTCTCCATTAATATTGATTTTACAGTGCTTTTGTTTGCTAACTTTTAGTCATTTTATCCTGAACAGGGGCCTCTATCGGGTACATCAATTTAGCAAGGTTGAGATGTTTATTTTCTGCCGGCCAGAGGAAAGCGATAAATGGCATGAAGAACTTATTACAATTGAAGAGGATCTTTATGCATCACTTGGACTTCATTTCAAGTACTTCCTACTCCTTTTTAATTTCTGGTGCCATATTCGTTTTTGAGAGGAAATTCCATGGCACAGATGTACTAATGTCAGTGCCAATATTTCCCTTTTATAGAACTCTGGATATGGCAACCGGGGATTTGGGTGCACCAGCATACCGGAAATTTGACATTGAGGCGTGGATGCCGGGCCTAGAGCGATATGGTGAGGTAAGGGACAAGTACTCCCGTCATTTATATATCTTCTTACCATTTTCCTTCAATCCTTCAATCATGCTGACCGGCTCCTGATCAAATTCAGATCTCAAGCGCATCGAACTGCACAGACTACCAAAGTAGGCGACTCGGCATCCGTTACCGTCCATCGCCCTCAGAGTCTCCACCAGTGAACTCAAAGAAAGGGAAGGGAGCTGGCTCAGGCCCTACACAGTTTGTCCACACTCTGAATGCGACGGCAGTTGCAGTGCCTCGTCTGATAGTATGCATCCTGGAGAATTTTCAGCAGGACGATGGGACGGTTGTGATTCCAGAGCCGCTAAGACCATTCATGGGTGGGCTTGAGGCGCTCTCCCCAAAATCCAAGTGACACTCTATTACCCGTCACACGCAGTTGAGCTTCTGGTGTCTGTCTGTCCAAAGTGCAAGAGAACTGGAGGTCATACAAATCTACACTATCGAGCTTTGTGATTTGGGCTCCTGTTTCATATGTTCAAGTTTTGTTCCTGTTCTTGAATTCCTGTAAGCAAACGCACATTATATTGATAGGATACTCTGCATAGCATTACAAAGATTATGGGTTCACTTTTAGGTTTAAAAATTTGAAATAGGCACCATCTTTTGATCCATGGATCAGCTTACCTTGTAGTTCTCCACTTCTCCTTGAACTTGGCACGGCTGTGCCCTTTTTAAAAGATCAACGACAGTGATCTCCAGCGTGTGCAATCGATAGGTAATGTGTTTTTTTTCTAATAATTCCACCAGGTTCAGGTATTCTACTGAAAATGGAAAGCGGATAGCTGTAGAAGATATGAGGAAAAAATATCTCCAAAACTGGATACCGATCGGCCCAGAGTCCAGAGATGGACGGGAGGACAGGCTTCATCCGAACTGGATACCGATCGGCCCGGCCCAAACCTATTAACCAACCCGGCGACCGCCTCGACTCACTCGACCTCCCAAAACGAAAAAAAAAAAAAAAAAACAAGCGGCGGCGCGGCGGATCAGTCGATCAGATATTCAGATCCACAGCCACCACCCATGGACGGCGGCAGCAAACGGAAGGCGGAGGAGGGCGGCGCCAGCCCAAGGGAGGCGGAGGAGAAGTGTCCTGCTACCGATGCTGCCGCGGCGGCGGCGGCGGGTGACACGCCGATCGACGCTTCGATGCCAGTGGCCGGGGCGCCGACGATGCGGCTGCCGGCCGAGTACCTCGAGTGGATCTTCTCTCAGAAGCGGACGCCGGTCGACGAGGATCCGGACGAGTACTACAACCGGATGAGATGGTGGCCATCTTCACGCGGGAGTACATCGAGGACGAGACGCAGATCATGCGCGACATCGCCGCCGCGAACCAGCTCATGGCCGACACGATCGAGAGGTTCCAGGCCTTGAGAAGGGCTACGTCGAGGTCGACGCAGCGCACATGGCGGGGAGGGTCAGGAATTGGGAGATCCACTTCCGTGGTAAGAAGCAGGATGAATGATGGAGTAGATCGTCAGGACCCTGGTGCTGCTGCTGAGCGACGACATTCAACTGAGATTGGACGCGTGCATGCGTGGCATGGCCTCCCCCAATTAACCATGTACTCCGTATCTATGTTTCGACTGTCGACTAAAGTTATCGTATGTCCCCATTAGTACCTCTTATTTTTGTAAAAAAAAAAAACTACCGTGCACCAAATCATGCGATACAAAAGCAAGCCGTGCTTAAATAAGATCTACCAGGGATGTAGGCGCGCTAACGCCGCGCCCGTCATGGTTGTTGAGTATGCAAGGATGTGTGTTTTTGTTATTGCGTGGTTCGTCTCCATTTAGATTTAGATTAGGAACGTATAGAGCGGGTGATTAGACGACCATTTGCTTTTGCTTTGGCACTAACATATGGGTGTGGCCGTTTTGCCTGATGGGCTTCAGAGGTGTCGGATGTCGCAGCAGGAAAAGCGGAAGGTTGCAATCACAATGCTGATAATGTAGAACAGCACCTAAATCAGGAGGAACTAAACAGCGAGAAAGGATGGCAAGTTACTTTACATAGCATTGACATGTCTGGGCATAGCCCATCAGAGTTTGAATTAGCCAGGTTTAGTCTGATAACCATATAGCATCTTGGGGCATATACAAAACATAACTATGCAAAGCTAACACTATGGTTCAGTGGGCAAGCTGCATGCCTGCATCATCACCAACCAGGTAGCACCGTACAAGTTTTCATGACTGCAAGGTAACCATGTCAGTTGGATTATTGAAGCATTTATGTGAGGATATCCTGCCTGGTCATATATCTGCTAGTAGAGATATTAGTTGGTGCACTCAATCTGGGAGGAGTGGACATAGGATGATAGGAATAAAAAACATCAACCAGTTGACCTACCTATTCTTGTTCTGGAGAAGCACTGAGCTGCAGCCTATCCTTGTTTCGTCATGGTAATCACTATATAGCTGGTTATGCTATAGCAGGATAGGAGTGCCAAGGCAAGAATGCTATACTATTATTATTTCTAAATGAAATTGCTTTATGAATATGCGTTACCTCATTCTGCTAGCTACCTCGTCTCGTTTAGATCACCGCTTGAGCGATTAAGATTTCCTGTCTCTATAGGTGTGGGTCCTGCAAGGGAACAAATATTGTGTTACTGCAATCAAATAACAATATTATAACGTTACATAGATCGGTAAGCAGAGGGAACATTATAGATATATATTGTACTTGAGGTCAGGCAAGCATCTGTAAAAGTGCCAACTCCCAAGGTGGGATCAAGTTGGAAACATATGCACAACATTATTTATCATCAGGTAATTAGTACAATTCAACAAATAGAGTTCTTGTATTTACTTGAGCCAATTCGAGGTCACCGTACAACACATTAGAAATCTGGACCCATGGGGAAATCAATGAGGGCTTCAACTGTCTTGGGCACCAAATTAGCACAGCTACGAATATAGATTGTTAATATATGAATTGAACTAATGTTAGTGGAAAACTAACCAAATAGATTGCCATCTCATCTATGCAGAAGAAATAGTCATAGCAAGCGAAATGTTTTTGAACATGTTAACTATATACAGGCCTCACCTAGAGCTCAGCAGTAGAGGCGAACTGAAGCCATTGTACATCTGACATTGTGGGTAGCTCTCAGACCTTAACGTTGGAGCAAAGAACATAATCACGTATCAACAATCCTGAACTGATTGGAACTGTGGCAAGAAGGAGAATAAATAGTACCGTAGAAAGTAATGAGGACCGTGGAGGACGATGTTAGTTGCGTGGGACACCAACACGCTGGCAGATGGAGTAGTAGGAGCGATGGGCTGGAGGGAGCGGTGAGAGGAAGTGGGTGAGCTGACCTGAGTGTGCTAGGCATGGCGTGGCTGCAGAGAACGGAAGCGGCGGCGGCGAGCAGGTAGGGCACGACAGAGCAAAGAACCACTGTGGGCAAATGATAAAAAAGGCCCAAAGCAGACCGTGGGGGCAGCGGCGGTTGGTGCTCGTGGCCAGCTCCACGCCGTCGCTGGGCCCAGCGATGTCGCGCCCCGTGGTGTTCCACTCGGCCGCCCCGCGCTTCCCCGTCCGCGTCGCGCCGGTGGTGCGCTGCGGAGTCAGCCCGCGGCCGTGTGTTCATGGCGGCGGCGTGGGGGCCGGGTACGACGCCGTGGAGGCGCACGCCGGCACGGTTTGGGACCCCGTTGGGGAAGGCGGCGGCTGGAGGCAGAGGTGGGGGAGGCACGCCATGCCACTGTGGAGGAAGCTCGATAGGGAGGCGGCGGCAGTCCAGCGGCACGCGCGGTGAGGCGCGGCGCCGATGTGGGGGAGGAGGATGCGGGGTTGGCAACGGCGCCGCACACGGAAACGGAGGTGGGAGAGGCACGCCATGCCACTGCGGAGGAAGCATGAGGGGGAGGCAGCGGCGGTCCCAGCAGCGTGCGTGAGGAGGGCGCGGCGCCGAGGCGTGAGGAGGACGCGGGATTGGCGACGTTGCTGCACACAGCAGGCCGGTGTGGGAGGAGGATGAGGAGCGCCGACGGGGTCGCGACGGGGACGTGCGCAGCCGGCCGACGCGAGGAGGATGACGTGGGGTTGGGTCTCACGGCGGCACCGCGCACAGCAGGCTGGCGTGGGAAGAGGCGAAAGGGTGCTGGCGGGGTCAGGCCGAGCGGTGGGGCAGGCTGGAGGAGGAGGGTGCTGGTGGGGTCGGCGGCAGAGGGCGCCTGCGGGGAAGGAGGGGAGACGCCGGTGCAGAGGCGGGAGAGAAGGCTGGGGAGGAGGACGCGGCGACGGGTAGAGCGAGGAGCAGCCGACGCTCATGGTTTCGTTGACCGGACACGCGCCAAGATCGTAGAGAGGGATGATCCAAGTGTCACATGGGAAAGGCTAAGGCCGCGGATGGAGGCGGAATCCTTGAGCCATAAGGAGGTACATGTGTTGTGAAACACCAAATTCTTATCTAGCTCTCGTGCGTCGCATTGCACACTTCTCATGTGGGTGTTTCATTTCTGCTCCTTGTGACAATGCACGCGCGCTGAACAGTGAACCTTGGTATTTGCCAAAATCTTATTTGACGTGCGCGCGTCGGGAAGGGGCGCGCGCCACGTGGTGCTGTCGGGGCGGGGGTGAACGCCGCGGGAAGGGGCTAGTGGGGTGGCGGCCAGCGGGCGGGGAGGCCGAGGAGCCGGCAGCCTCCCAGGCGGCTGCGGGCGGGGGCGGCGGCAAGAGCGGTTAGGGTTGGGGTTAGGGTTTGGGGTTGGCCGCCGGCGAGGTCCCATCTCCTCCACCGCCGGCATAGAGGGAGGGTCGAGGGTGGCCGGCTGGCCAGGTGGTGGAGGTTGGTGGGGCGGCGGAGAGACCGGCGGCGAGGGCGCCGATAGTCGGGCGGGGGAGGACAACGCCGGTCGGGTGGCCCCTAGGTTAGCGGTGGGCGGCGGGCGGAGCGGCAAGGCGCCGGGGAGGCATTGACCGCGGGTGGCGATTGGAGGGGCAGTGGCAGGAGAAGGAAGAAGAAGAGGGAGCATGCGTAGGGTGATAGGGGCAGCGCGTGCGGTTAATAAGATCCCCATGGTATTTGTGGGGTTGAAGTTGACACAAAATTCCAATTCAAACAAATAACATACGTGAGTACAATTCTACAAATAATAAAAAAAGGAAAATCAACAAATATATGATCCATATACTTGAAACAGAGAATTGATTTTTTTTTTCATAAAGAACACAAATGGTCTAGACTAGCTCGATTCGTTTGGAAACCTGTACTGACATAGCCTATGAGATAGGAGGCAAAGACTGAAGAAGGATACCAATCGGCTTGATATGGAGGGGAAAAAAAGTAGGACTATTGAATAATTAGGGAATCGGTGTTTTTTCTTTCAACGCATCTTTGAAAAATCATAAAATTTTTATACTGAGTTTTGATGAAAGAAAACAATGGGAGCTCAATCACGATTTTCGAAAATGTGTTGAGAAAATAATAAAAAAGAAAAAGATAGGATAAAAAGGAAAAGATAGGATAAAGAAGTGTTTTTATAGGGTATTTAAATTCCGCAGACTTGCTGCACTAGTATACTGTACTGTGGCCTAAAACGAAATAAAAAAAACGCCAGACAATATACAATTCTAATACGAGTCCACAACTCCACATTGCACCCGGGCCGGCCGAGTCCAATTGTCCAAGGATGGACAGGCTTGATGATCTGAATTGGATACTCCGTATAAACAGATCAGGCACGCCGCCGCCCTTGACCCTTCCCCAAACCGATCGAGAGCTAGGGTTCCAAGTCACCTTTCCCATGAAGTGGTGCGGCGGTCCAGGCTCCAGCCATGGCCGGCGCGGGTGCGGCGGAGGGTGACACTACTACGCCATGCCGCGACGAGTGGGTCCCCGTGGCCGGGGTGCCGACGATTCGGCTGCCCAAGGAGTACGTCGACTTTTTCCTGGCCCAGAAGAGGAAGACGCTCAAGGAGAGCCCAGACGAGTGCTACAACCGGATGATCAACGACCCCGTCATGGTGGACATCTTCACGGAGGAGTACATCGAGGACAAGAGGGAGCTCCTGCGCGCCATCGCCGCCCAGTTCCAGCGCCTGGGCGACCGGCTCGAGAGGTTCCAGGAGTACGCGCGCCTCCAGCTCATGGAGAAGGGGTACGTCGAGGCCCACGAGGGCATGGCCGAGGGGGTCAGGCTGTGGCGCATCAACTTCGGTTATTCGAAGCTGGATGACGAGGACGACCCAGCTGGTGATGGAGCGGCTGCTGTCGAATCCAACAGAGGCGCTGCTGCCGCGTGACAATCAGCTAATTAACTTGTACTGAACTGAGAAGTAGTTTAGCATGTAGGTCGTTGTCCTAATGTTGGCTAGTTAGTAAATTAGTATGCTTATAATCGGATTATCGGTAAAAATAAGCGAGAATCCCATCAAAGCGCGCTTTGGTTATTTCGGATTCTCAGCTATGGTTCAAATAGATAAGCGAAAAGTGAGAATCGAGAAAATCTTCGCAGAATCTAAGCGAGACGGGGAGAAGCGAAAACAACCAACCTTAAGCAAGAGAAGCTCTCACGGATTAAGCTATTGGGAAGCTATGCGTTTGGTCCATCTTCCGATTAAATTCAATGAGAATCCATCAAAAGTGGAACCAATGGAACATAAAAAATAAACAAAATTTCAATTCACATTTTAAGGGTATATCGGCAGAATGCACATTAATCATAGATTATGGTTACTTAACACTGCCGGTGGATAAATAGAAAACCTTTTTAGGGCCTGTTTGGAAGCTCTGTGATTGTTTTCACCTGTAATTATCTTCCGGTTGTATTTTCATGTGCACAAGAAACCCATTGTAAACCATTTCCCTTGGAAAATATTTTTTCTCTTGTGCCTCTTTTGCTTTCCCTGCTCTCCACCAACCTCCTCGCGCTCTTCGCCTTCCTCTCCCCCACGCCCACCCCGTCCCCACTAGCACCGCCGCCGGCGTCACCATCTCGTTTGCCTCCATCTCCGCGCAGGTGGCCGCCATCATGCCAGAGATCGACGCCAGGCCCTTCGTCCAGCACTGCGCGACGGCCATTGGTGCCCTGCCCCTGAAGTTGTTCCTTTTCCTCTCCCCGCATGCGCTCCTAATGGCTGCGACGCGCGCACGGGGCTCACCCACATGCCGGCCTCGGTCGCGCATGTCTGCTTCCACACCCCCTCCACGCTCACACTCCTTGCCACCTTTGCCTCCTACGAGCCGCGCACGGCCTGCCTACGCAACGGCACCCTCTGGAACCGCCTCATCTCCAAGGTTTGCTACCCGCTGCCTCTCACGTGGCCCCCGCGCTGTGCTCCCGGCCTCCAACATGGGCTTCGACAGCCGCCACTGAGTGAAGCCATGGCACGACCACGACTTCCTCATCGACGACGTCCTGCGCCTTGCCGCCGCCGCCTCTAGCAAGATCTGGATCAGCCTCGACGTCGCCGCGCGGATGAGGGAGCGTGGGGTGACCGTCGTCACTAGGGAGAGAAGGAGGGTGGCGCCGGCCGACGAAGCGGAGGAGAGTGGCACCAGCGATGGATGGGAGGAGGGCGGCGTCGGCGATGCGGAGGGGAGGCAGTTTCCGCAGTGGAGGCAGCGGCGCCGGCAATGCGAAGGGAATACGGCCGATGGAGCGGAGGAGGCGGCGGCGACGATGCAGAGGGGAGGTGGCCGGCGGAGCGGAGGACTCGCTGCGATGACGAGGTGCCCCCTCCCCCATCGGCCCCCGCCGACGTTTCTCGTGTTTTTTCTAGGCCTATGCAGCAATTTTTTTCCCACTGGTTTTGGCCCCATCCGATTGTAAAATTATTGGGCTCACATACCATCCAAACAGTCTTTTTGTATCCAGCCTAAAAAAATTATGGGCCTATATTTTACACCGGTTTTAGGCTGAAAACCGGACTTCAAACACGGCCTTAAGAGTATATCGGCGTTGCACCTTGCCAGGAGTCCAGGACCACGCAGGATAGAAAATCTTTCAGTTCACCGGGTCACGTCCCTTCTCTCCGGAACTTTTTTTGCCAAGGCAGAATATTATATTCCAAGCTAGAATATTTTCATACAAAAGATAGAACATTTTGTTAAGGGACGGACATTGGCCTTTTTAACAAAGAAAATTCTTTTAAAGTGAAGACGGATTTGGGCCTTAAAACAAATTAGACCAAAAACTTAATTGGGCCAAAATCAATCTACGTGGAAGGTGGAAGTGACGACTCGGAGTCCGTCCGTGTCCGACTCCGGTCGGACCTCGCCTGCGTTCCCTTTTATAAACCAAAATCGTGTGGGGACGCCACCGCCACCCCGTCAATCCAGCACCACCTGCAGCGTCTATACCCGATCGACACCGCCGGCGCACACGAAGGATGGAGTGCGGCGCGCAGCTGACGGCGTGCACCAAATCATGCAATTCCAACAAGAGGAAGGCGGCGGTGCTGGATGAGTCTGTCTCCGACGACGGGGAGGCGGCTTCTGCTGCTGTTGACCCCGCGCCGGCGACGCATCGGCAGGACCACCACTGAGCCGCGCAGGAGCGGCCAATGGCGATCATGTCGCAGGAGTGGATCGACTCCGTGCTGGCCGAAGAGATCAAGCCGCTGCCCTTGAACGAGCAGCTGCTCCGGGACCCCAGGCTGGCCGCCATATTCCGCTCGCACGAGGAGTCCCGCGCCAGGTTCGTCGAGTACCAGGACCGGATCCGCCGTGAGCTGGAGACCAAGGGATACGTCGAGGTCCCCGACGACTACGACGAGCGGTGCGAGCTGCTGCAGGCCGTGCATAGGGCCGTCTTCTACGGCAGGGAGGACGAGGAGAAAGAGGCCATGGCTAAGCTGGCGGCAATGCGCCGTGCTTAATTAGCGTCTCCTGCTGGGACTGGGAGCTAGGCGACTGAACTGAACTATTGTTTTGATCTTAATTACTTTGGTTCTTTTCGGCCTATATAATATATTGATTAACGTAGATCATCCCTATGTAAATCCGTAGTTCGGCTTGATCACCGAGTGATGTAGGGTTTTGCCTCGTTATCTCTTGAAAACGAGGTTGTTGATATGTGGTTTTGCAATGCTAAGATCAATAACAAACTCATGTGGGATACCCTCACCCGTGACCGTAAAAGAAAAAACAAACAATTTGACACCGTCACTATTAGAGATAGTTAGTAGTAGTAATGGGCATCTATGCTGCTGTGCTCGATCACTTGTTTGTTTTGATCAATATAATCCTAAATTGAAAAAAAAAATCATCGAGGCGTTTATTCATTTGCTGGATTGGAGACAGATCTACTGCATGGCCCTTTTGTGCCATGGTATTCTGTGATTTTTCGGCCAGCAGAATCCTAAATAAATACTAGTAGGAAACAACAAGGCAGAAAGTTCTAACCAAATAAAACCAAACCTGTTTGTCTCGTGCTAAATTTGTTTATGCAAGCCCAGGTGAGTACTTCTCTATTGAGACCGCTACAACTTGTGTACGAAGGAAATGAATTACCCACCACAAGGGTATGTAGCAGGGAGCATGATTTCCAGTCTTAATTAAGTTACTATAGGTATGGCTGATAATTATACATGCGTATACACAGTACTGTTTGCTGCGGAGAGGACAGGGTTTGCTGCGGTTTTGTGTTTTGGGCTCCTGACGGCACACGAAACATCATGACCCTTCGCGTCTCCGGTAGTGAGTATCTAAAAACCATTGATAACAGGCCCTACATACATTTTGACACGTATGTCTAACAAGCTATTATTGGAGATCGATTTGCGTGCATATCTTGGTTAGAAATCAATAAATTCAGTGCGCGCGGGTTCAAGCTGGATACTAATCCGGGAATCAAGATATGTAGTTCAGCACACATATACTAGTGCTTCATGTTTATTATATTCTATTGAATTGGATCCAAGCCTACATAATTGGAACCTTAAATAAAGATCGCTAGTTTCCTCAAACAAGCATGTAGTTTTCCTACTGGCAGGATACGACTCCATTAATCAGGATATAGAAATAAACACAGCTGCCGCTGCTGCCCCTCGGCCCGCCCTTTCCCCTCGCCGTCGCTGGAGGAGGCCGCCGGAGGATGCCTCGGGCTCCAAGGATGGTGACGGCGGGGCCACTCCCATCCTCCCATCATCACCGTCTCCTCCGCTCTCCCCTTTTGCGACGGGCGCCGCCTCCGCCCGCTTCCCCTGCGCCGGCAAGGCCGCCACGCGGCGTGGGAGCGGCCAGCCGCCGCACGCCGTTGGCGCTACCGGCCCACTACTAGAGAAAGGGCTATCCGTACTGGTTGGGAACCCCTTTTAGTTTCGGATTCCCAACCGGTACTATGGAATCAGGACTAATGCCTCTAAGTTTTAGTACCGGTCATAGGAACTGGTACTGATGGTTCGTAAAAATCTAAAAGAGTATATTTCCATTGGGTCTCAAACTCAAGACCAACAGCATCAAGCGAGATCCATCCAACCACTACAACACACTCTCACATCTTATTACATAGAGGATGCTTTTCTTTTATTGTAAGAGCCTAGAAGGCTTTAGTACCAGTTGGTGAGGTTTTAGCAACCGGTACTAAAACCTAGAGACCCTTTAGTACCGGTTGGTACATCAATTGGTACTAAAAGGTCTCCTGGGGTACGACATTTCTAACCGCTACTAAATCTTTCATCTGTACCGGTTCCAACTTGTCTGGGGACTAATCGCTAGGACGGAAAGCCATTTCTCTAGTAGTGGCCGTCGGAGGCCGCTAGTCATGCCGGGCGCCCTCAACACTTGATCCACGGTCCTCGGCCATGGATCTTGTCGATCTAGTGAGGGGGCTTGTCATTCGATGGCGTTGCTCTGGCCTAGGGCTTCCCGGTGCAGTGGGCGTTGCCCTCCATGGTGGTGCTGGCTGCATGGCCGGTGCTGTCCCTGCAGTCGCTCATGGCTCCATGCGGCCGGCCATGGCTTCACTCGGGCTCGGCGTTGTTAGCGTGCTTCTCTCATCAAGGCTGGGAGTAGATGTGTAGCTATGCGGTCGGAGAGCCACAAGCGAAATCCATGCCCAATGTTATGTCGGGCTAATGACGACGACATTTGCGAATGCCACTAACCTCCTTGGAGACGTTGAGATGAGTGCTATCCACCTGTATAACCACATCATATCCAGAGATCTCTAGGTGAAAACCTTTGTTCTGGTTCAGCCGGTCGGTGACAGCATCCTAGTTGTAGGTGTTGCTCGTGGGGATCGTCTTGCTCTGACGGTGGTTTGGCTATGTGCTTCGGAGAAGAAGGGTGCTCTTGTTTGTGAGAGCAAAGCGGAAAAAAGAAACTCAACTGCATGCAACTCAATGGTTTCAATGGTTTGCTGGACATATTTTGTATCGATTGTCGTTTGTGGTCATCGGTCTTATGGATAGTTAGTGTAGAAGGTGGATTTTAGAGTTAGAGTTTTGTGAAATGCTTTAGATGCACTATTCATCAACTTCTTTTGAGGAGGACGATAGAGTGTTTATAGACTTTGACCGGCTCACTTCTTGGTATAAGAGAATAGGTGCGGCCACATCAAACTTTCTCTCCAAATCTGGGTATTTTGTATTGATAGGTGGTGTTAGTTGTATGTTGAGTAGAGCTTTCTAAGTTTTTTCTTTTTTCTTGGTTGGGTGCACTTTTAAAGTACAGAGGCCGGAACATTATTTCATCTCGAAATAAAGCTTCTTTTATCTAAAAAAATGCAATCTCTATGTTTGTACTACATGCCATGTGTTTTTGTATTCTACACATGTGGGCCGAAGCCTACATAGTTATTCCAGAGCTTTTGATCTGTGTCTTGCGGTATTAGCTCACCAGTTATTTAATAATTTAATTATTTTGTCACTAGTATGTGAAATGTCTCATCCATGATTAATTATTCATGAGGTAAATCCTAGCACGATGCTTACGAAGACGCTCCTAGCACGCTTTAGAAAACATAGCAAGCACAGACGTGTCTGTGGCTGCGAGGGATGTGAAGAGATATATAAGCATTGCTATTTTTCTATTACCTTTTACGTTTCTTTTCTGCCCCACTATTTGATATGGTGCACGGTCACTACCCTAGCCTTATATATTAAGAGCGTGTTTGAATACAAGTGACTAAAGCTTTGTCACTAAAATTTAGTCCATTTGCATTCATATAGGACAGCTAATGTACGAGCTAAACTTTATCTACCCCTTGGACTAACCATTAGGCCATTAGTCCAAAAAAGTGAGCTAATATGGACTAATATGCTAATTCTTAGTATAATTAAAGGACCAACTAATTATTAGACCATACTATTCAAACACCCCATGGTTAGTGGTTAATGGATTAAACTTTAGCCGGCTAAATTTTAGCTATGACTAAACTTTAGACCTACTATATTCAAACATGCCCTAAGTTATCAAGCCTTATTGGAAACACAGAACAGTCTAGGGGCGTAAACGCCAGAGTATTGGCAATTCATGTCAATAGAAATAGATCAAACAAAAACCTGTCCCAAAAAGTGTGTTTAGTGGAACTACAAATAAGAATGGCGTGGCCTTTAAAAGGTGTGCTCAGCCTGTGGGTTGCGTGGGTTGACGTTGGCGGTTAGTAGTGTTAATTCAACGAAACAAGAAGATGTCAAATTAAAGAGCATAGTCAACCGGAAGAGACTATTAGTATATACATGACATGATTCGTAACTACACATTGTGTCCGTAATAATAATTCTAAACTTAGGCACATACTGGACACTAACTGCCACGCATATCAAGATATCAACCTGCTGAAGTTTCTATCTCCTACAGCAGATGCTAAGCCCCTCAAAACGAGGGGACCGGAGCTGCATACTTGTGTAGGTAAGAGCCAGGTAGACAGACAACAAGTAGAGGTGTGGGCCGAGTGGTCCCATTGTCGTCTCCTCCAGCTCCTGCCGCGCCTCCGCCCACTCCTGATCGACGCTCTCCTGCCATTCCTGGGGATCGGAGAAGAGCATGTCCTGGCTTATCATGACCACGCCGTCATTCTCCAGCACGTCCCGGACCCAGGCCATGAACTCAGCGAACTCCTCGTACGCGGCCTCGAGCGACGCGATGACGGTGCAGACCGTCTCCCTCGCGCCGTCGAGCTCCTCCTCCGTGTAGTCCTGCATCGTTGGTGCGCGGTAGTCGTCCTTGTTCTGCTCCAGGACCCACCGGAGGTACTCCCACCGGCATCTCCACCATCTTCACCATCGCGGCTCCATCGTGGTCAGTAGCCTCCGCCACCGCCATCGCCATTGCGTTAGTTATCAGCAGATGCTAGCCGCGTCGTCGGACGGTGCCTGATCTTTCGAACACCGGCGCACGCTGCCTCCGCCGCCGGCGTTACTTCGTTGATCGTCTGTGTGTAGAGATCTCGATGCCTGCAGTTGTTTTTTGGCATGCGGCGGGCCTCGTCCGTTATAGTTATAGTAGTACTGACTAGAGGTCAAGGAACAATCGCATGCATACACCGATATGGGGCTATGGTTCCATCCATGGATCGGAGTCTGCTCCTCGTGCTCTATCGGAATCAATGGCGAGGTGGGGTCAGACGCGGCCGGTGGCGAGCAAGTGTTCATCCGGACGTTGGAGTTATATTTGGCGCTCCCTAGTCCGTAACTGGTGAGCGTTTGCCAGAGCGTGTTTAAATACAAAAGACTAAAATAGTAAAATTTAGCCACTAAAGTTTATTCCATTTGCATTCAAACAGGATAGCTAATGAGTGGGCTAAACTTTAGCTAACTCATGGACTAAACAATAGTCCATTAGTCCAAAAAAGTGAGGTAAAGTAGACTAATGCCAATTTTTAGTGTAATTAATGGATCAACTAACAATTAAGCCATACTATTCAAACACCCTATGATTAATGGCTAGTGAGCTAAACTTTAGTCCGAGCTAAACTTTAGGTCTAAAGTATTCAAACATAGCAAGCCATCAACATTTTTCTTTTCAGAATTCTGTTTCCGCGCAATGTTTTATTTTTGTAAAAATACCAGCCTATGCACTTAATTCACTCATAACTTTCAAACTTTCTTCTTTTTAATTTTTTTGTGACTTCTATTTTTATGAACGCATAACATATGATTATAATTTATCAATGCGACTATTTTGATGTATTTTAATTTTTAATAAACAAATTATCATGATTATTTCGAAATTTAAATACACTGAAGTTCTCGTTATTTTAAACGTCGCCAATCTCCCGTCCTAAATTGATGAAACAAGTCTAATCCGATCTAAATTGAGTTCGTTTGGAATGCAGATGAGGGCACATGAAAACGAATGTACATGCCATATATGCACTACTTTCTAGACGTTCTATACTTGAATAAAAAAGCTAATGAGATAATCTTTCCAACCTAACTATATCACCCTAGGATTCACTTCGAGTCTGCGGGAACTGATTGAACAAGATGCTGTGAATAATTTGTCAAGGTGCTGCCATAGAGCCCACAAAGAAACGAGTGCCTAAATTGCATAATACCACTGCATTGAATGTTCCACGTATCGACGGAAACCAAAGGAGATAAATTTCCAACACAACTCACACCCACCAAAAAACTTGCCTGGGATAGATGGGGACATCAAAACAATATGGCATCACATAAGAGAGCATTTTCTTTTGCAATGTTTAGTGTGCCACCTCCTGCCACATGTCTACATCAGGCACTCGTAGCAAGCATCCTACCATCATCGGAGCATGATCTTAAAACAACAATGGGCCCTACAGCTTTGGCACATTAAAACAACCATGTGCCCTACAACTTGGGCACATCTGGCAGTACAAAGAGTCATGGCGGTGTAGCATCAACAACAGTCATAAAGTCAACTAGCCAGCGGTAACCCCACTGCCTATGTATAACTAGGAAACGTGGACCAAATACAAGCCAAATTTAAAAAGCTCGATCCCTATGTTTTAGGGTCAATCTGAGACCACGATTGCGTAGGTCCCAACAAAAAAATTGTTAGACCACTACTATGCCTCATTCGGATAACGTCCGAATTGGTACTAAGTAGTGAAATGCAGCGCATTGGATTTTCTACAAATGTTCCTATTCATAAGTCAGCAAACTAGAAAAAATAGATACATCCCTTTCCATGCCACCACACCCTCGCAACTTGATCGAACCTCCTCTTCACCCCAACCCGGCTACTACCGTAGCCCCAGCCATGCTCTCTAAAGAAGGAAGTCCTACCCTACGCCGACATTGCTAGATTAATTGACTATTGTGGGCCCGTGCCGACATTGCCGGGCCCATATTATCATTGGCCTTGCCGTGTAATTCCAATTTCTATTAGGAAACTTCTTGTCTTCACAGATATGTAGCGTGTGCCACCCACCGGCAGTGACTCACGCAACAAATCCTATCTCAAGTTAAGTATGAAGTGAAAAGATCGATAACGACATAGATCCATGGCAGCAAAAGACAACATCGCATGCTCACTTGAATAAAGTGGGAGCATGTACACACAAATATATGACGTGGCTAAGTCTTTAACATGTATAGATAACAACAGATCATGCAGTTGTCATGTAGCAAGAAGATACAAACTTTAAAAGGTTACCTTTTTCAAGTACTTTGTGCCGATTTCCTTTCCAACAGATGTCGTAGAATCCAATAAACTTCTCACTAAATGTCAAAATCGACTAGGTGCCATGTCACCTCGATGGCTTGATTATGTGTATAATGTTGGGAAGGTAGATCTCGACTCAGTCACAGAGACCGAGCGGGAATCACACTCCCTGATTGGGGGCGCTAATCCCTCCTTTGGGTTGTGGGGCCCCGGCCACACGCACAATATAAAAGAAGAGGACAGGAGTCGGCACGCGAACCTATGTTCGCCGTGCTCACCCTCGCCCACAGACACCGAACCAATGTTCGCCGTGCTCACCCTCACCCACAGACACCCACCGATCAGGGTTTGCGCAGAGTGGTTGGAAGAGCCCTCATTGTCACCACCGCCGTCACCATGATCGGCATGCCGCCGCCCTCGCCACCGCCCCGGGCCAACGACAACAACAACGGTGGCACTGACGGCAACGGAACCGCCTCCAATGGAGACAACGGGACCGCCTCCACTAGCGGCGCACCCCAGCAGCAGCCGCTGCACCTCCAGGCAGCTCAAGTGCTTGGACCTGAAGGTATGCACTCCTCCACTCCTCCATTCCCTCCCTCTCTCTCTCAAGTACGACACCACACAGAGATCCGGGCGGGGAGGGGGAGCCACCCCGATGTGCCGCTTCCACAGCCTAGGCCTAGGTTGCGGCTTGGCGCCGAGAGCGCGACGCAGACCAGGGCGCCCAAGTGGGTTGGGCCACTTCAGGCCGGAAAGAAAGTCGCAAAAAGTTCTGTTTTCCTCCCTCGTAGAATTAGAACAGTACCAGTATTTACATAGACATGTATTTTTGTTGGTGTATTTTTCCGGTACCAGAAATTCTAGAAATTATACAGAATTATGTTTTAGCTTCTGTTGCAGAAATTCAGTATATTTTGTACAGTACCATTGCAATTGAGTTTATTGTTGTTTTTTCCTTGTATAATTTGAGACCAACGTTGAGAATTATAGGGAAAATTGATGAGATCATTTTGTGGTATATTCATGTCTTTTAACCAACGCTAATATGTTGTACCATATCTAAGATAAAGTTTGTTCTATTGTCATCCAACGATGATTTTAGAATTTTGTGAAAGCACGTTTTACTTTTGACCAACGTTAAATTTAATTCATGCAAGAGTTATACAGTTTTTATTGTGCCTATGTCTAAAGAATTATTATTTTGTTTATTTTTGAAGACGCAAGTGCTGCAATGGTTCTCTCACAGTTGGGAAACATTGAGCCTCTAGATGGGAGTAACTATCCCACCTGGAAAGAAAAGGTCGAGATGATCCTTGGGTTAAGTGACCTGGATTATGCATTACAGAATGCTCGACCTACACCACCCCAAGTGGGGGAGCCAGATTATGAGCACAAGGTCATGAAGTTCGACCTTGATAGAATGAAGTGGGAGCAATCAAATAGAAAGTGTTTGATGGTGATTAGGCACTCCCTAGTGGATGCTGTCAGAGGTGCTATCACAGAGTGTGATACTGCCAAGGAGTACCATGAGAGGGTTGCTGCACAGTTTGTTGGAGGTGCTATCACAGAGTGTGATACTGCCAAGGAGTACCTTGAGAGGGTTGCTGCACAGTTTGTTGGCTCCTCCAAGGCGTATGCTAGTACCCTCACCAGACAGTTCGTCAACATGAAGTATGATGGATCTGGGAACAAGGGACACATACAAAAGATGAGCTCCATCGCAGCAAAGTTGAACAAGTACTTCAAAGCACCACTCCCAGATGAGTTTGTGGTTCACATAATCATGCAGTCTCTCCCAAAAGAATATGAGACTTTCCATGTGAACTACAGCAACTCCGTGAAAGATCAATGAAGTTTAGATCAGCTCATGACTCAGTGTGTTCAGGAAGAAAAGAGGCTTAAGTTTCACAAAGGTGACACTGTCAATTTTGCCCACGACAAAGACAAGTCAAGGAAGAAGAACTACTTCTCCAGGCCACAGTTCAAGAAGTTAGGCCAAGATGGGCATGTTGGGCATCCTGGATAGGGTTCCTCCTCTAGTGGGCCACCTCAGAACAAGCCTAAGGAGTTCCCTGTGCCACTCAACACTTGCCTGCACTGCAAGAAGGAGGGGCATCACAAGAGGCAGTGTCCAGACTTCCTCAAGTACCTTCTTCGGAACGGTAAAGATCAAGTAACCATTGTTTTTAAAGCGTCGCCTAGGTGACGACTAGGCGTCTAGGCACCAAAAAAGTCTGGGTGTCGCCCTCGCCTAGCTGCTCTCACGTATGGCGTCTGCCTTGGTGAGGTAGGCATCCGCCTTGGCGAGTTAGGCATCGGGGCGTTGCCTAGTATGGTCTGGCGGCCGCTTACGGGCGAAACCGGCATGAGCGGGGCGACGAGAAAACATGTGCGGGAAGAAATCGCTCCCACGCGCGCGCACTCCCGCGTTCCCACCTTTCGCATGGCCGTAGACTAGCAGAGGCACATATAAGGGGAGGGAAGAGAGAGAATAGAGAAGGATTTGCTGCTGGCAAGCTTGTGCCCTGCTTCCCTGTGATTTGCCACTGGCCAGCGTGCGCCCTTCCTCACTGGAATCCCCGCCGGCCAGATCTGCTCCAGCGTGTGCCAGGTCTGCGCAGCGCGAGGCCGAGCGCACCTGACTCCGGCGCCTGTGCGACGTGAGCCTGAGCGCGCAGCCGTGCATGACTCTGGCGGCTCCTGCGGGCGCGAGCCCGAGTGCGCACGACTTTGACCGGGAGCGCGCACGACTTCGTTAACGCCCCGCAGCCCTGAAGAGCTCGGCTCTGCTGCTTCCCCACCAGGACCAGCTCCGATTTGCCTTCCCTCAGGCCTTGGCCACGACAAGGAGCAGCCAGCAAGGTATGTCTCTCTTCCTCTTATTCCCCTCCCCTTCCTTTGTCTCTGTTTTTATGTCTTCCTTTGCTTCCTCAGTTTTTAAATAAACAATTACCTTTGCTAGAGATTGCCACCAGCTGCATCTCTTGTCTGCATAAAAAACAGCACATGATGCACAATTGCACATCACATGGTTAGGTCCTGCTTGTTTATATGCTAATTGCTTTGGTAATCTAGCTTGTGATTATATTATACATCACCCAATACTGGTGATGCTCTATTTTATCTGTTAATGGTACAGGTGAACATGCTAATGGCTCATATGTAGAGCTAAAGTGATCTGGTTGTGTAGACACTAGACAGCTGCTATGTTTTATATGCACTGTTTGCAGAGTTGCAGACCTCTTGTACTCACTTTTTTGTTGTCCTTTTGTGTTAGATGTCAAATGCTCTGCTTTAGATGTTAATTGCCCTGCTTTTGATGCTAATTGCTCTCCTTTAGATGGTAATTGCCCTTTGCGGTTGTTTTCCTAACAGACCAATGGCGAGCCCAGTGTCTGCTGCTGGTGACTATGATCCTTGCTGCCATGAGGGAAAAGATAGGTGGGGCTGATCTTGTGAGACCTGCAGCCACTCGGTTTGCAACTTCCTTTCTTACTTTGAAGAGTTTGCATGAGCACGAAGATGCTTTGAAGGCATTATTTGTTAGTGAAACATGGACTGGAAACAAATTAGCAAAGACCAAAGCAGGCCTAGATGTTCATGACATTGTGCTTTCCACCCAATTTTGGAATTCAGTGGAAGATTGTCTTAGAGCTTCAGTCCCACTCCTTATTGTGCTTAGGGTGGTTGATGGAGATGAGAAGCCTGCAATGCTGGAGGTTCAAGCATTAATGAACCAAGCAAAAGAGAGGATTAGTCAAAGTTTTGCTATCCAATCCAAAAAACCTTTTTTAAGAAGATCATGGCTATTATCGAGAGGCGTTGGGTAAAACAAATGGATCAACCAAGCACCTCTTCTTGGGCTGTCCCTTCTCACAAGAACAGTGGGCTCACCTACACCTTGAATACAATGCTTGGGAAGACACTTTAATGATCTTCGACAGCTTCAAGTCCCAGCTGAATGTCCCCTTCTTTATGGAAATCATCATCTTGCTTTGTTGGTCCATTTGGAATGAGCATAATAACCTGATCTTCAGAGAGGTTCCTCCAAACAGCTCCCACTGTCGCAGTTTTTTCAGAAAATGCTTCGAATTGGTTATCCTTTGGGCAAAGGTAAAGCATCTAGCAAGTATGACGGCATGGCTAGAACACCTTGTTTAGGCTTGGCTTCTCTTCTTATTTTCTTTGTATCTTTTTTTGTTCCTTAACTCCATTTTCTCCCCTTTGTATCTAAACTGTTTTTCCCCTTATATTTATATATATCAGTAGGGGGTCACCCCTCCTGTTGCTTCAAAAAAAAAACAAATGGATCATCCTCTGTATGGGGCTGCATTGTATTTGAACCTAGGAAAATTTCATCCCCTCATAAAAAAAGATGATGATGCAACTATTGGACAGCTAAGGGGCTGCTTTCTTGATGTGCTTGCAAGAATGGTGGAGGATGAGGAAACTTGAGACATGATAAATGCCCAAGCCATGGACTATGAATGTCTTAGCGGAGTGGTTTTTTCAAATAAAATGGCCAAACAAAACCTTGAATCAATGAGCCCTCGAAAGTGATACTTCCCCTTTCAAATTTCAGCAAGTTTGGATCACAAATATCTGATTCAAGCAAGCGATTATTAATAATCTTAGCTAGCTGTCTCCTAATATATGATTGTATTTCTTGTTCATTTCCTCTAGTTGATTGGTGGCGTTCCTATGGCGGCCGTGCTATTGAGCTGCAAAGATTTGCAAGGCGTGTGGTTAGTCTTTGTGCTTCATCTTCAGGCTGTGAAAGAAACCAGAGCACCTTTGAATTTGTGAGTTTTCCTATCATTCTTTGCTGTTTATTCGTATTTCAGCAAGCGCTTTATTCATTCTTTTGCTGCATGCTATTTTATATTTTGTAGATCCACACAAAGAAAAGGAATCGTTTGTTGCATAAGAGGTTGAACTCTATTGTGTTTGTTTCCTACAATCGAAAGATGAAGTCTAGGTTCCAAAAATTAAAACAGAAGAAGGGAAAGGCCTTTGATCCTTTAGTCATTGAGGACTTTGATTGGAACAATGAGTGGACTGATTCATTGCATGTACACCCTCAAGGTGGTCACGGATGTGAGTGTGACCTTACATGGAACCATGTTGATCAGGCTCTTGGAGCAAGTGAAGCACTTCGGGGCAGAAATTTTCCAAGAAGAGCCCACAATAGACATGCGAGAAATTCTACACCTAATGTGGCTGATGATGAATTGGGTTCGGATGATGAAGGAGACGGAGAAGAAGAATGTCCAGATCCTTATGATGATGCAGATGTGACGGATTGTGAGGATGATCCAAATGAGGGAAACGGTGGTGAAGACATGGAGGCAGACAACATTCCGGGGGAGTTTGATGATGGCTATTGAGTGAGACCTCATATTCTCTATTTTGCTATCTATATATGATGTGCACTAGCACTATTAGCACTACTAGTGCTGCCATATTATGCTATTAGAGGCTAGTTTGTTGCTATGAAACATTTCATATTAGCTGTCTTTCTATTTTATGCTATGCCCTAGTAATTTAGTGGCTCAAAGACACTAATTATTGTGGAAATGTATGCTAAGTATTGGCAATATTAAGGTACTATTTGCTTCTGAATTTTTGGTGCCATTATTTATTTTGATTGTCATATGGCGTCGCCTAGGCATCCGCCTAGGCGACCAAGGCGTCCAGGCAGGGGTAGCTCGCCGTGCCTCGCCTTACCGCCTTAAGAACCATGCAAGTAACTTTTATAGATGAATCCTTGTATTTAGAAGATTCCATAAGTACTTGGTGGATTGACTCAGGTGCAACTGTTCATGTTGCAAATTCTTTGCAGGGATTCCGTACAAAGAGGGTACTTCCAAGCAGCCAAAGAAGCGTTAGAGTGGCCATAGGAAAAGAAGCCTCAGTCAAAGCCATTGGAGATCTTCAGTTAGAATTAGCTAATGGTTTTTGAAACGACCCGAATTCTGCGATGCCGAAATCCAAGCCTTTACTCATTGCAATAGTCCTAGGATACACATAAGCTATCGCAATTCATATGTTTCAGTCTATATCACATCCATAGCTTCGAATATTATTACAATATTGGCCTAAGCCGGTACAAGTCCAACAGGACTGGAACAAGCAAAAATTGTAACTAGCAACGGATAGTAGGTCTTCGGGTCCATCTCCACAGGCATCCTTGAGCGGAGCACAACAACCTCCATTGTACCGTCTGTCGTAGGAATGGTCACATCTAGCTCATATCCAGAACATCCGTGCTAGAACGAAGGCCACCCTGAGGCACTCCCCTAAGCGACAGCATAAAAAGTAAAGGGCTAGCTCAAGTGGAAGGCTCTAGGCTTCCTATGTGAGCACAATATATAAATAATATCTAGATCATTATAATTGTTCCATTCGGGAATTCGGTCACACGCCCGGTTCCCCTGATCATCACTCATACCCACACATACACATCTCACCACCAAACACCTCTTCCATGACATCCACTCATCATTCTACATCTGCGGTAAGGACAGCTCCCACCCGTCCAAGCCTCATCGGCCGCAGCCGGGTACCAAGCACTCGAGGGAGAAGAGAAGAAATCCCATGCTAGATGAGGTGAGTTCTCGCCCTTGGTCTGTCCTTGACCATGGATGCTAGCTATATGTATAGATTTACACTCTACAGAGGTTTGTACATCTGTACCCATACGAAGTGGAGCGAGGGCGGTGCGTCCGCTCTCCCCGACCCACAACACCGATCAGTGAGTCTTCCCTTCCTAGCACCATCTTGCTTTCCTGAGCTAGAAAAATGTGCGGATACATAACCACCTCACTCTCAAAACTGTGAGCTCGATATTCCGGGGCCCCATAGGTCGAGTCTATCGGGGACGAGAGATTACAACGCAACCGTCATCGCTCCTAACACTATCGCCTTACGCCTACGGTCCTGGTGCCCTTCGGGGAAGGTCATGTCTCAGGTAGTTGCCCATGCAGCGTATGGTATGCACGTTCATGCCATGGTGCAATCGCCCCTACTCGGTCCTTAATTGGCGAGACCAAGCCTTCCAGGGGTCGGTTGCCAGCACATGCCGTAGAATCCAAGAAACTTCTCACTAATTGTCAAAATCGACAAGGTGCCATGTCAATTAGATGGTATGATTATGTGGATAATAGTGTGTCAGGAAAAAGAAAACATCTTCCTTATTATGCAGGCGCCCTCAAACCTATAAATAGGTCCCAAACCGATAGTCAATCCATCACCCACATCACAGAGTTGAATTACCAACCAACAGAGTTCAACGTACTAGCAACCGCTGTTAGCAACAATGGCATCCAAGATATTTGTCCTCGTTGCACTTCTTGCGCTTTCAGTGAGCGCTGCCAATGCGTACCTTATCCTACAGTGCTCACGTGCTCCAATAGCTTCCATTATACCGTCATACCTCCAGCAACTGAATCCTCTGGGATTCGTACAACAAGCTCTACAGTCCTACAGGCTACAGCAGGCGCTCGCAGCAGCACCATACCATCATCGAGCATGATCCTACAGCAACCATGGGCCCTACAGCAGCAGCAATCATCGGCGCATCTGGCAGGGCAAAGCGTCGCGGCAGTGCAGCATCAGCAACCGGCGTACAGTCAACTGGCTGTCGCTAACCCGGCCGCCTACTTCCAACAGCAGCAACTGCTTCCGTTCAACCAGCTGTCAAACCCGGTCGCATATCTGCAGCAGCAACAACTCCTTCCGTTCAACCAGATTGCTGTTGCAAATCCGTCTGCGTTCTGGCAGCAACAGCAGCTCAACACACAAGCTGTGGCGAACGCCGCCGTTGCCGCCGCTCTCTTCCAGCAACAACAGCCGTATCCATACAACCAGCTAGCCGTGACGATGAATCCCACCGCCATATTTCAGGGACCCCTCGTCGGTGGTGCTATTTTCTAGATTTCTTATGAGTTGTATATTGATATATATATGAAGTTCGCATGCTGACGTGTGCGTGACTTCTCGGTAATAATAAAAATGTTGGTTGAGAGCGGTAAACATTTCCGTCTCGCAAAGTGTTTTTCTGATCTTTAATGCGGGTGCAATGGCCACCAGAAAAGACATTGAAACATATAAATAAAGCCGTTTCTATTTAACCACGCAGTGCCAAACACACACCTCAAGTGGTGGGCGGCAAGCTCCTGACACTAATTCGCAGCAACAGAAGGAAAGCCTCGGTCACGTTGCTGGTAAAGTGCAAGACAAGGTAACACGTACTTACTCGTAACGTGTACCATGAAATAAAAAGGATCAACACCACAAATTATCGAAGGCAACAGACGTGCGACAATAACATCCGAAAATATAAAAATGTGCAATTAGCACACATGGACAAAATATAAGCAAAATTTGAATTTCCTATCCATACGTTTTGTGTCCGATCCGAGGCCACAGTTGCATAGATCGCATCGAAACAAATTTGTTTGACTACTATTACGCACCGTTCGGATATCGTCCGAATTCGCACTTAGTAGTGAAATCCAGCGTGTTGGATTCTGTCCTTGTTACAAACGTTCCTCTTCATAAGTCTGCGAACTTGGAAAATAGATAGTTCCCTGTCCCTGCCTCCACACCCTCAATCCGTCATCGAACCTCCTCTTTGTAGGACCAAGACGTGCGACTAGAGGGGGGAGGTGAATAGGAGCACTTGAAATCACAAAATCACAAACCCCCAAGTGGTAACCGAAACAAAGCACCGTCCACTAAACAGATATGTGCCTAGCAGCGCAGGGGTGCCGTCCACTGTGAGGATACGCACCAATGCAACAAAGCTCAAGATCCGAACAAGAATGACAGCGGGGCAACGAATTTTGCAATATCCGCGACAGGACACTCACTGACTCACAGTAATCAAAGAGAATGGTCTTAAAAAGGAATGCAAAAATCCGAAGGAAAATCACAGTGGAAAAACCAAACTGGGAAGAACACAACAGCTCCTTGGCAGGACCGGACTGTCCAGTGGCCAACACCGGATTGTCCGGTGGGAGCGGAATATCCGGTGCCTGACGCCGGACTGTCCGGTGGCACGGCCTGGACATTGCCTCACACCGGACTGTCTGGTGGGCACTGCGGGACTATCCGAATGGTCCCGTTGGGTAGCAGAAAAGATGTTTTCAAATCCAAACTTGATCAAACCTTGTCCAAACTTCACAAAATTTTGCACAGGTTATCTGGACCCTATTTCAAAGCTATTCCCAAAAGATCAACTCAAGGTAACCGCAGAATCAACGGGAATTTCAGATCTTGTGAAATGGCCATCCTTGGGCAAGAAAGGGAAAAACACAAAAGAGGCTTGCTCGTGGCAATCCAGCAGGATTGAGATGAACTAAGTCATGATCTCCACGTCCTAGCAAGTCCAGAACATCAGCAAAGAAAGGGATTCAAGCTTGCCCAACAAAAACACCCAAAAAGGCAAGGATTGAACCCAAAAACCAAAGAGAGAGGGGGAGGAGAAGAACACAAGGTTGCTGCACGAATTTGCTTCGATTAAATGCCCAAGATGGGTCTAAAGATTCAGCATACAAGCAGAAATTCATCCCAAGCAACCACCCTCACCTTCCCTCAAAATTAGGAGGCTAAATCCTACTCTAACCTCCCCAATAATGGAGCTCAAAGCTTAAGGACGAAAATCACCAAGTGAAGACTAATCCTAGCAGCCTAGAGAGCCTCTAATGACCTGCCTTAGACCTATTTATACCCGAGTGCTATTTAGACAGTTTTGCACTTAGGTCCCTACAGCTAGACAAACCCTAAGGACTCAAATGAAAGATTACAGGATATTTCGGGACGGACAACCACGATGAAGTCTAGATCTTCATAAGTTCCACGCAGTCCTCGGATGCTCTCCACGTGGCCAGTAGTCCAATCCCAGATGCGCCGCCGGTTTTGAAGTCAGGAACCGAGAAACTTTATGAAGTGTCCGCCTGGGCCGGATTTGGCCCATCTTCTCTATCTTGGCGAGTCGTGGCCCAACTCACCAAGGCTTGGGTAGCTTGGGTGACGGTTTTGAGCCGAAGCCACCAAAGCCTCCCTCGCACGCCTTCGCGCCACACATTCGGGTTGGAGCACCGCGGTGGCGCCCGGCATCCCCTGTCCATCGGGGCACCCTCGCAGTCCTTCGGAGGACTTACTCCTACCGTCACCGTGCCGCTCCTCCGTATACCGAACTCCCATGGCCGACAGACGCCGAGCGTGCCTCCAGTCCTTCGGAGGACTTCCCTCTACCTCCAGTCCATCGGAGGTCTTGTGCCCAAGTCCTTCTGGGTCTTGCTACTGTTGACAATCACTCATCACTCCAGAGGCAATGGAGCCGGTCCATTGGCTCTTAATCTCCCCCTTGATGAGTGCATTGTCAACACCTTCAACTTGTAACCTGAAATAAAACAAAGACAAAAGAAAAACGTAAAACCGAAAAGAAAGAAGAAAAATAAGAAGTTGCTCAAGATGCCCAAAGGCCGAATACTGGCAGAAAAGGGCAATTTGAGACAACAAAAACAAAGTCAAAGATCGACCCCCTAAGACAAGGGAAACCGCTCAACGCAGTCGATCAAACTAAAGCATGACCCCTCAAGAAAGAGGCAAACTGGCTCAACACTGTCATGCTAGTGGCAAAACATCGGCTCCTCCAGAAAGAGGCAAAAGGCTCAACACACCGATGCAAGAGCATGCTAAAAGCTCAAACTCCCCCTCAACTAGATCTCTACAGAGTCCTTCTCCTTGGTCCAGCATCTCTCCCCCTTGTTGACAATGGACACATCAAGGGTTCATAGAACTCAACTCCCCCTGAAATGGACAACTCCCCCTCAAAATATGCCATGAAATGCAGGAAGTGTACCATGAAGAGCTCAGCAGGGATGAAAAGCTAGTAAATACAAGTTCTAGCATACAGAGCAAGTGAGGGCAAGGAAGCATGCAAACAAGCTCAATTGAATCTATCTTATACAAATCAGGAGCATGTTTTACAGGATTGTTGAAAAGAAAGCATCACCAACATGAATAGCATCTAGCAAGATAGGCATGAACATCAAGATGCTAGCAAAACATACAAGGTGTGCTACTCTCAACCAAGGCATCTACAACAGGCCATAAGCAGTTTAGAGACTTGCAGATTTCAGATTTAGCAATTTTGAACTTCAAGCAAATCAGATCATGTGCCAGGGGTTATTCACTTGTCATAGCCACTTCTTACCAACCAATGCCAAGCCTAGATTCAGAAAACCATCAGAAGCTTAAGACAAGGTTTTGGTCATACACAGCCTAGTCCAAGTTCAAGCCAAAGTGCAAAGGCAAGCTATCTCAAACTAGATCAGTGTGACAAGTGAACCCTCCTGGATCTTTTCAATTTAGCTCATAGGACACCACTTGTAAGCCACATTCATTCAGATTTTAGATTTGAACAAGGTGCCATAAATGCTTAGGCATCAGTGTAACACAAGCATACGACTAGCATATCCAAGCATGAAAAGATAGCATAGCATTCAACATTCCTACACATGCTAGGTAGCCAAGTCAAGTGGTGATCATGGTTTTTGATTTTGAAGAGACAGAAGTGACTGAGCTCACAAAAGATATTAGACAAATTCAATGAGCTTAGCCAACCATGATCATGCAAGCAACTGTACAAACTAGCACAAGCAAGTACTAACTTGTCATACCAGAAGAGCTCTAGTGCTAGTGAAAGTGAAAATGCATATGTTACAATGCAATGCATGGTATGAGACAAAATGCAAGAGAAGCAAAGAGAAGCAAAGAAAGAAAAGGAAAAGCAAAATCTAAACTATACCAAAGTTACCCCAATCTAAAAGGGGTAACAAACACCAAGCTCCCCACGCAAGCGAGCAAAAATGCTCAGGTCTAAGGGCTTGGTGAAGATATCGGCCAACTGGTTCTCAGTCTCTACATGGATCAAGTCTATATCTCCCTTCTCATAGTGATCTCTCAAGAAGTGAAACCTCACGTCTATGTGTTTGGTTCTGGAGTGCAGGACGGGGTTCTTAGCTACAGAAATAGCAGAAGTAGAGTCTACTAGGAGAGGGATCTTCCTAAAACTGAGACCAAAGTCGCTCAAGGTGGACTTCATCCAAAGCAGCTGGGAGCAGCAACTAGCAGCAACAATGTATTCAGCTTCTATGGTGGAAGTGGCTACACTAGATTGCTTGCGTGAGGACTAAGAGACAAGAGAAGAACCGAGAAACTGGCAGGTGCCGGAAGTAGACTTGCACTCCAGCCGACAACCCGCAAAGTCAGCATCCGAATACCCTCTAAGAGAGAGCAACGAAGCTAAAGAGAACCAAAGTCCAAGCTCAGGAGTGTATTTCAGGTACCTGAAGATGCGCTTCACCACTTGACGATGTGATAGCCTTGGTGAGGCCTGAAAACGCGCACAGAGGCAGACCGCGAACTGAATGTCTGGCCTGGTTGCCGTCAGGTACAGAAGTGAGCCGATCATCCCTCGGTACTCTCTTTGGTCCACCACCTCCCCTTCTTCATCAGCATCAAGAGCCGTCTGTGTTGACATGGGAGTCGCCATGGGCTTGAGATCTCCCTTGTCAAACTTCCTCAGAATGTCCTTCATGTACTTGGCTTGATGGACGAAGGTTCCTTCTGGGCCTTGCTTGATCTGAAGCCCGAGAAAGAACTGAAGCTCACCCATGAGACTCATCTCGAATTCACTGCTCATCTGTTCAGCAAACTTAGACACCAAAGTGTGAGATGAACCACCAAAGATAATGTCATCAACATATATCTGAACTAGAAGGGTGTCACTGCCACGACTCAACAGAAACAAGGTCTTGTCTACTGAACCCATCACAAAACCAGACTTGAGCAGAAAGGCTTTCAACCTAGCATACCAAGCTCTTGGAGCTTGCTTCAGACCATACACGGCTTTTCTCAACTTATACACCCGGTCAGGAAACTTGGCACTCTCAAAGCCAAGAGGTTGTCTCACATATACCTCCTCCTCTATGTAACCGTTTAGAAAGGCTGACTTGACATCCATCTGCTGCAATTTGAAGCCTTTAGAGGCAACAAAGGCAAGCAAAATCCTAATAGCCTCTAAACGAGCTACATGAGCAAAGGTTTCCTCATAATCTATCCCCTCCTTCTGACAGAAACCCTGGACGACCAACCTCGCTTTGTTCCTCACAACCATCCCATCCTCACCCTGTTTGTTCTTGAAAACCCACTCGGTTCCTATTGGGTGGCAGTTTGGTGGAGGTTCAACTAAATCCCAGACATGGTTTCTCTCAAAGTTCTCCAACTCCTCATGCATGGCGTTCGGGGTTCGAAAGAAGCAACAAATGCGGAGTGACAGAAAAAGGCTAGAGAGTTAACTAAAGATCGTGTGACACGCTGGTGTAGATCTCCAATCATCCTGTCCGGAGGGTGATCCCGCTGGACCTGCCGAGATGGAACAATCTCGGAGGTCACCTCCCCTGCGTCCTCAGCGGGGCCAACCTCTGCTCGAGCTTGTGGTCGGGGGAGTGAGGAGGAAGCCGTAGGCAAGGGTCCTCCTTCATCTTCAGAGCTCATAGCAGAGGGGGCAGGAGCTGCAGCCGGTGTAGTGGCTCCTGCATCACCAGCATCTACTTCGCCTTCCTCATCTTCAAAGATGGGAGTGCCTTCTTCATCATCACCTGAAAGCTCAAATGCAGGGGTTGTGCAAGGCATAGATTCATCAAAGGAAACTTCACAGGTCTCAACCACTTGTCTAGTATCAAGGATCCACAATCTATATGCTCTAGAGCTAGAGGCGTACCCAAGAAAAATACCATCCAAGCAGCGAGATTCAAATTTGTCCAAATGCCCCCCTTTTTGAGCACAAAGCATCTACAGCCAAATGCAAATAGGTGCTTGACGCTAGGCTGCCTACCAAACCGTATCTCATACGAAGTCTTTCCCAAGAAAGCCCAAAGGAAAATACGGTTGGCAATGTAACAGGCCGTATTCATAGCCTCAGCCCAAAAGCGTTGTGGAGTCCTGTGCTCATCAAGCATCGTCCGCGCCATCTCTGCAAGTGTGCGGTTCTTTCGTTCCACAACACCGTTCTGTGGTGGGGTATAAGGAGATGAGAATTGGTGATCAGGACCAAGGTCACGACAAAAGGTTTCGAAACGAGAGTTACGAAATTCTCCGCCATTGTCGCTGCGGATAGCCCTCATGGCTTTATGACTCTCATTCCTTAACCTCAAGACCAGATCCCGAACAAAACCAAAAGCTTCATCTTTGAATTCCATGAAGAACACCCACGAATAGCGAGAAAAGTCATCCACAACTACAAGCACATACCACTTCCCACTGACCGACTGTACCCGAGTAGGACCAACCGTGTCCATATGTAGCAGCTCACCCGAGTAAGAGGTCATCACCTGATTGACAGGTGCATGAGAAGCGGCAACCATCTTGCCATGACGACAGAGATGGCATACTAAGTCCTTTTCTGCTTTCAAATTGGGCAATCCTCGGATCAGATCCATCAAGCTCAACCTGACTAGCAGATCAAAACTCAAATGGCCAAGCCTCCTATGCCACTTCCAAATATTAGCAGAAGGACTAGCAACTAAACACCGAGGAGGGCCAGAAACAGATGCAAGGTCAACCTTAAAAACCTGCCCATAGGGCAAAATCCGACAAACAAGGTTTTCCTTAGCATCAAGCACACAAGAAGAACCCTATTTAAAACGAACCTCAAACCCTTCCTTGAGAAGTTGCGAGACAGAAACCAAATTGAACCCCAAATTCCTCACCAAAGCAACTTCTCTCAGGGAAAGCTTGCCAGAAAGAGCAACACAACCAACACCCAAGACTTTACCTTGACCATTATCCCCGAATGTGATGTACTACTTGGTGCTCACGGGGTTGAGGCTGGAGAACCATCTGCGGTGCCCTGTCATGTGCCTAGAGCAACCGGAGTCCATGATCCATATGTCCTCCAGGTCTTGATCCTACAAAATCAAGGAAAGCGAGAGTGAGCAAATGGTCCGGCACTGGGGTTAGTGTAACTGCTGAACCAGTGCAAAGCCATCTGCTCAAAAGTGGGGTAAACACAGTCAAAGTAAGCATCACATCTACCTGGGTACCCACGACCTCTAAAGCGTGAGCTCTCAAAACCTCTACCTCCAAAGCCTCGGTCAGAAGATCCATGGCCGCGCTGAAAACGACTAGGAACTCGACCGGGAAAGCGTCTCTCTCCACTAGGAACACGGGCCTGAAAGCCGCCTCCTCTCTCACCAGCAAAGCGGTCTCTCATCTCACTGTGACGGGGAGGATCCTGCCTACCACCCTGGTAGAACTGATCCTGGTTCCCCCAGGCTCTCTCCTACCTCTCAACTCGCTTCGTCCTGAAGCAAAACTCCTCCAAGTGGCCATTCCGCTGGCAAAAGTCACTATGGTAGACAGGCCTCTTGGGAGTGGGTTTAGGTTGAGCCTTGGGTGGAACAGGCTGATGGACTCTCTCCTTGCTCACTGGAGGCTTGAAAATCTCAGTCACTACTCTGTCCAGCTTAGCCTGTGAGGGCTTGGGTGTCCAGAACTGCTTCTTCGGGGCAGCCTTAAGAGGCTCATGGTAAACCCCATCGACAGTAAGGCTAGGCTGAGGAGAGGCAGTCTTAAGCTTAATTGGGGAACTCTTCTTCTCACCCGAAGTACTGCACTCTCCTAACCCAAGTCCACTCATATCACCCTCAGCTCTCTTGGTGCTCTTCGAGATCATCCTAAGTTGGGGCTCTCTAGCATACATCCAACTGAGCACCTCTCTCAACTGGTTGTTCTCATCAACCAAAGTCTGTTTCTCCTCTCTCAGATCCTTCAGAACTAAAGTCTGGTCAGCACAAGTAGGGCAGTCTAGAGAGGGAATAGCGAAAGCAGACTTCTCTAACTTCTTAATGTTGGCATCCCTATCCACCAACATCAACCTCAGAGTGAGACAGTTCTCACTAGTGTCAGGGGATGCTAAAAGCATCTCAAGGTCAGCTCTCAACTGCACAAGCTCACTTTCCAAGGTAGGACAGACCATGCACGCACCCAAAAGCGTGGGTCTAGCCCTAAGCTCCTCCAACTCTTTGAGCTGTCCCTCACACCTTACTTTCAACTCAGCTATGTCAACAGCTAGGTGGAGGCACATCTCACACTCAGTCACATCACTCAAAATAGGTTCATCCAGTTTAGACTGGAGCTTGCCTAACTCTACCTTCACCCTATCCATCTCCTCTACCTGATGAGCATACTTGCTCTTTTGCTCACAGAGATCTCTCATCAAAGTCTCACAGGTAGGACACTCTGCCTCACTAGCCTGGGCTGACACACTCTTCAACCTCTCTATCTCAGCTAAAGCATCAGCCAACTTGGCTTTCTGCTTCTGCAGCTTCTTGGCTGCCTTCTCCAACAACCTATCCTGGGCTTTCAACTCATGACTATTTGACTCCAACATCTCAAGAATTTCAGCTTTCTCAGGAGTTACCTCTTCATCGGAGGAGTCGTTGTCGTTGCCCTTGTCATCCTTGTCCTCAAGCGCCATGGAGCAAAAGGATCTCCGGTGCATCTTGTGCTTGCGCTTGGACTTGGTGGAGACGAAGCAGAGTCCAGCTGGACTGCCTTGGTCCCTCCTCTTGTCCCACTTGGTGATGATCTCCTCATAGCTTGAGCTTGACGAAGACGAGGAAGAGGAAGACGATCCGCCACACAGACCACCAAGCTCGGCGAAGAAGGCCTTGTCCCGCTTCCGGTTGTCCTTCTGGTAGCTCTTGAAAGCCTTTCGGAAGTTCTTGATCTTGCCAGAGCGGTGCTTGGTGTGGTCACGCTTGCCGGAGTGGTACTTGTTGGAGTCACAGGAGTAGCTCTTGCCCTTCTTGTAGTACTCGTTCTGCTTGTTTGGGCATTCGGCAATGAAGTGGCCGACCTCTCCGCACTCGAAGCACTTGGGCCTCTCGCCCCTCTTCTTGCTCATCCGGTTGTCATAGGCGCGCTGAAAGCGGCTAGACACCAGACAAAGCTCATCATCCCCAAGTGACGCCAACTGCTCCTCTGTAATAGACATAAGAGCAGAAAATGAAAAGTTATGAAGTTGGGGGTTAGAAACGGCCTCAATGGAGGGAGAAGCCAAGGCCAGGCTCTTGGAGCCAGTACAAGCGAGAGAATCTCTCAACTTGTAATCAACCTTTGTGGCCTTGAGCTTGCTGTAAAGAGTCTCCACTCCAATTGTCTCATAGGCCTCAGACTCGATGATCGAGTTAACCTTGACCTCCCATACATTCCTGTCCAACGCATACAGCAACTTGACAGCCTACTGATGGTCGGTGTATGGGATCCTCTCAGGGCTGGAGTTAATGCGCAACTTGTTGATGATCGATTGAAAATGACCAAACAAGTCATTGATGGACTCACCAGGCTTCTGAATGAAATTTTCATACTCGCGCCTATAAGTCTCAACGAGACGCCCATTGATAGTAGCAGTGCCCTCATGGTGTGCACTCAGCAGGGACCAGATCTGACGGGCAGTCTCAAGATGGCTCACTTTCTCATAATCAACTGGACCAAGTCCTGAGAAGAGAAAGTTAACAGCTTTGGCATTCGCCTCATGCTGAGCCACAATCGCTGGGGTGGTGCGCTGGGCAACTAGAAGCACCACAAAGTTCGCACTCTGAGTAGCATCCCATATGTCCTGGCCCTAGCAAAGCAAGAAAGCTCTCATCCTACCCTTCCAGTAGGAGTAGCCATCGGAACCAAGGACCGGAATCTTCCTAGAGTGAGTCATAGTCGCTACTGGTTTCTCACCGGTAAAGGTATGAAGAAACCTAATCGGCTCTGATACCAATTGTAGGACCGAGACGTGCGACTAGAGGGGGGGTGAATAGGAGCACTTGAAATCACAAAATCACAAACCCCCAAGTGGTAACCGAAACAAAGCACCGTCCACTGAACAGATACGTGCCTAGCAGCGCAAGGGTGCCATCCACTGTGAGGATACGCACCAATGCAAAAAAGCTCAAGATCCGAACAAGAATGACAGCGGGGCAACAAATTTTGCAATATCCACCACAAGACACTCACCGCACTGAGGTGCATCTCACTGACTCACAGTAAGCAAAGAGAATGGTCTTAAAGGAGGAATGCAAAAATCCGAAGCAAAATCACAGCGAAAAAACCAAACTGTGAAGAACACAGTAGCTCCCTGGCAGGACCGGACTGTCTGGTGGCCAACACCGGATTGTCCGGTGGGACTGGACTATCCGGTGCCTGACGCCGGACTGTCCGGTGGCACGGCCTGGACAATGCCTCACACCGGACTGTCCAGTGGGCACTGCCGGACTATCCGGTGGAACCGGACTGTCCGGTGGCCTCTACCGGATGGTCCGGTAGGGTCATAGAAAAGATGTTTTCAAATCCAAACTTGATCAAACCTTGTCCAAACTTCACGAAATTTTGCACAGGTTATCTGGACCCTATTTCAAAGCTATTCCCAAAAGATCAACTCAAGGTAACAGCAGAATCAGCGGGAATTTCAGATCTTGTGAAATGGCCATCCTTGGGCAAGAAAGGGAAAAACACAAAAAAGGCTTGCTCGTGGCAATCCAGCAGGATTGAGATGAACTAAGTCATGATCTCCACGTCCTAGCAAGTCCAGAACATCAGCAAAGAAAAGGATTCAAGCTTGCCCAACAAAAACACCCAAAAAGGCAAGGATTGAACCCAAAAACCAAAGAGAGAGGGGGAGGAGAAGAACACAAGGTTGCTGCATGAATTTGCTTCGATTAAATGCCCAAGATGGGTCTAAAGATTCAGCATACAAGCAGAAATTCGTCCCAAGCAACCACCCTCACCTTCCCTCAAGATTAGGTGGCTAAATCCTACTCTAACCTCCCCAACAATGGAGCTCAAAGCTTATGGACGAAAATCACCAAGTGAAGACTAATCCTAGCAGCCCAGAGAGCCTCTAATGACCTGCCTTAGACCTATTTATACCCGAGTGCTATTTAGATAGTTTTGCACCTAGGTCCCTACAGCTAGACAAACCCTAAGGACTCAAATGAAAGATTACAGGATATTTCGGGACAGATGACCACGATGAAGTCTTGACCTTCTTAAGTTCCACCCAATCCACAGATGCTCTCCACGTGGCCAGTAGTCCAATCCGCGATCCGCCCCCGGTTTTGAAGTCAAAAACCGAGAAACTTTAGGAAGTCTCCGCCTGGGCCGGATTTGGCCCATCTTCTCTATCTTGGCGAGTCGTGGCCCAACTCACCAAGGCTTGGGTAGCTTGGGTGACGGTTTTGAGCCGAAGCCGCCAAAGCCTCCCTCCCACGCCTTCGCGCCACGCATTGGGGTAGGAGCACCGCTGTGGCGCCCGGCATCCCCTGTCCATCGGGGCAGCCTCGCAGTCCTTCGGAGGACTTACTCCTACCGTCACCGTGCCGCACCTCCGTATACCGAACTCCCATGACCGACAGACGCCGAGCGTGCCTCCAGTCCTTCGGAGGACTTCCCTCTACCTCCAGTCCATCGGAGGGCCTCCTGTCCATCCGAGGTCTTGTGCCCAAGTCCTTCTGGGTCTTGCTCCTGTTGACAATCACTCATCACTCCAGAGGCAATGGAGCCGGTCCATTGGCTCTCACTCTTCACCCCAACTCGGCTCCTAGCTTCGCCCCAACCGTGCTCTCCATAGAAGGAAGTCCAACCCGATGGCGACATCCTTGGAGTTGCTAGATTGATTATTATGGACGCGTGCCGACATTGCCGGGCCCATATTATCATTGGCCTTGCCGTGTAATTCCAATTACAATTCGAAAAATTCTTGTCTTCACAGATATGTAGCGTGCGCCACCTATCTGCTATGACTCAGGCAACAAAGCATATCTCGAGTTACGGACGAAGTGAATGGATCGTTGGACTCATATCCATGACAGTAAAAGACAACATCGCATGATCACTTAAATAAAGTGGGGGGCATGTACACATATATATGACGTGGCTAAGTACTTCACGAGTATAGATAACAGCAGATCGTGCAATTGTCATGTAGCAAGAAGATACAAACTTTAAAAGGTCACTGTTTTTGAGTAATTTGTGCCAATCTCCTTGCCACCACATGCCGTAGAATCCAAGAAAGTTCTCACTAAATGCCAAAATCGACAAGGTGCCATGTCACTTAGATGGCATGATTATGTGGATAATAGTGTGTTGGGAAAAAGAGAAACGTCTTCCTTGTTATGCAGGTGCCCTCAAGCCTATAAATAGGTCCCAAACCGGTATTCAATCCATCACCCACATCACAGAGTTCAATTACCAACCTACAGAGTTCAACGTACTAGCGACTGCTGTTAGCAACAATGGCATCGAAGATATTTGTCCTCGTTGCACTTCTTGCGCTTTCAGTTAGCGCTGCCAATGCGTACCTTATCCCACAGTGCTCACCTACTCCAATAGCTTCCATCATACCGTCGTACCTCCAGCAACTGAATCCTCTGGGATTCGAACAACAAGCTGTACAGTCCTACAGGCTACAGCAGGCGCTCGCAGCAAGCACCATACCATCATCGAGCATGATCCTACAGCAACCATGGGCCCTACAGCAGCAGCAATCATCGGCGCATCTGGCAGTGCAAAGCGTCGCGGCAGTGCAGCATCAGCAACCGGCGTACAGTCAACTGGCTGTCGCTAACCCGGCCGCCTACTTCCAACAGCAGCAACTGCTTCCGTTCAACCAGCTGTCAGACCCGGTCGCATATCTGCAGCAGCAACAACTCCTTCCGTTCAACCAGATTGCTGTTGCAAATCCGTCTGCGTTCTGGCAGCAACAGCAGCTCAACACACAAGCTGTGGCGAACGCCGCCGTTGCCGCCGCTCTCTTCCAGCAAAAACAGCCGTATCCATACAACCAGCTAGCCGTGACGATGAATCCCGCCGCCATATTTCAGGGACCCCTCGTCGGTGGTGCTATTTTCTAGATTTCTTATGAGTTGTACTTTGATATATATATGAAGTTCGCATGCTGACGTGTGCGTGACTTCTCGGTAATAATAAAAATGTTGGTTGAGAGCGGTAAACATTTCCGTCTCGCAAAGTGTTTATCTGATCTTTAATGCGGGTGGAATGGCCACCAGAAAAGACATTGAAACATATAAATAAAGCCGTTTCTATTTAACCACGCAGTGCCAAATACACACGTCAAGTGGTGGGCGGCAAGCTCCTGACACTAATTCGCAGCAACAGAAGGAAAGCCTCGGTCACGTTGCTGGTAAAGTGCAAGACAAGGTAAGACATAGTTACTCGTAACGTGTACCATGAAATAAAAAGGATCAACACCACAAATTATCGAAGGCAACAGACTTGCGACAATAACATCCGAAAATATAAAAATGTGCAATTAGCACACATGGACAAAATATAAGCAAAATTTGAATTTCCGATCCGTACGTTTTATGGACGATCCGGGGCCACAGTTGCATAGATCGCATCGAAACAAATTTGTTTGACTACTATTAAGCACCGTTCGGATATCGTCCGAATTCGCACAAAGTAGTGAAATCCAGCATGTTGGATTCTATCCTTGTTACAAACGTTCCTCTTCATAAGTCAGGGAACTAGGAAAACAGATAGTTCCCTGTCCGTGCGACCACACCCTCAATCCGTCATCGAACCTCCTCTTCACCCCAACTCGGCTCCTAGCTTCGCCCCAACCGTGCTCTCCATAGAAGGAAGTCCTACCCGATGCCGACATCCTTGGAGTTGCTAGATTGATTATTATGGACCCGTGCCGACATTGCCGGGCCCGTATTATCATTGGCCTTGCCGTGTAATTCCAATTACAATTCGGAAAATTCTTGTCTTCACTGATATGTAGCGTGCGCCACCCATCTGCTGTGACTCAGGCAACAAAGCATATCTCGAGTTACGGACGAAGCGAACGGATCGATGGACTGATATCCATGACAGCAAAAGACAACATCGCATGATCACTTGAATAAAGTGGGGGGCATGTACACATATATATGACGTGGCTAAGTACTTCACGAGTATAGATAACAACGGATCGTGCAGTTGTCATGTAGCAAGAAGATACAAACTTTAAAAGGTCACTGTTTTTGAGTAATTTGTGCCAATCTCCTTGCCACCACATGCCGTAGAATCCAAGAAAGTTCTCACTAAATGCCAAAATCGACAAGGTGCCATGTCACTTAGATGGCATGATTATGTGGATAATAGTGTGTTGGGAAAAACAGAAACGTCTTCCTTGTTATGCAGGTGCCCTCAAGCCTATAAATAGGTCCCAAACCGGTATTCAATCCATCACCCACATCACAGAGTTCAATTACCAACCTACAGAGTTCAACATACTAGCGACCGCTGTTAGCAACAATGGCATCGAAGATATTTGTTCTCGTTGCACTTCTTGCGCTTTCAGTGAGCGCTGCCAATGCGTACCTTATTCCACAGTGGTCACCTGCTGCAATAGCTTCCATTATACCGTCGAACCTCCAGCAACTGAATCCTCTGGGATTCGAACAACAAGCTGTACAGTCCTACAGGCTACAGCAGGCGCTCGCAGCAAGCACCATACCATCATCGAGCATGATCCTACAGCAACCATGGGCCCTACAGCAGCAGCAATCATCGGCGCATCTGGCAGTGCAAAGCGTCGCGGCAGTGCAGCATCAGCAACCGGCGTACAGTCAACTGGCTGTCGCTAACCCGGCCGCCTACTTCCAACAGCAGCAACTGCTTCCGTTCAACCAGCTGTCAGACCCGGTCGCATATCTGCAGCAGCAACAACTCCTTCCGTTCAACCAGATTGCTGTTGCAAATCCGTCTGCGTTCTGGCAGCAACAGCGGCTCAACACACAAGCTGTGGCGAACGCCGCCGTTGCCGCCGCTCTCTTCCAGCAAAAACAGCCGTATCCATACAACCAGCTAGCCGTGACGATGAATCCCGCCGCCATATTTCAGGGACCCCTCGTCGGTGGTGCTATTTTCTAGATTTCTTATGAGTTGTACTTTGATATATATATGAAGTTCGCATGCTGACGTGTGCGTGACTTCTCGGTAATAATAAAAATGTTGGTTGAGAGCGGTAAACATTTCCGTCTCGCAAAGTGTTTATCTGATCTTTAATGCGGGTGGAATGGCCACCAGAAAAGACATTGAAACATATAAATAAAGCCGTTTCTATTTAACCACGCAGTGCCAAATACACACGTCAAGTGGTGGGCGGCAAGCTCCTGACACTAATTCGCAGCAACAGAAGGAAAGCCTCGGTCACGTTGCTGGTAAAGTGCAAGACAAGGTAAGACATAGTTACTCGTAACGTGTACCATGAAATAAAAAGGATCAACACCACAAATTATCGAAGGCAACAGACTTGCGACAATAACATCCGAAAATATAAAAATGTGCAATTAGCACACATGGACAAAATATAAGCAAAATTTGAATTTCCGATCCGTACGTTTTATGGACGATCCGGGGCCACAGTTGCATAGATCGCATCGAAACAAATTTGTTTGACTACTATTAAGCACCGTTCGGATATCGTCCGAATTCGCACAAAGTAGTGAAATCCAGCATGTTGGATTCTATCCTTGTTACAAACGTTCCTCTTCATAAGTCAGGGAACTAGGAAAACAGATAGTTCCCTGTCCGTGCGACCACACCCTCAATCCGTCATCGAACCTCCTCTTCACCCCAACTCGGCTCCTAGCTTCGCCCCAACCGTGCTCTCCATAGAAGGAAGTCCTACCCGATGCCGACATCCTTGGAGTTGCTAGATTGATTATTATGGACCCGTGCCGACATTGCCGGGCCCGTATTATCATTGGCCTTGCCGTGTAATTCCAATTACAATTCGGAAAATTCTTGTCTTCACTGATATGTAGCGTGCGCCACCCATCTGCTGTGACTCAGGCAACAAAGCATATCTCGAGTTACGGACGAAGCGAACGGATCGATGGACTGATATCCATGACAGCAAAAGACAACATCGCATGATCACTTGAATAAAGTGGGGGGCATGTACACATATATATGACGTGGCTAAGTACTTCACGAGTATAGATAACAACGGATCGTGCAGTTGTCATGTAGCAAGAAGATACAAACTTTAAAAGGTCACTGTTTTTGAGTAATTTGTGCCAATCTCCTTGCCACCACATGCCGTAGAATCCAAGAAAGTTCTCACTAAATGCCAAAATCGACAAGGTGCCATGTCACTTAGATGGCATGATTATGTGGATAATAGTGTGTTGGGAAAAACAGAAACGTCTTCCTTGTTATGCAGGTGCCCTCAAGCCTATAAATAGGTCCCAAACCGGTATTCAATCCATCACCCACATCACAGAGTTCAATTACCAACCTACAGAGTTCAACATACTAGCGACCGCTGTTAGCAACAATGGCATCGAAGATATTTGTTCTCGTTGCACTTCTTGCGCTTTCAGTGAGCGCTGCCAATGCGTACCTTATTCCACAGTGGTCACCTGCTGCAATAGCTTCCATTATACCGTCGAACCTCCAGCAACTGAATCCTCTGGGATTCGAACAACAAGCTGTACAGTCCTACAGGCTACAGCAGGCGCTCGCAGCAAGCACCATACCATCATCGAGCATGATCCTACAGCAACCATGGGCCCTACAGCAGCAGCAATCATCGGCGCATCTGGCAGTGCAAAGCGTCGCGGCAGTGCAGCATCAGCAACCGGCGTACAGTCAACTGGCTGTCGCTAACCCGGCCGCCTACTTCCAACAGCAGCAACTGCTTCCGTTCAACCAGCTGTCAGACCCGGTCGCATATCTGCAACAGCAACAACTCCTTCCGTTCAACCAGATTGCTGTTGCAAATCCGTCTGCGTTCTGGCAGCAACAGCGGCTCAACACACAAGCTGTGGCGAACGCCGCCGTTGCCGCCGCTCTCTTCCAGCAAAAACAGCCGTATCCATACAACCAGCTAGCCGTGACGATGAATCCCGCCGCCATATTTCAGGGACCCCTCGTCGGTGGTGCTATTTTCTAGATTTCTTATGAGTTGTACTTTGATATATATATGAAGTTCGCATGCTGACGTGTGCGTGACTTCTCGGTAATAATAAAAATGTTGGTTGAGAGCGGTAAACATTTCCGTCTCGCAAAGTGTTTATCTGATCTTTAATGCGGGTGGAATGGCCACCAGAAAAGACATTGAAACATATAAATAAAGCCGTTTCTATTTAACCACGCAGTGCCAAATACACACGTCAAGTGGTGGGCGGCAAGCTCCTGACACTAATTCGCAGCAACAGAAGGAAAGCCTCGGTCACGTTGCTGGTAAAGTGCAAGACAAGGTAAGACATAGTTACTCGTAACGTGTACCATGAAATAAAAAGGATCAACACCACAAATTATCGAAGGCAACAGACTTGCGACAATAACATCCGAAAATATAAAAATGTGCAATTAGCACACATGGACAAAATATAAGCAAAATTTGAATTTCCGATCCGTACGTTTTATGGACGATCCGGGGCCACAGTTGCATAGATCGCATCGAAACAAATTTGTTTGACTACTATTAAGCACCGTTCGGATATCGTCCGAATTCGCACAAAGTAGTGAAATCCAGCATGTTGGATTCTATCCTTGTTACAAACGTTCCTCTTCATAAGTCAGGGAACTAGGAAAACAGATAGTTCCCTGTCCGTGCGACCACACCCTCAATCCGTCATCGAACCTCCTCTTCACCCCAACTCGGCTCCTAGCTTCGCCCCAACCGTGCTCTCCATAGAAGGAAGTCCTACCCGATGCCGACATCCTTGGAGTTGCTAGATTGATTATTATGGACCCGTGCCGACATTGCCGGGCCCGTATTATCATTGGCCTTGCCGTGTAATTCCAATTACAATTCGGAAAATTCTTGTCTTCACTGATATGTAGCGTGCGCCACCCATCTGCTGTGACTCAGGCAACAAAGCATATCTCGAGTTACGGACGAAGCGAACGGATCGATGGACTGATATCCATGACAGCAAAAGACAACATCGCATGATCACTTGAATAAAGTGGGGGGCATGTACACATATATATGACGTGGCTAAGTACTTCACGAGTATAGATAACAACGGATCGTGCAGTTGTCATGTAGCAAGAAGATACAAACTTTAAAAGGTCACTGTTTTTGAGTAATTTGTGCCAATCTCCTTGCCACCACATGCCGTAGAATCCAAGAAAGTTCTCACTAAATGCCAAAATCGACAAGGTGCCATGTCACTTAGATGGCATGATTATGTGGATAATAGTGTGTTGGGAAAAACAGAAACGTCTTCCTTGTTATGCAGGTGCCCTCAAGCCTATAAATAGGTCCCAAACCGGTATTCAATCCATCACCCACATCACAGAGTTCAATTACCAACCTACAGAGTTCAACATACTAGCGACCGCTGTTAGCAACAATGGCATCGAAGATATTTGTTCTCGTTGCACTTCTTGCGCTTTCAGTGAGCGCTGCCAATGCGTACCTTATTCCACAGTGGTCACCTGCTGCAATAGCTTCCATTATACCGTCGAACCTCCAGCAACTGAATCCTCTGGGATTCGAACAACAAGCTGTACAGTCCTACAGGCTACAGCAGGCGCTCGCAGCAAGCACCATACCATCATCGAGCATGATCCTACAGCAACCATGGGCCCTACAGCAGCAGCAATCATCGGCGCATCTGGCAGTGCAAAGCGTCGCGGCAGTGCAGCATCAGCAACCGGCGTACAGTCAACTGGCTGTCGCTAACCCGGCCGCCTACTTCCAACAGCAGCAACTGCTTCCGTTCAACCAGCTGTCAGACCCGGTCGCATATCTGCAGCAGCAACAACTCCTTCCGTTCAACCAGATTGCTGTTGCAAATCCGTCTGCGTTCTGGCAGCAACAGCAGCTCAACACACAAGCTGTGGCGAACGCCGCCGTTGCCGCCGCTCTCTTCCAGCAAAAACAGCCGTATCCATACAACCAGCTAGCCGTGACGATGAATCCCGCCGCCATATTTCAGGGACCCCTCGTCGGTGGTGCTATTTTCTAGATTTCTTATGAGTTGTACTTTGATATATATATGAAGTTCGCATGCTGACGTGTGCGTGACTTCTCGGTAATAATAAAAATGTTGGTTGAGAGCGGTAAACATTTCCGTCTCGCAAAGTGTTTATCTGATCTTTAATGCGGGTGGAATGGCCACCAGAAAAGACATTGAAACATATAAATAAAGCCGTTTCTATTTAACCACGCAGTGCCAAATACACACGTCAAGTGGTGGGCGGCAAGCTCCTGACACTAATTCGCAGCAACAGAAGGAAAGCCTCGGTCACGTTGCTGGTAAAGTGCAAGACAAGGTAAGACATAGTTACTCGTAACGTGTACCATGAAATAAAAAGGATCAACACCACAAATTATCGAAGGCAACAGACTTGCGACAATAACATCCGAAAATATAAAAATGTGCAATTAGCACACATGGACAAAATATAAGCAAAATTTGAATTTCCGATCCGTATGTTTTATGGACGATCCGGGGCCACAGTTGCATAGATCGCATCGAAACAAATTTGTTTGACTACTATTAAGCACCGTTCGGATATCGTCCGAATTCGCACAAAGTAGTGAAATCCAGCATGTTGGATTCTATCCTTGTTACAAACGTTCCTCTTCATAAGTCAGGGAACTAGGAAAACAGATAGTTCCCTGTCCGTGCGACCACACCCTCAATCCGTCATCGAACCTCCTCTTCACCCCAACTCGGCTCCTAGCTTCGCCCCAACCGTGCTCTCCATAGAAGGAAGTCCTACCCGATGCCGACATCCTTGGAGTTGCTAGATTGATTATTATGGACCCGTGCCGACATTGCCGGGCCCGTATTATCATTGGCCTTGCCGTGTAATTCCAATTACAATTCGGAAAATTCTTGTCTTCACTGATATGTAGCGTGCGCCACCCATCTGCTGTGACTCAGGCAACAAAGCATATCTCGAGTTACGGACGAAGCGAACGGATCGATGGACTGATATCCATGACAGCAAAAGACAACATCGCATGATCACTTGAATAAAGTGGGGGGCATGTACACATATATATGACGTGGCTAAGTACTTCACGAGTATAGATAACAACGGATCGTGCAGTTGTCATGTAGCAAGAAGATACAAACTTTAAAAGGTCACTGTTTTTGAGTAATTTGTGCCAATCTCCTTGCCACCACATGCCGTAGAATCCAAGAAAGTTCTCACTAAATGCCAAAATCGACAAGGTGCCATGTCACTTAGATGGCATGATTATGTGGATAATAGTGTGTTGGGAAAAAGAGAAACGTCTTCCTTGTTATGCAGGTGCACTCAAGCCTATAAATAGGTCCCAAACCGGTATTCAATCCATCACCCACATCACAGAGTTCAATTACCAACCTACAGAGTTCAACATACTAGCGACCGCTGTTAGCAACAATGGCATCGAAGATATTTGTTCTCGTTGCACTTCTTGCGCTTTCAGTGAGCGCTGCCAATGCATACCTTATTCCACAGTGGTCACCTGCTGCAATAGCTTCCATTATACCGTCGAACCTCCAGCAACTGAATCCTCTGGGATTCGAACAACAAGCTGTACAGTCCTACAGGCTACAGCAGGCGCTCGCAGCAAGCACCATACCATCATCGAGCATGATCCTACAGCAACCATGGGCCCTACAGCAGCAGCAATCATCGGCGCATCTGGCAGTGCAAAGCGTCGCGGCAGTGCAGCATCAGCAACCGGCGTACAGTCAACTGGCTGTCGCTAACCCGGCCGCCTACTTCCAACAGCAGCAACTGCTTCCGTTCAACCAGCTGTCAGACCCGGTCGCATATCTGCAGCAGCAACAACTCCTTCCGTTCAACCAGATTGCTGTTGCAAATCCGTCTGCGTTCTGGCAGCAACAGCGGCTCAACACACAAGCTGTGGCGAACGCCGCCGTTGCCGCCGCTCTCTTCCAGCAAAAACAGCCGTATCCATACAACCAGCTAGCCGTGACGATGAATCCCGCCGCCATATTTCAGGGACCCCTCGTCGGTGGTGCTATTTTCTAGATTTCTTATGAGTTGTACTTTGATATATATATGAAGTTCGCATGCTGACGTGTGCGTGACTTCACGGTAATAATAAAAATGTTGGTTGAGAGCGGTAAACATTTCCGTCTCGCAAAGTGTTTATCTGATCTTTAATGCGGGTGGAATGGCCACCAGAAAAGACATTGAAACATATAAATAAAGCCGTTTCTATTTAACCACGCAGTGCCAAATACACACGTCAAGTGGTGGGCGGCAAGCTCCTGACACTAATTCGCAGCAACAGAAGGAAAGCCTCGGTCACGTTGCTGGTAAAGTGCAAGACAAGGTAAGACATAGTTACTCGTAACGTGTACCATGAAATAAAAAGGATCAACACCACAAATTATCGAAGGCAACAGACTTGCGACAATAACATCCGAAAATATAAAAATGTGCAATTAGCACACATGGACAAAATATAAGCAAAATTTGAATTTCCGATCCGTACGTTTTATGGACGATCCGGGGCCACAGTTGCATAGATCGCATCGAAACAAATTTGTTTGACTACTATTAAGCACCGTTCGGATATCGTCCGAATTCGCACAAAGTAGTGAAATCTAGCATGTTGGATTCTATCCTTGTTACAAACGTTCCTCTTCATAAGTCAGGGAACTAGGAAAACAGATAGTTCCCTGTCCGTGCGACCACACCCTCAATCCGTCATCGAACCTCCTCTTCACCCCAACTCGGCTCCTAGCTTCGCCCCAACCGTGCTCTCCATAGAAGGAAGTCCTACCCGATGCCGACATCCTTGGAGTTGCTAGATTGATTATTATGGACCCGTGCCGACATTGCCGGGCCCGTATTATCATTGGCCTTGCCGTGTAATTCCAATTACAATTCGGAAAATTCTTGTCTTCACTGATATGTAGCGTGCGCCACCCATCTGCTGTGACTCAGGCAACAAAGCATATCTCGAGTTACGGACGAAGCGAACGGATCGATGGACTGATATCCATGACAGCAAAAGACAACATCGCATGATCACTTGAATAAAGTGGGGGGCATGTACACATATATATGACGTGGCTAAGTACTTCACGAGTATAGATAACAACGGATCGTGCAGTTGTCATGTAGCAAGAAGATACAAACTTTAAAAGGTCACTGTTTTTGAGTAATTTGTGCCAATCTCCTTGCCACCACATGCCGTAGAATCCAAGAAAGTTCTCACTAAATGCCAAAATCGACAAGGTGCCATGTCACTTAGATGGCATGATTATGTGGATAATAGTGTGTTGGGAAAAAGAGAAACGTCTTCCTTGTTATGCAGGTGCTATGTTTCACCACATCTTACTCTTTGAAAACCTATTGACTTGGTATTTTATATGTGGGCACAATCCGTATCTAATAAAATGAATGTGTCTCTCAAAAAAAACACACATTCATTGACAATCCTTTGAATCAAAATATTTTGCTTTGCTCGATTTCTGACTGTATACACTTCGTTTTCATTGTTTGGATAAATCGGGTACTTACCATGTTTCAAATGTTGGTATCGAAGTCAGGAAGTAACTTCTCTCATTTGCGTCTACCATTGTCACTGGCTCACTGACCACATTCTCTTCATGGTTTGTTCATTCGCTCTCATATATGCCACGACTTGTCGAGTACCTTAGAGAGACCCCCAAGCCTTATTAGATGACGCTCTGTGACTACTTGTGTTAAAGGGGCACTAACCATTCACAAGCTAGTTGACAAAGCCAATGGATGAAAATTGGGATATTACCATGTGCATTCGAAAAGACACAAACCACGATGCCATACTCCTTGCAATACGCGATAGGTGATACAGCCGCACCTCACTCAAATCTCGGGACGAGATTTCTTTAAGGAGGGTGGGTTGTGATGCCCCCGGCATCTCAAAAGCCTTGACACTCGATTTGATTAGTGCTAATCAAGAATTTGGATTTAATCATGCTTAGAGAGGAACAATAACCCGGCCAGGGAACTACTAAGTCAAAATTTTCAAGTTGAATATGCAAAACTTTGTGTAGCTTGGTTGAGTAGTTAAACACTTCTACATTTTTGTGCAAGACATCAAGTACAAAAGTGGTAGTTCAGGATGTTGCCTTCAAATATGCTATTTGGACTAATCTCAAAATCAAATGTTAAGAGGTTCAAAAGTTCAAACCAAACCAGGTTAGCATACACTCAGGAAATTTTGCCAAGTCTGGAGCTGACACTCTTTCCCAAACTTCATTCTGAAATTACTTTCGATTTGACTATACAACTTCAAAATCTTCCTTTCTATGAAATGAAATTAAACTTATCACCTTTCAAATTCATCAGACTTCAAAATGATTGGACTTTATTTGATGCCTCAAAAGTTAGAAACAAGAAATACTCTACATGGAGTAAACATGCATTTTGACCAAACCTCTGAACACATCTGTGGTTGTATTTCAAAATCTATTGTTATTTAAGCTAAACTTTATATACCAAACTTGTATAAAATTTCATGAGGAATAACTTTGGTATTTTGTGTCATGACATGCATAAAGGTTTGAACATAGTTTTGGATCATTTTATGTGAAACTGTGAAATGTGCCAAACTTAGACCTGATTAGTAAATTCAAAATTTTGTGAAACAAAATTCAAAATCTTGCCATAACTTGAATACCAAAGTTGTAGTTCATGAGATTCTAAGCAACATTGGTATAGCTCACTATTTATGAAAATGCCCATAAATAGGCTTAACAGAATTTGAAAGATTTAAGGAATAGTTGGTCAAACTAGAGCTACAGTTTTGAATTCATTCAAACCCACAAAATTTGAATAGAACCTAGTACCAAGACTTTTGACAAAGTTGTAGATCTGGAAGAGTAGAACAACTTTTGTATTTTGGGTTTTGTCAAATTCGGCCTCTAGGATGTTCAAAAACAACAATTTCTAAAACGTGTCTCAGCAGTCAAACAGCATTTTTCAATTTTCCGAATTTATTTTTCCCTTTCGTGTCACTGACGAGGGGGTCCCACTCGGCCGACCAGCCAGCCGCGCGCAGGGCGCGCCCGCCACGCGGCTGCCGGCCACGCGCCGACGGTCCCTCCCCCAGCTCGGCTTCTATTGCACGCCACCGACTCCCTCGCTGACGGGCTTCCTCCACTCTCACCCGTGCCCCTCTCCCTGCCTCGCCTTGCCCAGAACCCCGCAGCACCGGCCGCCATGGCCATGGAGCTCGAGCTCCACCGCGCCGCCTCTCCAGAGCTCCTCCTGCCCCGATAGCGCGAGCACCGTGGCCGCCACTGCCTCCTCCATCTTTACCCCAAGATCTCGACGCCAGAAATCACTCCACCACCCCTCCCCACGCGAACGCCATCGCTCATCGTCGCCGCGGCCGCACCTCCTCGCGGACACCCACCGTCAAGCACCTCCCCACGCCTCCAACCGCCTGCACCGGACTCGTCACGCCACCGCGCTGCTCGCGCGCTGCCCCGGGGCGCCGTTCCCCCACTCCTCCACCAGATCGAGCCGCCGCCCAGTCCTCCGCGTCGCCCGGCTCCACGTCCGGTTCACCGGCGTTCCCCGCCCGCTCCGGACTCCTCGCGCGACGCCGTCTTGGCGGAAGGGAAGCCCTTCATCGGGAACACGTCCCTGGGGTGGCTCGGCTTCAAAACCGGCCACCCACGCACTGGTGCGCGCGCGAGAACGCGGCCCGACGCGCGCCTCCTGCCCCTGTCGAGAGGTAGAAGAAGGTGGTCGTTTTGCAGAAATCCCCCTATCATATTTCATATTTTATGTGCTCTAATCAAGCCCTGTTCACTGAGTCATGAACCTCTTCTGTGCAGGTCCCTGAGAGATAGATTTATTTATGATTAGGTGCCTGGTCATTAGGATTTTCGATTTAATGCATTTTATTAAGCTGAGAACTTTGGAAATTCGTAATAAATCAAATAAAAATCAGAAAAATACAAACTAAGTTGCATTTTTATCCTTGTTAAAAGATCTATCTGCTGGGTATGATGGTTGAGTAGGAAAAGACATTTTTGCCCCTGATTTTGTATATGCATGTTAAACCAACATAAATGGAAAATGTGGGTAAAATGAGCTTCAAAAATTATGAAATTTGGGCAGAGGCCTTGCAAACATGTGTAGGCTCTGTATAAATTTTGGTAGCCCTAGCATTGACTGTTTAATTACTATTTTGCCCTTGTCTTGTATTTAAGCATATATTTAATTTAAGAAAAGGTTGCTATGGTGAAAAATGCTCCAGGTGACTTTAGGGGCTTGATATGAGCTCTAGGTTATGAACATGACTCACCGCTAGAGTAGGAGGTGGTGCATGTAAGGTTTTGGCTTTGATTTGAAAATGGTAGAAATAATGCATTTTTACGTAAATAATAGAAAATGTTAGACTAGTATATCCAATAAATGCCACAATGGACCATATTTGAAACCTAAGAATATGCAAGTTTTAGCCACTGATTCTGGAATGCAATATAGGTCTTCACTACTGTTGAGAAATGCACGCTATGAGTGCTAAGCTAGCTAGGTGGAAAATAGGTGTTTAAGTAAGCATCGGCCATTTCGCATGAATCGATGCTACTCAGTCACACACCCCCACATTGTTATGTGTGACAAGCTAAGTTATCATAAGTGATGGCTTGTACGATTTCTTAATGCCAAACAAGTTTCATCACGAAAATGCATAACTTTAGTCCCTAAATCATGATTCCTTGCATCGCACTCGCATCATGAAGCAAGCATTGCACTAATATATGCTCCAATTGCACGATGTCATGCATATAGATCCCGCGAGCGAAGGACACCCGCCGGACCAACCGATCGTAGAGGAGCCCGAGGAGGAGCTACACCAGAAGCCGGAAGACCAGCAGTAGAGGCCCGACTTCGCTCAAGAGGCAGCTACTAACCCTAGTGAGGAAGGTAGGCAGGACCATAAATTTCCCAGCTAATGTTATCATGATTGATGATTACGCATCCGCATTATGAGTTGATTGAAAACAATTGCATTAGATTTCCTGGCCGCCCTGGCCCTGGCACCTATATATAGAGTTCGTAGTACGAGTTGCCTAGAATTGCTAGGTGCGAGTAGACACGAGTGAAAGGAGTCACTCGTCGCGTAGGTGATTTCAAATATTACAAAACTTTTACTATTGGGAAAGTAATACTATGCTCATGATTTAAATGGAGACCGGGCGGAGAATAATCTTATTTTGTGGTGTGCGTTGTTGTATCATTTGGCTCCGCCCGCGTCGTTTAAGGCCCGTCCGCTGTTCGCCTATTGGTCGGCATAACATTGCTAAAGTGCTTAACCGGAGAATGGGACCGGTGAAGTCTTACCTTGGTTTGTCCGAAGTTTTCGAGGCTCCGCCCATCCACTTGCTGGAGGCCGATGGGCCCCGGGGCGCTTGTACTTGAAGGAGGGCTGACCTAGGGCACTATGGTATCGCTCCTGAGAGGGCACAACCCGGGGATTAGGTGGGGTGCTTTGCATCTTGGGACAAGACAGGTGGAGATGGGGACTATATGTGGGAACGCGATGGCCAGTAAGCATATACCCATGGCATGATAGTTATTCCCGGGAATTAAAAATCGATTCGAATCGCTGATGCCCACCAAATGTGGGAATGCCAATACCTTTGACGTTCAACGTAGTAACTAATTGAATATATTATATCTGTTACTCGTGTTTTCAAATACTACATGTTTGTATTGTCTTGCATACATTTCTACAAGTTATTATTATGGAGTTATATGCAAAAGATGAATCTTGATACTCGATGTTGATATACCACTGTTTAAAATCAATGGTTAAGGATCCACATGCTAGTAAGCAAGCTTTGCGTCAGCCGTAAGCCAATCCGTTAAGTCCTACTGAGTAATTAGTACTCAGGGTTTGCCCCCACCTTTTGAGAACAGGTACCGGCGACATCTGGATAAGTGCTTGGAGGAGGGTAGTACCGGTGGGCTCGGTGCTGCTCGCCTCAATCACCGTTGCATAAAGACTACTAAAGAATTTTGTTTCCGCGGTGAGATGTTTTCGAATTTGCTTCCGCTATCTGATTCAAACTTGCCTATTGTATGGCATTACGTTGAAACCTATATTTTTATTTCGAACTGGTTTGTAAAATAAGTCTATATATGCTATATTCAACCGCCTGAGATGATGTAACTGTTGTGGCTCTCTCGAGGGCTGGATGTGTATGATGTCGGTTCCTCTGGAAAAGGGTAATATCGGGAGCCGAATGCCTCTCGACGGACGACCGGGTTTAGTTCGATCTAATTACACTGCAAGCCAGAGGTGGCAAATGTGCTTAGCCCGAATTAAATCGGCGGTTCCGCCACAAGTACAGTCTTACAGGCTACAGTAGGCACTCGCAGCAAGCACCATACCATCATCGAGCATGATCCTACAGCAACCATGGGCCCTACAGCAGCAGCAATCACCGGCGCATCTGGCAGTGCAAAGCATCGCGGCAGTGCAGCATCAGCAACCGGCGTACAGTCAACTGGCTGTCGCTAACCCGGCCACCTACTTCCAACAGCAGCAACTGCTTCCGTTCAACCAGCTGTCAAACCCAGTCGCATATCTGCAGCAGCAACAACTCCTTCCGTTCAACCAGATTGCTGTTGCAAATCCGTCTGCGTTCTGGCAGCAACAGCAGCTCAACACACAAGCTGTGGCGAACGCCGCCGCTGCCGCCGCTCTCTTCCAGCAACAACAGCCATATCCATACAACCAGCTAGCCGTGACGATGAATCCCGCCGCCATATTTCAGGGACCCCTCGTCGGTGGTGCTATTTTCTAGATTTCTTATGAGTTGTACTTTGATATATATATGAAGTCCGCATGCTGACGTGTGCATGACTTCTCGGTAATAATAAAAATGTTGATTGAGAGCAGTAAACATTTCCGTCTCGCAAAGTGTTTATCTGATCTTTAATGCGGGTGCAATGGCCACCAGAAAAGACATTGAAACATATAAATAAAGACGTTTCTATTTAACCACGCAGTGCCAAATACACACGTCAAGTGGTGGGCGGCAAGCTCCTGACACTAATTCGCAGCAACAGAAGGAAAGCCTCGGTCACGTTGCTGGTAAAGTGCAAGACAAGGTAACACGTAGTTACTCGTAACGTGTACCATGAAATAAAAAGGATCAACACCACAAATTATCGAAGGCAACAGAGGTGCGACAATAACATCCGAAAATATAAAAATGTGCAATTAGCACACATGGACAAAATATAAGCAAAATTTGAATTTCCGATCCGTACGTTTTATGGCCGATCTGAGGCCACAGTTGCATAGATCGCATCGAAACAAATTTGTTTGACTACTATTACGCACAGTTCGGATATCGTCTGAATTCGCACTAAGTAGTGAAATCCAGTGTATTGGATTCTATCCTTGTTACAAATGTTCCTCTTCATAAGTCAGCGAACTAGAAAAACAGATAGTTCCCTGTCCCTGCCACCACACCCTCAATCCATCATCGAACCTCCTCTTCACCCCAACTCGGCTCCTAGCTTCGCCCCAGCCGTGCTCCCCATAGAGGGAAGTCCAACCCAATGCCAACATCCTTAGAGTTGCTAGTTTGATTATTGTGGACCCGTGCCGACTTTGCCGGTCCTGTATTATCATCGGCCTTGCTGTGTAATTACAATTACTATTCAGAAAATTCTTGTCTTCACTGATATGTAGTGTGCGTCACCTATCTGTTGTGACTCAATCAACAAACCCTATCTCGAGTTACGTACAAAGTGAACAGATGGATAGACTCAGACCATAACAGCAAAAGACAACATCGCGTGCTCACTTGAATAAAGTGGGGGCATGTATACCCATATATATGACGTGGCTAAGTCTTTCACATTTATAGATAACAACAGATCATGCAATTGTCATGTGGCACGAAGATACAAACTTTAAAAGGTCACCATTTTCGAGTCTTTAGTGCCAGTTTCCTTGCCAGCACATGCCGTAGAATTCAAGAAACTTCTCACTATATGTCAAAATCGACTAGGTGCCAGGTCACCTAGATGGCATGATTATGTGGATAATAGTGTGTTGGAAAAATAAAACATCTTCCTTGTTATGCAGGTGCCCTCAAGCCTATAAATAGATCCAAAACCGGTAGACAATCCATCACCCACTTCACAGGGTTGAATTACCAACCTACTGAGTTCAACTTGCTAGCAACCACTGTTAGCAACAATGGCATCCACCTGTCCTATCAGCCTAAGCTTTTGGGTTGATCTAGTCAGTGTATGCCAGGCTTTGATGATGTAGTAAACTGAGCATGAGTACTTATACCAGAAATTCTGTTTCCTTGAAGCACATCCCTATTAAGCTGCTTTATAGCAACAACGTGCAGCAAACAATAAGCACACTTAAATCATCTCCATTTTTCTCATTGCAAGATTTTGCATCATGGTAGATCGGCAAAAGACAAGAACATTACCATATAAGAGCAGCAATCTATGAAATTAAGCTCCATTGAACAGCTACTATTTCACAAAATGGACTATATATTTTGATGTTTGGAATAAAACTAACAGAGCCAGCTCTGTCCTCCGCCATCTCCGCGAGGACAGCTGAGCATGGGGCTGGCCTCCGCCTCCAATGCATCGACGGTAGCGGGGCCTCCTCCTCCATGCGCCGTCGGCCGAGGGAGGCCGCAGCTCTACCTCCGACGCATCGACAGCCATGCGGGGGTAGGGCCTCCACCTCCGATGCGCCGTGGAGAAGACGTCGTGGCGTGGGGCGGCGGCGCTAGGGCTAGGAGTCGAGAGGTTCAGATGGACGGGACGGGAGAGAGAGAGAGAGGAGGAGAGGCCGAGAACCTAGGGAGGAGTGGGTGTTTATGGCCCCGTTTAACATAATATCGTGGGCCAATTCACATACGGATGAATTTCTGTGTAAAGTCGTTGGTTTGCAAACTTGGCCGACGAAAATAACTTTAGATTCGCCGGTTATATGTGCTGACAAAGATTAGCACTTGAATTTCGTCGGCAAACCGACGAAATTAGTTTGATCGACGAAAAATTACATTTTTGCTACAGTGAATGGCATCCAAGATATTTTTCCTCGTTGCACTTCTTGCGCTTTCAGTGAGCGCTACCAATGTGTAGCTTATCCCACAGAGCTCACCTGCTCCCATAGCTTCCATTATATCCATGTTACAAACGTTCCTCTCGATAAGTCTGTCTCCATGTTACAAACATTCTTCTTCATACTTGAATGATTTTGCACCTAGTATGCTGGAACAGTGCGTCTTTATAATGATACAAATTTAGAAAAATGAATTTGCACCTAGTATGCTGGAATAGTGTTTTTTATAATGATACACATTTGGAAAATATGCTGCTCGAAACATACAAATAAATTTCGTTGAAACCGTTGGTGCCCTTCACACAACCGCTTTTATGTAACACATCAGGGATATTTTAGATCAACCATCTCCCATCCGGATTAAAAATGGAATGGAGGGGATATAAAATAGTTTATTCCTCCCAATTCTATCAAATCCTTGAAGAAAAATGAGTTTTTGCCAAAATAGTCCAAAAAATATTTTTTTAAGGACCTGCCTAATGCACGGTCGTGCGTGCCATAAGCTTCTGGCACCCATAGTCCAAATCAGGAAATCCTGCCGCCACACAATCCAAATACGGAAACCCCCTCCAGCCCCCGCCTCGTATAGCAGCCCACATAAAAATTCATTAGCTCCTGTCATTAATTACACGCCCCAGGCTGCTTGAAGTTGCGTCACCTGATGCGCTTAACGCTGCTGGCAGCCCAGAAACCACAGCACGCGAAAAAGTACCAGTGTCACTGGATAAAAATACTAGTGTCAGTAGACAAAAATACTAGTATCATCGGTCAAAAATAAAAATATATGAAATCATGTGGTGAAAAATTGGTTTGAATTGAAATTGGCATTGCAAAGCGATTAGCTTATTAATATTTGTGATAAACGTGAAGATTAGATACATTGTGGTACTATAGGTGTTTTGGATTCACTTGAGTCAAAGTCGTGGATTTGGGTTTGGACAGTTTGTTGTATATTCATGTGCAGGCATTGCTCAAGGCGGAGCCAACGTTGTCGGCGATGGGACTAGAACTAGGTTCTGGAGGACCAGAGGTTTTGGAACTAGGTTTTGGAGGACCTGAGATTTCAGGACTGGGTTCAAAGAGGAACTGAGGTCTTATCGGTCAAGAGGTCATGCAGGACGTTCGGTTAGAGAACGGTGCATACGAAGGTCGTCATGTCAGAGACGTGGCGGGATGTGTGGTCGTGGTGCATGGTTCATGGATACGTGAGCGTCTACGGCAATGAAGACGACGTCGCGAGGGAGCGTGGTGTGGTTGACTTGTGTACCGATTGTGTGTGGCTGTGTGCACGTAGTGTTATCTGTGCATGCATGTGCTGTGCATGGCTATGCATGCGTCATGGAGTATGCATGGCGTAGGTGCACATCAGGACATGCTTGCTGTGTGGCAAGGAGCTGCACGTTATTGGTGGATTAGTGCTGCATGGCGAGCGCTCACGCAGCGGGCCTTAGCGTGGGCCAGGCATCAGGTGCAAGGCCCACAGGTCGTGCGGCAGCTTGATAGAGTCCAGGTGGGACGAGAGGGAAATAGAAGGTCAATGCGTCCGGGTGCGACGCGGATGGAAAAAACATAAAGACAGACAGCGGCGGCGGCTGTCTCGAAGAGAAGATGCTTGAAAAAACTGAGGTCATGCTTGGAAAGCGTGTGCGTGCGCCCGGATCGGACACTGGTACGCAAGGCCGGAATGAAGCCATTACCTTTTGTAGACTTGACGGTGAAAACAAACCATTGAGTAATAATAATTCGTGTTGTACGTGTGGGTCTAAGTTAAAATAATTTAACAGGTGGCATCGGCCGACGACCCTAGCATGTTGTTTGCATGTACTTGAAAACGGTTTTTTAGCACAGTTAGTTTCTCGCACGCCTACGTCGTAGGAGTACGTGCTACTCTCCAGGTACGTATATGTCACCTTGTCCGACTCCTCCAGAACTCCAGATCCCGACTCTGGATGGAACAAGAGCTTCATGTCACTTCCAACTCGACTCGGAGTATGCTGCCAATGCAATCCTCGACATGTCTTCTATATAATCGGAGGCGAGCCGATGATCGAGATAGGCACACCTCCGGCTCACCAGCATAAAGCAAGGCATAGGCGCATATCGTCTTCATCCCTAGTTCCTTTGCCAAAACAAAAAAACAAGAAGCTGCAAGCATCATCGAGATCTCTCGCCGCCACGCACGGCGAGGATTAGACAGACAACGCGCGCAGTCCGAACGCCGGCGGCGGTGGCAGCGTGCGTGCCGTTGTGTTCAGAGGAAGCAGTACGTCCGCCGCTGATACACGGCCGCTGGCCCTGATAACGCAATGGCGCCTTTGGCGGAGGCTACTGACGACCCCGACGGAGCCGCCGAGATGGTGAAGATGGTGGAGATGCCGGTGGCGTACCTCCGCTGGGTCCTGGCGCAGAACAAGGACGACTACCGCGTGCCGACGCTGGAGGACTACTCGGAGGAGGAGCTCGACGGCGCGAGGGAGACGGTCTGCACCGTCATCGCGTCGCTGGAGGCCGCGTACGAGGAGTTCGACGAGTTCACGGCCTGGGTCCGCGGCGTGCTGGAGGAGGGCGGCGTCGTCATGATCAGCCAGGACATGCTCTTCTCCGACCCCCAGGAATGGCAGGAGACCGTCGATCAGGAGTGGGCGGAGGCGCGGAAGGAGCTGCTGGAGACGACGACGGGACCGCTCGGCCCGCATCTCTACATGCTGTCTGTCTACCTGGCTTTGACCTACAAGTATGCAGCTCCTGTCCCCACGTTTTGGGACGCTTAGGGACTAGGGAAACTGGGAAAGAAACCTCAGTAGATTGATAACTTGATATGCGTCGCAGGCTATGTTGGTTACTCTAGTTTTAGTGTCCATTAGAATTATGGACACAATAATCTGTAGTTTTAGCATGCATCTACTGTAGGGAAACAAACTTCAGCAGATTGATAGCTTGATACACAATCTTTTGTAGTTACGAACCATGTCATATACTTGAGCTCATATTGTCGTTTAATTTAAAATGCCTTAGTTCGGTAACTCCTAGTACTAGTCTCTGCTGATCTTTAATAATTTGGCATCCTCTTGTTTTGTTAAATTAGCACTACTGCTAACCGTCAACCCGTGGAGCCCCTGCGCTTGGCACACCTTTTAAAGGTCATTCTTATTATCTGTAGTTCCATTAAACAAATAAACACACTTTTTAATTTATTGGGACTGAAATTTTGTTTGATCTATTTCTATTCAAACGAATTGGCAATACTGTGCTGTAGGAATTTAAAATTGCATTTTACGTCCATATGCTATTCTGTTTTATTCAATCATTCATGCCTTTATTACCTTAAGAAGTTAAGGATTTCAGCCCAAGAACGTAGCAAGTTTGAAATATATTTATTATTAGAAGCATTAGGAAATTCTTATTCCACTATTTATTTAATAATATATAGATATAAGAGGCGCTATTAGTCGATTCATTGTTGCCCACCACATGTGTACATACTACACTAAAGTGTAACCATTCTCAAGAAAGTTCACACGACGAGTACACCGGCTCATCGGCTGCAATACGAATTATGATTTATATGGTAAAAAATGACCCGTACGTTTTAATTTTTTCTTGGTGACATCAAATATATATATTTATGAATTTGGTCCACACAAATGGTGTGGGAATCTACACACGTGAAGAAATAGATTAAATTGATAAATTAAATTAAAGGTAATTTAGATTATGCAATTTAGTGCAAATGCTTTAATTAATATTATAGCTTAATCAATAGAAGAAAATAAACAAGCAAATACTCAGTCTAGGAGAATACCCATGGAAATAAATAAGCTTCCTTAAAGTCAATCTAGGTAAATAAATAAGCTTAATCCGTGATACCAACATGGATTATCCAATGGTTTGGTGCCTAACAAAGTGTTTTGGCACGTTGGGCCAGCAAGAAGTCCTGACAGGCCTGCTGGGCCATGTTGCAGGTTGCAAATATGAACATTGGCAAAAAATTGGGAGTGGCAACTTATCTTTCGTAATATTTTCTTCTACCACCATCTTCGACTTTCATCTTCTCTCTCACATAGCCGCACCCATGTGGCTATTTTCCCCCATCTCCAATAAAAATGCAAGAGAGATGAAAATTTGAAGATGAAAGGGTGATAAATCTGCAAGAAGATGTTTAGAAATACTACAAAAGTTAAATAGCAGAAAGTAGGGGTTTCAAACCCTTGCCCTTGAGCATGCAGCAGGACTCCCCTAACCAACGGTCTTAGTTTCATTTGTGTTTACTTTATTACAACATATATTAATATGGCATACAACACTACATATTCTGTAGCAAGGCACGGCCACCACCATAGTAGTCAACACTGAAGTACGTGCGATCCAGTGTTCGAGTTTGTGAGTCGAACACTTTGTGGTTCTAAGTGGCCTAGTCTACGACTAGGGGCTTGGCTTCCCTCACAGACGTAAAAGAACCCATAATAAGTTGGGTTGGGCTGCATAGTGGAGATGGGAATGAGTTCCCATGTTCTCCCAGTGAAAAAGTCCACCGTAGGTCCTTCAACTTGTGGCTGAGTCCAGATTTCATTCTTGGATTCGAAAACCAAGTAGTACGGTCCCTGAACTTGTAAAACCCGGTACGCTCCACCCTTGGCGAATCTGACCCTGGTTTTCGCTGACATGGACACACACCCCGCCACGCCATCATGTGCATGTGTACATGGACCCACAAAGTCACTAGTGCCGGACGGTGCCTCATTTATGTGGCGCGGATGAGGAAGGGTGGAGGGTCGTCAGAGGATGAGAAAGGAGGAGGCGCCGCCGAGTGGAGGTGGAGGTGCTGCGGGCCGTCACAACAGTACGTGCTCGCCGGCGCATCACCTGCGCCCACCAGTGCCTCACCTCCGTGACGTGGATGAGGAAGGAAGGTGGGACAGAGGTGGAGGAGAAGGGTCATGCGGAACGGGCTGGGCCGTTTCCTCACCTGCGCTTCGCCAACACTCCTCGCGTCTACCAGGGGACAAGACCGGGCGGGAAAGCCTGTGTGTCGGCTAGAGGGGGCTTCACCTGCTTGGCCTCCATGGTGATAGCATGACCATGAGCTCGTCTGCCGCCTTCCTTCTATGCTCCTTGTCCTGCGCCATCGTGCCCCACAGCCCGTTGATCTCCTCCTTGCCGTACCACGAGGAAGAGCACTGCGGCGGCAGCGAGGTGGTGGAGGAGCGCAAAGGCGGGTGCACAGAGGTGGGGGAGGAGCGCAGAGGCGACCACACAGAGGTGGGAGAGGAGCCCGATGACCGTGGTGAGGCGGTGAAGGAGCGCGGCGACAACGGCGAGGGCAGGAGTTTTAACTGACATGTGGATCCTACCTCCATGTGGCTAAGACATGTGGCCCTTCACATCCACATCACATGAAACCACCATCAAAACCAATTGAGGAGTATTATTTGGATGGTATTGGAAGTTGAGGGACCAAGTGTACATGGTTTTGCGGTTCAATGTTGAAACATGGACTTGTCCAAGAGTTGAAGTATTGAAAATGGACATTTTGCTTCTCCCTGTCGCTCGCACGTGCTAGGCGGGCCGGTCCATTTGAGAGACGGGCGAGTGGTGTTCAGCCCGTTCAGCCGGTGGCTAGGATTAAAAAAAGAGAAAATTCTCTACAAGCCACTGAATCTTAGCGAAATTCTCTGTGTCACGCTGAAAAGTTCACAATGCTGTGAAAAGTCATCCATTCAGTTTTTCTGTTCTCTACACGCCACTCTCATCAATTTTAACAGTAACAGCAGTTAAATCTAGGGAAAATGATGGTCTTGCCCTTGACTGGCCGAGAGGCTCAAATTTTTCTTTCTTCAGATGCCATTTGAGCCAGCGGCCGACAATACAAAGTCTCAAAATCTTATAATCAAACTTCTGTATTACAGAAAAATAAAAAAAATAGAAAAATGAAGATATATTTATGTTTGCTATATATCGAGGAACAAATATTTTCCTCCCGTGACAGGCTAACACCTATGTCAGGAACAAATATTGATGTTCCTAATGTTGAGAGGAAAAAAAGAGTAAAATACACCCGCAGTCCCGAACTTGGCTGGCTGTATCACTTGGTCCCGAACTTCTAAAATCAGGAACGGGTGCTGCAACTTGGCTCCGCCATCCAAAAACATCCAAAACCGGGATTGACCAAACCAGACGCCGATGTGGCAGGGTCCGTCCAGCGCCTTCGCCTTTCGTCTGTCCGTCCACGCCATCTCCCACGCTGCCGCCGGCCGCGCGCCCCTTCCCGTCCGCCGCCAGCCCACCACGCCTCTCGGCCCTACGCCTCCTCCCCGAGCGCAGTGCCGGAGTCAGCCCCGCCGGCGGCCTCCCTCCTCATAGCAGTGTGCCGGCTCCAAGGCCAAGGTCGTCTGCGCGCCGACATCCACGGGCGTGCTGCCATCCCGGCAGGACTGGCGGGGCGTGGCCGTGGTCGCGCGTGCGGACCCGGTGTCCCTGACGTGGCACTCGGCCCGCGGCGTCAACGAGGACGGCGTGGCCGAGGTCGCGCGCCCTGCGCGCTGACGCGGCGGGCACCGACATCAAGGAGGACGGGGCGTCGACCTTGGCGTCCCCGCCACGGAAGACGACGATGCACACGAGGCGGGAGCGGAGCGAGGGGGGCATGGAGGACGGCAGTGGCAGGCGGGAGGAGGCGCGGGGGGCACGGGGCTGGCGGCGGCGTGGGTGTTCCGCTGATGGCACGGACGGATGGACGATGGCCGCGCGGGGGTAGAGTGCAAGGAGGAGCTGGTGGAGAGCAGCGGGCTGGCGGCGCTGAGGACATGCTGCGCGTGGTGGCCGCGCTCTTCGTCACAGGCCAGGGTGGCGGGCCTCGCCGTCGTCGCAGCGGGTGCGAGATCCGGCGGCAGGCGGGAGCAAGAGGATGTCCTTGCGCTGCCGCACTCCCCTCCAAGCGGCGAGCTGTTGCCCGCTCCGCTCCGTCCCAACATCCAAGGCCCGCCAGGAAAGCGAGCGAGCGAGCGAGCGAGCGCGCAACGATGGCGGATGCGTGAGTCGTGACGCATCGTCGGCGTCGCTGCTACTGCCGCCGCCGCCGGGGAAGCTAGGAGCCACGTCCACGGCGGCGCGGTACACGCGGTGCACACGACGAGTTCCGCAGCTTCTGCGCCTGCCTCACCTGGCTCTGCGTGGACTACTCCTCCCCGCGCCTTGCTGCCGCGGGCTCCTGGGTGGTCCCTCCTTGCCGTCACCGCGCCCGCCGCCGTCCGCCTCCTAGCCATAGCCGACAACGGCCGCGCGCTCCTCCGCCGTCTGGATGTGGATGACGATGTGCTGGGAGCGTTTGGAGCACACCACCACAGACGAACGGGGCCGGCGGCAAGCTGGTGCGGTAGCCGCAGCAGCCTCCTCGCCGGTGTGTGGTGGGCGCGGAGCCGCAGCTGCCAGGGGTGGTGCCATGGATGGCGAGGAGGACGAGAAGGCAGGCGGCGGCGTTCAGCTGCTGGAGACCATGGGCGAGGGCGTACAACTAGGCTCCAACGTGGCGCCACGTCAGCATCCGGTTTTGAGAAATCTGGTTTTGGATGACTTTGGATGGTGGTGCCAAGTTGCAAGACTGTTTTCCTGGTTTCGGAAGTTCGAGGACTTAATCAACACAGCTCGCTAAGTTCGAGGAACGCGGGTGTATTTTGCTCAAAAAAAAAAAAAAAGGCAAATCCCACCCAGTCTCTTCCCCATCGGAACTTTGGGCTTTTCCCCTTCGCAGCTCCGACCTCCGACGAGGCAACGAGGCAGCAGCTCGCCTGTCCCTGGGGAGCCTCGCGACTGGGCTAGTCCCCTCCAGCCCTTCTTCTCCTCCACTAGCTCCCTCCTCTCTCTTCCACCCAGCCCAAATCTCCTTTCCCCTCTCACCCATGGCTGCGATGGCAATGGGACATGAGCAGAGGCAGCGTCGCCCGCTTGTTCGGTGATCGGTCGGGACTTGGGACACGGCCGGTCGTGGAGAAGCCATTGCCGCAAGCCGAGGAGCGGGAAGCCGTCGCGGCCGCCGGTCCTCCGCTGCTCGGCCATGAACTTGTGTCGACGACTCGTCGTTCTTCTCCTCCAGGAAGCCGGACTGGAGTGCCGCCTTCCCCTTCAGGACGCCGGAACTCGTCTGCGCGTCGTCCGCGCCCTAGCACACCTGCGCGTCACGCGCCATCACGGATGACCACCGTACCGCTGCCGCCCGTTCTCTGACTCCGACCGACGCATGCACAGCTCGAGCCCGGGGCTGGGACGACGACGCACGCCGCGAGGCAGCCAGGTGCGGGCCCATCTTCTCCGACGTGCTCCGCCGCGGCACCGTGCGCGCCAGCTTGCTCGCCGCAGGCTTGACCTCAAACGCCGGCGGCTCTGTTGACCTCAAACACCGGCGGCTCTGTTGTCTGACTCCTAACGAGATGAGGGTAGAAAGGACATATACAAAAATACAATACCTATACACGTCTACGGATGCTACCAGAACTTGACGGACCTGACGTGAGTGGCGCACATAGAACAAAAAAATTGAATGGATGGCTTTCACGACACAACAAGTTTTTCAATGGGATTTAGAGATTTTTGCTATCATTCAATGGGCTCAGCAATTTGACATCATTTCTTCTCCATTATTCTGTAATTTTGGTCAACGAATAGGAAGGTGGAGTGGTGGTATCCTGGCCATTGAGCCCTCAAAAAATGCCTGAAAATTTCAAACTGCCATTTTATTTCTTCTAAGCATTTCCAGCTGCCATTATTAGTAGCCTAAAGACTTACTATTTATGTACTGAAGATACATAAATACAAATACATACGCGCAGACAAGACAATTATTACTAGCAGTGAGGCTCAAACCCAGGTCTTGATGCTGGCGCTGTAGTTGCTGCGCTTGTCGAAGTACCTGTCCCAGACTATGAGTCCATGACGCCGCCGTAGTTGCTCGCCTTCTGCGCTACAGGGAGCACGGCCCTGCCTAGCGTCGCGGGGTCCGTGTACCCACCACCGCTCCCTGCCGCCGCCGGGGACGCCGGTACGCCGACGTAGAACTTGGTGAAGGGGTACGCTGCCGTCCACTTTCCCCACTCCGCGGCGCTGAACCCGGCGGCGCAGTCGACGTCTCCGTAGAACCTGACGTGGACGCGCTCGAAGATGCCCGTGTCGAGGGCCTCCTTGACGCGCGTCGGGGAACCCGCAGTGCGGCGTGGCGGTGAGGTGCAGCAGCTTGCCGTCGCCGGCGCGGATGTTGTGCTTGGCGAGCTCCAGGGCCAGGGTATTGTAGTGCTCGGCGGGGGTGGCGTGCTCCAGGAACATGTCGACGCCGTCGAGCCAGGCGTCGCCGAAGGGGCGGCGCGGGTCGGTGAGGTTGCCGCCGAAGTAGGTGTTCCAGAGGTGGTCGAAGAGCGCGAGCGCGGACAGGTTGGTGGGCAGCGAGTAGGCGGCGCCGAAGCCGCCGATGGAGAGGGACACCGGCACGCCCAGGAACTGGCACCGCTTAATGGCGTCGCCCATGCCGGCTAGCGGGTGGCCACGAGAGGTCCAGCCGGTAGGTGGTGCCGTCGGCGCCGTAGACGTCGAGGAAGGACATGATGACCATGGTGTAGAGCCCCGAGTCGCAGGCCTCGCGCAGGGACCCCTCGTCCTTGTGCCGCCCCCAGAACACCGTCACCTGCCCCGTCTTGCCCCCCTGCGCGGAGGCTGGAGCCGGGCCGACGAGGAGGAGGCTGATGGCGGCGACGGAGACTAAGTGCCGCGGCTGCTGATGGTGGTCTCCGGCGTGTGAACGCCATTGCTGCTGACAGCAGAGTTTCCTTGTCTTGCTCCTCCTGCGAAGGCAAAGCAGGAGTTTCTAGAGTACGGTTTATGTACTGTACGTATATAGAGATCGAGAGTCGAGACTGAACTGACTGAATCGGCAGCCATTGTTGACCGGCACAAGCAGAAGTTTCAGCTATACAAATTTCGATCGATATGACGACAGGACGCAGATGATGGATTTGTTTATTTTTCATGGAGCTGGCTCGAGCTGCCGCGAGCACGATAGCGAGCGCAGATGGATGACAGCTAGCTCACGGTCGCATCGTACGCGTTGAATTAATGCCGAAAAAGACACGTGGGAGGGAACGGAGGAAGAGGAAGGGCAACTGTGCACGGCCAACCAACGTTGACGGCTTAACGACCGACATGGTGACCGGCCGGAATGTGCGCCCGCTCATTAGTTATCCACTTCCTCTAGCAAAGTCAACCGATCCAAGTGATTGGTTTTTTTGGAAAAGCAAGTGATTGGGTTCGGTAGGAAGAAGGAGAATGCAAATACGTGCCATCTTTCTATGTGAAAATTCCATTTTACGACCTTAAATTGTTGTGATCGGTCGATTTTCGACCTCCAACGATGAAATCGGGTAACATAGGCTTTCGTGCAAAATATGTCCTCGGACCCAGTTAAAGTGGTCTCTGATGGTAGTTTTCTTTATTTATAAATAATGAAACATTCTTTGATCTCTATAAATTCATAATTAATTTATTTTAAATAAAAAATATGATAGTTGTACCAAATCTTTTCTAAAAATATAGCCAATCAATTGGTGCTCAATTTTAAGATATTGGATTAGGATTTTTATTACTGCACCTAAATTTATTTTTCCAAATATAACATTATAAATAAGAATGAATCAATTCTAAATATCTTCAAACCGAGCACTGATAGATAGATTATGTTTTCAGAAAAATATTGATACAATTTTCTAATTTAAAATGAATTAATCATAAATTTTCAGAGATTACACATGGTTTTATTATTTTTAAAATAGAAAACCACCATCCAATACCACTTCCAATAGGGACTAAGGGGGTATTTTGTACGGTTTGGTTAGTTCGATGATCTAGGAAAACCGGTTTCATAGTTGGAGGTTAAAAATCGGACAACCACGACATTTTGAGGTCGTAAAATTAACTTTTTCCTTCTTCTATCAATCTACAGCACACATGTCATTGTCATCATTTGCAATTTTGCATGTAAACAAAATATATTTCTTCTTAATTATTATTAATTGTTTGGTAAAAATTACAACACTCGGTTCCCCTTATTCCATTGACTAGTGTATATGCAGATCCAGAACATACACACCTTTTCAATATTCCACCACGCTATATACAGCCACCATAGCTGCACGACACCCAGCCCTTGACGGCGGTGCTGTATCCGGTCTTCTTGTCGGTGAACCTGTCCCAGACCATGACCCCGGCATAGTTGGGCGCCTTCTGCACCTTGGGCAGCAGATCATAGTAGAGGTACTTGAGGTAGACCTCGATGGGCGGCGGCGCCCCTTCTGGCACGCCGCTCTCGGCGGCGGCGAGCCCCACGTACATCTGGCTCTTGGGGTACCTCGCCGTCCACTTCTCCCACTGCTCGACGATGCCGTAGGTCCCGCCGTTCTTGTACGAGCACGCCTGGTCGTCGCCGTAGAAGCGGACGTGGATGCGCTCGAACAGCCCCGTCTGCAGCGCCTTCTCGATGCGCCGGTCCGGGAACGCGCAGCGCGGCGTCGCCGTCAGCCGCACGTACTTCTTCGTGGGGTGGTAGTACATGCTGTTGAGGTAGTCGAGGCGGCGCGCGAGCTCGTCGTAGTTGGACGAGGAGCCGTGGTCGATGTAGAAGTCGATGCCGTCGAGCACCGCGTCGTCGCCGAAGGGGCGGAACACGTCGCCGTCGCCGCCGCCGCCGAGGTACGCCTTCCACAGGTTGATCGCCACGGCCTCCGGCGACTTGGAGGACGGGAGGGAGTAGTTCTTGCCGCCGCCGCCGATGGAGAGGAACACGGGGATCCCCATGGACTGGCAGTGCTTGATGTCGGCGCCGACGCCGTCCAGCGGGTGGCCCGAGAGGTCGAGCCAGTAGCGGCCGTGGCCGAAGACGCTGTAGAAGGAGATGATGACGGTGTTGTAGAGCCCCGTGTCGCACGCCTCTCGCAGGGTGCCCTCGTCCTTGTTCCGGCCCCAGAAGACGGTGAGCTCGCCGGTGCGCTTGCCCACGGCCGGGGCGGCGAGGCAGCCGAGAAGGGCCAGGCCCAGGAGAAGGCATGTACGCCGTCGGAACGCCATGGCGCCAAACTAGCTAAGCTTAATTAGGTTCTTTCTTGATGGGTGTTGTAAAGCTCTGCTGTGTATATTGCCGTGAGATGGAGAAGGTATATATATAGAGATTGGATTTGGATTTGGCAGAGAGGAGGTTACGTACGATCGATAACTTACAGGCAGGTGCATGTGCACGCATGCAACTAGTTGGTCGTTTCTTGTGTGTCGCGTCCGCGGAATGCATGGGAAACAGGGTGCAGTGGTAGCCAGGAAGGTAGCTGGGATCTTGACTTTTCAAGCATGGAGAACAGTGGCAGAGAAAACTGAGGAACGGATATGACTGGGGGAATATGATTCCTGATAAGCCGAGAACAAGCATAAAGTTTGCACGCGCAGTATGTTACTCAGAATTTGTTAGTAGCACCAAGAGAATTAATATTTGTTGACAATTGTGAAAAAGTTCAAGAACTGAAACTTTAGGCCGCAATGATCCTCTTGGGATCGTTTCTATTTATATGGCAAGATGAATCACAAGTACAGAGAGAGATCCACAATTACAGGTACGACCGGGCCATCCGCAGGACGTGGTCACCCAGCGGTGGTTACGCTGATGGCGTGCGCTTGACTAGGCTTACTTACAGTATTAAGCTTACTTACAGTATTCGCGGCCACGTATTGTTACACCAACGGATCCCGCAGGATCACGAACACACGTCCTAACGGTCTAAACAACCCTCTGTTCTTAACACTGCCCCTCAATCTCAACCTGTGGATACAATGTTTAGATTGCCTCTAATGAAGCTGAATGGGCCTTTCGACAATGCCTTGGTAAATATATCAGCTACTTGATCGGCAGAGGAAATGAATCTGATTTGCAGTGTCTTGTGAGCAACTTGTTCCCTGACGAAATGGAAGTCAACTTCAATGTGTTTAGTGCGTGCATGGAACACCGGGTTAGTAGCAAGATAGGTGGCTCCAAGATTATCACACCATAGCAAGGGAGGTTTCCACTGACAAACATCGATTTGCAGTGTCTTGCGAGCAACTTGTTCCCTGACGAAATGGAAGTCAACTTCAATGTGTTTAGTGCGTGCATGGAACACCGGGTTAGTAGCAAGACAGGTGGCTCCAAGATTATCACACCATAGCAAGGGAGGTTTCCACCGACAAACATTCAGCTCCTTTAACAGAGATTGCAACCATACCACTTATGCGGTCACATTTGCCACTGCTTTGTACTCAGCCTCTGTACTTGATCGAGATACTGTAGCTTGTTTCCTAGAACTCCAAGACACTAGATTAGGACCAAGAAACACTGCAAAACCATTAGTTGATCTTCGATCATCTGGACACCCTGCCCAGTCAGCGTCAGAGAAGGCATTAAGTGTCAGTTTGCTTGACTTCTGAATTTTGAGTCCATTGTCAGCAGCACCTTTGATATACCTTAGTATTCTCTTGACAGCTGCCCAATGGACATTGGTGGGCGCATGAATATATTGACATACCCGATTAACGGCGAAGGATAAATCAGGTCGAGTAATAGTAAGATATTGTAGCCCACCAACAACACTTCTATAGTAAAATTGTTCTTGATCATTCAGTCGCTGCCCCTGATCTCTAGCTAACTTCTCTGTTGAGGCCATGGGAGTTGAGATAGGTCTACACTTGGTCATATTTGCTCTTCTGAGTAGATCGAGTGCATAGCGCTTCTGAGAGAGAACAATTCCGTCTCTTTGTGGCTTAACTTCTATGCCCAAGAAGTATTGTAGCTGTCCCAAATCCTTTACTGCAAACTCTGAATTCAATTGTTGGATCAGTCTTTCTGCTGCAGAAGTGGTTGAACTCACTATGATGATATCATCTACATATATTAGCATATATATTGTCACCCCACCATGACAAAAGATGAATAATGATGTGTCTGCCTTTGATGGCTTGAATCCCAGCTCCTGCAACTTGTTAGTGAGTCTGGAATGCCATGCACGAGGGGCCTGTTTCAGGCCATATAGAGCTTTCTTCAGTTTACAAACGAGGTTCAGAGGCTGAGACGAATCAACATATACTGCAGGTTGCTTCATGTACACTGTCTCCTGAAGGTAGCCATGGAGGAAAGCATTCTGTATGTCAATTTGATGTAAATGCCACCCCCTAGATACTGCAACAGTGAGTATAGTTCTGACAGTTGTAGGTTTAACTACTGGAGAAAAGATTTCAAAATAGTCAATGCCATGTTGCTGCTTAAACCCTTTAGCGACCAATCTGGCTTTGAACCTATCAACAGAACCATCTGGTTTCCTATTGACTTTATATACCCATTTGCTATCAATTATATTCATACCTTTCTGAGGGGGTACAAGATCCCAGGTTTGATTCTTGATCAAGGCTGAGTACTCATCATCCATGGCTTGTTTCCATCCTGCATGCTTCATTGCCTCCTGCCAGCTCTTTGGCTCAAACTCCTTCTCAGACACTGCTGCACCAAATGCACGACATCCCAAATATCGTACTGTACCATCCGTGAATTCCTTTGGTTTCACAATATTATTCTTGAGTCTAGTACGCATGTGGTGTTGACTCTCCACTGCAGGTTGACCACCTTGACTCTGCAATTGTTCTGAATTTGACAGCACAGCTCCACTGTCTACAACATCTTCTTGCACTTTTGCATGACCTGAATCAGTGTGATCTGCAGAGGGAGTACTAACAGCAGAATTATCATTGTTTTGAATAGGTTCAGTTAGCTCATCAGTCATGGGTACCTCCTCAATTACTGGTTCAGGTACAGATGGATTTTCTATAGAGTTGTTTTCAGTGAGGGCTAGTTCAGTGTAGTGAGTGTGTCTAGGTGCTGTTGGAAGGAGAGTGGGATGATTTGAGTGTTTGATAGAGGCTGGTTCAGATTTATGAGCAAAAGGAAATAATTGCTCGTCAAAGACAACATCTCTAGAAATGTAGACTCTCCCACTCGAGGGATCAAAGCACTTGTATCCCTTATGAGAAGAGCTGTACCCAAGGAACACACATTGCCTAGTTCTGAATTGCAACTTCTTGCTGTTATATGGTCTGAGATTTGGGTAGCAGGCACAACCAAAAATCCGAAGGAGGGAGTAATCAGGGTTAGCACCTAACAGCCTGTGAATGGGTGTGTCTAGACCAATCGTTCGACTGGGCATCCTATTTATAAGATAGCAAGCAGCCTGGAAGGCTTCATCCCAAAATCTGAGGGGCATGTGTGACTGAGCTAGAAGAGTGAGACCGGTTTCAATGATGTGTCTATGTTTCCTCTCAATCACTCCATTCTGTTGATGTGTGTGAGGACAAGAAATGTGATGTGTAATGCCTGATCGACTGAAATAGTGATGAAGACGATGATACTCTCCTCCCCAATAGGATTGGACACATTTTATTTTTGCATTGAGAAGGTTTTCAACGTGCTTTTGAAAAAGCATAAAAGTGGATTCAACTTCAGACTTGCTCTTGAGAAAATACACCCAGACAAACTTGCTGTAATCATCAACAAAAGATACATAGTATTTAGATCCATTAACTGAATTAAGGGCAGGACCCCAAACATTAGTATGGATTATTTGCAAAGGAGAATGGGAAACCCTCGAGGAGGAACTAAAAGGAAACTGATGTGCCTTGCCATGCTGACAGGCATTACAAACAGATGATGGAGAAGTAACTGGGATTACAGCAATCTTATTATTTTGTAGAACTAAACGAGTGATAGACAAGGAAGGATGTCCAAGCCGTCGATGCCACTAATCCTCAGTGACTCTTCTGGAAGCAAGGAGAGCTCTCCTAGTTCTTCTGATGGGGAGAGTGTACAGCCCATTCTTACACCCTCCTCTTAGAAGTATTGTCCCCGTGGCTTGATCCTTAACATAGAATGAGTTTGGGTGAAATTCAACAAAAGCCTTATTGTCAAGAGTTAATTTTCTAACTGAAAGAAGGTGCCTATTTATGTCAGGTACATGAAGGATGTGTTTAAGATGAAGAGGTTGAACTGAACCAGCAATGTAAGAGTTACCAACATGAGTGATGGACAGACCTGATCCATTCGCCACATGAACTTGATCATTGCCGTTGTAGCGTTCCCTCATATTCAGTCGTTCTAGGTCGCTTGTGATGTGGTCGGTAGCACCTGTATCAACATACCAGTCTGGATCAACAACATATCCGCTGGTCGCTGTAGCAGCAACCTTGGTCACCTCCTCTGGCTGATAGTTCTGATCAAACCGATGCCAGCAGCGAGGGGCATCATGGCCTGGCTTGTTGCAGATCTGACATGGTTCTTTGGAGCTGTTGGTGTTGTCATGGCCCGACTGGTTCCTGAGCCCTCCTGATGAACGTCCACCATTTCCACGGCCACGGCCGCGGCCAGATCGCCCACCTCTGTTGCCAGGACTCCGGCTTGCAGTGTTGGCAGACATCTGCGACTCGGAGTTGTTGTGCTCTATGCGCATCTCGTGGCTCAACATGTGCGCGTACACATCGCTGAGGGTGTAGGAGTCGACGTTGGTGGTGATGCTCGTCACCAGGGAGTCGTAGTCGGTGCCGAGTCCGCGCATCAGGTACGCGATCAGCTCTTCATTGTCGATGGTCTTGCCAATTGCAGCAAGAGTGCCTGCATAGTTCTTCATCTTGCGGTAGTAGGCGGCGATTGTCATGTCGCCTTTCTTCGTGGAAGTCAGCTGCATGCGGATTTGCATGATCCGAGCACGAGACCCCGCCGCGAAGATCTTCTCAAGGGTGCGCCATGCGTTGAGGCTTGTCGTCACGCCAACAAGGTTCGGGAGCACTTCCTCTGAGACCGAGGAGATGATAGCGCTCAAGACTAATTGGTCTTGATAATACCAGGAGGTGAACTCCGGGTTGACGATGATTCTCCGGGACTCGCCAGTTTCTTCATTCGCCGGGACAACAAGGGTCTGCAGCGGCTGCGGGATGGATCCATCCACATACCCGAGGAGCGCTTGGCTGGTCAGATATGGAAGGATCTGTGTCTTCCATAGCAGGTAATTTTCGTTTGTAAGTTTGGTGGTGATGGCATGGCCAATGGAAGGTATGGGTAGCGAATGTTGGGCGGCAGCAGAGGTAGTGGAAGAACTCGACATGATTGGGATCGTGTGGCTCTGGTACCATGAAAAAGTTCAAGAACTGAAACTTTAGGCCGCAATGATCCTCTTGGGATCGTTTCTATTTATATGGCAAGATGAATCACAAGTACAGAGAGAGATCCACAATTACAGGTACGACTGGGCCATCCGCAGGACGTGGTCACCCAGCGGTGGTTACGCTGATGGCGTGCGCTTGACTAGGCTTACTTACAGTATTCGCGGCCACGTACTGTTACACCAACGGATCACACAGGATCACGAACACACGTCCTAACGGTCTAAACAACCCTCTGTTCTTAACAAATTGCTCTTGGTTTTTTATTGATGATAAATGAGTTACATCCTTTTCCCTACCACGACACCCTCACAACGCAATCGAACCTCCTCTTCAACCCAATCCAGCTCCTAGCATCGCCCTAGTCGTGATCTCCATAGAAGCCCTACCCGATGCCAGCGTCCTTGAAGTTTCTAGATTGATTATTGTGGGCCCGACCCGTATTATTATTGGCTTTGCAGTATTATTCCAATTGCTATTTGGAAAATTCTTGTCTTCACTGACATGTAGCATGTGCCACCCATAGGTAGTAACTCACGCAACAAATTCTATCTCGAGTTACAGAACAAATCGATGAAGACTTAGATCCATAGCACCAAAGGACATCATCGCATGCTCACTTGAATAAAGCGGGGCATGTATACATATATATGACGTGGCTAAGTATTTCACATGTATGCATAACAACAGATCATGTTGTTGTCATGTAGCAGGAAGATACAATTTTTAAAAGGTCACCGTTTTTTAGCATTTTGTGCTAATTGCCTTACCAACACATGCCGCATGATTTGTGTATGTGGTATTGCGTATTTAATCTTGTTTGTGTCTATTTGACATGGTTTCGAGTTTTTGGTTCCCAATTGCACAAATAAATTACAAAACACACTATGGTAGAGATAAATCTCAATCGATGCTTTCATTATTTTAGAGAAGTCACACACATCAGCTTGCGAACATCCTATTGATGAAGAAACATCTCATGATCTAGAAAAAGGCACCACTGATGATGGGTTGCTGATAATAATAGGCAGGGTTAGTAATGGCTAGTTGGTTGAATGGAAACAGATGTTGCTGTTGGAAGAGAGCGGTGGCAACATTTGATGTGGCCAGCGTGTTGAACTGTTGTTGTTGCCAGTACGCAGCGGGGTTTGCAACGGAGATTGGTTGAATGAAAGCAGTTGTTGTAGTTGCAAGTACGCAGCGGGGTTCGACACAGCCTATTGGGGGAACGGAAGTAGCTGCTGTTGTTGCCAGTAGGCTGCGGGGTTTGACACAGCCAGTTGGTTGAATGCCGATAGGAACTGTTGTTGCTAATACGACTGCATTGCCACAGTGCTCTGAAGTGCTAGATGTGCTGAGTATTGCTGTTGTTGTAGGAACCATGGTTGTTGCAAGAACATGCTAGACACTGGAAATATGTTTGCCGCAAGCGCCTATTGTAGCCTGTAGGCCTGCACAATTGGGTTTTCATACCCAACTGTCGTAAAAAGTTGGAAGTATGGTGGAATAGTGGAAGAAATAGCAACAGGCGAGAACTGTGGAATAAGGACCGCAGTGGCAGCACTCACTGAGAGCGCAAGGAGCGCAAAGAGGGCCAATATCTTGGCTGCCATTGTTGATAGGGGGTTTCCAGCACGTCGCAGACTTTTGGGTACTAATTGATATCGGTGATACCGAGATGGATTGACTACTGGTTTGGGACCTATTTATATGCGTGGGAGCTTAGGTATCTCAAGCAAGAGTTTTGGTTTTTTCCTAACAAAGTGTTAGATAGATAATCTACAATGACATGGCGCCTAGTCAATTTTGGAATTGAGTAATAGTTTCTTGGACTCTAATAAGGTATTTGTTGGCAAAACAATGGCATTGAATACCAGAAAAGTGACTTTTTGAAAGAGATTTATCTTTGCATGACACCAGCTTGATCCCTTGTCCACAACACAGATGACAAACTTAGCCAAATCCACTGCACATGTCTTGTCCTTCTTCGTGAGTCATAAGAATATCTTCTCAGGAATACGTGTCTAAGTGATGTTACCCAAAGTTACTAGATACTATGTGCACGTACGTGCATAATAATCAACAGTACATTGTTGCTTACTAATTTAGAGAAAACCATGCTAGTTACAGTAATGATTCCATATACTTGATTTCCATCAGAATGGATTTCAATAGAGAATAGCAATTTGTGACAAGGGTCATCTAATCATATTTTCTATTGATTTGTTATGCTTGCCATATTACTGCTGATACAATGATTCTTCTAGCGCCATCGACAATACCTTGGCAAACCAATATGACAATAAGGTGACGATCGTTCTTTTACATTAGGAGGAAATCTCAGAAAAAGCTAACATATAGCCTCCACAAAGCAGCGGGAAACACGCAAAACGCTTCTACCAAATTTACTATATTACCTCTTGAGTGACATGTTTTTTCACGTTTGCTATTATATAATTACACTTTTGCAACATACTATGTTCACATATATCATTCTATATAAATCTACTATTTTTCGGTTGATAAAAAAAAATTAGAAATCCATACGTCGTTCTTCTTTGGCAGAAAAAGTTTCACAACCAGCTGCTATTACATGGATCATTGTTTTCCTGACATGTCTACATAGTAGTTTACATTGGCGGGTCAAGCTCCGGTGCTCTTAAAATTTACAATGACCAGTACCAATATTAAGTATCTTGGCGGCATGCTCATTTCCAGGGTAAGATGAAAAATAATATTGAATGAAATATTTAAAAATGAATTGAAATGTAAGAGCTAACGAGTTCTACAGACTACTATGGTTCTCATCTTCTTGATAATTCAAAAGAAGTCTACTACTATTCATCTGCATCAGCATTTATTTTGGTACAACGTGACTAATGTTACATACCCTTCGCAAGAGCTCATTCAGGAATCTACGAGTTGATGTTTTTTGGCGGGGGCCTCGGTCTTGCGGCCCGATGTTGGGTGGGCCGGCTGCCAAACATGTGGGCTCAGCAGTGGGTGTGGCCCAGGGGTAGAAAATTGACCGCCTCTGTGGCTCTATGCAACCCGTGGAACAGAGAAATCTATCACGTGGCTAGGTTGTGAAGACATGCATCGTGCAATCTTTTTTTTATCTCATTCCCTAATGTCACTTACTTGATGCAATTATTATACACATACTCCCTCTAGGTCCAAATTAGTTATCGTTTTGGACATCAACACGGTCTCCAAAATATAAATTTGACCAATATTTTTATTAAAATATAAATAAATATCTTAAAAAATTTATACTTTTATGAAGTAATTGTTAAGACAAATCTATACATACGACGACAATTAAATCGGACCTGGAGGGAGTATGTGCTACCGGTCACTACATGCAGGCATCACTACAGGTCATATATTTTAGTTTGAAGGCGTGAAATAATCAATAATGTAAAAATGGCAGTGATACTCCACAACAATGGTCGTTTGTGACACAGACAACGAGTGTGTCGCTGCTGGCCTTAAGTTACAACCATCTATATAATAAGCGTCACATAAATAAATATGAAATTGAATGAAGATAAACTTTATGTGCAGACAAAAACTGTAGAGCTCTGTGGGACCTACATGAATTTTCTACATTTTGTTTCATTTTTTTATAAGAATAATTGTCTAGATACAAAATTACTAGAAGTGTAGAATTAAATACAGCCAAATGTGATGGCAGAATTGTTGAAAAAAGCTATTTTGTTTGGTTTCCCCCCTTATTTTTCTCACAGGCACATCTCAAAAAAGCATAACCCTTATATATGCATGACCCAAGATGAGATAAAGTGTAAATGAAAATTGTTCGGTTCGAAAGGTCTACAATTGTGTAGTTAGTTTATCTGGTGTTTTTTTTTTCTTGCAGAACGTTTTCATTTTCCAGTAAATAATATAGTAGGTTGGATTAGTACATTTTTCACATATATTTATTTAGATAATCATTTTATTAAAAAAAATGAAAAAAATATCAAATTGGAAAACAAAAGTGTAGCAATGTGCTTCGCATTCGTAGTTTGGGCCACAGCTGGTACCCATAAGTCCATAGCAGGCCACTGGGCCTGAGCCCAGCATATCCTCTTTCTTAAATATCGCAGACTCATCATTTGCCCAAATCCTTAACAACCGTCGCAACGAAGCAGAGATCAAGATAACGGCAGCTGTAGCCGTTGCCCGCTCCGACGACACCGGGCCACGCCGGCGGCGGAGGCCTAGAGGCGGGGGCGGACGGCGCGGCGGCGGGCGGACCCCCAGCGCTCGGAGGAGGAGCCGGTGCCGAGCGCGGAGCCCGTGGAGGAGCCGGCGGCGCGGTCGGGCCCGCTGACGAGGCCGGGCGTGATGGCGAGGACGCGGACGCTCCAGCTGCAGGCCGCCGCCACACGGGGCGAAGGATTTAGTTAGGGTGGTGATTGTTTCTTTGCGGTTCTTGCTGCTGTAGTTAATGTATGTGTAGATTTGTGGAAATGTATGTTTGGGCAGGACCCAATTGATGACTGGCTTGAAGGCAACCCGAACAACCAGGAGGGATCATCGTCTAGCAGCAACGCCCAAGATTTGCATCCTCATGTCCTGATGGGCGCGGCGCGCCCTCGCTCTGAGCCCCAGTTCGCTGAGTTCGATGAGCTTCGTGTCTTTGAGAATCCCAATGCTGACCAAACCCCCGAAGTGAACATGCACCACCTGATGTGCAGACTCCACTCTGCTAATGATCGGGAGAGCCTGGGCAAGCAAATTGGAGGGGAGAGCAAGCAAGCCAATCTGCTTCTACAGGACGCTGCCGAGATGACGAAAGAGATAAAAGAGTCTAGTGGCTTGTAAGAATCTAGGCTCCCCGTCCCTACCCCTCCCCACTTCTTCACGGATGTTGTGAGGCCTGTAAGAGTCTAGTGGCTTGCTTTTGAAGTTCTTGGCCTGGCCTGGCCAGCTTGTGTTCAGATGGTAGTCTTTTTTCTGACTGTTTGTTAAATGAGTTCACAAAGAAAGCATATCAAAATACAGCAAGCTGTGTATTGCTTTATTGCTTACTATTACGTAAATACAGCACGACTTTACCAAAACTAGGCCCGAAGCTGTCAAAGGTCAAATCCTGCCCAAAAAAAAAACAGTTTTATTTTTCTTTAAATCTAGAGAAAATTCAAAGTTCCAACAACTTTACGTGACAAGGAGCAAACATGAGCCAACATAACAAGTATCGCGTGAAGTGAAACATGGCTGCCACCAATAAGGCCATAACCATCTGATTACTGAAACGATTTTGAACACTGAACATATCCAAGTGGAACCACTGCAGAGTACGAAATAGTAATGAATGACCTGAAAACCTTGGTAGGAAACCTAAAAAGACATCGGAATGTGCAAGGCACCTAAGTGCTCACTGCCAATGCAGGTGTGGTTGATGAGGGTACATGGCCAATAACAAGAAGCCTAGGTAGCATAGAGATTACTTAGCACTTTAGCAGTAATCAGATTTAAGGCACATAATCTCAAGCTGCCAGAGAATGGAACTGAAGTAACGTGTCACTTCCATGGGGCACCACACCATCTCTGAAATATCCACCATCAACAATACCTTTGTGCCAAACAGTGTACTCTCAAGAGGATTACAGTCTCACCCTCTCTGATTCCTGCAACCAAGATAATTGCAGGCTCAACAATGAGCCATTGCCATATGTGTCAAGTACAATTGCCATATGTGTCAAGTACAAGTGTCAAAAAGTGAGAAGTACCCTGACATCAGCCTCTTCCCATGCATATTATCTGCCAATACAAAAGACTACACTGCCAATACATATGGCTTCAAGTTTTTCCCCTCAATTCTGAATGGTTGGTAGTAAAAATAATCGTGGGGAAATGATCTACAACTTAGTTTTTGTTTTTCAATCACTACTGCAAATCATTTGATCTGATATGCAGATCCTTCTTTCAAACACTTGTCACTGGCACATTATCCCAGAAAATGTTTCACTAAAAGAGCATTGTTCAGATGGGAAGGTTAAGGCTCAGGAACAGAGCATATAATGCTAGTGGAGTGAGCATCTATATCGACATTAGCAATTAGCCAATTGTAGAGCATGAAAAACAAGGGGGTCTGATGAATAAAAGAGATTGGTGGCTATCCAATAACAGAACATTTTGATACACAAAGATAGGATTGATCACGGTAACAAGTCTGTCAAGTACGGCTGTAGGCCTAGGAGTCGGGTTTGATCATAACTTCATAAGTATACAGGTTCCTAGTTAGGATTTGGGTTCACATAAGAGTCTTTAGTCTGTTTGGATATTTTGTTTAGATAATTCAGTTAGCAATTGTAGGAGATCAGGAATTCTGCTAGTTGGTTGAGGTAGTGTGTCAGCCCATATAAATATGGGACCGTTGTAGTTCGTGGGAATCAAGCAATAGATGAATTATCTCTAATTACCCTGCTGACCCATCTCTTCCCTGTCTCTCCCATCCCATCTCCTATCTATTCCTCCCTGGCTTCTACACCGAGACGCAGAGGCCCTGGCCATTGTCCCTTTATCTCTCATGATTATTCCCTGGACACCCACCAGCCATCAATCACCGACCACCATCACAAAGTCATAAAAGATGCACACATAATAGCAATTTGTTGAAGTCATACCTTGTTTAAGAGGGATACTGCATTTTGTGAAGCTTTCCTGTGAGAAACTTTCTCTAGTGGAATTTTATTATTTCTATAGCTTATGTTCTATCTATATCTATATCTATATTCACTTTATTTACAATTGATCTCATTTGTATCAAAGAAGCAACAAAAAGGTACATTGAGATCTAGTTTATGAGACACTGTCTACATGCCCACAGTGTATATTTATCCACTGGATTAATGACTATTCACTTTGTGGACAGCTAGATAGACAGTCCACAATACACATTGTCTGTTATCTGTGTGTGGCTTTGCAAATCAAATAGATAGCAGCTGTGCCCTGATCCGGTTTCCCAGAGCTTGCTGAAACAGGGTCACCGGATCATCAGTGCTGGGTATTATCATTTCTCACCTTTGTCTACCAAAAAAGAGTCCACTAATCGATATTAGATATTATCAGGGATGAATATTCCAGCCACAATGCTTTTACCAGAACTAGGCCTAGAGCTGTTAGGTCCAACCCGGCAAAAAAAAAAATAACTATTTTATTTTTCCTTTGAGGTCTTAAAAAATTCAAACATCCAAGGACTTTATGCAACGAGGAGAATTAAAAGGAGCAAAATGAGCCAAAGTAACAAGTGTTGCCTGCAGGGAAATGTGGTATCAACACTGAACATAACCAAGTGGAACTACGGTAGAGTACTAAGTAGAAATGAACGATAAGAAATCTTTGGTATGCATTCTAAAAACAGCATCGGAATACACAAAAGGGACTATAAAATCACCTAGGAACAATGCCAATGCAGGTGCTGTTGATGAGAGTACATGGAGAACAATGGAGGACAACAAGAAGCCTAGGTGGCAAGAGGGCCTGCCTGGCTGTAATCAGATTTAGACACACGATCTCGAGCTGCCAGTGAAGTAGTGAACAGACCTGAAACAATTTGTCACCCCTATCGAGCGCCACTATGAAATCTCCACCATAATGATTCCATTCTGTCAAAGAATGTATTTATTTCAAGAGGAAAACAATCTCACCATCTCTGATCCCTGAAACCAAGATAATTGCAGGCAGCAATAAGCTATTGCCGTATATCTCAAGTATAGAGCGAACTGAAAAGGATAGTAATATGTACAAGCATGCGAAGTGAGAAATGCCCTGATGTCAGTGTCTTCTCATACATATTACCTGCCAATACAAAAGACTAGACTGCAGGAAAATGGCCCTGGGTTCTTTTTTCACTTCAGTTTTGAATGATTGGTAAACATAACCCTGGGAAATGATTTAGAACTCATATTTTGTTTTGCCCTCACTTTGTCTAAGAAAAAATGTTTCCCTATATGAGGCATCGGGAAGGTTGATATGGCCCGATCGGCTGCGTAGGCTGCAGGAGTGGGAGATGAGAGGGCGAGGCTTGAAGGAGCGGCGGCGTGGAGGCGCCGTGCTGGCGCACGGCGAAAGCTGGCGAGGAGAGCACGAGGGGCAAGGGGCAATCCCTTAGATTGAACTTGCCTGTTTTTCCATCGATACAGACTTTGGCTTATATAGCCGACTCTCAACCACAAGCACTAACAAACTAACAATACATCTCCTATTATTCTGGTAACAATCCGATGCTAACTCAAATGACCCTATCCTATCCTGACTTGGCCGGCTTGTTGTGCCCATCGCCGGCCTGCTCGCCGGTCTGCTTGGGCCTCCGACTATATGTCTCGCCCGTCATAACATCTCTCCCCTCCTCCAAGAACAGCTCGTCCTCGAGCTGAAAGTAAGGGTAGGAGGCCTTGAACTGGCTTAACGGCTCCCATGTTGCTTCCGCCGGCGTTGAACCGCTCCAGTGTACGAGGAGATGCCACGCCCCCTGCCGCAGCCGCGCTTGTATCACGCGTTCTGGCCGGAGCTGGAAGCAGACGGCCATTCTCCATGGCAGGCAGAGTCGGAGGTGCTTCTGGTGGTGTACCCCAGAACGGCTTCAAGAGACCCACATGGAAGACGTCATGTATGCGGGCCCCTTCTGGTAGCTGCAGGCGAGACGCCACTTCTCCAATGCGCTCCAGAACCTGATATGGACCAGCATAACGAGGACCCAGTTTCCCCTTGGGTCGATCAAGTAGTGACAAGGCTTGGCGATTGAGCAAACGCAGCCACACCCAGTCCCTACTGCAAACTCGAGCTCCCGATGGTGTGCATCGTAGTGACGTCGTGCGTGCTGTTGAGCTTGCAGCAATCTGTCACGGACCTCATGGAGAAATAGGTCGCGTTCACGCAGCATATCATCCACTGACTGCGTGCTAGCAGCGCCCTGTTGGTATGGCACCAGCGCCGGCAGGTCCCTGCCGTAGACCACTGGGAATGGTGTGGTTCGGAGAGCTGAGTGATAGGCCGTGTTGTAACAATATTCTGCCCAAGGCAGCCAGTCAACCCAAGCTCGAGGGCGGTCACCCGTGATACACCTCAGATACATAGCAATTGTCTTGTTGACGATCTCTGATTGGCCGTCCGTCTGGGGGTGAAAGGCCGTGCTCATGCGAAGTTTCACGCCTGCCATTTTGAAGAGGTCGCGCCAAACTTGCCCCGTGAAAACAGGGTCATGATCACTCACAATGGACGACAGGAAGCCATGGAGGCGGACGATGCCTTCAAAGAATGCTCTTGCCACTGACGACGCTGTATATGGATGGCCCAATGCGATGAAGTGTGCATACTTGGAGAACCGATCAACCACCGTGAGTATCACGGATTTGACATGCACCTTAGGAAGTCCCTCAATAAAATCAAGAGCGATGTCTGCCCAGACCTGTGAAGGAACTTCTAGGGGCTGTAGGAGACCAGCGGGGTGCAGTGCTTCGGTTTTATTCCTGTGGCAGACGGGGCAAGAGCGAACCCAGTCGCGGACCAATGCCCGATCCTTGATGAAAAAGTCGGCGCGAAGGCGTTGCAGTGTCTTTTGGATGCCGCCATGGTCTGCTGCGTGCGCGACGTTGAGCACCATAGGTAGCAGCTGCGATGTGGATGGTATGAAGACGCGACGTCCATGGAGTATAAGCCCATCGACCACTCGCCACGGTTCTCCCAGGCTGCCGTCAGTGATCTGGTTGTGCAGGCATTGCCACTCTTGGTCGCGTCCGCCTTCGTCACGCAGGTCACTGTAAAGCTGGAATACTAGCCCTGACAGAGCAGACACTGTCAGTTCCTCAGCATCGCGGCGGGACAAGGCGTCTGCTACTGTGTTGAAGCGACCGGCCCTGTATTCCACCATGAAATCAAACCCAAAAAGCTTGCTGATCCATTGGTGTTGGGGGACGGTGGATAGGCATTGATCAAGCAAGAAATTTGAGACTGAAATGGTCGGTGCGGACCACAAACTTTCTCCCCCACAGGTAAGGCCTCCAATGACGAACAGCTTGCACAAGCCCAATTAATTCCCGTTCATAGGCAGTGCGTTTGACATGGTGGGCAGCAAAAGGTCTGCTAAAGAATGCCAACGGCCCTGAGTCTTGATGTAAGACCGCTCCAAAACCTGATCTTGAGGCATCGCAGTCAACAATAAATGGGCGTTCAAAATCCGGGAGCTGGAGGACCGGGGCGGTGGACAGTGCCTCCTTGAGTGCTTTGAATGCATCATCAGCTGCTGGACACCACTGAAACCCATCCTTCTTGAGAAGTTTAGTCAATGGCGATGCAATGGACCCAAAATCCTGGATAAACTTGCGATAATAACCTGCTAGGCCCAGGAACCCACGCAAACCGCGAGCTGATCTGGGTACTGGCCAGGACGTCACTGCGTCGACCTTACTGCTGTCCATGGCCACGCCATTTGCAGAGATAACATGGCCCAGGTAGGCGATGGAACTGGAGCCGAATGTACACTTGGAGCGCTTGACATACAGATGGTTTCAGCGGAGGGTTTCCAGGACAGCCTTGACGTGTTGAAGATGTTCTGAGCAGGATGTGCTGTAGATGAGTATATCGTCAAAAAATACCAGCACGCAGCGTCGTAAGAACGGATGGAGGACCTCATTCATCAGGGCTTGAAATGTTGCCGGGGCGTTGGTGAGGCCGAAAGGCATGACAAGGAACTCAAAATGGCCGTGGTGCGTGCGGAAGGCCGTCTTGTGCACATCATCAGGATGCACCCGGACCTGGTGATATCCGGAGCGGAGATCAAGCTTCGTGGAGAACCGCGCACCATGGAGCTCGTCCAATAGTTCATCTACCACGGGTATCGGAAATTTTTCTTTGACCGTTTGCTCATTGAGGGCCCTGTAATCAATGCAAAATCGCCAAGAATTGTCGGGCTTTTTAACCAAGAGTACAGGTGCTGAAAACGCCGATGTGCTTGGGCGGATGATGCCTTGCGCTAACATGGTGGAGCACTGGGCCTCGAGTTCATCCTTCTGCAGCTGTGGATATCTGTATGGGCGTACTGCGACCAGAGCGGCGTCCGACACCATGTGTATGCGGTGGTCACACTGCGCGCCTTGCTGGGGGCAGGCCTCGGGGTTCGGAAAACACATCGTTGAACTGCTGCAGCAAGCGGTCCATCATCGGTGCAGGGTCTAGGCGCGCCGCCCTTGCTGCTGCCATAGAGACGTCATCATGGGGTGAACCGATGCCTTTCCACAGAACCCGTTGTCCGCGGCGCCAGAATGCCATGCACATATCATCGAGGTCCCATAGGATGGGCCCCAGCATGCGGAGGAACTCGACGCCGAGGATTACGTCGAAGGTATCAAGGGATATAGCATATGCATCCATGGAGAATTCCTCGGCTGCGATAGTGAGATTAATGCTGTTGGTGAGCCCGCGACACGCGATCTTGTCGCCGTTGGCGACCTTGACGTTGAGGCCTCGGTATGCTGCGAACTCCAGATTCAAGGCGTGTGCCACTGCAGAGTCCACAAAGTTATGAGTGGAGCCTGCGTCGAGCAACGCGGTGAGGTCACGGCGTTTGATGTGCACCCGGAGCTGCATAGTGTCCTCGGTGCGTATCCCAGTCAGTGCATGGAGGGAAATCACTGGTTCTGCATCCTCGGCCATCTGTTCAATTTCAGCTTCTGTGTCCTCCTCATAATCCGTGACTTCTAGATAGTACAGATGGGGGCATCGATGACCCCGCACATATTGCTCACCGCAATTGTAGCATAGTCCCTGGCGACGACGTTCTGCCATCTCCCCAGGTGTTAAACGCTTGAACGGCCATGGCGGTGCGGGAGTAGCTGCTGTACTCGCTGGTGTGGTCGCTGGAGGGGTTGCCGGCACCGGCGTGGACGCCCGCTGGAACGTTTTCTGGTTCCTCGTGGTTGCCGGTTGTGGGCTGGCCTCCAGGGCTTGAGATCGGCGTTCATATGCCCTGGCCAAACTGAGCGCTTGCTGCAAGTCCCTCGGTGCCATGAGCTCCACGTCGATTCTAATGCGATCAGGGAGGCCGGCGGTGAATAGCTAGACTTGCTGCTCTGGAGCTAACGGCGCTGTGTGGCAGAGAAGCGCCCAAAATCTCTCCTGGTATTCTTCCACAGTAGTGCGGAATTGAAGCCGTGCGAGTTCTCCCAGCGGATTGTTACGGAGCGGTGGTCCAAATTGTTGCTGGCACAACTGCTTGAACTACTCCCAGGAGAGCCTTGTACCGTCGCGGGTGAGCATGAAGTACCACGTGTGGGCAACGCCTGTCATGTGGTAGCAGGCAAGCCATACTTTTTCGCCCTCTGAGCGTACGTTGGCCATGGAAGAATTGCTCACAGCGGTTGAGCCATCCCAATGGATCTTCCTTGCCATCAAAAGTGGGAAATTCCAGGCGATGGAAGCGGGGTACTTCGGCGGTAGGCAGCGGTGGGGGTGGAGGTGGTGCAGATGCCGGCGCGGTGAACGAGGGAATAGATGGGATGGGCGGCGGCGAGTGGGGCATAGGTATCAGGTGGGTTGGTAGTGGGGCGGTGGTTGTGATGGTGGCTGTGGAAGGCAGAGCGGATGGTGGTGCAGATGACGACGGCTGGGATGAAGATGCGTCGGTAGTGCCTGTGACGGTCGGGATACCGCCGTAGCCAGGCAGGCCGTATGGGAACCCCGGGGGGTTGACGACGGTGGAGGCCGCCGGCGGGCTTTCGACGGCAGCGACGTGGGATGATAGGGATGTCATTTGCTTGGCGAAGTCCCCGAGCTGGCGCTGCATCTCCCCCATGGCCTTGGTGAGGGACTCCAAGGCCTGCGTCTGGGTGGCGGTGGAGGAAGCTATGTCGCCGTCCTCAGATCCTGGCATAGCTGATACCAGGTTGATATGGCCCGATCGGCTGCGTAGGCTGTAGGAGTGGGAAATGAGAGGGCGAAGCTTGAAGGAGCGGCGGCGTGGAGGCGCTGTGCTAGCGCATGGCGAAAGCTGGCGAGGAGAGCACGAGGGGAAAGGGGCCATCCCTTAGATTGAACTTGCCTGTTTTTCCATCGATACAGACTTTGGCTTATATAGCCGACTCTCAACCACAAGCACTAACAAACTAACAATACATCTCCTATTATTCTGGTAACAATCCGATGCTAACTCAAATGACCCTATCCTATCCTGACTTGGCCGGCTTGTTGTGCCCATCGCCGGCCTGCTCGCCGGTCTGCTTGGGCCTCCGACAATATGTCTTGCCCGTCGTAACAAAGGTTAAGCCCCAGAAACATAAGAGGAAGAAAATGCCTATAGAAGCAACGCATGACACATAAACAGGATATGTGATGCTATTGATAAAATATTTGTATTATAGGGCAACATGCTCTAACGCTAACAACCTCTCACTGAGAAGGACACAGTTTTTCACAAATTGTATATTAGTGAATTTGTCAGTGGCGTGACTGCAACCTCACATCCTTCAATATTTCATAATAATAAATAAAACAAAAGATAAGAAACACATGGTCTACAAATATTGTTGGAAGAAGCAACACTGACAATGGGAAAAGGCATCAATGCACAACTGCAAGTCTGCAACCGAGGAAGGGCATGGCTATCTGTGTAACAGCATAATGCTAGTATTTCATAAAATAAGCATTTTACGAAGTGAGCATCTAAAACTCATAGGAATTTAAGAAAATACAATAGCATGACAAATATTTTACAAAAAAAAATGATGCCATTTACATCAGTACAGCCTATACACTGAGTTAAACAAGGAATACAAGCCATATATAAAGAAGGAATCGAAATCAGTATAGTACAGATACAAGGACTGAAGCATGTTATGATTTCAAAACCCCTGATGACCCGAAATATCACATAATATGAAAGGTCCCACAAATATGTTTAGTACAGACACAAGTCTAAACACAAACTATCCAGACCATCGGTACAGCTGTTTCTCCACAAGTTCATTACATGAAGAAGAGCTAAATGCAAGCATTTTAGAAAAGAAGCAATTTGTGAATTGAGTATCAACTGGTGGAAATAGCAGTGAAAAACAATAGAGGAAGAAACTGTTTTTGAGAATATTAAAAGCAAAAAGATAGGTGGAAGTGATGAAGTGACCTCAATTCCCAAGAGAAAAGTATGAAACAAATGACTGGCCTGGCCGTACCAAACACATTTTGTATGAGACTAACAGGTCTGGTTTTATTTGTTTCGAATTTTATGTACTGCCTGTTTATGGTTCTGCTGACCTAAATAGCAGACCACAATGTGGCAGTGGGTCTTTCTGGACAAATGAATAAACACAATAATGATTTTGGAATTTAGACTGAGGTCTTTCCAAAAAATGGTTTTAGACCGCAGATGAAAATGTTGACAGATCAACTATCACAGGCAATAATCAGTCAATACAATGAACAAAATAAGAAAAATATCTGCATGATATATCGGAAAGTCAGGAAAACCCAGTAACAGAAACACATCTCTGTGAAAGAGCAGAGCAAAGAGGGCAAAAGAAACTTCAACCTAGAACCCCAGCTGCCCTCACCAGGTGGCCATAGAAGTAATCAAGTTTCAAACTACCCATGCTATTACAGAAAGGTTAACTTTATTAGCATGGATACAAAACCATGCAATAGCAGGCTAGCAGCAATCAAGTAAGCATTCGATTATTGTCTGAAACTTGAGAATATAACATCACTAACAATGATTCATATCTGGTTAGTGGTAAAAGTCCAACGTAGATTATAGATAGATCGCTTCATTGATCTAAACAATTGACTAATTGTAATTAACTGATAAGCAATATGAAAGACTTAACGACGACGACGATCCATGGCCGCCAGCTTAGCCATGGCCTCTTTCTCCTCCTCTCTGCCATAGAAAGCGGCCGTGCTCACGGCCTGCAACAGCTCGAAGCACTCATCGTAGTCGTCGGGGACCTCAACGTACCCCTTGGTCTCCAGCTCACGGCGGATCCAGTTCTGGTACTCGACGGACCTGTCGCGGGACTCCTCGTGCGCACGGAATATGGCGGAGAGTTTGGGGTCCCGGAGCTGCCGCTCTTTGAAGGGCAGCGGCTTGACCTCGTCGGCCAGGACGGAGTCCATCCACGCCTGCGACATGATCGCCATTGGCCGCCGCCTCGGAGACTCCTCCGCAGCGCTCTGGTGCTCCTGCCGATGTGTCGTGTCGAGCTCCGCCGACACCAGTGCCGCCGTGTCAACAGCAGAAGTCACTTCCTAGTCAGAGACATACTCATCCAGCGCCTCCTCCCCCGCCTTCCTCTTCTTGTTGGAACTGGATTTGGGGCACGCCGCCAGCGCGCCGCACTCCATCCTGCCCACCGAAAAACAGTTGCGCGCGCCTGGTCAGGCCGCCGGCGGCGTCGGGTACATGCGAACAGCTGCAGGTGGTGGTGGATCGACGGGGAGGCGGCGGCGTCCCCTCGAGATTTATTGGGAACGCAGGCGAGGCCCGACCGGAGTCGGACGGGGAGGCTCCGGGGTGAACGTCCTTGGGAGCGGTCCACTGCATCCAACACCACCTCCAGTCTCCAGATCCTGATCCACCATCCTTTTTTATATCGTGACTAGCTTGCTGCATCATGACTGACATAACTCTGCTTGCAGCTCCGGATCGTCCTCTTGCCCTTCCTCCTCTAAGTCAACTTACTCCCTCCGAGCTGCTGCATCTCTCCTCAATCTTTCTCATTCCCTTGCAGCCTTTTTCCCTTCGGTCCTGTCTAACTTAGCAGCATAGAAATCCTTAATCTTTTTTGGAATCGATGGGCAGTACTTCAGGTCGGTCCCCTTTTTGCCAAATGCTCTTTAAAATGTGTTGCCCCTCCCCCACCCTTCACCCATTTTGCAATACTTGCATTTGAGTCCACCCCCTAACTTTTGGCCATGCTCCCACACTAGATCTGCCGACATTGTCCTACAATAACGGAAAACTAACATATTGCAAGTTAATATGCTATACAAATCAGTTAAGGGCTACACTTACAACATAGTAATGTATATCGCACACCACCACCACCACTACTACTATACATGACATGAACTCTCCACCACATATATTGAAATGAAGTAAGCATGAAATACTTAATACACCTCAGATCCACTATATTGGAGTGTTCAATCTAAGCATTTAAACTAACAAATCAAGTAATGAATCCTAACATTTAGTGTAACCCAAGGTTTACTACTGCAGACAACAATGTTCTTCACAAATATGCACTAACTACCATAGATCAATATCAATAAGCATCAAAATCATCGAAATAACCCATCTTACCTTCTTGTTCCGGCCTCCAGAGGGTGAAATCCGCTCGGATTCCGCCGGCTCCCGCCGCGGTGACGTTCTGTGGGCGGCGGCTTGGCGCACCCCAGGATCCCAGGATCCGTCGTCCTCCCGCCGGGATCCGGCCTTCCCCGGCCGAAAACCCGCCGCCGGCGCCGGCGCCTCGACGCGGGGAAGAGAGGGGACCAGAGCGCGGGGAGGGGGAGACCGAGGAGGGGCTTTGTTGGTTGGCTGTGAGGGGCTGCGCTCGGAGTGGATAAGGATAGGGTGGGTTTTTTTGTTAACGGGTATCTTAGGTTGTTAATGGGTCTGAGCCCAAATCTTAATTTTAACCAAGCAAATCAACTTAGATTTGAATGAGTTCTAGTGCTAATGGCTCAGAAAAACACCAAGTTTGCCTATGCTTTTTCAGGTGCAGAATACACTTGGTTTGAATGGGACCCTTATCTGAATCCTCCTTTCTTCTGATCTAAGCTTGGCTACGAATGACGAAGTTAGATGTGTGCGTGAGTTGAAGGAACATGAGAACTATGCTACTTTTGTTTAATGGCTGAGGAACTTATCAGCCGGAAATGTAATAAGTACCAAAACTTATGTGTAATATTTTAAGTTATGTAATAAATGTGATGTGTATGTTGTAACCTGTGGACTCCTTCGAGAGTCGCCCCAAAAATCAAGCTCGATCCGGATGGGAAGGCCAAGTCGGGATACCTATATCCTGAAGGACTACCGAGGTTAGTCCGGATCTGATAATTAAGCACTAAATCCGGATTAATCTAGGCGGTTCTGCCACACTGGCGAGATAAGATCAACAGTATTGCTTAACATACACCCATACTAGAAGTATCCAATAACAATGCATGCCAGTGACTATGGAAGGCAACAGTAATCAACTCAAATCCAACACAAAGATGCCAGGGGCCATCCTTTTTTAAAGATTAGCTAAAAGTTCTAACAAGACAGATAGAGCAATACACTAGGACTGGTCTCTCAATGTTTTTGGCAATACGTGCAGGTGAAATTACTACCATAGACACCCAACAAAGGTAAAAAAGGACAGAGGCTTTGCTGCCCTGTCAACTAATCCTTCTACAGAATATAAGAAAAATTAAAGTCATATGCTCTGAAACTAGCTAGACCCGTATGTTGGAAGTTGTTAACAATGATAAATCAAACAAAGTAGCACGGACAGAATAACTGGTTCTAGTATCATCTAGATAACAATGAACGAATAATGGGTACTAACTAATTTATTAACAGACCAACCTACATGTTAAACTACTGCTCGCACAGTGCTTCGAAACAAACAGAAGCAATCAGTTCACACGCACTGACGCACATATCTCTGCGAAAGCTTACTACTTGACGTCTCGACGACAATACCAAAAGCGCACGACTGACAGGAATAAACTAACTAACAGACAGCATAATAATTAGCGAGCCGGCAAGTGACATGACTTAGTGGAAACATGCATATAGACAAACCACCAACATGGCCAATTGGGGGGAGACCATGTACACGGCCAATGTCAGTTGAATGTCACTCAGCAGCAGCAGCAGCAGCAGCTCACTCCAGCAGCAGGTCATCCATCCAGATTCGAACCATGGAAGATGATTTCCCAATTCCTGACCCTCTGCGCCATGTACGCCTCGTCGGCCTCGAGGTAGCCCTTCTCCTTGAGCTGGAGGCGCACGTAGCCCTGGAGCTTCTCGACGTCGTCGCCGATGTGCCGGAACAGGTAGACGATGTCGCGCATGGTGTCCCTCTCTTCCTCGAGGTACTCCTGCGTGAAGACATCCATCTACCTGTCGGGGGTCACTGATGATCCGGTGGTAGTACTCGTCCGGATCCTCGTCGAGCGTCCCTCCTCTTCAGGGAGAAGACCCACTCCACGTATTCCCCGGGCAGCCGCATCGTCGGCGCCCCGGCCACTGGCATCCACTCGTCGCATGGTGTGTGATTGTATCCCTCCGCCGCAACCGCTGCCGCAGCGTCTCCAACAGTTTTTACTTTTTTTTCCCCGTAGCACATCTTCAAAAATCACAACTCTTACATGTCAGTTTGGATAAAAGTTGATTTTATATAAAAGTTGTAGAGCTCTACAATTTTCAAATAAGTATAAAGCTCTATCTACATCCGAGTTATTTTCTAAATGCCATATGATTTTTCGAAAATATGCTATGAAAAAAGAAAACACAAAAAAAAAAAATTTCCGCCGTCCACTTTCTTTGCCTCCATATCAAGCCGATTAGTTTTTTTTTCTTTTTTCTCCATCTGGGTTTCTTTTTTCTCCATCTTCACGCGAGGAATACCAGGTGAGAGTTGGGACGTGAGGAAACAAGCCGGATAGATTGGGGTCGTATACACATTGGAATCGGAATTCGACTAGAAAACGCGCATGGCGTCGACCAGCATCTTACTAGTTCGAACCGTGGGACCTTTCTCAAGCGGATAGGGTGTCCACGTCGCCCAATAGCCCGTTAACCATTGGATCGGCTCCGTTCGCGATTTGTACCGTTCGATTGCGGGTCGATTCGGGCGCCTCGCCCGTTAAACTGCGAGCGGGGCTCCTCACGAACTCTCGCGAACCCGCACGCCCCTCGCCCTCGTGTCTCCCGGCGGTCGCCGCCACCCTTCATCCTCTCCCGTCACCTGTCCCGCAGCCATCCCGCGCCGTCCCTCGCTCTCCCGCATGGCCGCCGCCTCCCACTTTCCCTCCCTCTACTGCGCCGCCGCCGCTCACGTCTCGCCTCCCTCTTTCCTTCCCTCTCTCGCGCCGCACTAGCTCCCATGGTCTTCTTTTCCTCTCCAGATCCGCCAGCGCGGCGTCCTCCCCGCCCGGCGTGGCTCTCTCCTCCAGATCCGCCGGTGCGGCCTCCTCCCCGCCCGGTGCCGCCCTCTCCGCGCCGTCCTCCCCCAAGCTCTAAGGCGGCCTCCTCCCCTAACTCCGCGGCAGCCCACGGGCCTCTGCCCTTCCATGTGAGAGTGGAGGAAGGAGGAGGCAACCGAGCTCCGTAGACGCGCCCCCCATCCTCCGCCGCCAAATCCGGCTGCTCCGCTCCTCGCCGGCCTCCGCAAGCCACGGCACGGCCGCCTTCGCTCTCCTCTCTCCCGCAGCCGCCCTCTCCTGTCCCCACCAGTAGCCCCCTTGGCCCGGCGCGGTCCCGGCCTCCAAGCCCCGGCGCGGTCCCTGCGGCTCGGACTGGAAGGAGGCGGCGGCGCTGGCAATGCCTGGCGGCAGGTCGAGCATGAGGAAGAAGCGGCCGTCGTCGGCCGCAGGGTGGTCGTCCCCGTGCTCCTGGAGGAAGAGGCAACACACGACGGTCGCCTGTGGAGGGCACGAAGAGCGTGCCGCGGACGACGGTAGCCGGCCCGGCAACGGCAGGCGGCGGCGGCGGGCACGGGAGGAACACAGACGACAGGGTGCAGCGGGCGTGCTCCACCAAGCGACGTGGCAGCTGTAGTGCGCCGCCTCGGCCTCCTTCCCACCTCCGTGCGCCCTGGGTGCCAAGGTGCGCGCGCGGAGGCGACCCGTGGGAGGTCTCGCCCGGAGCAACGTAGCGCACGCCGCGGAGAACAGCTGTGCGGGCTCCCGACTACGCAGCACATCGTGCGCCTCGGCCTGGAGTGCGGCGAGAGCGACCAGCGCCTCCGGAAACGGCAAGACAGAGGAAATCTTCGAACAACGATCCACGAGCAGGGACCACTGAGCCGGCCGGGACCGGGAGGCGAGCAGGCGGTAAAAGGGTCCGAGGAGTCATGGTGATTGGAGTTGAGCTTCGTGTGGGCACACGAGGTGGCGAACTACCGAGCTATCAGGTGGCAGCAACGGCGGGCAACCTGACCATGTGAGCTTGGAGTGGAGAGCATGGAGAAATGGTGCCACAGAAGAAGGGCTTGGTACAGAGCCCAGGCGACCGATGGATGAGCCCGGGCAGAGCTCTGCTGTATCTTGCGAGGGAGAAAGAGCAAGACAGAGGGGCAGCCGCGAGGAGCTGGCGATAGGAATAGGATAAGGACGAGCACCCGTGACGCGTGTGTGCTCAGGCGCAGAGCCGCAGAACACGCGCCAGCGCAGTAGAGAACCAGCCATGCCATGCTTCTTCTAACTCCATGCTTTCAAAAGACAATTGAAGTTTGACTTCCTGTTATTACTGAAGGTAAGTTATCAGTGTAATAGTCCAGCTAGTAGCTTCTGTAGCAATGGTGCTTTTAAACTATATGGACAGGAAGTACATCTGTTATTTATATTCGGTAGCTATACACATGCTTTGGAGAATAGTGTTTTTACAAATTGATTTGCCGTCTTACAAGTCCTGAGCCACCGAGTTTTGCTAGGAGATGTTAGTGCCTCTATTAAAACACTTCCCATTTTTATCTTCAGGACTCAACAGTTGAAAAAAAAAGTTGCTGCACACTCTTTAGTAGTCCAAGTAGCAACTGAGAACTTGCATCTATTAGTTACAACTATATTCAAACTTCAACTGATAAGAACTCAGTCTACACTGGCATCACTACAGCCCTGTTGTGCACTACCCATGGCATAATATCTGGGAACCAATTTTGACAATGGAAAATGCTTGATTCTTTTGTCTGACAAAACACTTGTTTACTCATGCTAATTGCTTGGTAGTCATACTATATCATGCATTTAAGACTGATGCCGAGCATGGTGACAAGGGGATGGGTGCTAAATGTGCATTCAGGTCTTGATCCCTATCTTGTATATGCTATATTTAGTGCCTAGCCCAATGCTGGAGTGATCAGGAGACTTATCGATTGGTAGCAGATCCTCATTATAGTTCTTCCCCTTAAGATATGTGGCAATCAGGCAGCTTCATACTAGCCACTCATCACTAAAATGCCAATGGGCATAGGTTCTTTCACCCCTCCTGTTGCCACTTGAGCTGATTGGGTCGGTCTTACTTTCTATAGGAATTATTGTTACCTATGGATCAAAAGACTTGCAATAATGGTGGCATCAATTAAATGTGACCTGGGGTTCATACCTAAAATTTAGTAGCTTCACATAGGTTTATCATCTGGTTTCATGCTGCGAGCAGTGCTGTTGTTCAATTGTCGTTCTGTATAAAGTTTTATATGAATGGTATGATGCACATATGTGATATGATTACTATAGCACTGCATTTAAATCTAAGTAGTGCCTGAACATGATAAAAGATATTGTAGGACTGATCCAAGGTATGATTTTCCATATAACATTTTCTCAACAATATCAATGTTTTTGGTGTCAAATGAGATGCTTATTATTTTTGTTTCTAGAAACCACTTATAAATGTACATATTTCAGAATAAACTAGGATTTCTGTGTGTAGAAATGTTACTGAATTTGAGTTTGATCTTTTGCTTACTGTCCCCTGCTAATTATTTACACAGAACACTTAATCAATTATGGGGGTGGGGGGGGGGGGGTGGGGATAAGATTATGGTTATTAAATAACTACATTTGAAACTCCAGTTGAGAAGTAATAAGAGACTGTACTCGATAGCTCCTGTCAGTAAGTGGAATGAATTATACTACCTAAAGCGGATAATCTTTGATCTTTCATACTGGTAGTGTAGTCTGCGATTAGCAGCATTGAAAGAGTGATACCAATGGAACATAAAGCAATCATTTTACAATATTACCTCTTAAAAAGAACCAGAAAGTATTCCATTTTGATAAACTTGGTGTTTGCCTTGCAAATAATGCCCTTCCAAATTAGCTCCAGATCTTGTAATGGCAAGGAAACAGAAAGCTATTCTTTTGCAGATATTACCTCTTGCAAAGAGTCACCAAGTAATCCATTTTGATAAATTAGATGCTTGCCTTGCAAACAGTGCCCTTCCAATTGAACTCCAGTCTCCAGATGTTGTGTACCCACGGTAACTTTAAAGCTCAACATGCTCTTATTTTCATGCTACATGCATGATCTGTTCAGGTTCTGAGTAAATTATCAAATTCGTAGGCGCCAATAGCTTTCACTGCAATAGAAGCCGGTCTTTAGCTGTACAAAAGTGACTTGTATGCTCTGTTACAACCTCATATTCTAAACATTGTTTTGTCTCTGAAATAATTACCCATAATACGTCATGCAGTCGCGCTCCTACGGTTTGAGAATTGAGAAGGATTTTTTTTAACTGAAAATTGTTGCTTCTGTATGAAAGCAAGTTCGGGAGTTGCACATTACCTTCAAGCATCACGTGTGAGATCTACTCTGTTTATGAACATATGTGCACTCCCACCGCTCCGGCTCCTACTGAAGTTAATGAAAAATGTGGATCAAATTAGTACATATAAGACTCAAGTCAAAGATGATGACGCTAGGTAGCCAACTCAAAGATGGCGCGGCAACGCCGCGCTCAACGTTTCTAGTTGATATACTAAAGTTGGAGTGATATCAAAAATACGTACGATAATACTTTTAAAAAAATATATATGTATATATGGTATCGGAATTCGATGTGCTGGCCCATAGCTCAGTGATGTGTACGGCCCACACACCTTTGCATATAGGAGGCCCACCCAGCTTCACTGTCACGCAACGACGTAGCCCCAAACACTCGGCACGTGCTCACTGTCCCGCCGGGGAGAGTGGAGATGGAGATCCAACCATACCAACCGGCACAGAATATTGTTTTTACGTAAATAGAGTATTTTACTTCCTTCCGCTGAATTTACAGGTCGTTTGATTTTTTTTGACATCAAATTTAACTTGCTCGTGTTACTCAAAAAATTTCACAATTATCATTTATTTTTATTGTGATCTAGTTTAGCATATAATATATTTTAGTTATGAATTGAATTTTTCTACATTTTCGCAAATATTTTGAGTAAGACGAGTCGATCAAACTTGATGCAAAAAAAAGTCAAACGACCTATAAACTAGGATAGAGGAAGTATTCATAAAGGTATAGTATTTCTCGTTAAGGAAAATATTTTTAGTCATGAACATAGAATATTTTGGTTTTTGTAAAAGGTTGAATAACATATTCGTGATATCTAGATTTTTTTCCTCTGAAGTTAGAATATTTTTCACCGAAGCTAGAATATTTATAATACACGTAAAACATCACTCCAATAAATTTAAGCTTTTTCATAAATATAGAAAGACTTTAAGTAAAAAAATGTATTTGGACTACGGAAACAAACTAGACCATGAATTGAAAACGAATTGGGCTAGAAACAGTCAAACAGACATGTTGTTAATTGGTGATAACTATTAGCTAGGTCATGAAGATCCATGGACCATGAGTATTATCATTTTATCAATAAAGCCGTATGTGATGAAAATGAAAATTAAACCAATATCCAGGACTAAGCATGTTCACCATACACTCTATACGAGTGTAGCGTACTGGTTAAACAATGATCTGTCATTGCATAGGGATAAAAAGTCTTTCGACACAAGTATTTGTGTTATGGCTTATATGAGCATATGAGTCGAGAAAGTATAATAAAACTGAGATTGCATTCATATACAAATCACTTTGGTAATAGCTAATAACGAGTTTCTCACACCTCTAAAAATATAAAGAAAAATTCAACAACGCTGCACGTGTGCACGTGTTTTTATTTTCAAGAGCACAAATTTATGAATCTAATAACAAAATTGGCTTCATCGTATTATACATATAGCTGTTTTTAATACGACTTTTGCAATATTATGACTGAACCTACATGCTTATATGGTACAAACACAGACTAATCACTAGACTCTACCGTGCTGCACGGCTGCTGCTTGCTGTGCCGCTCCTGGCACGCGCACGAGGATGAGACGTACCGGAAGAAACGGTGCCACGAGAGAACGCGGAGCAGTCCGCGCGGCCATCCCCGAAGAAGGGCGGCCCCACTCTGGCAAGGACGCAGCGCAAAAGGGAAGTGCACCGGAGGCCTGCTGGCCCAACCGCCCAAGCTCGGCTGGTGGAAGAGGAGCTGCTGTGACGGGGATGCGGTGCGAAGGAAAAGCGCTTAGGTCGGCCCCATTCCTCAAGTTTATCCAATTTTCTTTTTCTTTTATGTATTCTGCCCATCTAAACAGAAGCCCCACGTATTATAGTTCAAACTCTAGAAGTTTTTAGGGTTAAGGCTGTCCGCAGCAACGACCTGTAAAAGGCACCGAACCTCTAAATTAGGGGACCGAGAGGAGAAAATCCACTCTAGTGGAGCCTGTGTTCCCGGTAAAACGTATCGTGTTCTCCAGGGCAAGCATCCCCCAAATCTCCAGGTTGAAGACCTCCCCGTATCTTCTCTCTTCGTCATGTTGCGGCAAGTGAATGCCGCGGACATAGGCAGCGGCGCTTCACGCAGATGGCTAGTGGTGAGAGGCGACCTAGCCGTGAGCCCGTGACACACGCTAAGGTGGTGGCAAGGGGAGCTGCAGTGGTGGTGGAGGCGAAGACGAGCAGCGTCTAGCTGCAACGGTGGGCGGTGGCCACGCAGTAGTGGATGGTGGGGGCGGGGCACGGACGGGGCGGTGAGACAGCAACCGGGGCAGCGGCACGACCCAACGGCGGTGGTGGACAGGCAATGGGGGCACATAAGCGGTTGGATCTTGGGCGAAGGAAGCAAAGACGATAGGGGAGAAAGAACTTGGACGCGGTTGACTTTTTTTTGACGAGGTTGATTTTTTTAAACTTTAATCACTCGTCCTATTCAAAAAATTTGTAAGTTATCATCTACTTTTTAGTTAGGGAGTATTTGTTTTATCGTTAAGATTAGTTTGAGCATGTATTGTGTTTTTATATGTTTGCACAAATTTTTTGAGTAAGACGAGCGATTAAAGTTTTGAGAAAAAAATCAACCGCGTTAAATAAAAAAACTGAAGTAGTACATATGAATACGTGAGGTATGGAGGGAATGGAGTAAACCGTTGCGGCAAAAGCTGATTCACGGTTAATTTTTGAAGGGACTTGTAAATATGGTTATACAGGATGAAATATAAAAGACATCGAATAGCCGAAATAAGAAAAAAAATCAAAAGTTGTCCAAAGTAAAATTCGGCTTTGTATACATGCAGGGAACACCCAAGTTATACTGAAATCCGTCCGTATATACGTAATTCCAATTTTCCGATATACTGAACCAAGTACAGAGCCGTAGGGATACCAATTCAGAAACAAACTCCCCAGGCGCTCAAATCCCCAAACCCCGCCGCCCAGGCCTCGTCCGCCATGGCCGGTGCGGAAATGCTCGTCGCCGTCGGGCGGGGCGACGATCGTGCCGTGCTTGTGGTCCGCTTCGACGCGTCCACTGGCGAGTTCGTCGCCGTGCGCCTCTCCGAGCCCATCCGCGGCCAGCCCCTGCTCTCCGCGGAGCGCGCCGCTCTGCTCGCCGCGGAGGCGCTCCACCCCGACGACGACGACCGCCTCAACCTTCTCCCGGGGCTGTTCCCCGTCGGGGAGGGCTCCGCGGGGCCCCGCCAAGCAGACATCCAGGTCTACCTCGACGTCCTCGTTCACGCGGGAGCCGCGGTGGTCCGCGGCGTACTCGTCCCCAACCACGGCGTCGTCGAGGCGGGAGGCGCGGTGCCACGCCGACGCTTCGTCCTCCGCGGCTGGCTCCACCAAGCCCTCGTCCAGGCAGCAGCCGGAGCACCCCGGCACGGCGTCGCCCCCGGCGCGCTTCTCTTCCGCCCCGACCTTCGCGCTGCGGCAGGGGGTGATCGTCGCCATCGATGCGGCATTGCCTTCATACTCCATCCCCGATTTGTCGGCGCCGCCTGTGCAGCCTCCCCCGACGAGCGCACTCACGGCTTCGCCGCAGTCCCCGACGGCCGCCGCGACGACCTCGACCGAGTTCGATTGGGCCGGGACGAGCCCGAGGAGCGGTTGCTTGCCCGCCTGCTCGCCGCCTCCAACAACGGCGCCCAGGGCCTATCTATTGCCGGGCGGGACGACGTGCTTGTGGTCCGCCTCGACGCGGCCACATGCGAGTTCGTCGCCGTGCGCCTCTTCGAGGCCATCCGCGGCCAGCCCCTCGACACGGAGCTCGCCGCCCTCCTCACCGCGGAGGCGCTCGTCCCCAATTACGGTCGCGTCGAGGCGGGAGCCGCGGCGTCACGCCAAGCCTTCCACGCGGCAGCCGGAGCGCGCCGCCACGGCCTCATCCCCGACTCGCTGCTCGCACTTCCCTTCCGCGGCGACCTCCGAGCTGCGCGTGGCCATGGACGCGCCATGTCCTGCGGCAGCGATGGCGGCCTCGGCTCATCGCCACTGTCTCCTGCGGCCTCCACGCCAGGAACGCCTCCTGCAGCGGCGCCAACCTCCACGCCAGCACCACCTGCAGCCTCCACGCCAGGAGCGCCTACTGCAGCGGCGCCCTCTCCCAGCTCTCTGTCTCTACCGGACTCCTTTCTGCAGAATGGAGAAGCTATCAATCCTGAGGTCAGTTAACTCAATACAGTGTTGCCAACTGCTTTGACAGTTGATGAACAGGCTTGAAATAGTGTTGTCATTTGTCAACTACTTTGTCAACTGCAATAGAACAATGTTACTGCTTGAAATGAAGATATTTATAGTGCTGAATTATGTTGCAGCTGAATAAGAAAAGAAAGAAAGGGATCCGCACTAGAACAAGAAGCACTCGAATTGCTCAGAAGAATCACAAAGTGTTGCAGTTCAAAGGAATCTGGATCGGCACAATAAACACTCTGAAGAATGACAACAGAATGTTGCAGTTCAAAGGAGTTCTCGAGAGCTTCGTTTTCTTTGCCCTCCCATCAATGCTGGTATTTTACCCTACAGGAGTCAAAGATGAAGCTGCTACGTGCTAAATGTTGATCACCAATGGTACCGTCAATGTCACCAGCTCTACCCCCAATACTGAAGAAAAGGCTGTGGTTGCAACGTTTGCATTATTTGCCTTAATCTGGATCCCCGCACTGTTGGCCAGGTTTGGCAAAGGAAAGGACTGCGTTGGGGTACTCACATATGTCAGTGTGATATGTGTAGTGGCCTTTATTGTCTTTGCACTGTCCAAGACCATGCCCGAGACCACCATGTATTCAATCATATTTGTAGGCTACTTCATTGTGCTTTTCTGCACGGTCACCTACCTGTGGGCGAGGTACGTATGGAGAGCCAAGTACAGTTTGCCCAGAATCAGTCTCCACAGTTTGCAGGTACAGTTCTCAGCAACTTATTGCATCATTTCAGTTATTGTTGGAGAAACTAACTTCCTAATTATCTCATCATTTCAATTATTTATCTACAGGTCTTGCTAAGTACAAGGATCAAATGGCGTAAGACTCAACAAGAAAATCAATTGAAGAGGCCGTTGTTGAGTGAGTTGGACATGGTCTGAGACTAGAAACACTTCCGCGCAAAAGCTATGATGGGCCAGTTTCTTGTCCACGTGATTGCATATGTGCATAGGCTGTTTGGGTTAATATGTGCATAGGCTGATTGGGTTGATTGGACCTTCATGAAAAGTAGTGTTGATGAGCATATGAAATTGTTATTGCCTAGGTATATAAAGGCTGTTTGAAAACATGTATAAATCTCTTCATCTCATACTAAACATATGTCAAGACTTGTGTCTCAGTACCGATTTAGTTACATACAGATATACCTATATTCACCACTCATACAGACATACCTATCTACACCGAAAGTCAATTGAACAAAAGGTGCCTCAGCTTGCTTGTTATCCTGCACCATAGTAAAGAGTGAAAGTGAAATAAAAGGTTTATCTCTATACACGCATCTAATTAAACACTGTGAGATGATAGTTTGAAAATGGTATGCTTTCAATTCACCAAGATAAAAATAGGTAATTCTAATTTAATTGATGAAACAAGTCACTATATAGTACAGTTTGTTTTCTCAGATCTTATTGCTGAGAAAAAGTAGAGTCATTTCTGGTCTGAATGATAGTATAAGGCTAAATTAATTTGGAATAAAATTCATATTTGGATATAATAAAGAGCATGATAAGATAACACTATCAATCATAAGTATGGCTGGCTGAAAATTTTAAAGGTCCAAGAATAGGTAAATGCCCAAAAAAGTACAAAAATTAAAGCAATCATTAGTTGACTATCTTACCTCTTTCTGAGGATTTTCATTAGAGTAGATATCAAATGATTTTTTTCTACTTGACTTGCTGATATAGATGGTAGTGACTTTGTCATACAGAGAACTACAATCTAGGTTTAGTGTGCAAACCACAGATTAAATACCTTCATTTTCATCAATCATAGGGTGTTAAGTTGTATTAGGCTCGATGATCTTCTCTCTTTCTGATTTGTTTGACTCAACGCCATTCAAGTTCTCTGCATGCCACTTGACATGGCCCCTGGGACACATCAATGTGGTATTTTGCAGGGCAAATATATCAGAAGAGGAGACGATGCATCACTAAACATTCCTTCTTGAGTTCTTTAGCTTTTGTGTATTAACAAAATAAATTGCAGCTTAACATAACAATTTGAAAAATCTACAATAGGTTACCAGGTAAGCATCATTATTACTGAAAGCCACTAGATCTCACATCTACCAAAAGATAAACTGTAAAATAGAATATAACATGAGGTAGAACTCTTCAGACAAAACATTAGCCATGTAAAAAAATATATATAGGCTCTGATCTGCTGTGAATAAGCACTGCAGCAGCAGCTTGCGAGTTGCCACCACTGTAAGTAAAATGGCCTCACGTGCCATATTTCCATGGTTGTGTTTTGGTGATTGATTGACAACTAGCGTGGACTAATGAACTTGTCTAGATGCACATTCTCAGGTGTTTTAGGTCCAAAGAATGAAGGGTAAAAAAAAAGAACTAAAGGCATGCAATGGACCATCCATAGACCGTACCATCTTGTCTATGCATTTTCTGGCAGCCTTTTGGCCAACGCCTAGTTCGTGTTTGAGGGCTATATAAGCCACCCCACCCGGCCATTTGAAGCGGGTTGGAGACTCTGAAGACCACAACAAGCATAGAGTAGGATTCCAAACATATCTATCACTCCAACCACCATATGAGAGCTTATAGCATCATCAAGCTAGGTTAGAGCTAGAGAGAGTGAGCTTCCCCGAGCTTTTCTTGAGATCCCTGTATTGCCCAGAACCCTACCTTCCCAGGAGCCGGAGGGAGGTAGCCAGGCAAGATGGAAGCCAGAGCTGATGAATCGCTCACCGGTTGCCCCTCTGCGCTGCAGTGTGGGGGACTGGGTCTGCAGTCTGCACCAGGTAGCAGGAACAATGGGGAGTGTGCATTTAAGCAAATAACCAGCAGTTCTTATTTATCGAAGAACAAAGGTGAGTGAGATGGAGCCGAATTTACCTAGACCAGGTTCTTGGTTGGTCACCGGTGGCTCCCAAGTCCCAAATCATTTGCCCCCCAGAACAACAGAGGTCAGCACAATCACGTCCACGCGTCATGCACTTGGCACGGCGCCCAGCCGCCGGCGCATCCATAGCCTGGAAGAAACTGTCTGCCATGCCATGGGGCTGGAGGTGGAACCCCAGGCTGCGTGGAAGAGGCGGCGCCAGTCACTGGTCGTCATTGTCGAATGTCTAGATCCACCCTGGCCGAGATAGCGCTAGCCATATGTGGGGGATGAATATCCGACTCGCTGCTTCGTCAGCTCGGGGGCTAGGCTGTTGTCCGCCTCGCTGACTCCTTTGCTGACTCACTGCTTCATTGACTTAGGGGGCTGGGCTGTTGTCCGCCTCGCCAACTCGCAACTTCGTCAGCTCGGGGGCTGGGCTGTTATCCGCGCTCGCCAACTCCTTTGCCGACTCGCTACTTCATCAGTTCGGGGGCTGGGCAGTTGTCCGCCTCGCCGACTCCTTCGCCGACTCACTTCTTCGTTGACTCGGGAGGCTGGGCTGTTGTCCGCCTCGCTGATTCGCTACTTCGTCAGCTCGGGGGCTAGGCTGTTGTCCGTCTCGTTGACTCATTGCTTCGTCGACTCAGGGGGCTGGACTGCCATCCGCCTCGCCGACTCGCTACTTCGTCGACTCGGGGGCTAGGCTATTGTCCGTCTCGCCGACTCGCTATTTCGTCGACTCGGGGGCTGCGTTGCCGCGCACCTCGCTGACTCACTGCTTCGTCAGCTCGGGGGTTGTGCCACCGCATGCCTCGCCGACTTTCTACTTCATCGACTCGGGAGGGCTGGGCTGCTACCTACCTTGTCGACTCGCCACTTCATCGACTAGGGAGAATACGCCACTGTACTCGCCGATTCGGGAGGCTACGTCACCGTCCCCGCTCCACCAAGATCACTCAGAGGAATGAGTTGCTTGATTCTCAACCTGATTATGCTAATCAGCTTGAGGCTCGGGAGCTGCATGGACGATACCATCAGAAAATTTTTGAGGACTAAAAGGCAAGACATTCAGAAAGCAAAATTTGGACCTTCAAGCCGATTGTTGCTCAAGTCAACTTAAAGCTCGGGGGCTTGTGGGGGATAGATATCCCTTGGGGCCTCATGGGACGGATTTGAGGTGCTGAACACCTTGGCGCGCAAGGCAAGGACTCTTCAGAAAAGATATGGATCGCGGATTCTATGTAATCTAAACCGTCTAAGAGAAGGAAACCGACTTATAACCCAAACCACGCTGGACTATATAAGGCGGGCAAGGATCCCTCCCGAGGACATCAATCCCTCTCTTTCTCGACCTCAGTCAGATCTTCCAATCTCTCTAGCCCTCATACATACTCAAAGCAATACAATCAGCTACAAACATGACATAAGTTATTACGCTTTCCGCGGCCCGAACCTGTATAAATCGTGTGTTCTTGTTCCCGTCGCGTTTCACGCGAACCATGGAGATACAGTCGATCTAGACGTCAATAAAGCATCACGTGGTGCATTGCCGGTACTAAAAACCGACACCATCCTAGTCGGCCCACCTCTGCTCATGGGCTATCAGTTTCGGGATGGCTCACCTCCGCCTCCACGCGTCCTCTCCAGACTCAGAAAGGTTAGGCGGCTCTAGGGGGTACTCGTACTCCTATCTTTTAAGCTGAATAAACCCATTCGTTTTTCTATTATAGCCCATCAACATAACACATAGTACACACCCAAGTCTAAAAAAACATATACTAACTACACATGCTATTAAATACTCTCTCTGCATTTAAATATAAGTCATGATTGATTTTTTTCAAAACATCAATTGGTCATTTTATTCAATTTTTTTTATAATTTATAATTTATGTTGTTGTGATTTGTTTTGTCATTGCAGAGAGTTTGAGCATTACTAGTTTTCTAATATATTTAGTCAAATTTTTTGAATGAGACAAAGGATCGAAGTTTTGAAAAACAATCAACCGCGACTTGTATTTAAATACGGAGGGAGTATTATTCATGTGTACGTTATTCTAAGAGAAAATTCCTTATTTGACACTGAGAAACAGGTTGGTTCCTTTCTTGGCCTTCAAAACTTAAATCTTCCCTATTTGACATTGGACTTATTTTTGGTTCCCTATATGGCCTTCCATCTATTTCTATCATCTAACACTGTTAAGTATTGTGTCAAAACACAATTCTATCCTAGGCTCGAGCCACTGCCATTGCCGACGTGAGCGCGCGAAAACAGATGACCAAGTTGCACACTAGGGGGATAAATATCCCCTGGCTCTTCATGGTGTGGATCCAAGACATGGGCCGTTGGTGGACCTGAGTGGGACGACCGGCTGATCTCACGGGCCGGTTGCTTAGCTCAAGCCCAAATACAATCGGGAAGACTTGGAGGTCAAGACAAAGACATCGTAATCCAGAGAGAAAGGAAGGAAGTTTGGCTCGGATTTAGGGTCCGGGATTCATGGAGATCAGAGAAGATGCGATGGAAACTAGGATTTTGTTTGATCTCGTGTAATCTAAACCAACTAGGAGATATAGAAGGAACTTAACTTGTAACTCAAGAATCCGTCGGACTATATAAGAAGGCGGATGAGGGACCCCTACGTAGGATATCTCAACCCATCGCAATCCACCAAAACACGCTCTCGCACAAAGCCCTAGCACTCATTGTAACCCGAGAACTCGAAGCAATACATCTCGCAACAAACAGGGCATAGGGTGTTACGCATCACGCGGCCCAAACCTGTATAATTCTCTGTGTCTTGTCGCTTTTTCCGGTGAACCATCGAGCTACGTCAACCTCGCCGACCCGCAAAAAGCACCTCGTGACGTATCCCGTGGTGCACTGCCGGTATAAAACCCCGACACATACTACCTCCATTTTGGACTTTCTACATATAAACGGAAAGCTAAAGAGATAAACTTTCTAATCCAACCGACGGGAATCATTGAAACAAGATGGCATCGCAAGGAGATGAATGCTTTTTTTGGCAATGTCACCCGTCACCCCAAGCCATGTATGCCCTCTCTCTGTCATCATTTGTTATAACTTGTTTAGATACGATATCACCAAATCACCATTGTATATCAAAATAAAAAAAAACTGAACTTACACATTGGGAAGACATATCCATATGTCGCTCAACGCGAGGCATGCACATCATACATTATGGTTAGATTATTCTCATAATAATGCATGTGCATTTTTACTAGTTATACATTCGTTTCATACACATATAGGGTGGGCATAGGCAAGCTCCAGGCTACGTTGGCCTCGGCATAGGTGTTGAAGATCATCAATGAGAGAAGTGTTGAATCAACGTTTCAAAAGTACAAATAAACCACATGGAGGGTCTTTTTGAATGTTGAATGTTGATGTTAAATTAAGAGCCTCAAATGTGGCACACATGTATACCGGTACAAATGGATCGCATAACATTATTAATAAAAAGAGAAAAACATTAGGGCACAAAGTGATCAGTGTCACGAAATGAAGGCTCTCGCCTACGACCTCGATCGATATCCACCTTCGTAAACTTGGCCATTAAACATGGGGTTCAACTTACTGGTAAAAAATTTTTACCAGTGCTCACCGGTGAAACTGATTTTCAGAATTTTCAGTAAAATTTCAGTTAAAATTCAAAAATTCATATCTTTTTGACGTAATTTATCTATAATATTATACACATCAACCCAAACTAACAAAAGAATCATAAATGCTCACAATCAATAGACAAAAACACGATATGGGAAGAACTGCTTCTAATTATGCAGGTTTTGGGTGAGGTAATTTGAAATTCTTGAAATTTTTGGCTGGTCCACTGGTGAAACTGAGAAAACTGAAATTTCAGAAATCTTTCACTGAGAAATTGAACATGTATGATAGAAGATGGCGAATCATTATTATATGCATGGGCTACAACTTAACTACACTAATTAAGTCGCTAACAATGCAATACTATATATAGAGGCTGCATGGTCATGGGAGGAAGAACCATAACGCCTTTGATTGAGTACTAATGCGCCGTCCACCTAATGAAATAGGACGGATCGTGCCGGTACTCATATCGTAAACGCCACATGCAGGTTTATTCCATGGTGACCCATGGGACCAATGTACAAAACTGTCGCTGAGGAAGTAGATCTGGTTTCCTTTCAGGTACTGAGCATGGCCACCAGATGCCATTTTGGCCCTGGAGCAGTTAGAGCTGATGAAGAGCACTTGGTCACCCAGGCTTTGCACCTCTAGCCACCGAGACATGTCGAAATCTGCCTCGAACACTTTGATTGCAATTCCTATTGCTGTGGGGTCATCAGGAACGAACCATCGAACCATCAACAGCTTTCCGATGCATGAGATAACAAGGTAGCATCTCCTGGTGCATCCCTGCAGAGTTGCATAGCATCCATCCAAGGGTGACGGCGCCGCCTGATCAATCACTTGTTCCAATCGAGAAACCCTGGGCTCCTCATCCTTGTCACAGGTAAGCTCATGTGCAAACAGGTCGCCTTCCAGGGTGACAGTGTACAGCTTGCCCTTATAGAAGGACATGTCCTCGTACCAGTGGCCTTGGTTCCACAGGCCCGTGGACCACGCCGACGACTTGCCCGGCCGGCAGCATACGACCACGTTCTTGCCACCTTGTAACAGTACCATGTTTGCAGCAACGAGGTCCCTGGAGCAGACGATGACCTTGGTGATGCGGAATTTCGTGGAGGCCGACGACGAACTGGCCGCCGGAGAAGAAGGCGGCGGCGAGCCGCCATTGATGAGGTTGATATTATGGTGGACGGCCACGGGCTCCCTGCAATAGCCAGGGAGCCGCCTGGTGGTTCCGCCTCCGAGGATCGGGTTGTGCAAGTAGTGACGGCGACTAGGTCTGCGGCGCCCTACTTTCATGAACAGCAGCCAGCTGCCGGAGGATCCGTAGCACAGGTCGTATTCGTATCTGTCGAAACGGAACAGGTGAAGCTCGCCGTCCGGGAGGCTTTCGAAGCAGCCGTTGCGGTAGTTGAGCCACGGGAGCGCCCCAGCAAGGAGGCGACCGCCGGGCAGCGAGTAGTGCACCACGGCGCGATGCCAGTGGCGGCAGACGTAGGCGAAGCGCACGCGGTCGGCTAGGGAGGACAGGCGGTGCAGGATCAGATCCAAGAGCTCAGGCGGGAGGGACGACCATGTCTCGTCGGCGGCCTTGCTTAGCCAGCCGCCCATGGTGGTGCAAATCGAGCTGTTCTTCTAATTCTGACGAGGTCGCCGGCGGCTTCAATTCAGAGGTTCTCCATCGATGGATTTCTGGCGGACATACGGAATATAGCATGACAACAACTAATTGCATTGCTAACACAACTGTGAACAGACAAAGATTATGTTGCTGTACTTGTACAGGTATTCTGATCCGTATGTCGTTCGGTCGCCCATGGACTCAACCTGGATAGACGATCCGGATCGAACACACACTGGAATCGGAATTGAAGACGTATAGATTTACCATCCAAACTTATCTCATTGTTGTAATTAATTAGTGGTTACAAAAACACACGAGAGGAGGCACGATAGAAAAAAATAAATCTTAAAAATTCTCACAAAAATCATAAAAATCTGCACATCTATATATCAAGTAGTATCCAAAGTACTAGCCGTTGTATGTATTATATTTTTTTAAAAAAAATTACCCATCATGCCATTATGAACACCATTATAGTAACTCCTAAATTTTCATATAAATTACCCACCATACTATTATGAAAGCCTATTAAAAAACTCTTAAATTTCTATTTAAATTACACATTATGCTATTATGAAAGGTCATTAAAGTAACCCATAAATTTGCATATAAATTACCACCATGCAATTATGATAGGTGAATTAAAATAACCACAAAATTTAAATACAAATTACTCACTATGTCATTATAAAAGATGAATTGAAGTATATAAAAAAATAAAACAAAGATATCCCCTAATTTGCATATAAATTACCTATTATGTTATTGTGAAAGAAAATTTAAAGCTAGCCCTAAATTTGCATATAAATTACCACTATGTCATTGAAAATTTTGAATGTTAATTAGCTATAGTCTTTTACATATAGATAAATTAGAAAAAAGTTATATATACAGACATTCTATTAAATAAAGAACATATATAGATATTAATAATATAAATTTTAATTAATTATGGTCTCAAATTTATATATACATTTATAATATAATGTTTTATGCTAGCTCATGCTTTGCACGGGTTGACATACTAGTATTTTCTAAATGCATGTTCCATAGGACCTCTAGCTTAAAATTGAGGGATCATTGACCAAATGAAAAACATGAGGTCAAGCTGGGCCTTTATCAATGCCAAAAAAAATAGGGAAGACCCAAAATAATGTCTCTCCGAGCCTAAGTTTTCACTTGTTTAATGTACGTGGCTTGCCGGGGGAATACCATTAAAATATCAATTAAACCACGGTAATAGCTAACCTGCTACAAACTACTACAACGGTGCTTGATTATGTTACAACTAGTACATCAACCTAGTGCAAAAGTACAAATTTCAAATATTTCATATGCATATATATACATAATATTTTATCTTAATTAACTACAAATAACAGACTCTAGCTAGTTACAACATTTATATTTTATAGTAACATAGTGGTAATGTCTATGCAAATCTAGGGGTTGCTTTAAATTATTTTTCATAATGGCACAATAGGTAAAATTCAGGGTTATTTTAATTCATATTTTTAATGACATGGCAAAGTAATTTATGTGCAAATTTAGAATTAGTTAATTTATCTTTCATAATAGTATATTGGGCAATTTATATGCAAATTCAGAGGTTACTTTAATTTTTATTTTACAATGGTATGGGCAATTTATATTTAAATTTAGGGGTTACTTTAATTGATATTCCATAATGGCATAGTAGATATTTTATGTGCAAATTTAGGAGTTAATTCAATTGATCTTTCATAATAATAGCATCGTGGGGTAATTTATATCCAAATTTATTGTGTTACTTAATGTTCTTTCATAATGGTGTGGTGGGTAATTTTTTAGAAAATAAATTATATCCAATGGTTAGTGTTATTACAGGCTACCTAATAGATGATCGGATGTTTTTTTATTTTCAAGAGAATCTTTAAGATTTATTTTTTATTCTAACGTGCCTCGTAATTAGTGTTTTCTTTTATAACTTGTGATTAGTAATAGTAAGATTATTCTTTTTTTTTTGGCAAAACATATTTTAGACTTGGAAATGATTTGGGTCACACAAAAATGATTTGGGCTGAAAATACTGCAAACGAACAGCCAGAGGGAGACTGGCTGTGACCTGGCCACCAACTTCTGCACAGGCCAATATATATGTGTTGGGCCCGCACAAAGCCAACAGTGTGCACGGCTATGGTCCATCCTCTCGCGGATTGGAGCGCTCGTGCCACTGCGGTCGGGCCGGAGCTCAGGCCGCCGCGAACTTCGTCGCCTCTCCTCCACCTGCTCCGGTGAGTTGCCCAAGTCACTTCCCCGTGCTCATTCCTCTCCGGCTGCTGCCTAATGTGGTCGTCCGTCCACACATACCTCACTATGTGTGCTGGATGCCTTGATTAATCGCACGTACGATCGTACTCTCGGTGTCCGGCTTTCTGAGGAGAGACGGAGAAGTCCGGATGGGCGGTGGAAGTTTTCTGCAGATAGCCAGATACCTTTCCGTTTTCACATTTCAGAGACGGCGCTTCAAACACAACAAAGTAGGAACCAGTTAGTGCAAGTGCAAGTCCAAATTAAACGGAAAAACTCACAGAGCTTGCACCAACAGTACCCACATCCAAACAGATTGCGCGTGATTTTTTTCTTTATGTAGTTTATTATCGGCTATATATTCGTCCCAGTTCGGTCCCATGGCCCACGGTCGTCATCTTACAGAACCAAATCACGTGATTTATTTTCGCTTGTAGTATAATCAACATGGCTAGCTAGCTGTTCTTCCCAGGAAGTCCTAGCTCGATGAGAAAAACCCTGCTTAATTATCCTCTTCAACCTGTGCGGCTCACTGCTAATTTATTATCGCCCACGTGATCCACAGTCTTCGGTTACTCAGTAGTGGTACGGTTGTCCATATATAATGGGGGAATAGATCAAAGGAGAGACTAATTTAAAAAGAATGATTAATTGGTAGTATAGTAGACATTTTTGACACAAATAAGGCACACAATGCATATGAAATTAAACAATATAACAAATATTCAAGGGACATACATATAACACATATAATTAGTTTAGGAATACACATCCTCATGCCTTGGGCAAATTTATCATCGATATCTTAAATCTTGAAAACGATGTAAATATTTTTATCTTTAATGGATGCAAAGATATCCTTCTTAATATAGCTGGGCTGGTAGGCTACTTTTGGTTTCTTAAAAAAACACTACCTCCGTTCTTTTTTATTTGACTTGACTGTTTTTCAAAACTTCAATCACTCGTCTTATTCAAAAAATTTGTACAAATATGTAAAGTACAATACATGCTTAAACTAATCTTAACAATAAAACAAATAACAAAAAAGTAGAAGAGAATTTACGATTTTTTGAATAAGACAAGCGATTGAAGTTTTGAAAAAAAGTCAACTGCGTCAAATAAAAAGGAACGGAGGAAGTACATAAAGTATCCTATATTTGTTGGGCCGTAACCGGGCTGCAGCCCCCCTCCTATATCGGCCCCTGTTCATATATGTCTCCGTCCACACGTACTGTATTCCGGCCTGCTTCGAAACTCAATTGCGATTTGAATGCAATCTTGGTCGTCGATCGAATTGATGTCGTCAAGTGCCCCATGCATGCAAAGGATAACGAATCGATTACGTCGATGATATGATCATGATGATAGAGCTCTGCAGGCAGATGTGCCATGCCTCTGATGTCGCGATTCGCAGGGATAATTAGAACCTGGCAATAACTAGTAATATAATACTACATCTGTTTTTTTTATTTGGCGATTTTAGTTAAAAATAAATTGTCCAGATATAATCACGTAGAGTAGATGCTCCCTCTAAAAACCTAACTATCTCCTTTTAAAAAACTAATTATCTGGATGAGGAGTGTGGCGGAACCGCCGATTTAATCCGAGCTAAGCACACCTGCCACCCATGGCTTGCAGTGTGATTAGGCCGAACTAAACCCGATCGTCCGTCAAGAGTCAAAACGACTCCCGATATTACCTTTTCCCAGAGGAACCGACATCACACACATCCAGCCCTCGATGGAGCCACAACAGTTACATCATCACAGGTAGTTTATAGTAGAAAATAAGTTAAAGTGCTTACAAACCAAATATAGGTAGTCAAATACCTATTCAACTACAAAGCGGAAGCGTTGTTCAAAATAAATCTCACAGCGGAAACATAATACTTTAAGAAGGAGTCTTCAGGCAATAAAGAATGAGGCGAGAAGCACCGAGCCCACCGGTACTGCTCTCCTCCAAGCTAGTGTCCAAAAGACATCAGTACCTGCTCAAAAAGTGGGGCAAACCCTGAGTACTAATTACTCAGTAGGACTTAATGGTAGAGCTTACGGCTGACGCAAAGCTGGCAACTAACAGTTGATCCTTAGCCATTCTTTTTATAGTAATTAAAAGTTAACATGTAATTATCAACATCATCAAAATATTCATCATCATAATATAACTTGCAGGAATGTAAACATACAAATACGAACATGTGGTATTGAAAACAAAACATATTTAGTCATAAATACAATTAGATTGTTACTACGTTGCCCGTGTGTGACTTTGGCATTCTCACACCTGGTGAGCATCAGCGATTCGAATCGATTTTTAATTTCCGGGAATAACTATCATGCCAGGGGTATATGCTTGCTAGCCATCGCGTTCCCACATATAGCCCCCATCTCCACTCGTCCCATCCCAAGTTCGATTCAATCCCGCCATTCCCCTGGGTTTTGCCCTCTCATGAGCGATACCACGGCCGCACCGGGTCAGCCCTCCCTTAGGAGCGATACCACGGCCGCTCCGAGTCAGCCCTCCCTCGAGTACAAGCTCCCCCAGGCCTAACTCCCTCCAACAAGAATGGTAGGAACCTGTCTCTGTTCTTCGGATGGCACGAGTAAGACTTTCACCGGTCCATTATCCCGGATAAGCACTCTAGCAATATTATGCCGATCAGCAGGCGAACAGTGAATCGGGCCTTAAACGACTCGGGCGGAGTCCACCAAACCATCCACATCATTTTTTCATCATAATATAGCCAAATCTCCGCCCGGCCTCAATTTAGTTCCATCACAATCATGTTTAAAGTTTTCCATATATCTTGAAAGCCTTTCCTTTGAAAACACCTATACGACGAGTGACTCCAATTCACTCGTGTCTACTCGCACCTAGCATTTCTAGGCATACTCATCCTACGTACTCTATTGTAGGTGCTAAGGCCAGGGCGGCCAAGAAGTTTAATGCAATTGTTTTCAAACAACTCCTAATGCGGATGTCTAAACATCATTCAATATCATATTTGCTGGGAATTTATGGTCCTGCCTACCTTCCTCACTAGGGTTAGTAGCTGCTTCCTGAGCGAAGTCGGGCTCCTGCTGCTGGTCTTCCAGCTCCTGATGCAGCCCCTTCTCGTGCTCTTTTACGATTGGTTGGCCCGGCTGATATCCTTCGCTCGCGGGATCTATATGCATGACATGGTGTAATCGGAACATGTATTAGTGCAATGCTTTGCTTCATGATGCGAGTGTGATGCAAGGAATCATGATTTAGGGACTAAAGTGATGCATTTTCGTGATGAAACTGGTTTAGTATTAAGAAATCGTACAAGCCATCACCTACGGTAACTTAGCTTATCGCATATAACAACGTGGGGTGTGTGACGAGGTAACATCGTTTTATGCGAGACAACCGAAGTTTACTTAAATAAGCATTTTGCCTACCATTTTCAAAATAGGGTCAAACCTTACATGCACAGTACCCCATTTCAACCGTGAGCTATTTATACCGCAGGGAGCACAAATAAAATGTGTAAAACCCTTTAGAGCATAATTTTTAATATGGTTACCTTTTCCTTATTTATTTTTATGCTAAAATCACATGCAGGGGTAAAATAGTAATTTAAAAGTGAGCACTTGAGCTACCAAAAATCACAATGAGCCTAGATACCCTAACAACACTGCTGACCAAAATTGGCAATTTTTTGAGATCATTTAGTCCACTTTTCCCAATTATATTGATTTATCAATCATGCACAGAAACAGGGGCAAAACTGTCCTTTCATGTCCAAACATCGTATCCATTCTGTAGATCTACATAAGAGGAGTACAATGCAATAAGGTTTGTATTTTTCTGATTTTTATTTTATTTATTATGAATTTTCAAACTTTCAGCCGAATTAATAATTATTTAGAGAAAAAACCACAGATCTAGGGTTCTTTTCGTTATTAACTGTAAACTACAGGGGCTAGTTTGCGAAATATTCCAAGACTCATACCACTGTTCGCTGGACTTAAACATAAAAACAAGAAGCTGAGGGGCTGGATCTAAAAGTTGCCAGCCCCTTCTTCTACCTCTGGACAGGGAGGGGGGCACGGCGCGGCCTCGCGTTCTGGCGGCGTCGCCGGTGCATGGAGGCGGGGACTTGGAGCCGCGTCGGTCCCGGAACGTGTTCCCGGCGACGGGGTCTCTTTCCCCAAGGCGGCGTCGCACGGGGAGGCCGGAGCGCGCGAGGAACGCCGGTGAACTGATGGTGTGGCGGCGCACGGCGCTCGGGGTCGCGTTGCACGGAATCCGGTCGGGGAAGCAGGGAGCGGCGGAGCGGGAGGGCGCGTGAGAGGCGCGGCGAGGTGGGGAGTCTGGCGGTGGAGTCGAGGAGGCGAGGGGAAGCGCCAGGGTGGCCTGCCACGGTGAGCTCGAGCTCGGGCCGATGGTAACGGCGGCGGCGCGTAGGGCGGGTGCTAGAGACGACGACGGTGGGCGAAGGCTTAGGGAAAACGTGGCTCGGGGCAGGGCGACGCTGAGGCGCACGTCGGGGAGGTGGGAGGAGGGCAGAGTGCGAGCTCAAGGTCGCCGGCTATGGCGGCCGCGGCTCTGGAGCGAGCGAGAGGCTCGGCGAGAGAGTGGCGGAGAGGACGCTAGGATGACAGCGGGCGCGCATGCGGGATCGAAGAGCCGCGCCTTGCTCCTCCCAGACGGCAGGCCGGGGCACGGGCAGAGCGGCGCGTGGCCGGGGCGCGGCGCGCTGGCGCCCAGGGCGTGGCGCGCTGGCGCCCTTCGCCCGCCGCGTGGGCGCAGGGGAGGGGAGGAGGAAGAAAGAGGCGCGCCGTGGACTCGGTCCATGGACCAGAGGTCGCTGACAGGTGGGGCCGCGGGAAGGAAATAAACTTGACTTGTATGGACCGGGTGCACGGGTGGGATGGCCTGGTGGGGCCCACACTTGAAGCCGTCCACACCCGGGTCCAAAGCCTGACGGGTGGGTCCCACGCGTCATACACACAAAAGGGAAAATAAAACTCGAAAATAGAAAAATGGCTATTTGACCAGGATGACAGAGTTCTGAATTCACATTTTTGAATATCTTAGAGGCCGAATTAGACCAAACTTAAAATAGAAAAGTTATTGTAAACTTGATAATCTACAACTTTGTCAAAAGGAGTAATACCAGATTCCAAGTATAAATATGATTTAAATTGAGTTTAACCTGCTGACCCCAGTTTGACCAATAAAATCTTCCAAATTAAAAATTCTACAAGTCATATTTTTATGCATTTTCATGGTAAATTGTTATATACCAATGTTGTTCAGTTGCTCAGGAACTACAACTTTGATATACAAAGTTTTTCAAAATGTTGACTTTTGTTTCACAAAAATTTGAAATCTCTATTTAAATCACATTTGGACAGATTTCTCAGTTTTACCGAAAATGACCTAAAACTCTATTCAAACCTTTATGCATGTCATGACACAAAATACCAAAGTTGTTCATTAGGAAATTGTCTACAAGTTTGGTATGTATAGTTTTATCAAATTCACCACAGTATTAAGGTTGCCGGGCAAATGAAAATGCAGTTTGCAGAAAAATGGGTTTTAACTCGCTTCAAAAAACTTAATCCACTCATGTCCCTAATATAAAATGTTCATATAATGATGCAATTTAGCTAATGATTCTAATGTAATACGCTTGAGATGCCTGGGGCATCACAAAAGGAGGAGGAGGAGGAGGGGACGGAGGTTGGACGTATGTCACTATCATCTTTCAGTGATCACATCAAACAAAATGATCACACATCAAACGACGCTGCAGGGTTGGTGGCAATGACTCATCGTAGCAGACATATATAAAGAGGGGCGGAGCTAGGATAGCGGGACAAAGTTGTTTGAAATGAGTAATTAAGGTAGTTAGAAAAAAAATCAATTTTTTCGTTACTTTAAATGGTAAACTTCTGTGTATAATGGTGATGTGCACATAGTATGGAGAGAGTCTCTACCCCTCTCTCTCTATGAAAATGGGGGATTAGCTTAGAGGTGATATATTGATTATTGTTTGTCTGAATCATGTTGTTCAGTCTTGGCTCTGAAACTATGTTGAATTTCTTCGCTAACCATCAAGTTGTTGGAGAACTAGCTAGGAAATAAACATATTTGGCATTTCGTCACAAATGAATATTCTTCAATGGAAGGACCTGCTCTATGGCTCTAACTTTGATCTCTAGAAACATCTCAAATTGGAGCAACAAAGCCACCCTATGGTGGTTTGCACCGATCCAACGATACAGCTGATGTGATCTTCGGAAAATCTCCTTGCAGATAGCATGTGAACTTAACATAATTAATCTTGGTGCAAGGTCAAAAGTCAAAACCCATGAGGCATATATAGTGAGGTACTACTGTTGCACTGATAATAACTCGCTAGCTATTTGTGACATTTAGCGCAAACGATGATCAACTCAATAGGGCACCGCAAGCCAGCTAACTGGTCTAGCTAATCTTTTTTATAACTACTTGTAATAAAAAAACGACATTATACCTATACTGTAAACAGAGTAAATTTAAAATAAACAATAGGATATACGCTATGCTGGAGATAGTCTAAATGTACTGCATATGACTGTCTTTAACCGATCATAATATATATAGATTGTCTATAGTACAAACGATACCGTAGCACGTGGACGGAGTGAAGGTGGTTGGATGGGCAATCCGCTGCAGGGTCAACTGGTCCAGCAGGCCATGTGCTTCTGTACCTCGCTCTATCATCAGTAGTCACTTTCAAGTTACATCAGCCAATGCTCATGATAGATTATTCGAAGATATAGGTGGATGTGCCAAAGTTGATTAGGCTGCCCATGCATCCTCAGGCTGTCAGGCACATTTAACTAATGATCAAATTAGACGTACATAGCATCAGTAATGACTTCTATCCCCCGATCCCCGGGTGTGCGACAAAAAACGTTGAGCTGGACTGCTGGAGTTCTAAGGGTATATATGCACGAACATTTTCTATTGTGGAGCGTGCACATGCAGTCCATATATGTGGCCTCACGACAAATATATGTCCTGTTAAAACTAAAAAATAGTATATATTAATTTAACAAATACGAATTAGTGCCATGTCCATATATGTGGCCTCACGACAAATATATGTCCGGTTAAAACTAAAAAATAGTATATATTAATTTAACAATACGAATTAGTGTCTTCAACTAGCAATGCCAATTGACATGTGCAGGTTAAGCGCTTTTTTTTCTGAATGCGATGGCAATTAAGCTCGTTTTGACAAGCAACCTGCTGTAAATCCAATGCTCCTATTGTGATGCTGCATTCATTGAGACCATCTTAAGATTATCCTCAATGGCGTTGCCTAAAAGGCTGACTATAGTACAATTCGACACTGTAGCGCTACTGTAGGCAGATAGAAAGGCAGTGGAAATAGTGAATAGGCAAGATTTATAGGCAATGGTTGGGGATGGTCTAAGTGGGATGGATATATGGACTGTCTACAGTACAAAACGACACGGTAGCGCTACTGAAGACAGAGTAGTAGATTGTTGGAATAGTGATAGGCAAAGATGGACAGATCCCGCTGGAGACGGTGACGACGCTTTTACTTCTAGAATGATCTCTACGCTACCTAGGCCAAAGTCTCCTTACGCAAACCTCGGGCGCTGCTTACAGCGGTTTTTATTTCTAGATTAAGTTGCTATAAAAGTTTGCATGAAACTGTCTTGCCAATGCGCTATCAAGGGAAAATATTTTCTTTTCCTCTATGGATAACCAAGGCAAAAGTATAGCTAAAAGTAATTCTATGTATTGCCACAGATGGCTGAAAATATGCTACGTATTATATTATTTCACATTATGCATATTCTCATCACCATAACAAAATAAAGACACTGAAAGTTGATCACTGAAGCTCTCCGGAATGTCTAAGGAAGTTCAATCTTACTATTACTAATTAGAGGTTAAAAAACATAAATTACAAAGCGTGCTAGAAAAAAGATAAATCTAGAAAGTCACACAAAAATCAGAAACATTTGGCCACCAGACATGTAGTCTTTAATAACTTTTATATTATTCAAAAAATTATCCATCATGCCATAAAAAATATATAAATAACCCTCTAAATTTACATATAAATTACGCAACATGCCATTATAAAATATTAATTAAAATAACTCATTAAATTTGCATATAAATCACCCATCATACCATTATGAAAGATCAATTAAAGTAACTACTAATTTACATTTAAATTACCTACTATACCATTATGAAAGATCAATTAAAATAACCCCTTAA